>OZ001664.1:18999684-20220678 GCA_963924145.1 Pyrausta purpuralis
GGAGATCAGAAAATCAAAAACACGATCGCTCACTTTTCTCACTTCACCTAATAACACAAAAATACATCATCATATATTATACGCATATATAACGCATTCAGGGTGTGTTTGGGGCTGCCTCGTTTCAGTAGCGCCTCAGGGATGTTCGCTAAAGTGCGCGTGGATTGTTTTTCTACAATCATGCGCAAGCGGTGCACAACCCTGGTGCGAAAAGTGGGAGCCAGTCCGGACAGGATCCTGCGCACTTTCGCCGAGCGTTTTGACTGCCAGTAAATGTAACACTGTAACTTGGTACTCGTACATGCACGGGATTATGTTGCCTTTCTATTTTGACATGTTTTAAATTTGTTTTGTAATTGATATTTATATACAAATATAGCTGAGTTATATCTACCTTGTTATTCTGAAATCGAAAAATATTTATTTATCCTTTCTCAGAGTTTAGTCTCCTTACAGCTCTTACATCTTATGTAGATATGTTTAGATAGGTACATTGAAAGTTTGAATTATTAATTAACCTAAAGAACCACCTTTTTTCAGTAATCTGTTTTGTATTTGTATCACCGTAGTATAAGAAAACGTAGATAGCTCTAGAATTTAAGAGCAAGATGCTTTGCCCAAACACACATACAGATAGTACGCAAACACAACTAAAATCAATTCTGCCTACACATCCCTGGAGTCTGTTGAGCCGATTAGGTTAACACGTCGACGTCCAGACGCGATGCTAAGGCATTATTTGATAAAGCTGGCTTACTTAGCGGCGCTGTCATGTGCTTAGGAAATGTTTCCGATAAGCGTTAGGTTTGCAGCTTGTAAATGTTATCATGCGTAGTTTTGGATCTTAAGCGAACATATAAGATCAATTGTCAATGTGTTAAATAAATATCATCTTAGTGTGAGGTTCTGTGTGATACTTTGCCGTTGTTATTGTTACTAATTCAAATGTGTGCTATATATACTAGCCCGCAAAAGTTTTGTAGGTATTAACTATTTTTTGGTATAATTTGACACTTTGAATAAAACAGTAATAATGTTTTTTAATCAATATTACAAATATTGTTAGTTATAAGATGGCATTATTGTAATTATCGTTGATGTACCTTATAAATAATAATTAAAAAGTAATTCAATAAATATTATAATTGTCAATTGTACAATGATATGCAATCATGGCAAAATTTTACCAGGTAAAAGAGGTAATCAATTAGACCTTTGTGTATATCATGTATATGATATACGAGTATACAAATTTACCTCTTTTAACAGTATTTATGTATATAAAGGTCGTCAGAATTGGATAAAATTTTAGTATATTGATCTATTAAGCTTCGTAACACGTGTGCAAAGTTCTATAGAGTGCCTATTATGTTTGTATTTGTATTTTATATTTTTTGTTTTAGGATTTCTTGGAAACGATAAGTCATGCGAGATGATTGTCATAGCTTGCGTTATTTTGAAGGATTTTTTTTTAAAGAAAAAGCATTTGTCGAAACACAACAATAAATAGAAACTGAATTGTGAGGATAAACATATAATGTCTTAGTTTTTGGGTTACGTGTAAAAATAATAGGTACATTTTCTGAGATGTTTGCGATGATTCTTTAATATCAAAGATAAAAATTATATGATGAATGCACTGTAACAGATGTGCAGTAAAATCTTAGGTCTACTCCATGCCTGCTGCGAGCGCGTGGCAGGCAAGCCGATCACACTAATCGGCCACGTCGGCCGTCCGCTGGGATGGGGCGGCACTGAAGGCATTATCTCATGAACTCGTCGCGCGTGCTCGGAATACATAATCTTTGATAATAGGTGGGGCAAGGACTTTATTTTTTATGATTGTATTTTGGAGGAATATCTATTAGTATTGAGGTATGATATTAGTGGCGTAAACTAGTTTTTTTTTAAATTTTTAATCTCATCTCTAAAGCCCAAAGGTTCACAATTTTACTTACCTATATGTTTCCTAACATGTTTCGATACTAAGAAAATAAGAGACGATACCTTTCTTTTTCGTAAAACAAAGCACTACTTTTATACTGGGCACTATGTGATGTTTTGTTCCTAGGTGAACTAGTGATTACCTACCTATTTATGTCATATAGATGTGACTTATCCTATTATTCTAATGCCGACACAAGAAAATGGAACTGATACCGAAACATTCAACGTATTTTCACTAAGAAATCGTTATTGCCAGAATCCACTCCATTTGAACAAGATGGGCAGGTATTTGCCAAGTTGTGTTGACGGTATAATAATCTTTCCCGTAAATACTCAAGCTATAATATAATTTTGTTGAGATTACGAAGTTTCAACGCGCCTTCAGTGTTACAGTCACTTGAAATATAAATAAATATGTATTTGAAATAAAATAAATAAAAATAAGCTAGCGATCTCTTGACTTTTATTTTAGATAAGCGGTCCTAGCAATCTACGTGTCGCCTCCAGCCCTATAGTTTTATGATTATTATGCAATTTGAAGTGACGATGAGTCCAAACAATTAAAAATCATGATAATCCGTTCCATAGTTTTTGATATACGGGTGGGTAATAAAAAAAACATGAAATAATTAAAAAAATCTGAACAAAAAGCTTAAGCAGACGAATACGTTATGTTTTATTCCGCTTTTTTGTCAGTTTTTAAAGGTAACTCTGTAGTTTTATTATTATTATCCAATTTTGGGTGACAACAACGTACAACAACAACAACGAGTCTTAAATACAGTGCGACAATGATCTTCTGGCCAAAAGATGACATTGACAGGGGGTGCTAGCATTCAATGAGGGTAGCCAGTGCAAGGAAATCTCCCTTGATTCAGGGAGTCTATTTATTTATAAGGGTCTTTTCATTTATTACCTTATATTGTTTGCCCGACCAAAACAAATGGGACCAATAAAAACGGTAATGATTATATTAATACAATACATGTATGTTTATATCATTGTAAAACAATGATATTAACATTACAAACCATTGAAAATTATAATTTCATTTAAGGAGTTAGCTCTACGGTTTTTAAAAATTATCATTTTAATAGTTCAGATAGAACACGTACAAAAATAATATAAAAGGGAAAATTGGAAAATCACTTGTCTCTTGTCTCTGTCTTGTTCTAAGATTAGGAAGATTTCTCATCATTTGATATGGCAACCGCATTTTTTTATTTAAATGTTTGGCTATCTAATGAAGAAAAGTGTAAGTCATGAAAATCGGTCCACCCATTCTCAAGTATTAAATGGTGTAACTAACACTACTTAATTTTACATAAATAAGTTATAGTTGTGACAATTTCCCGTAAAATTTTCATGGAAAACTCAATTCTAAATGGTAATATCGGATTTCAGAAAGTAGCTGTAACCACCAAATTGATGTTAACGGTTTTGGTATTGAGTTCCTATCAAACTTAGCTGATACCATATGAAGACAAACTTTGGCTTTAGTGGGCTATTATATCGAGTAATACACTAGATACTAATATTACCGTTACGAACATTGTAAAAGCTAAGTTTTCGAATCGAAATATCTGTAAGATTATGATTATTAAATAATGAATGCTGAGGTAAATATATTTGGTAGTATCCGGAGCCACTATGAGTTTACCCCATAATGTCCCCTAATTGATACCAAAATTGCTCATGGGCGGGACTCAAACCTGTAACTTCTGGATAACCGGTTGTTGTTGTTGCAGGTTCAAATCCCGCCAGTGCGCACTTTTTGGTTTCTTATTTCATCTTTAAAAATATAAATTATGACACTTTAAATGTTAAAACATTCTAAAACCATATAATAAAGTTTTAACAGTTGAAAAAGATTGTCTAATTGAGGCTTGTTGAAAAGCAAAATGAATGAAAAAGTGTCTGATTTAAATAACGTTTTTCATGTAAGATTTCTCTTGTCTGCTCTACGTGGCAAGGGTTAACGCGTAGGCTGCGTGACCGCATCAATGTTACGAGATTGCTCTCACAATATCCGAAGGAAATATTTTTACAAATATTTGACAATTTAGTTGAAGGAAGCCAATTTATAATTTCATATTTTTTATATATATAATGTTTTGTCACTATCATCATCATCATCATCATCATTATCAGCCAAAGGACGTCCACTACTGAACATAGGCCTCCCACGGCTTTCCTCAGCAACCGGTCACTAGCGGTCTGCATCGAGTTTGATCCTGCGATCTTTATAAGGTCGTCTGGCCACTTGCGATGATTCTCAACGCTATGTCCGTTACCTTAGTTCTTCTACGTATCTCCTCATTTCTGATTCGATCCCGTACAGAAACACCCAGCATAGCCCTCTCCATCGATGTGTGTGATTTTGAGTTTCTTTATAAGGCACATAAATAGAAACCCAGAGGCCCATAGTTTGTCACTATACAACCTAATAATATCAAATGAACTTGAGAAAAGCAACTGTGTCAGAAGATAATTTCCTCTTAAAAAATATATACTAAAATCCGTTTTATTTGAAAGCAAGAAGGATTTAAATAAGTATCTAACATACACAGAGATAAACAGGGTTACAAGGGCGTACTGAGAGTAATTATACCATACTGTTCAAATGTGAAGGTAATACAACTACCTATTTGTTTTTTGTGACCTCTGATTACTATACTCAATACCAAATGGCTGCAGTCATAACAAATGCACTTGAACATAGAAAACTTAAGTAGTTACTATTAATTCAGCTTACTTAGAGGTTTGAGCCAAAATTCTCATACTAAAAAAACTGGCTAAGTATATCTTATTGGTAATGCGTTAAATAATATCTTATACACATATTATTCTTAAGCGGGACTTAAACCAGCAACTTCTTGGCTAACCGGGCCAAACGCTCTACCAAATGAGCTACCGTGTTGTCGTTCCTACCGCACGAATTTCTGGTCTCCTATAAATCCGTCATTAAGCGTGACGGTAGCGCCATCTACCCGTCTGTTTATGCAACAGCATGCGAAAAACCATTTGATAATATCTGTTAAAATGTTACTTTATTTGCAAATATGGCCTTTTAGTCATAATTATTGTCAGCCGATTTTAATTAATTAATAAATAAATGTCCTTTGGACATTCCCACACATCGCCATCTAGTCCTAAAGTAAGCTACTCAAAGCTTGTTATGGGTGCCAGACAACGGATATAATACTTAAATACATTTTGTTTGTAAATACATACATGATATACCAAAACATGAAAACACCTAGACCAATACAAACAGACATGTTCATGCACACAAATGTTTGTATTGTGCGGGGATCGAACCCGCAACCCGCTGCGTAGTAGGCGATTTCTCGACCACTTCACCAGACTGGTTGTCGAATTAATGAATTTATAATTTTATTTGTATAGGTAGTATATTTTATATCTAAATAGTAAATCTGTGGAGTGTGGACATACCAACGCCTTGACTCGTGACAAACTGACAGAGCGATGCGCGAATATCCGTTAAAGTTATGAGTAGTGTAGCGTGGTGCAACCCACATAATACTAACTTTTGTTTGAAGCACGTGTAGCAAAAACTAAATGTAGGTAAGCAAATAATGATCGTTGCTCGAAAGTCCAATGTAATCGCGAGTGGAGTACGTGTGGCTACGAGCCAAAGCAGAGTACAACTATACTTCGTTGTAGGTATGACTTTTTTCATTCGGTTTCCGACAAAAATACAAGGTCTTGTTTACCTATCTTAATGCTTCAACACCCGAGCGGTTGCAGGCAACCGCATAACAATAGAATTTGCATTGTGTCTCGTTCACATACGCTTGAGGGATAGTAAAGATAAAAAAATCACTTCATTAAAGCGTAATTAAAAAAAGTGTTTTGTATTGATGGTATTATAAGTTAGGATGTAATTTTGAAGATAAAGAGAAAGAAGTAGTGATAAAGTAGTTATAAACGTATTTTAAAGCACCGGAACGTTCCATTACTACCAAATAAAATGCATGTAAACATACAGTTTGATGTAAGCATCCTTTCCTACGTATTTTGACAATAAGTATTCGATTTTCGATTCAATAAGTAAGGCCGGGACTCCACCAAAAGTGCGGTATGCTGTGTGCTATGCGAGACGATATGTTTTTCAGCTCGGGTGCAGCACTCAATGATACATTAAGTGCTCAGTGTCAGTACGCATTCTGGCATTCGGAGGGTGACATCGCTCACTGCACGCCGCTCATAACTCTCGTTTCCACCAGGGCTTGGAAACCGGTATTTTTTTTGAACCGGTTCGACGAAAATACAGGTGGAACTTTTTGAAAAAGGTTATGTTCCTTTAAACCGGTTTTTAAACCGGTTTGGAAAAATAAATAAATAATAATAAACATCCTTTGGACATTCCCACACATCGCCATCTAGTCCCAAAGTAAGCTACTCAAAGCTTGTGTTATGGGTGCCAGACAACGGATATAATACTTAAATACTTTTTGTTTGTAAATACATACATGATATACATAAAAACACCCAGACCAATACAAACAGACAGTTCATGCACACAAAGGTTTGTATTGTGCAGGGATCGAACCCGCATCCGCTGCGTAGTAGGCGATTTCTCGACCACTACACCAGACGGGTCGTCTAATATGTGTATTTCGTATTAACCGGTTCAACTTTTCGTTCAGATAGGACAACCACTCTGAACTTCGTTAAGATCTGCAAGCGGTGATCGCATCTGACGTTTGTTTCTGAATCTCATAATTAGTTTAACATCTTTTGAAGAATATTCGGTCTAAAAACAAGTCGCGTTGCGATCGTCGCGAGCGGCTACGAATTAACCGGTTTATTGAGGTTCACAGTATCGCTCTTATTTGGTTCCGCTCCGGAACGGAATTTTACGATAAAACCGGTTTAACCGTAATAATACCGGTAAATCTTGAACCGGTTTAAAGCCTTGGTTTCCACTGCGCGTCGTCCGCGCACAGCTATCATCACCGGTTTCATCGCGTAATACAAATATTAGGTACCTACACATCTCTGCATAGCGATCTTCATTGAAGCTGAGCGGAGAGGAGATTAAAATAGCACAATTCTATTCATTGTTCAAAGTTTACACAACCGGCCAAGTGCGAGTCGGATTCGCACACTAAGGGTTAACTTTGTTTTTCATTGTATTTGTTTAAATAACAGAGTTATGTTTGCGTTTATTGAAAACTAGACGAAAACCCGGCTCCGCTCGGGTGAAATGTGACTTATAACACACATCTAGGTACACAATGTAGGTAAATATTTCTGTAGTCATCGGTTCTAAAGGAATATTAAAGGCAAGCCATAGATTCGAGTAGCTTCGTTCATTGTGTTTAATAAATATATTAAATAAAAACTGCAATAGTTTTTACACAAATATTTTTTTTATTTTAAATCAACATTCTAACTAAACTAACATAAATTAACAAAACATAACTTCTAAGGTTTATTCTCTGTAAACCGCTTTGTTTTAAGCCCTCAGTCTCTTTCTCTACTTTGGCGGGTAGATGAGTACTTACTTATTTTAAAAATAAAAAATCATCTAATCAGCGCTGACAGCGGTGCACTAAGCGCTAGATTCGAATATATCCACGAACCATTAAAGCGCTAAATCGGCTCCGCTTTTTACAAAAATATGCACTTCTGGTTTTTTGATTATTCTCTGTGACTACATGATGAAAAATTAAAAACGTATTTATTTAACTTTATTGCATAACCTGAGGTGGAATTAATGCCGAATGGCATTCTCTACCAGTTATAAATATCTAAATACAAATTAATATCTGAGCCGATTGTAAATGAGAATTAAAATATTATAACTGAATTAATGTGTGATGGTTTTACTTTGCCTGTATATCATCCGTATAAAAGAAAAATAAAACGACGCTAGCGACACCACAAGTTGCTTCCCCAAACTTTATAAGGGTCCTAAACGCTCCAAGAGCTTTCCAATCTACTGTCATATCTATGCACTATACGCCTTGTAAACAACTTGTCAATGGCGACTGCGGTTTGTTTGTCAGTACTATTAGAATTTAACGAAATTCTCCATAATCCGAATTTTGCGGATATATGTTGTCGACTCGAAATCAATATATTTTTATGGTTTGTTATTCATATAAGGTTTCGACCGAGTCTACCGTACCCCTTGACGAAATTATTAATATAGATTAAAATATTATAACTGAATTAATGTGTGATGGTTTTACTTTGCCTGTATTATCATCCGTATAAAAGAAAAATAAAACGACGCTAGCGACACCACAAGTTGCTTCCCCAAACTTTATAAGTGTCCTAAACGCTCCAAGAGCTTTCCAATCTACTGTCATATCTATGCACTATACGCCTTGTCAACAACTTGTCAATGACGACTGCGGTTTGTTTGTCAGTACTATTAGAATTTAACGAAATTCTCCATAATCCGAATTTTGCGGATATATGTTGTCGACTCGAAATCAATATATTTTTATGTTTTGTTATTCATATAAGGTTTCGATCGAGTCTACCGTACCCCTTGACGAAATTATTAATATAGATTAAAATATTATAACTGAATTAATGTGTGATGGTTTTACTTTGCCTGTATTATCATCCGTATAAAAGAAAAATAAAACGACGCTAGCGACACCACAAGTCGCTTCCCTAAACTTTATAAGGGTCCTAAACGCTCCAAGAGCTTTCCAATCTATCTGTCATATCTATGCACTATACGCCTTGTCCACAACTTGTCAATGGCGACTGCGGTTTGTTTGTTAGTACTATTAGAATTTAACGAAATTCTCCATAATCCGAATTTTGCGGATATATGTTGTCGACTCGAAATCGATATATTTTTATGTTTTGTTATTCATATAAGGTTTCGATCGAGTCTACCGTACCCCTTACGAAATTATTAATATAGATTCACTATCTCAAAAACTACCAGTTCGATCTCGTTCAAAACAATTTTCGGTGAAAGTTTTTGTCAGGATCTACAACATGCATTTTCTTTTCAAAATTTACACTCTAGTAGTTAAAAAGTTAGATGGGGGGGGGGGGGACCAGAATAAATCTACCTACTAAACTTCACCTGTGTAATACTAATAGTTTCAGAATAAAGTCGCTGTGATACACGGACAGACAGACAGACAGACAGGCTTGACGAAACTATAAGGGTTCAGTTTTTGCCATTCGGCTACAGAACCCTAAAAACATCTTCTCTCTGCTCGTCTCGTCTCCACTTTGGTGGAGTCCTGCCCTAATAGACTGTTAATTGTGATGTTCCCCGATCGAAAACAATACTGCAGTTAATTGGTCAGTTTTCACGTGATAACTGACTTTAATTCAACTAAGATTAGATTAAAAATCTCTAGTACGTTTTTCAGAAACACTCACTATAGAAAGTTGCCTTAAATACAATGAGTATCTGCTATAACTTAATTTAGTATATTTTATTACACACCTACATTCCACAAAGCAAAAGGAAATACAGACGAAAATAAAATAAACCCAGGGCTACCAACAGAAAGTTAAGCTGAATGTAATCGTTTCGCTACTGTGGCGCACGGCCAAGGCACGATTCGCAGATGTTATTTATTCCATGCGTCTGTAGCAACCCTAATTCGATATTAAACGTAACTTGATATCTGCTTGAAAGTAAGTTTTTGCGGACCGGGTAACTTGTTTTTGGTTGAAAATACTTTTCAAGTCACGGCACTTTTTAGTTTAGCATTGTTCTAACTGCTGTACAGTGTGTTTTCAATTGTTGTGACCTTTTTAATTTCCGCAATTTTAACCCAAAACCTCAGAGATAAGAACACATTAAATAATATTGTCTTATACGCAACTCTACCACTGTTATATAACTATACTGAACTGGACTTTCTTATATCTGGTTCTAACGGCTGTATTTGTGATATACAGGGTGTTGTTTTAGTCAGCAACGAGCGACTCAGAAGTAGAAACGGTACTAAATACTACTACTAACGACTAAAATTGACGACCCGTCTGGTGTAGTGGTCGAGAAATCGCCTACTACGCAGCGGGTTGCGGGTTCGATCCCCGCACAATACAAACATTTGTGTGCATGAACATGTCTGTTTGTATTGGTGTGGGTGTTTTCTATGTATATAAAGTAAGTATTTACAAACAAAAAGTATTTAGGTATTATATCCGTTGTCTGGCACCCATAACACAAGCTTCGAGTAGCTTACTTTGGGACTAGATGGCGACGTGTGGAAATGTCCAAAGGATATACAAAGGATTACATTATATACAAAGGATTACTAAAATATATTTTTAAATGGAAAAAACCTTAAAGAACAATTTATTATTGCGGGCTAGCGAGCGAGTCAAAACAACTAACACCAGGTCGCGTTTTCGTAGCTTACTAGCTACGGGGTAGTATTTCGTAAATACATGTAAGCTACGCGTGTGAGATTCACCATTCGTTTTTTTTTTTAGAATGGTATGAAGAGATTTTCTGCTGTAGAACTTGCATAGAACTTTTTTTTTAATAAGCATAACTCAGGGATGATAATTCATATTATCATCCCTGAGTTGGATGTCACTGACCGTTACTTTGCTCAAAGAATCCTATAAACGCAATTATTTAAATTGCACCCTGATAAAATGGCATTTAATGCGCTATCAAGCAGCCTGTCTTTTTTTTCGTCAAAAGAAAATAAGCTTTATCAATTACGAACACAGAGCTTCATTTCCATAAACCTCGTCAGCCCAATTGCATTTTAGTTACGCACAGTCCAAAAACAACATGATCACTTTTATGTTCTAAAAAATAAGGTTCATATTGCTGTAACTATTTTAGTTGTGTAATGGTTACGCGATCGCTTCCGTCTGTCGGTATTGACATTGGCCGGTGTTTCAACTTTCTCCGATGCAAGTGTTTAAACCAGATGTTGGTCAGCATTTATACTTAGTACAGCCAGTTGAGCAATAAACTATTTTGACACGTAATACAAGGGAATAAAGCATGTGAAAATCGTTATTTTGTATATGTATACTGTAAACCCCATATACTGTATCTCCGTAGGTACGTTGTACAAGGTACGTTATTATGTTTATCTTACTTAGGACGCCATTTTATCCAGGAAATGCACGAATTACTTTAATACTTTTGATACCATAAACATTTGAAACTAATTCATGGATATTTCTATAGTATTGTTGCGAGACGCCCCCGTCATAATCTTAGTGTGGTATTCGTAACAAAAGAAAGAATATTACTTAGTACAAAACCACGACAGTTAGGATATTATATAATACTTTTTTATAATATTTATTAAGTATAAAAAAAACTTATTTTATACCGAATAAGATTATTGTATAAATAAATTATTTCGATAAGATCATATATTGAATAATGATGACCTACATTACGACCGAAATCTCTGTTGCTTTACTTACTATTAACAATTGAGATTAATATTTATTTGAGAATCGTGATCTTCAAAAGATCTAATTCATGATCCATATAAAAAAAACGGTCAATTGCGAGTCGGACTCGCGCACTGAGGGTTCCGTGCTGATTTTAACTGAATTAGGGAATCCACTTACTTCCACTTAGCTTAAATATCACAATATTTTGTTGACAGCAAATATAACTTTGTTTTTCATAGTGTTTGTATGAAGAAGAAAGTTATGTTTGCGGTTGTAAAAAATGTGCTATATCTCAAAAACTACTCGTTCGATCTCCTCCAAACCAATTTTCGTTGAGAGTGTTTGTTGGATCTGATAACATTTTTTTTAACTTTACACTTGCTGAATTTAGAAGTTGGAGGGAGGGGGGAGGGCGTCCATTTTACCATTTTGGAAGCGTTCTATCAAACGTTCAATATATTTTTTTTGGATAAGAATTGTAAAGCGGTTAACAGGATACATCTTACTACCAAATTTCAACAGTGTGATTATATGTAGTAACACAATAAACTGTTACATACGGAACGGGCAGACAGACAGACTTGACAAAACTATAAGGGTTCCGTCCTTGCCATTCGGCTACGGTACCCTTAAAAGACATTTCAGACATTTATTCATTTTAAATACCTCAGTTACATATGGCCATTGTTCGAGTCTTAATTGTGACCTCAATATTATTCGTGTATAAACAATATTCTCAAGCACAGTGCTTGTTGTAGCTGAGGAAGATGTGAGGAAGATGTATGTAGCACCTAATATGTATTACTTAGTAGCTGTATTACACAATAACTTTGCCATAAGGCACATTGCACAATGACGGATACAAACACTTCAGTGACCTACTTATGTACCCGAATGTACATTGCACATCTTTTTGTTACTTTTAAAAACTCAAATATTGTTGATTGTCATAGTTATGATTATAATTTGATGGTGTAACTTAGCCATATGCAATTAATTAAAGTATTTCAATTCTACAAAATAGGTTTTAATTGTCTTTAAAAACATTTCAATCGTGTTGTTATTTTACAATTTGAGTAGGTAACTAGTAATGCAGTGATCAAAAAGTAATTTTATATGTTTCCCCGTAAATAAATCTAAGCTTCCACTGAATAATAATCAGGCACCTACTTTGTACAATTGTGTTATTTAGTAAAGTGTACATTAAGCATTGTTGAATTCGGCGTAATTCCGAATGGCTCGTTAGTTCGAATGTAATGGATATCAGTGTAAGCCTAATTATTTCATGTTAAATATCATTTAATTAATGAGGCGTATAATACAGTAACGATGATAATTCTTAAGTCTTTGAAAGAAAGTAAGAGAGAGCAGAGCGTAAAGAAGAGCGATTGTTGTTTTTATTAACAAATTAATATATTCTAGCAATCACGTATAAATACTTTATGTGTTTCTGATTTCTTTTTCATATATAGATTTATAAATAAAGCTGCCCTGAAGCAGTTATCGGTTACTAGAAATAAATTGATACGTGTACGGTTCTAGGTAATTTCAAATAGATTTTGAAAATAAAAACATATTTCAAATATTAAGCCCAAGTATTTTAGGTGGCAACGACCAAGTTTTCTTGGAAAATATTTTAACAACGTATGGTATTTAGATGATTGGCGATGAATCAAATATGTTGCCATGAATGATCATACGATATGCACTTGAAAAAATACGAATACCATTGCACTTGTAAAATAAAACTGTGTCAGACATAATATCGAACCATGTGACCTTGGCGTAAGCCTATCATTTTGTATAATGACAAAACACAGTAAAAAGAAAAATATAATAATATGATAAAAGAGTCTACTCTTGCTTCCTTTTACTTTTTAATTTTAAAAAATAATATCACCTATCCTGATAAATATAACATCCAGAATTAACGCTCAGACATAGACCAGAATTACATGAAGTTGGTTTAAAAATTGGATTAGTTGGATTAAACATAATTATGACGTGTTGTTGATTGCACCATCGCGTCATCGGCTGTGTGTACCCAGTCTTACTATCACTCAGTGGTGGGACTACACCAATGACCAGTGTTGTGTCAAAACCGCTACGAGCTGGTTGAGTGGAACCGTGTGTCAATACAGTTTGCGGTAGGTCAGTTATATTTTCCTTTTTTGAAACCCAGTGTGTACTTTGACAAGGATGTATCAGCAGATTTGGTTTTTTGTGCGGTTTGTAATACAAATCGTTCGGCGATTGTTCACAAGGTTGTTATTGAATTGAAGTAAGTGTTGAAATGTGAAGGATCAAGGATTTGGCGTGTGATGGTCGTCTGGCTTCATTGGAGTAGTGGGTTGTGATGTTATGCGGTTTGATTTTCGAATTTATAGGAGGATGAATTTATGTATTTAAAATTTATTGCACTGTAAGTTGTACAATTAAGAAAGAACGTTAAAAAAATATTTTAGATATAAAAAAGTAAATTGAATTTATTCAACAAATCAAAAATGATTTCACAGCTAAATATCTTTACTATTAAAAGATACTGTTTTTAGAGTTCCATAGCCGAATGGCAAAAATCATAACCCTTATAGTTTGTCTTTGCCTGTATGTCACAGCCACTTTATTCTGTAACTATTAGTTTTACACCGTTGAAATTTAGTAGATAGTTAGATAGATATAGATGTATACTGTTAACCGCTAAACAATTTTTATGCAAAAAAATAATAATAAGGGGGCTCCATACTTGAAACTAACACAAAAAAACGTTTCTATAGATAATAATAACATCAATCTTATTATTATCTATAGAAACTTTCGTCTTTAATAATAACATCGAGGTACCTGAAACCATTTACTCTAAAAATCTAAGATTTGAGCGATAGAAGCCTCAGAAGCTTCCAAAGAAGTATAATGGACCCCCATCTAACTTTTAAACAAAGCGAATCAAAGAAAATTGGTTTGCACAAGTAAAACGAATAATTTTTGAGAAAAAGCACGTTTTCAATAACCGCAAACATAACTTTGTTATTCATACAAATACTATGAAAATGAAAGTTATATTTGTTGTTAACAAAATATTGTGATATTTCGGCTAATTGGAAGTAAGCGGATCTTTATTATAATATAATTAATGTGCGAGTCCGAATCGCACTTGGCCGGCTTTTTTAACTGATACTTAACTTTAACTATGACTATTACGTGGTAGAAAATGTGCATGTGAAATCCGTTTGAAGGCCATAATGACATGGTATTTTTACAGTACATCCCATAGTTTTTATAAACACTGGAACGACGTTGTGATTGATACATCTAATACAAATCATATGCAGTTTACAACGTCGAAACAATCTACTTCAATATAGGCAATCAATTGCTTGACGCATGACGAGTTACAAAGTAATTGCGATCACCCATCCGTAATTGACCGAGCGCATCGTTGCGACACGATTGATTATTGCAAGTTAATGAAAAACCGGCCAAGTGCGAGTCGGACTCGCGCACTGAGGGTTCCGTGCCAACTTTAACCGAATTAGCGAATCCACTTACTTCTACATAGTAAAATACCACAATATTTTTTTGACTGCAAATATAACTTTGTTTTTTATAGTGTTTGTATAAAGTACAAAGTTATGTTTGCGGTTGTTGAAAATGTGCTTTATCTCAAAAACATCTTGTTCGATCCCGTCCGAATAAATTTTAAGATCTACATTATAAATTTTTCAAAATTAACACTCGCTTTGTTTAGAAGTTAGATGGGGGGAGGGGGGACGCCCATTTTACTACTTTGGAAGCGTGTAGCTATGAAACGTTAGACTTTAAAAGGAAATAGTTTTAGAAACCTCTATAATCTAGAATCCTCTATCCATTGACACCCCACACGCATAGGTTTTTACTAAAAAAAATTTTTTGGTTTTAGTTTCATGTATGGGATATGAATGTTTTTTTTTATGAAAATTGGTAAGCACAGGATACATCGTCCTATTAAATTTCAACAGTTTATTGCTTGTAGTTACGGAATAAAATGGCTGTGACATACGGACCGGACAGACAGACATAGAGACTTAACGAAACTATAAGGGTTTTTTCCATTCGGCTACGGAACCCTAAAAACATGTTGCGACTAAAGCACATTGCAAAATGTTGCTATAGCTAACTGATTAACGTCCAGTGGAAATTCGGCCGTTAAGCTGGCGTTTAAAACTGAATCAATTTGCAAATCAAATTAGAAAGGTATCCCTCTTGAAACATTATCTAATTAGGTGAGATTCATTTTCAATGAATATTGGCATTCAAAATAGGTAAATATTCAGAAAAATATTGATACTAGAGGTATTAATAATGTTGTTTAAGTTATCAGATAAAAAACTGATTTATTTTGTAATAAAATAAGGTTTGTTCATGAATTTCGTACTTTATCATAGATAGTAGGTTTAATAAGTTTGTTTGTGACGTTATCGATATTTTTAACGGCACTAATGAACAAAATAAGTATCAAAAAGGTTATTATAAAAATATTTTTTTTTATATCTGTTGCAAGTTGATGAAGTAGAGTTTAGATCAAGGTAAGAACGTTTTAATGAAGTAAATTTGACTCCGACATCAAATCAAATCAACTATTATTTATTTTGTTAAAAAAATGAGACACATGTAGATTAATTAGGGATCGGTTTCTCACTTTATACAAGACAATGCCATTAAAAAAGTTCATGTCAAAACTTTTAATTTCATCAGTTTAGTATATACCATAAACTAGTCATCGTAACAATATCTATACTACACTGTACTATACAAATGTCACTAAAATTACACCAATAGGTGAAGTCATTCAATTAATACATATTATTTTCATTAAAATTACAATTCATTATTCAAAATAAAAATCACATAAATGTTTATATCGAACCAGAGTCCACAAGATATAGTGTTAGTAACAATGTAAGCTTAAAACTTTGTTAGTACAATTAAATTTTATTCAATTTCAAATTACGTAAATAATTAATGAATATTAAAATTAATTTAATTTTTTTTTGTGACTTTGACGAGATGGACGCGTGTTCAGTGATGCAAAATAGCAATGTTCGCATCCAGTCTCGCCACGATTGCCTTCAAGAATTAGTTTTAAAAATCATCAAAATTGCTTATTATTTATTTATTTAAAGACTTTATTGCACAAATTTAGTGTACAAAGGTGGACTTCATGCTAAAAGAATTCTATACCAGTCATCAATTATGTCATGCAGAAAGGTGGCAACGGGATATTATTGTTGGGATATTGATATTGTCTAGTTAAATTAAATATTATCTGATTTTGGACGTAATGATTCATGCTAAATAGATCACGCTCAGTACCCAATAAAACGTTATTTAATTTGTCTATTTTCTAACTAAAATAACGTAATTTGTATTACTAACGTGATTTTGTGTGCAGAGGTTGCTTAACGTAAAAGGTCAAATATGTACTCTGTACACACGCTAAGTTATTAAGCAACTAAGTTTACACTAATGTTGAATTTTAACCTTTGGCATCCCTCGGTTACTTAATTTTGTGTGTTAAAAAGACACTCGAATTTGCAGACAAAGTTTTTATAAGACATAATAAAACTACTTAAGGTTTTCGGCTCACTTAGATAGAGATCATACTTAAAAATTTTGCAAAACTTTGGGGTTCTATTTCCGGTCGGGTCAATGTAGAAAACGATATTTTCTATATTGTCTCGGGTCTGGGTGTTATGGTACCACTGTTGTGTCTGATTTCCATAACACAAGTGCATTAGCTACTTACTTTGGGATCAGAGCAATGTATGTGATTAGTGTCCAATATAAATATATAATATAACTTTGTTTTAATGCTCATAAATAGTTGCGACTTTTACCCACCTGTGTCTGCACAGTTACATCACTATTTTAAGGATAGAAAGTCGTCCTGTTGCAATTGTTGCTGTTGATGCAATTGTTTATTTTTTTCTTTCGGAGATTCAAAACCCTAGCAAAAAAAATATTGTTTTAATAAACGGAGTTTTTAGGGTTCCGTAGCCGAATGGCAAAAAACGGAACCTTTATAGTTTCGTCAAGTCTGTCTGTCTGTCTGTCCGTCCGTATTTCACAGCCACTTTATTCTGTAACTATAAGCATCACACTGTTGAAATTTGGAGGAAAATGTATCCTGTTAACCGCTTTACAATTCTCATACAAGATATTATAAATAATGATACCTATTTAAGGTATACTCCCATTCATGAAACTAAAACCGATAGTATTTTTTTAGTCAAACCTATGCTTGTGGGATATCTATAGATAGGTCTTTTAAAATGACATAGAGGATTCTAAAACCATGTTCTTTTTAAGTCTTACGTTTGATAGATAGACGCTTCCAAAGTGGTAAAATGGGGGTCCTCCCCATCTAACTTCTAAACTAAGCGAGTGTAAATTTTGAAAATAATATGTTATGTAGATCTTAACAAATACTTTTAACGAAAATTCGGGATCGTACAAGAAGTTTTTGAGATAAAGCACATTTTCAACAACTGCAAAAATAACTTTGTTTTTCATACACTATAAAAACAAAGTTATATTTGCTGTCAACAAAATATTGTGGTATTTTACTAAGTGAAAGTAAGTGGATTTGCTAATTCAGTTAACGTTGGCACGGAACCCTCAGTGCGCGAGTCCGTATCGCACTTGACCGGTTTTTTTATTGTGTCTGTCTGTTATTATAAACGTGAAATCTAATAATAGTGTCAAAATGTTTTCACAAGAAATTTTACTGAAAATGTAATTTTATGTAATTAATGAAAGTACTCGTGCCACTTCAATCTATTTAAGATCGGCCTAAATCAAAAACTAATAGAAAGCCTAAAAGCACCACAGTGATTTCGAAAAACAGCCAAGTCATTTAATTATTAAATTTAATCATTATAAGACGCATCAAAATAGCAGTTCTCAAAGCACCAAGTTTTATGACATAATGATAACCAAACCGATAAATTTATGTAAATATACCTATGAGCATTGCTATCAGATGTTATCAAGCCGCCCATAAGGCCTTTGACTAGGCTTAACGGCTAATATCAACCGATATTAGCATGGACCAACGTCTTAACGTGCCTTCCGACGCACGGAGATGCTCGTGATATACGTCACTTATATAAGTGATGACTGACCATATGGTCAGAATGGTCACCCATCTAAACACGACCGCGCTGTAGGTACTTCACTTCGGTATCACTATTAAAGCGCTGCTACCACTGCGCTAAAAGCATTTCACGCCTCACCCTGACAGCAGGGTTAGTCGCTTGCCTTGCAAACACCCCTCCATCAACCCTCACTGAGCCCGCGTGGTGGAGTATGTCTCGAAATACCTTATAGTTGAGTTAACGCCTTTGCCTAGCAGTGGGACGTTACAGGCTAACTTTACTTATGCCTATGAGTAGAATACCATTTTATTTGGTATGAGATTCTACTTGACACTAGACTAAGCCAGGCATGGCAGACTCTACTTTGGTGTTAGATCATCTGAAGAAACATATTCAATGTATGATGATTATTTAGACCGTCAGGTATCGAGTTTTACTCTTGACCTAGCTTTGCACATTATGAATGATGATGAGAAGGTAATTCAGTCTATTATGGGTCTTCTTAGACCCTGTACACACTGCGACTTGTAGCAGCGATGCAGTCGCGATGCTAACGCGCGTAACAGCATTGATGCACTCGTAAAATGTCAACCTTTACACACTGCGCTACTTTTAGCATCGATGTATTCGCAATGCTCACGCGCGTTAGCATCGATGCGGTCGCGCTTCTGCATCGATGCTAACGCGTAACTGCATCGATGCTAAAAGTCGCAGTGTGTAAGGAGTCATACACCTGATAGGCAGTTGATATCGCCGTTCATAGTGCCGCTCGTGTGACAGAACATTAGGTAAACATCTCATCAACATGTTGTTTAAGTTTATTCAATAATAATTATAATAATAAATATTCTTTATTGCACAAGTAAGGATACAAGAAACAATAAAATTACAGACAAATCATTTGTACAATATTGGCGGTCTCATCGCTGGAAGCGATCTCATCCAGACAACCATTGGGTAGAGGAAACAACGTTTATTTGTATTTATTATTATAACACTTATATTTTTTACTGACCCTTTCCTTTCTTATTATACCTCAACTCCTTTTTCTGTTTTCTTGTCCTGTTCGATTCCTCACCTTTTTGTCGTGGTGAAACGCAAACCGCGCGAGCCAAAAAATAAACATGCTGTTCATAAAGATGGAATAAGAACCAAAAAAATTGCGCACGGGCGGGACTTGAACCAGCAACCTTTTGGCAGACCGGGCCAAACGCTCTTACCAATTGAGCTACCGAGCTGTCAGTCCAACCCTGCGAAATTTGTGGTTTCTTATGAAAATGTCAATTGCGTGACGCTCAGCGCCATCTAGCCGTCTGTTTATGAAACAGATGGCTGTTCATTTTATAAACAGTAGTTATTAAATAAAAACTGTTCTGTCCGGGCTATGTACGGCCTAGTTACCTACGCTACGTCTTTCTGACTTTTGTAAATAAGGACAGAACTTCGTCAAAAGCCACTCTACAGATTGGGGAACTTCCAATGTCACGAAGTAAATCTGTTTTCAAATTCCAATTAAATACGAGTCTGGAATTAATCGTATTCGATTGACTCATTTTGAGTCTTTTCAAACCGACAGTCGCTAATTCATTTTGGTATTTCATTTGATTTTAGAAGGCTTCATTATGGAGTGGTTAAGAGTGATATCTGTGTAGCACTGGCAAGTTTTTGATTGGTATATTCATCTTTGAGGTATATTATTTCTTTTAATGAATACCTCAATATTGTGGATAAGGCTTAATAATTTAGGTGTTATGTAACTTCATTTGATTGCGTAGATTGACATAGCTATTTAACTCTTTAATGAAGGCGGTTCGATCGTATTTTTTTAAAAAAACGTCGTTTTTACGCTTACGTATCAAAAGGCCGCCGGTGGTCGCGTAAACAAAAATATAGGAAAAGACTGTTGATAATCACATCCGTGAGGGTGATGTTACAATGTACTTGATTGAACTAAAATAGTTACTCAAACTTTCTCCTTAGGGTATCAAATACTTTAGTTAAAGTCGGTAAAAAAAACTACTGCTGTCTAAAAGAAGGTACGAGTGAAAGATAAATTTTAATATCTTTTATGTACTTAGATATTTTTCTTTTCTACTCAATACCTGCACGAACGTAAATGGGACAAGATTATTAAATACTTGATTCTGTAAATGATAATGAAATTCACAAGACATACTGACACACAATGCTTTAATCACGCGATGTCCTATTTCCGAGGATATAACAATTACTTAGTTAATGTCGCTTTAATTATACCTTTCTTACCGAGATATTTCAATTAATTATTACATTTTATATGCGGTACTTTTCATGCAAATATAATTTTCAATGCGTTAATTCAAATAAAAGGCTACCTTATTGTTAGAAATGTACTTTTTGATAAAACTGTAATATGAAATAACACCTTAATAGTCACTTTTTTAAAATAAGTATTGAACATCACATACTTTGCTCTAATCCCAAATTAAGTAGCCAATGCACTCGTTTCATGGAAATCAGATACAACGGTGGTACCACATCACCCAGACCCGAGACAATATAGCAAATTATGATTGCTACATTGACCCGACCGGGAATCGAACTCGGGACCTCGGAGCGGCGACGCTTTGAATCCCAGCGTGCTTAGCCACTACACCACGGAGGTCGTCTACATATTGTTAATAGTAACTGTAGCTATAAGTACAAAAAACCTATTTATTTTGCACATACTTCCTGTTTTGTTTCTTTTAACCTTTTCAATTAGATTGTATTTTGATACATCGCTTAGCAACTGATCCTTAGATTCTGTATATTTAAATATAATAATATGTTTCTTTCATCTTTAGCACTCTACCTATATGTTTGAGTTAACTAACACTATACTAAAGTTGTCTTCGTTATACACATGCTTGAGTTTCTAATGTTCAATTTGCGTATTCGAAAATTAACCACCAATCACATAATCGCATAGACCGACGCTACATACATATTAATCCCCTACGGTTCTACGCCATTATTGAATAACCACAAAATCCAACTCAAAATGTTAAAAATAACGAACGTATTGCAAAGCGCGATAACCATTGATGTTTTTTGCTAGGACAACGTATCAAGACCCGTGGCAATGGCACCGATGTGCATCGTTGATTTGATTATACCGTTTAGTTGTGTGACATGGTGATGAATTACTAGTGATGTCTGGATTTAACAAATAATAATGAATAGATATAATTATTTAATTATTCTCCCAAGTCCTAAAAATCACTGCAAGCATTAAGTCCACCTTTGTACTCTATGATTTGTGCAATGAAGTCTTTATATAATAAAAAATGACGATGTGTAGTTGTTTATTGTTTTCCATTTATGTGGATAAATAAAGAGAAAAATAGACAACGCAAAAATGCCATACTTCCTTTTTAAATTTATTTGATTATTTTTTGTTTATTGTAGGGTGATAGCTTGTAGAAAAGGCTAAATAAGATTAAATCCTTTTTTTGTTTCATGAAGGTATTCAATAATGTAAATAGTCGAAATTTTATCTTACATTACATTTGCCGATGGCTCTAAAAATATTACTCTTATCTCACATTCGGTTAAAAATCACTAAGCATCACATCACTAACTAGCGTGGAGGCTACGGCTATACCTTTCACTTTCAATAGGTCGTTGTATCGCCGGTTTTTATGTCATACTCATAATTCGTTCGTGCAACAATGCCTCTTAAATCAGCAGAAAACGTACTGCATGTAAACGCATTCAATAGATGAATCGCATGCAATTACATTACGGGGGATAGGAATAGAAATCGCGTCTTGACAAACTGCTGTATGAATATTCAAAAGGCTTTTAGAATGAAGCTTCTTTAGTATCAATTTATTTGTATAATTAAATGAATGTGAGACTGAATTCGAGCATTGAGAATGTCCGAAATGCATTTAATAAGATTTATAGTTACCATTTAGTTTATATTACCTGTGTCAAATGATACTATGCCAGGAACGCAAGAAATATTTACAGGTTGTTATTTTAGTCAGCGACGAGCGACCCAGGGGAGGTCGATACTGATGCCAACAAAATATAAAAACAATAATTGAAATAACCCGTGCGAGATCCCTCGTTTAAAAATTTTGGAAATATTGTATTCTGAAGATGTTTTCTTTTATAAAACTTGCATACAATGGAAAGATGAGGTGCTCGAAGCGCAGTGGTAGCAGCGCTTTGGTAGTGTTACCGAAGTCAAGCAACCGGTCGCGGTCGTGTTAGGATGGGTGACCATTTCGACCTCATAAGCATCTCCGTGCTTCGGAAGGCACGTTAAACTGTTAAATCCGGCTAATATCGGCTGATATTAGTCGTTTAACCTAGTCAGAGGCCTTATGGGCGGCTTGATAACATTTGACCTTGCCTTGAAAACACCCTTCCACCAACCCGCACTGAGCCCGCGTGGTGGAGTATGGCTCAAACTAATTCATAGTTGAGGTAAGGCCTTTGCCCAGCAGTGGGATGTCACAGGCTTACTTTACTTTACTTTTGAAATGTAAAGAAAATACATAATCAGAATAAGCGTAACTCCTATATCCTCCGTTTATGAGTTGGATGCCACTGACCATAATAACACCATGTATGGATTTAGGTTTTACTTTTGAGTTTTGAAAGTAAAATTATTAATGTTATTTGGAGTTCTTTCTACACGAATCATCTTAAAATTAAGTTTATATTGTTGAGTTTACTTCTAATTACTTACGAGATCTTTTCACCTTCACAGTTGATACTAAGTAAACGATAACCTAAATTTTACTTTTCAATCTTTATCTCCATACAAACTATTGTTTCCAAATAATATCAAACCATTTCTTTTTTAAATCTAGGAACCCTTACTTCAATTTGCCGTCACTCATAATCCGTGATGCGTTACTCCTAGGGCTTTAGTGAAAATCTTTTACGAAGGGCAAAAAATATGATTGATAACAGAGTATCGAAGGGCTCCCGGGGCCCTTGAGTAGGATGTGTCATCGATCGTGCCCATAAAGGAAACTATCTACAAAGTATCAAATTACTTTAATTTAATGTGAACATAGCCGATTCCTCAAGGGTTTTATCGTGAAATTTAATATGTGTACTCAATATTTTATTGCTCCATATTTTAAAATGATATGATTCTTTACACAATCAGTGGGTTTATTGTTTATTCTATTTTTTTTTATGATAATGCTATTGTAGTTTTGTTTTGTTTTATTTATTTTTATTCAATTTATGCTTGTTCACTAATTCGAAAGGGTTCCCGCAGAATACCAGTATCGAGACATGCCTCGCGCTTGCACGAAATATGCTGAGGGACATTTTCGACACAAATTGACGTATCAATCAATTCCTTTCATGTTATTTAAAAATATTATTGCATTTTTATTTTCTGTTATTGTATATTTTTTAAAATTTGTGTCGAATAAGGCCTTTTCATTCATTCATTTATGTCTATGAATATAGGTACCACAACACCCAGACCCGAGACAATGTAGAAAGTTCTGGTGTCCCGACTGGGAATCGAACCCGATATATCTGATGATATATTCCATATTATTTTCAAATGTTATAGTTGTATTCATCTGCATCGCTAGCGCATGCGAATACGTTGGCGTTGTTTAAGTGACCACACGGCGCGTACAAAGTATCATATTGGGACGTTGGCAATGTAACTTTAATTAACTAGTTTCCTTGTTAAATGATGTGACCTAGGAAATGATGTAAAATTACCAAGAGATAAAGATTAGGTATGCTTTCATCATCATTGTCAAAGCCAGTTGCTAGTCGTCCAAAGCTGAATATAAGCCTTTAAGCTCTTCCATTCATTTCCAAAGTGACCGGTTACAAGCAGAACATACTACTATCCGACAGAGTGAGTGCTTCCGTACTAATAGCGAAACTTGAATATTAATTTTAAAAACAAATATTTTACTTTGCATTATTAAACAATGGCCGTAACCACAATTAATGTTATAACATCTCGTTAAAGTTTCATACCTTGTATTTGTTATTATCGGATTAATATTTTGTAATATGCAATCGTAATTAAATAATGCTGTTTACAATGGAAAAGCCAAACAATTTACCACTAACTCTACTTGCCGATTAAATAAAATTTTAAATGTATTGTTATGTTCACAATAATCCGTGCAATAAAAGTAATATTCAATATCGAATAATAATAATAGTGTTACTATTGCACAAAAGAAAGAAATTGCATTTTATAAGCTTAAATTAAATGTTATTACGATCAAATAATATTTATCAAATATGTACAGACGAAAAGAACTCCACCTATATATTCCAAAACGTTATTTTAGGTTCAGCATAAACGAAATGGTTTCTTAACTGTAGTTTGTTTTTTCCCAAAGAAGGAATAAATGTGTATACCTTATGATAAAATACTAAAAAAACAATGTTTTTAATAACAAGAACATAAATATATTTCGACGTTTTTTTTCTTTTAAATTTCGAATCAGCACATAATTATTATCCTAGTACTATTTTTAAAATTCCTTATATCCACAGTATTCTGTGATAAAAGGGTTTTCATAAATTCTTTAGTTGTTGTTTGAATATACCGATGATTTTTATGAAAGGCGCACTGTTATGGATGCTTTTGAAATCCATTCATTTCTTTGGATACAAACATTCTTGGAGCTCACAAATGCTTTTATGTGTATCGTGTTTCTCGTTAAAAATATTTTAAGCATTAAATATATCGAGATCCATTGAAGAGTTGTTCAATCAATATGCATTCTGTGCTAAAAATGTTTGAGAGGGCTTTAATTTTTGCAGTTTTTCTATGAGATAAATCAAATATTTTCATACATTCTGATATGTTCTTATTTGTTTAGTAGATACCTAGATAGACAGCTTGCGAAATTATTAAAATACTGTCATCTTGAGTTCGCTAATCCGTGGCTTTCAGGTGCCTGCAGCTGTTGACAATAAATAACACAATCAGAGGTGGAATTGTGTAAAGCAATCGTATTCATTTGACAGTTCAAAACGTACGGTATGATCTGTCCAACGCTTTGTTCTTTACCGTTTGACAGATCATACCGTAATTTTTGAACTATCAAATGAATACGATTGCTTTACACAATTCCACCCCTGAGGTGGAATTGTGTAAAGCAATCATATTCATTTGACAGTTTAAAACGTACGGTATAATCTGTCAAACGGCACAACGGCAAAAGGCTGTCAAATGAATACGATTGCTTTACACAATTCCACCTCTAAACCTAAATATGAACTAAAATTCCATTATGGTAATGAATCAGTATTTCTGTCCTGTGCGAATGCAATTCAAACGTGCTTCAAATTGCTGCTCAAATCCAGAACCATGAAAAACAGATTTGAACCGATGAAAATGTCCATTTGATTTATCCCCACATTTCTAAATAATACGTATGATTCAGTCCAGTCCGCTTTCCGCTCTAGCAACAAAATATAGGTCAAATAGCTTTAGCATTGTCGATAAATAAATATCGATACCGATAAATGTTTATTTTTACAGACTTCAAAAAAAAGGAGGTAGTGAACCGTTTTGTGAGCGCGATGGGCACGCCTTCAACCTTATCACAATTATAAGCGCCATGAACTTATCATGCCCTTGGTTTGATAAACTTCTTAAGCCCGATTTTTGCTTCGCATGTATTACAAGTAATGTAGAAGTAAAAATTACAACTCAATCATGTCATTATTGCAATAATAATCAAATACAATAACGTATTGTCCAAGAGTTGATAATGAGACATCATTCATATTCTTTTTTTTTTCAAAGAGATTTCGACCTCAATTTGAAAGGTTTTCATCTACATCATTATCACTATTATCAGACGTCATCATTTTTATGGATATGGTATTGTGCTAGGAGTGTAGAAATGTAGTTCTTAAATTAAACATTCTGCCTGTATTCTAGGTTAAATAACGACGTTCGGAGAAAAACATTCAAAGGCTTTTTTTCTTCATCCTGTCAATAACAGATCTTTTGATATCAAGACTGCTGGCTTATACGCCTGGATACGAAAATGGAAAATCATGTTCTCTACAATAATACATACGAATGGATTAAGAAGTGCTCGTTTTAACGGATAGAGAGTGGAACAGTAGTTTTATTAACATTGACCCTTAATGCACTTATACGACTTTCTTAAAGAAAATATGTGTCTAATTCTGACTCGTGGCTAAATTTGTGATTTCAGATTATTATAGGGAGTATCCGATCAAAATACTTTATAAACTGATATTACGTTACTGTTTGTCTTCAGTCAACTTGAATGAATAAATTAAGAGTATTTTCATTGTTATAATCCTACAGCAATGACCTGTAAAACATAGTTATGTTGAAAAAAAAAACAACATAACTATGTTTTACAGGTCGAAAAAAAAATACACGGTAGCAATCTCCTTACAAACTAATTAATTAAAACAATATAATGTATGAAGTATATTGAATGATGTCATTAGAGAGATCAAAATAACAAACTAAGTCTGTAAGGACATTGTATTTTGTGCATGTCTTACATTACTGCCTTATTATGCATGACCTTACAATCATATGTTCAAATCTACTAAAACCGGCCAAATAAGAGTTGTACTCCCACATTTAGGGTTCCGTGTCAACTTTCACTGAATAAGAGGATCCACTTACTTCCACTTAGCCAAATTAGCACGATATTTTGTTTACGGCAAATATAACTTTG
Source organism: Pyrausta purpuralis (assembly GCA_963924145.1). NCBI lineage: Eukaryota > Metazoa > Arthropoda > Insecta > Lepidoptera > Crambidae > Pyrausta > Pyrausta purpuralis. The sequence continues at coordinate 19,026,869 of OZ001664.1, forward strand.
TTGCCTTATTGAAATGTGCTCTATATCAAAAACTACTAGTTTGATCATTCGTTGAAAGTCTTTATCAAGATCAACATATGTATTTATTTCAAAATTGACACTCGTTTAGTTTGAATGTTATATGGAGGGGGGATCCTATTTACCACCTTAAGATTTTTTGAGAAAATGGTTGTAGGAACTTTGATGTCGTTTTAAAGACCTATCCATAGACACCTGTTTTTGTATGAGAACCGTAAATCGGTTAACAGGATACATCTACCTACTAAGTTTCAACTGTGTAATACTAATAGTTTCAGAATAAAGTGGCTGTGACATACGGACGGACAGACAGACAGACTTCACGAAACTAGAAGGGTTCCGTTTTTGCCATTCGGCTACCGAACCCTAAAAACCGCTTCCACGTTCTAAAAATAATCTCGGCGGTAACTAAAGTAGTTTAGTTTTTATCCTCAGCCCGGACATTATCATAAATGGTACAATTTAAGCATGAGAAAGACCTTGTTGCATCACATATGCGGCCATCAGAATATAAATGTCTGCCAACTGACGTAGAAAGTGGAGTCACGTAGGTGACTCACCTACAGAGTATTTAGGTCCTTATACTCATGTACCGAGAAAAGATTTTTGCGTAAGAAAAAAGTGTCTGATTTATTTTTGCGATGAATAAGTAGGCATGTAGTTATGTTTACACTAACAGTAACGTTTTAGGCACTGATTTTATCTTAACGGTGACATGGAAACTAAAATTTTAAAATTAATTTGGACTTAAATTAGAAGTGAAACTCTCTATGAAAAAAAAACCTTTATTTATAATGTTTACAGAGATGGACATTATTATATCTTAATAGTTAGTTACTTTAAACTCATAGTAAACCCAAATAAAATGGATACTTATACTCGTATTAGCAATAAGCTACCTAGAATACATAAATATATAATATTGCGTTCTTGAAAAAGGGTAAAAAAAGATTTTAAAATAGCTCTCTCTTTTTCAGAAAATGAAGCTGATTTGGTGCTGCCTCATTGCAGCATCCGTGTTTGCAGTCACTGCAGCAGTAGACGTAGAAAAAACTGTCAAGCAAGTCCAGAGCATTCTCCAAGCGAATAGCGGTCTTCCGAGACTCTCAAGAGACGAAATCATACAACTACTAAATGACATAAGAGCCGAAGACGCTAAAAGCAAATCATCCTCAACTTCCACAGAAGATTCAAGAGAAGTAAAATCTACTGAAAAGCCTTACAGAATTGAAGACAATGAAATTAATCCCGTTACACATTTACCTATACATGAAAATGTTGTGACAAATGAAAGTGATACAATGTCTGTGCCGTCAAAGCCCAGAAGTACAGAAAGTACGACAAAGAAAAACGAGCCTTCAGTCGTAGTTGTACTTCCATATACACCTAGAGATGGATCTTCCTTACAAGAACTATATACACGTCCACCACGTGTTGAAGTACTCCCAGAATCACAAGTTACTTCCACAATACGACCAAAATTAGTGGATTCCTTAGAAAAACTGCACAAGACCCTTAATAACAATAAGCTGGTAGCGAAGAAGCCTAAAAAAGATGAGTTTCCGGAAGAATTACAAACATTTTTAAACGCACATGGTTTAAAAGGAAAACCAGGTCAAGATCATTTTCTTTTGCCGCTTGAAGGTTTCAAGCCATTGCCTCCAGCGAAAGTCGTCGACGGAACGGTTCAATTACCTGAGAATATACTTTTAACGTATGATCTAATTTCCAGTGACACTGAACTAAAACCAGAAGTGAGTCAACCATCACCAAACAATTTTTTGTATGAGCCTCTTAAGCCAGAGTTTCCATTTGAATTAGACATGTCTCCATCAAATCAAAAAGATACGGTTCTTCCATTAGATTTGCCTGTAAGAAAAACGAAGTCAACTTCTGAATCATCGCAAACCAACTATGAGTTTGATGACGATTCAGTGCGCGTAATTCCTTTGTCAGAAGGAATCAACCCACTAGATGACGTTAAGGCTGCTGCTTTAGAAAGTGAACAAAATAAGAGACAAACAGAAAATGCGACCGAAACTACAAATGAATCTGGAGCAGGCGCCAATGAAACAAAGTCAGACGTTACAGCAGATTCTGTTGCTTCTGATTCCGGTGCTTCTATCGCTGATTTAGAAGACTCCTTCGGTGGAGCCGCACCCGAGCAACCAGGAGACTCCGAACTTCCGCCGCCAAGAAAAAACGGATTCTACTGGATGTTAGATTGGAACAGTTTCCTAGAGGTAGGCGATGGTGACACAAAAGTTAATATTCGATTTGAACCTAAATTGGGCGATCCTCAGATGTTCATACCTGTCAATGTACCATGATTTAGTTAAGAGGGTTGTTATTTATTTATCTAGTCTTGGAAATGTTTGTCACTAATAAACAGAGGTGCTCATCGGTTTGGAATGGCGATTGGATTACCGAATGTGTCACAACCAGATTGAGTGATGTCAACGGGTGGAAATAATGAGCGGGGTTGCTGAAATCCAGACTTAATCCTAATTTCCCAAATATGCGAGCTGTAATAATTCGATTCATTAGATTTGCAATGGTGCAATTTATGAAACAATCCTGTTTTGCAATGTTGCGTTGCACCGTTTTATTTATACGTCAAATAACTGTCAACTTTCAATATGCAAAATATCTTGTTACGGTTCTGGTTACAGTTAAATAAACTAGTGCATCTAAGCGTTACGACTATAATCTTTTATTGACGGTTATTATTGAAATATCTCGCAATGTATCAAAGATGTGTATCAGAGAAAACAGTTCAAAGAATACTTTAGCGCAGTTGACGGACCAAAACGATCGATCGAAAGTGAACTGAGTGAAATCGTCGCGTGTTATGCTACATTTATAATTAGGTGTAAGTGAAGCCATTTGTTATGTAAATAGATATAGTTACAGAAATAAAGTAGTGTGATAAAACTGTTTTTCTGAATTGTTTCTTTATCTATAGTCAGAAGATAATAAACAGTTTCAAACTTTCAATTAAATATTTTTTATTGTCAATTTTAAATTGTTGAGTCAAGAGAAACCTATGATTAATTTTTTGTTAAACTCCAATACCAAGCAAGGTACTTGCATTTGTAACAATAAAATATCAACTTTTATTATATACCAACATTACTACTATTACTTCTATTATGAATTATTTATTCTCCTTCCGATTTTCGGTAATGGCGGCCCCTCTAAACAGAGATAGGCCAGGTAAGCAGAAGATTTTATAGTGCCCAGATATGTGAGCAATACACAAGTGTACTATCTTTTCCTTCACTCCCATTAATTTGTTAAAACGACAGATCCGGCATGACTGATGACAGATCAGGCGCAGGACCAACGATTTAACGTGCTCTCCGAAGCACGGGGGTATCATCACCACCAACTTCCAGACTCCAACCTGTTTCCGAGTATATTCAAAACAGAAAAACCCAGAAACAAATCTCGGCCCAACCCGGGACTCAAACCTTGGGTAGCCAACAGCTACACCAAAGAGTCAGTATATAATTAATACAACTGTTATAATATCTGGATGCAGACCACTTTTACTTGCAACCGGTTCTATGAAAAACTTTGGGAGCCTTTGGTCTTTGTTTAGCAGTATACGTCCTTTAAATAAATAAATAAATACAATTCATTTATTCACCAAAACGTGACGAATAACAATGTTCATTCTTAGACCTATGAACTATAATTGACAAACATGTTAATCTTGAGAATGTCCCTGCCAACTAAACTAGGATTAAGCCTGTGTCTTAGAAGACAGTGATTCCTCCAAGGAGACAAAAGTAATATGTAAGTAATTAAGAAAGAAAAAGTCTTAAGGTGATTTAAGTATTAAATAAATATCCTTTGGACATTCCCACACATCGTCATCTAGCCCCAAAGTAAGCTACTCAAAGCTTGTGTTATGGGTGCCAGACAACGGATATAATCCCATCAAAAACAATACTTGTCAAAAAAACCAAGTCGCGCAACTCAGTTGTTCTGCGGTAAAAAGTTGTGAGATCCAGGTAATACTAAGTCGGTTATTAATTTATTCAGTCTCTACTTAAGCGACTTTCTGTCTTAATACGTCCAGTCTCTAAGACCACGATCGTGGTCCATAACAATTGAAAATCAATTGTGTCTGGAATCTCCGTACTCGAAGCATTAAGTTGTTACGTAATAATTAACAGCATCTTATAGTGACGCATATCAATATTAAAATTCTTTAATGTTTTATATAAATATATTGAGACTTGGCCATCGCACTAAATAATTGAATTTAGATGTGTTTTCAGGCGATTGAATTTACACGTGTTTTTAGGCGATGGCCAAGTCTCAATATATTTATATAAAACATTAAAGAATTTTAATATTGATATGCGTCACTATAAGATGCTGTTAATTATTACGTAACAACTTAATGCTTCGAGTACGGAGATTCCAGACACAATTGATTTTCAATTGTTATGGACCACGATCGTGGTCTTAGAGACTGGACGTATTAAGACAGAAAGTCGCTTAAGTAGAGACTGAATAAATTAATAACTGACTTGGTATTACATGGATCTCACAACTTTTTACCGCAGAACAACTGAGTTGCGAGACTTGGTTTTTTTGACAAGTATTGTTTTTGATCTGATCTCATTTCTTTTTGTATTTTGTAGACAGTTCTACTTTTTTCCTTTTCGGTACCTTGCCGAACAACGTTCAAATTGTAAGCAAATAATATCAGTAAACCAATGAGAGTAGCCTTTAGTCGTCAAACTAATATAGCAATCGAAATTATCAATGAAAATCGCAAACTTGTAGGTAAGAATTCTGGGCACATCCGATCAGCATTGGGTCGCTCGCGCGTAAGAGTGCGGCTGCTGCTCGCTCGGCGAAATTCACCTTTCCGCGCGCCCCGCCACTGTCCCCGCCCCGCGCCCTCTCGCTAGCACCGCGCAGCGCGTAGTAACGGCCTGCGCTCACTCGCTAGCATCGCAGCGCATGGTATAATAATTAATTTACAACCTTACGCACTCGTAATAAGTACGAATACGCACGTAGGTACGTTTTTGCATTAAATAATTAAATTTACACGTGTTTTCATAACGGGAATACCCATTTTTTGCTTGATTTGGCAGGGGCACTACCATGCGCCTTTATTTATATGGGACTAGCTTAAACCCGCGGCTTTGCATGCAATAATAATAACTGCCCTAAAACATCGTTACGAATAAAGCCAATATTGAAAAATTTAACTAAAGACTTGGCTGTATGGGCTTCATTTTTTTTGCGGTATTTTCTAGATTTTTTAGTTTTTCCTTGATTCATACACCAAACACTACTTATATTCGAAATTTGAAGCTTCTAAGTCTGCTAGAAGTGCCTTACACTTTTGATGATCGGTGAGTCAGTGAGTGACAAAATTAAGAAATTTGACTCGTTATAATTTTTAAAATACTGGTTCAAATTGAATGAAATTTGAAATATACCGTATCTTTACAATGCTTGCATGGTTACTGAAAGTTTCAGTCTTCTAGTTTTATCCACAACGAAGTTACAGGGGTCGAAAATAGTCTGAATTGCTTCGAGAAAAGGATGGTACGGCCGTGACGCTTTTTTGCTCGACTTGGTGGGGGCACTGCCGTGCCCCCAGATACTTAAATACTTTTTTTGTAAATACATACATGATATACATAGAAAACACCCAGACCAATACAAACAGACATTTTCATGCACACAAATGTTTGTATTGTGCGGGGATCGAACCCGCACCCGCTGCGTAGTAGGCGATTTCTCGACCACTACACCAGACGGGTCGTCAATTTGGCTGATAATAATGACGATGATAATGATGATGATTACACCAGCTGATATGCTGCAATACGGAGATATTGAGAGTATGTGATGTCATTATTTAGTATTAACAGCATTCATTACACACGCCCTGTATTATAATTAGCATTTTACTACTACGAAGGAATTTAAAGTCAGGTGCAGATGATCGCGGTTCGCAGCGAGTTCTCAAATCGCTGTTACAGAGGTTTATGCAAAATGAGTTGTTGCGACGCGTTTCGTAAAGACGGGTACACACAAGGGAGTGTGACATGGTACGTTCAAAGAAATATAAATGTCATGTAAGGTTGCACGTGATGACACATGATAGAAATTTGTCTGGGATACGTTTAGGCTTCTGTGCTTTGGATTTTAGTCTGTTACTTTTGCCTGAATAGATCTTTATGTGAAAACAAATCTAGTTAAATAGATAGAGACACATTTTTTGAGGTAATTTAAATAAAATATGCTTCTACGTGACATATGGAAAACATATTTTGCGCGCTGAATATTATAAATTGCACTTATTTATTTATTTGAAAACTTCATGTACAAAACATAAAATTGTATATATGGCAGACTTAATGCCAAAAGCATTTTTTACCTGTCACCATAGGTCAGAACAGAGAAAAATAAATATATAGGCGGTGCAAGTAAAGTAATAGAGGCAAATGTGTCAGACAAGAAACTTTACAAGTGCTTTATTCAAGGCTCACCAATTTTAAGAGAGAGGGGTTGGCATAATATTAGGTTTGTATAGTGACAAAACCATATAAAAAAAACACGTTATCAAGGTTCAATGTTTTGAGTTTAGTGGTCTTCACTGGTTAAAATACCACTTGGAATATTTTTCTCCAGGTAACGAATATTTTTGTCAGCCGGCTTACGTCACCATGACGTTATGTTTTCTATTCTGATCAGAAAATTTGATATTATTCCCACTTGCCCCCACTGAAATCGCCCCCACGGGGGGCAACTGGGAATTTGTAAAACAATATGTCCCGGTTGCTTCCATGTCTCCTTGCCACGTTGCTAACTTGAAGTGAGGCAACGGTCGCAACAGGGACCTTTTTTTCGGGGGCGATGCCGGTTAGGTCAATTGGGAATGACCCAAATTTTGTGAACGTTAATGTTACTTATCCATTATATGTACTCCAGTGAGGACACAGCTTTATGCAAAATAAGCTTGTTGCGTCGCGACTGTAATGTACAATATAAATTACGAGGTCGGTATTATTCACAGCTGCCTCAAACTTAGCGCCTACAACGTCAAGCATGTTATACCAAACTGTTTGAAGCGTCAACTATGCTCCGACCCTACGATCGTAATTCTAAATCGCTTCACTTGATTTATTATCCTAAGTATTAATTCGTGATTTTGATTTAACAGTTGGAGAAGTTAGTTAAATTCAAATGGACATGTTTAAAAGAAGCATAAGAATTATTAAATTATTTAGGTAAGAAAGTTTGTTATTTTGTTATTGGTAATTTATGACACGTGTACGTGTGTAATAAAGAATGTTTATTTATATGAAAATAGGTAAGAGAAAAGAAGGAAATAGGATAGTTGGATGTTCAATAAAAAAAAACAGTTTAATGTGACCTCACACATCAAGAAGCTTTGTTTTATTAAATTCAACCCAAACTAATTCCGTTGCCTTGATCCACCACAGCAATTTCAACTGGAAGGGTTAAGCATTGATGTGTGGTAAATACGGATATTAGGGCAATATCCATCAATATCCGCCCTTTGGTAGCACGAGCAGGCCAGTCGGTCATAGGGCCCGAAATGGACGTCTATGTTTGTAAAGGGTCGGTAAATATCAAGCGTCATTGATACTTTACGGATATGTTACGAGCGAAGATAAATGTATTGTGTTGATGCCATTGTTCTAACTTTATTTTTTTTTCGTAACTAGAGAATATTTTATTTGTGTGCACGTGGTAGAGCTAAATGCCCATTTAAATGAAGCTTTTGCCAACCAGAATTTGAGATTTGAAGTGGCTAACATTCAATATTAATTACGTTCAATAATTCGATCAACATCACAAAAGATAAAAAAGGTATTACGACGTATATTTGAATTGCTGGATTAAACTGTATTTCTACAAATGCGCGCAGCTCCGAGTTATATAGAAGGCGGAAATAAAGATGGTCCGGGGGTGTTACTCAATTGGACAGAGTACGTAACAAGCATATTCGAAGCACCTTCAAGGTCGCTGATATACAGCATAAAATGCAAAAAAAGACGGTTGCGATGGTATGGCCATGTAATGCGCAGAGAAGAGAAGAATATGGCGCGACACGTGATGGACATGGACGAGTGTAAGAGAAGCAGAGGCCGCCCACCAACCGACCGCGCTGGGTCTTACTTTAGCAATGACCTAGGATCACCATAAATGGCGTTCAAGTATCAAGGACCCCTAAGTAGGGAATGCGCCAGGAGAATAATGACGGAGCTACGCGGAGTAGTTAAAATGCCAGCGTCATTGCTCAAAATTCATGAAGTGTACCAAAAGTTGAAAACGCCTAGTAGATTATTGTGCGTTTATGTCAAGCTATTTAACGACAGAACAAGACAGCTTTCCTCTCATAGCTGTTTCTATAGAAGTCATTGGTCTGCGGCTTACAGTGAAACACGGTTACAGTGTCAGTAAGGGAAAGGAAATATTTTTAGGAGACATAGTTTGGCTTCGGCTTACCTTGCAGATATTTGGGAGATGAGAATGTAATATTCGAGAATATTCTACCGTTAAAGTAACCCTACTAACGAATCATCGTTAAAGGATTATTATTTCTGCCCAATTTCTTCTTATGTATGTCCAACCTTATTATTATTATTCTTCCTTTGAAATAATTAGACTCGATTACTTTTCGGCTATCGTTGATAGTAAATGTGCCTTATCGGGCTTGAATGCTAGATCCCGTGTTTCTATACTAATGTACAATTTTAACAATGTCAAATAGGACTTATCAGACTGAGCGTCGATTTTACCAAGATCAAACTTATCCGTCCAAATAAGTATGAAACGACTGATTTTAAACAATACGATTACCTAAATGATTGCTGACAAATAGACGACTATTTCAAATAAGGCGTATTGTTTTGTAATCGACAAATATTTCTTATATGACGTTGAAAAAGCTGACAATTATATAAAATAACTGATTTTTATAGAACATTTACATCAATCATTGCTGACAAATAAACGACTTTTTCAAATTAGGCGTATTGCATTGTATTCGACGTATATTTCTTATCTGACGGTAGAAAAATTGACACTAATATAAAAAAAAAACGATTTTATAATGAGATTTACATAAATGATTGCTAACAATTAGGTAAGATTTTCAAATCAGGCGTATTGTATTTTATTCGACAAATATTCTTTAGCTACTTTGGAAAACCCAGGCGTTGTAATCGAATGAAACGAAGATTTTCACAGTCCTTGCAATAGCAAAACCTTATCCGTCACATTTGAAAAGGCAACTAAAAGTAAAAGGACTTGAAACTTTCCTAAGACACTTAAAAAATCTAGACTTCCTCCGAGACTATCCACAAACTAGACTATTTACCTTTGCTCTGGATTTGTGTTTTTTTGTTTAATCTTCAGCTACTTTCTTGGCCATCCTAATCGTGAAATTTCTGTGGACTCATAAATATCTCAAGATATTTATAACTCGATAAGATTGATAGTAGGAGCAACTCAAGTTTCTAAGCTAATCAGATATGGGTACATCTTGCGGACTCCATCACAAGTTAGGCGACATCGCTGTAATCAAAGTTCGGCTAAGAACACACGAAGTGCTTTTCAGCCGCGCTTGCTACGGGAAGGAACGTTTGTTTAATTTAACACTTTGACTGCCTTAAAATTACGAAGAATAACCCAGGAAACCGCCACTTTTACGCGGAATTTAATAAAAAAATCGTTAGTTAAATTGCGATACTATTTTTTTTTTAAAAAGATGCGTATTGGGCCCGAGTGGACGGCACACAGTGGCTGGTGGCCGAGCACTCTGTGTCCGAATGCTACGTATATAATGACGTCATAAAAGACGTCTTGGGCCCGACTGCTCGGCACTAAACGAGTTATACTCGTGCGATTAGCTTTCTATGGAGTTACACCGTTATCTTACTATTCACCTACACTTTCGCATGCGGCAACGGTTGTATAGCAAAACTTTTGCGAAAGTGAAGCGTATTCTGAATGTTAGTATACTGAAATATCTATTTTATCTTTTGCGAAACGTTTGCGTGCATCTGCATTGATGTATATGGGACGATACCAACGAAGACGCAACTATTAGGTACACCTAGCAAAAATTAGAGAGACATATAATAAGCAAAACGTTGTCATAAATTTGACGACCCGTCTGGTGTAGTGGTCGAGAAATCACCTACTACGCAGCGGGTGCGGGTTCGATCCCCGCACAATACAAACATTTGTGTGCATGAACATGTCTATTTGTATTGGTCTGGGTGTTATCCTTTTTTTTTTAATTTATTTATTACCAAAAGAACACAATTCTTTTACAATAACATGTCTGCCAAACTGCTTAGCAGTTTGTCGGCAGTAGTTCTCGTCTGCAACTGGCCTGTTCAACATCCACCAATAATGGTATGGTAAACAGTTCACAAAAACCAATAGAAGTATACATCTTTAAATGAAGGTTTAAAATGTACATTACTACAAATAGATATGGGACTGTGATGTGATGTGTGCGCATGTGTGTGTCTGCGTGCGTGCGTGTGCATGCGCGCGTGCGTATTTATGTAAGTGTGTACAAGCGTGTATCCCCATATGCCCTACGGGAGCAGTCCCTTGGGGTCGGAATAGGTTTACCACATATAGGGACCACGTCTGCAACTACATCACTAGATAAACAGACAATGTATCACATTAGTTAAGGGCAAAGTGACAGGTAATGTTTTTTAAGTAACGTTTTAGGGTAGTTTTTTGACATAACACTATCCAGTAGGTTCTGTGGTAGCTGATTATGTATTGTGGGAATCACCCATCGCCTCGTGCGTTCTCCGTAACAATTTTGAACTTTTGGTACTCTGAACTCTTTTTTCTGTCTCTTTGATTTACGGGTTGGATAATTATATTCCCTTTCAATTTTATGCTCACAGTTAAGGTACCGTTCAATAATTAACCGAATTTAAAAAAAAATATCGATTGGGACGATTTTACATATTTTATATAATTTTTCATAGTTGTTCTTACATTCATTTTTGATATATTTATTTACTAGAAGCTTTAGCATTCGTATTTGTAGTGATTTGATTTGATTTATGTATGTGGTAAATGTGAGACCATAACTAGCCAGCCCGTAGTCAATTGATGCCTCTGCTAACGCGTGATATAGTATTTATAGTATACCTTTGTTTACCATAAACTTTAAATAATACAATTTGCCCATTATACTTCGTAGTCTTGCACAAAGCCTCTCAACATGTGTCTTCCATGAAAAATGATTGTCTATTGTTAATCCTAAATACTTATAGGAAGTAACATGTTCGAGTTTCCCGAAACTACAGTCTTTAATGTTGTTATGCAATCAGTCGTTTGAGTGACCTTTGATATTTATATTAATTTGCTTCTGACGGTTATACGGCGATTTTATGTTTATCATGTATATATTTACAAACAAAAAGTATTTTAGTATTATATCCGTTGTCTGGCACCCATAACACAAGCTTTGAGTAGCTTACCTTAGGACTAGATGGCGATGTGTGGGAATGTCCAAAGGGTATTTATTTATTTATTTAATTCCGCAGTGCCGAATGAGTTTTACGTTTTGCATGGAAATGCGTAGGTAGGACTATGGTGTTAAGTTCATGAGACCAAATTTCTGTGCGGTGACGAAGCCGTCACGGATGCGATCATTGCTCGCAATCTTGGCCAGCAATCATCGCTAGACAAGCGTCAAACCTTTTGCTGGCCACTATGGTTGTCCGCCAACCAATCGCATGGGTCAAACCAGCAGAGGCTGCAGTTGACCGAAACTCATTTCATTCTCAAAGTTGCTGGCAGGTGCAAAGGTATTATCGAGATTACAGCCATCTAATACCTCGCATCGTTTTAGGTTTGAATTAACGCCCTTTTTTGTATTGTGTATTTTATTTGCGTTGTAACGTGGTTAGGCGCCGGAAACCTCCCTGTAAACAGAAGGCGTAAATTAATTGTTTTTTTTTTACAAAAAATACCTGCTTTTATTCTTAAGCTGCGGACCCGCATCGGCGCGGGTGAAAACCACTTCGTGAGTTCTAAGCTTTACCCATCTCCGCATCATATGCGTTTCGCGTGGTGTTCTCTATTGAACGATTAGTGGCTGCAGATGCCGTGATTGCTGATATTCATAAGTGCTCAACTTTGTTACCAGTCAATCAAAACCATAGTTACAACACGCTAAATTAGCTGAGAAGAAGAAAAAAACAAGAATAGTATTATCTGTCTATACTTGCATCGAAGAAGGCACTACTTAAATAAAAAAGTGTGGAATAATAGTACAATTTACAATCCATGATAAACTTATATCTGTATATAAAGCTACAAAATTCACTGACGATCCTGTGACATGGCGAGTAAACGCCGCCATTAATAATAATAATAATATGATAAATACGTTTATTGTTCCACTACAAATTACAGTAAAACAGTTGTACATGTTAAACATAGTATTACATCAATAATCAACAATCAGCCAACCACCATCGAACTAGGAATTAACCTGTATCTCGAGTGGTGGTAGGCATCATGAAGATATTCTCATTTGTTTATATTTGTATGTAGGTGCACATTAAAGAAGTGGTAGATTAGGTAAACTTTAAAAATGGTGAGAATACATTGATTCCCAAACTTGAATAACTGTGTTTTGGGAATTTGTAATCTGAAACTTGCAAATACAAAGCGCAGGTAAATAATAGGTCCTTAAATATGAAATTAGCGTTTTGTCGTTCTGAACACTTCGATCTAAAATATCTCCTCTTTGGTTAGGAATTCCAAATTCAAATTCATAAATTCATTTAGCTGGTGTGTTTGAGTTTTGAAAACAGTCATTCGTTTGTTTTTTCCTCACTATTTTTTTCTTTGGCGTCGCTTATTACCGCACAATAGAAAACCTGAAATATCAGTATATTTACGAGTACGAGTTCTAAATAAGCGTTTCCCTGGTGTTGGGTAGCAGCAACAACAGTATTGGCATCTGCCAAATCTGGCTGAAGATATAGTATATCAGGAAAGGCTTTCGACTAGGCATTAAGAGGTGGGAAGCCCCCGGTTCATAAACTGCGGTGTGGAAGGTGAGAGTAGGAGTTAATAATAGAAAAACTCCTTAGACAAGAGCTTAGCTCCTCAATTAGATGATAACTTAAAGTGGAAATGAATAACCTATCGATCAAGCATTAAAAATCATATATTTTTTTAGAACGGTGAAAATATTGTTTCCGTATGAATAAATTTTCATAAGAAACCACAAATTTCGCAGGGTCGGACTAACAGCACGGTAGCTCAATTGGTAAGAGCGTTTGGCCCGGTTTGCCAAAAGGTTGCTGGTTCAAGTCCCGCCCGTGCGCAAATTTTTGGTTTCTTATTTCATCTTTATGAATATAAAATATGACACTGTGAGTGTTAAAAACATTCCAAAGCAATAATCATAATCTTATGTAAATCATAACAAAAGGTGTGATGGGAGACACCAAGCAATCTACGCTTTGCAAGAAAATCAAAACCGGTATTTTTAGATTGTTGAAAGGTGGTTCACTGTCAAATTCACATAAAAAAATAATAGACTATCATGTCAAAAGACAAAAAAATATATAAAATTTGTTACAAAAAATTGATAAAGCACCTAAGTATTTAAATAAAATACCAAAACAAATAAAACATTAATCATTTTACATGTCAAGTAAGTGTATTCCACGCATGAGAATAAAAAGAATTTTTAACGCTATAACGATCGCCCGTTTTCCTTTAAAAACGGAAATGAAAACGCCTACATAAAATTCAGAGCAAAAATTCCTTACGTAGAGAAAAGAGCGATCTGAGTATGAGTTCTGTCAAATAAACATTCGTTTATTTTACTAACTTTCCCATGAACTGAACACAAAATTGGTTTATAAAGTTTATTGAAGTAAAACAGCACTCGAAAAAGTAGTAGACATTTACTTATTTAGCTATTAAGCAACAAAGTTTTCCACCGACCGTAGTTAAATTAAGGCTAGAGATATCTTACTTACTATTTAAGTCCTAAAACGCATGTAATAGAATAGCCTCTAAGTATATCACAAGCCGGCAATTATGCCACATAAAAATCTATAATCAAACAGAAAGCTGTGATAACGTAAAATGCTTTGTATCACAAGATGAACACACGCTCTATCAACACGCAGTGATGGTCTCAGAGAACGGCATAAAAAATACACCACATCTTTCCTTCCACATATACGTTCCATATCGGAATTTACTCAACCGGCTTCATCTGTCGCGAATACAAATTACTATTTCACAAAGGGCACGCGACAATTCAGCATTCGTACAATCCGTCGCTCGGTAATTATCCCATTCGACTCTTCAACGAAACAAAACGAAACGACAAAAGCAACAATGATTGCAAAAATGTAAATAGGTCGATGGGCGCATTCGGGATGAGGAATGGAGGATTTACACGACACGACTAAATAGTACAAGGTACAGGTACTGGTTGGACATAAGGGAGCTTTACTGAGACTCAAAGCTTCAAGCCAACCACTCCTTTACTTGGTGCGTGCTGTTTAAATCGACGAGACTGACTCCAGCAACCAACCGCTGGTGGTACATCAATCCACAAAATGGCGCAGCTAAGTGTCGGACTGTGACGGGCAGCAGCGTCACTGACAAAAAGGATTGCACCCCTGCCCTCGCCAACCCGCCTGCCAAGCGTGGTGCAGAGTATTGGCAAAATCCCCTCACATGCAAGGTACACCTACTGTGGGGGAGGCCTATGTTCTATGTAGATGTATCAACATCATTATCAGTCAAAGGACGTGGCTGATAACGATGATGATGATGACAGGTACTGGTATGAAGATCTTGCTTAATCTGTTCTAGTTTAAGGCAGTTCCATTCCCACTTTATGTAAACTAATTATTGTCAATATAATAACTTGTGTATCTTGTGAATCTTCAGCTGGAGCAGCAGTGGAGTTGGCTGAAAACGCCAAGCGTTGCAAGTACGTCTCACTTGCAAGTGATTATAATGTGTTAACGCCGTTTGGCGTTGAAACATTTGGGCCGTGGGGACCCTCTGCTAAATTGCTGTTTAGAAAAAATTCGCCAAAATTAAATTCTGTAACAGCAAATAATAAAGCTGGCTGCTTATTTTTGTATGTTGCATGTCTTAGTTTTATTTTTTCTTGTTTGTTAATAATAAAGTTGTAAAAAATATAATAATATGTATTATAATAATAATACTGTATTACTAAGAATTGCTGTGCTACCAGAGCTGCTTTACTATCAAAGCAAAATTTTAATACGCACGCAGTACCTAACTACTTCACTTAAGGTGGACTTGTGCACGTTAAGACTAACTTTGTTCTGGATTAAATCTTCATTCTGTCTCTGTCAACGTCAAATTAACAGACAGAGACATAATGATGATTCAATGCAGGCGCCAATGCAAGATTTTAA
The DNA here is from genome assembly GCA_963924145.1 of Pyrausta purpuralis. Lineage (NCBI taxonomy): Eukaryota > Metazoa > Arthropoda > Insecta > Lepidoptera > Crambidae > Pyrausta > Pyrausta purpuralis. The sequence goes on from OZ001664.1 coordinate 19,042,372, forward strand.
AAACCTGGTAGGCTCTGGCCTTCTGACTGCATGGTTTATTTGGAGTAGATGGTATCCATTGATTCGTTGCTAGATTGCTTGATTGCAAGCGGCTTAGTACGGAAAAACCGGCCAAGTGCGAGTCGCACTCGCGCACTGAGGGTTCCGTGCCAACTTTAACTGAATTAGGGAATCCACAGACTTCTACTTAGTAAAATACCACAATATTTTGTTGACTACAAATATAACTTTGTTTTTCATAGTGTTTGTATGAAGTACAAAGTTATGTTTGCGGTTGTTGAAAATGTGTTATATCTCAAAAACTACTCGTTCGATCTCGTCCAAACCAATTTCCATTGAAAGTATTTTTTAAGATCTACATTATGTATTTTTTTCAAAATTTACACTTGCTTGGTTTAGAAGTTAGATGGGGGGACGCCCATTTTACCACTTTGGAAGCGTCTAGCTATGAATCGTTAGACTTTAAAAGCAAATGGTTTTAAAAACCTCCACGTCATTTTAGAAGATCTATCCATAGACACCCCACACGCATAGGTTTGGCTAAAAAATATATATTTTGGTTTTAGTTTCACGTATGGGAGCCCCCCCTTAACTGTCAATATTTTTCATTTTTTGTATGAGAATCGGTAAGCGGTTAACAAGACACATCTTCCTACCAAATTTCAATTGTGTAATGCTTATAGTTACAGAATAAAATGGCTGTGACATACGGACGGACAGACAGACGGACAGACAGACAGACTTGACGAAACTATAAAGGTTCCGTTTTTTGCCATTAGGCTACGGAACCCTAAAAATATCAGCAAAAGTAACAAACACTATTTCTTTCTTGATATAAAAATACGAAGAGATCATCAATGTTTTCTGAAAATCTAGCCACGGTGACCAATCTTGATTTTTTATATCTATCTCCATTGGAAGATATTACAGTGCACATGTGTGTGCAACATATTAAATAACTTCAATTATTTTCTTTCATAAAGGCTTATTCTTCATTTAGAACCAAAAGACAATCAAAAGTGTTGTAGGAACGAAGCAAGAAAATCTCTTAACGCGACCAATAAGATTTTAAAGCAGATTTTAAGATTGTCAAGCTCCACAAGTTTTTGAGAGAAACGAAGGCTATTAATTATTATTAAAAGAGACAGTGTAAAGACCAAAGCTGTAGTGAGGGAATGAATACAAAAGTCTTCACTGACAATACAAACGCTAATTACTTTATACATCACCAGCTGTGTGTGCATGCTTTTATTTTATTTCACTTTGAACTGCTGCAACAAAAAAGCACAATTGAACCGTACATTAATTTTAGCTTTAATGAATTGTAATATTGGTTTTGTGATGTATCATAATTTCAGTTTTTCAGATATATGTGACTCACATTTAAGCGGGAAGCGCTGCTTACCTTAATATAAAATATAAATACAATTTTGTGCGCCAGACAACACACCAATTGTCTGGTTTCAAAGCAACAAATTTTATTGTGTACAATATACCTACAATTGACGACTTGACGACCTCCGCGGTCGAGGGGCTAGCACGCTGGTTTCAAGCGTCGCCATCTCGTGAGGTTCCGGGTTCGATTCCCGGTCGGGTCAATGTAGAAAACGATATTTTCTTTATTGTCTCGGGTCTGGGTGTAGTGGTACCACCGTTGTGTCTGATTTCCATAACACAAGTGCAAAGGCTACTTACTTTGGGATCAGAGCAATGTATGTGATTGGTGTCCAATATTTATAATAATTTTTATATTTATTTAATTGTTCGTACTCATCACACAAAATTAACCCCTTGCGGGTTTGGTACCCTCGGCCGCTGGTTTATGCTGTATCGCTAACCACGACGACAACCAAAGCACCAAGCTGCTTTTGCTAAACTATTGCTACTTGAAGTAATTGATAACTGAAGGGTCTTAGAACTCTTAAATAATTCAAATTAATAGGAAATCTATTAGGTATTCATAACTTGAAGGTATTTTAGACCATAGGTAGTTGTTAATTAAGCACAATGTACTCGTAGTCAAAATACAACGTGTTCTTTTTTGTTTTCCGAAAAATATATTGGATATAAACCAGATTATATCAAAAAAGTTGTGTGAAAAGATTTTTCCAACAATTCTCATTGCTGCTTTTTGTTGTTTCATACAAACAATTCAATTCCACTTTGCACTCGGTGTGTCCTACCGCGCCGCTTGATCAAGTTGGCAACGTAGCGTGCACTATACCGCAGTATAATAGTAATACGACTAAACGACTGCGTGGGACATATTATAGTGCACAAGTGTGTGCGCAAACACAGGTGCACTCTCTACTCCTTTCGCGCTCATAACCCGATGGGACAGCAGTCAGGCACGACCGGAGAGAGATCAGGCGCAGGCTTTACGTGCTTTCCGAGGCACAGGGGTGAAACACCGCCAACTTCCAAACTCCGGGTTACCCTGAGAATTTCTGAACAGGAAATAATAAATAATAATAAATAAATATCCTTTGGACATTCCCACACATCGCCATCTAGCCCCAAAGTAAGCTACTCAAAGCTTGTGTTATGGGTGCCAGACAACGGATATAATACTTAAATACTTTTTGTTTGTAAATACATACATGATATACATAGGAAACACCCAGACCAATACAAACAGACATGTTCATGCACACAAACGTTTGTATTGTGCGGGGATCGAACCCGCAACCCGCTGCGTAGTAGGCGATTTCTGGACCTTTACACCAGACAGGTCGTCCATCAGGAAAATCCAGGTACATATTTTTAGCCCGACCTGGGAATCGAGTTCGGGACCACTGGCGCACCCGTCGCTTTACAGTGCGACCCTCTAACCGCTGCGCCACAAAGACGGCGAGTAAGCTGGCAACGTCATTCAAAACACTGAGAGCAAATAATGCGGAAATGATTTTAAAAACAATCTTACTCATGCATTATACTTCTGCCCGAATATTTTTTTCGGGAAAATATTACTTAAACTTTGTGCAATCATTTTGGTTAAATTTTCCGGACATCAAAAAGAACACCGTTGTATTCAATTTAATTATGAATTAAAACAGCACAGCAGGAGCAGCACATCTCACACGCTACAGTAAGCAAACGTCAAACTTGTTCTCGTGACAACTTCAGAGCATGAAATCGATTAAGCATCTACCGCATCTGGCATCATAGGGACGAACTGCTTCTTTTGAATATACCTTAATATCGATTTTGTAGTTATTTTGTAACTCAATTTTGAATGACAAGCTGCTACATACGGTATAAGTTGAAATAGTTGAATTTCTTGAGGTCAGACGAGAGCGCGTATTGCGATGGAGTTTTGATAGGTAAGACAGGTTTCTAGAGAAACATTCATTTTTTTGTTAGGTCGAAGTTTCGAAATAAGGAATTTTCTTCCTTGTGTTCGAATACCAGACAACGTTTATGACGGAGATAACTTCCATAGATACCTAGATATATTAAAACATCCATGACTTAAGTACAAAATATTCGTGCTCCTCACACAAACAGGCCCCTAGTATTCGAGGTCAAGAGCGCTAACCACTACACCAAACGCGTCGTCAGTCTAATCTAATGTCAGATTATTCTTGTTAAAGAAGATTTAAGTGCCACCCCTACATTAACACAACTACCCTTAAAAGCGAACAGCACACAGGTGGAAAGTGAATCAACACGCAAGAAAGCAAAAGGTTAATTAAAGTTCATCGGGCGAAGTTCCTCGAGTTAATTGTTCAGGAGTGTTTGGCATTCCTACTTTGAGGCTTTTACGTAACTAAATGTTAGTGATACAATAAAAGTAAAATCTCTAGCATTATACAATACTGTTAAAGTCTACTCGGACATCCTGGACATTACAGATTGCAATCGTATCACTATTGCATGATTCCACCCACTCTACCTATGAATAACATGGCATACAGTGTCTACATATAATTGGAAAACTGAAAACTTTAACTTAAGCCCTTAGAGCGCTTTCACACTCAGGTGTTTTGAGCAGCGCGACGGTCGCGCGGCAGTTGCGCTGCTGTCAATTTTATACATATGACTGACATGACAATGACAGCAGTGAGCCCTTCACATGGAGAGACGCGCTGTCGCTCTAATGTGAAAACGCACTTACTGTCATTTGACAGCGCTGACAAATATTCTGTTTGTTATTTTAGCGAGACATAGGTACGTATCCATTTGAGCAGCCTCGATTTGAAACAAATCGAGACTGCTCACTCAGAGGCATAGGCTCGAGGCACGTTTAAGGCCAGTGTAGAGCGACCACCCATCTCCACGAAGTGCACAACTCGGACTGAGGCTTCTTTGAGCGCGCCAAAAAAAACCGACAAAATATGGTTCGACCCGCGGCAACGAATTTGCCTCATAGCGCGGCGTGCCTCAGGCTGAGGCACCGTTCCTACTCGTGCGGCCTATCTAAAGAATATCTAAATTACGGGTCTACCTTGTTTCGCAGAATTTTTATTGTCATAATTTTATTTGGCATATCATCAAATAGCATAAACTTCCTTTCGCAGAACATCAATTAGCATTCACTCATTTATCAGACGTTCAAAACGCATAATCGTGTAAGCTAGAATCATCTTTAGGCAGAAATTTAATATCCATAATAGTCTTAAAGCAGAATCATCCTAACGCAGAAAGTTCACAGATAGAATCTTCTTGTGGCATACAATTCGTATATATATTCATTATTAGGCAGAATCTACCTATCGCAGAAAGTTCACAGTCCGAATCGTCTTTTGGCATATTTTTCATATTTAATATTCTCCTATAAACCTTAATTGCTCTGTGTATCCTAAGTAGTTCTATCTCAGCAATACTAACATACAACATGCATGGCAGCATTCAGCATGCAAGCAAGCAAGCAAAGCATGCAGCAAGCAAGCAAGCAAGCATGCAGCAAGCAAGCAAGCAAGCAAGCATGCAGCATGCAAGCAAGCATGCAGCATGCAAGCAAGCAACAGCTTGCATGCAGCATGCAACATGCATGGTTTCTGTCACGGCTCCGGCGCTGCGGGGCTCCGGCAGTCCCACGCGAGCTTATCGTCGCAGATGGTTTTCGCTCACCACCGGAGCTTCGGCTTGCTGGCCGGCTTCGCCGGCCAGCCTCAGCCGCGGCGGCGAGCTTTCAAACCACCTGCTCCTCAGCTCGCGGGCTGCCTCGCCCCTACGCGCCTACGCGATATTGAATTACACTCTAGGGGTGGGGCAAACAAGACTGCGTGGAGTCGGTTTTGCACCGATTCGTTTCTGTCACTAACTTTTGTACCACAACTTAATGACTTTTTAATTCATTTTGTAGTGAAATTATTCTAAACGAAGTTCTGCTTTCTTCATAGTATGCCTAGTCAAATTATGCCAAATAAACATCGTAATTAATAAACATTATGCTTAGTGAAAGTATGCAAAGAAAAATTTTGCCAAAGGTAATTATGCCTTATAAATTTCTGCTATCTTAAAAGTATGCCATTGTAAATTCGGGCATATAAATATTCGACCAAACAATAATTATGCTAACAGAAAATTCTGCCTAAATAATATTCGACTAAATAAAATTATGCCAAGTGTGTTATGCCAAGTGACTTTCGGAGTAAAAAGATTCTGCCAGATAGAGGGAACCCCTAAATTACGCTTAACGCAAGCGAATTCGTTTCTATACTAACAGCGTTAATGCTAGAACTGTAACTACGGTAGGTAATGTATTATTGTCGCATACAAGGAGTTAAGTAATCGCCCTGCTTGATTCTACTCGTATCTGGTAATAGGTAGGAGTTACCCAGTTGCGACACTTGTCGTTGAGAGAGCTCGAAAATATAGCATTCACACATTTAAAAGGCGAAAACACAAAAGCGAAGTTACAAATATGCATCTTTAATACTGATTATATCAACCGTATCAAAATGTATTTAAATTGATTTCCAATAAAGTATTGTTATTGGAACAAAATAAACTCAAATGTGATGCCACACGAACATATATTGACCTTTACTCTTTACTGAAGCTGTATAATGATTTGAAAATGTATTTTTTAAAATGAAACCTTTAATTCTAATATCAATTTCAAATGTGGCTTATATAAATGCATAGAGTCGGTTGATAAGTTAATAGATAAATATTAAAGAAAAATCTGAACGTTTCAGGCAAAAACCTATGCTCTGAGTCTGAATGTGTGCCAATCTATACAAGTCTAGTAAATCTTCACGAGTAACCGCTTCCATTTAGTCCAGTAATATGGATTTGTGTTTCTGGTGAAATTTTTCTCTCGGACTTCAATGGACGGTAAGTCAGCCGTCAATGAGACTGAGTACCGTTGCCATTATTCCTGCAGTCGGACGTAAGTTACTGTAAGTTGCACGATAACTCTTTGATTTATATTTGAATTGGAGAACTTTAAACTGGTTTTATTGTTGGTAGCAGTCGCTAAAAGAAATTTCGACAAGATTGTTGGTTTGATCGAGAGATCAATATATAAAATTTTGATGAGAACGACTCAGATTTGTTTATTAGTAATGCAACCATACGAATTCCTACTAGATCTCAATTGTATAATGAAGTGTCATTAAGTCGAAAAACAGTGTAACAAATAGTTTATTCATGGAGAAAAATGGAGTTTCACCTTTTTAACTAATCACACACGAAGGTTTGTATGAAAAAGTCTTACTCATACTTACATATACGCCTATTTATAGAAATACTATTATGAGTAATAAAACAAGGAAAAAATATTAACTACACTTATTAATTAAACATCTTTCTGTATAAACCAATTCACTGTAACTTACATAACTATGTATCAACGTTCATGTTATATAAGCTATCGAACAACCTTATTAAATTGTGATTTTCCATACCAAGACCCTCGACCGCCACAAAATAAAATATTCATCATATTCAAATGGGTTTATATTTTGTACAGCTTCACAAATTAAATCGAACTCAGAACCTTTCACCATAGGCCGTGCAGACCAGCAAGTCAGTTCAATATCACACTCGGCTTACTGCTGATGATTTTCAATGACTCGAAGTGTAAATGGCAATTTTAAGTTAAGAGACATTCCAGACCAGACGTATATATCGACTGTAGTCTAACCACCTTAAAGGTTAGAGCAAATCTACCCACTCAGCATGGGAACAGCACCAACCGGGCGTCACCAATACAGATCATGTTTGCTCAAAACTTGGCAGTTTTTCTTGTGAACGACAGCCCGTTTGACAGAGTGGGCAGATAGTTGACAATTATTGGTCGACTCGCCGTTAGTCGAGAGTGGGTCCCGAGTTAATTTCGGTGCAAGGAACGTTACGAAGTTGATGATGTGTCCTGAAGTATGGAATTTCATACAAATAATACTGAACGCCTTGAGTTGATATTAATGTAACGGGTGAATAGATGTGTATGATTTAATAGTCAGGCAGGCACACGCGTTTTATACGACGTTTTTCAACACACCTGCGAGGAAAAAACAAGACCCTTCATTTACTAAATTTTTAATTATTAAAACAGTTAGTAAAAATACATTTCACTCGATTTTGATGGCAAAAACTTTCGCACGCGTTTTTCGCCTCGTAACGTATGTCCGGCGAAATTAATAATAGGTTTTCTTCATTTTCTTCTCTAGAAGTAGACATTTTCATTAATATTAAACTTCATAATTAAATCGAATTCTTCGTCACAGCCGACAATTATTATTTACGAAAAATGGCGCGTTGTTTTTTTTTCTTGCCGCGATACCGATGCACGCGCAAGGCTTAGGCGCGAGCTAGATTGATGGCCAAAAGCCAAGATTAAAAATGTAATAATTCGTGTTTAAAACACAAATCACAGAAAATGTTAAATTAATTTGAGGTATTTTTTGGTAATAAATCTGGATCTACCATTTATTGAAATAAAGATGTAGATGTCGCTAAATACTGTTTGTTGCTAAAATAAAAGTATTGTATAATCCGCCTAAATAATATAGCTTCTTCTTCTTACTTACGACTTGGTACTAGGGTCAAAATGTAAAATGATCGAGTTAATAAACTAAAAGCACTAGTGCAATAATATACTAAAAAAGCACGCGTGTTTAATATCTATGATTATGAGCCAAAAACCGGTGGAATAAAAACTTCGTTTTGAGCAAGTGTGTTGAAAACAATAAAACTCTAAATCTAATTTTCATTTAATTTTTCTGTAATTCGTGTTAAAAACACAAATTACAGAAAAATTAAATGATAAATCTGGATTTGCCATTTATTGAAATAAATACCTATGTAGAATACTGTTATTTTTCGCATAAATAATGTTTGTTGCTAAAATAAAAGTTATAACCCGACTAAATTACATAGCTTCTTCTTCTTACTTACGACTTGGTACTAGGGTACGAACCTAAATTGGTCGGGTTAATAAACTAAAGGCATTATGTTTTGAGAATTTTCTAAAAAGATATTCCTTTTATTGTTACATATGAATATGATTGACTCGCAGCCGCAATATCATGTAATATTGCAGTGTAATAAATGAATATATATTCGCCAGATATCGCACTAATTGTCGAAGTTTCGAAATAAGGAATTTTCTTCCTTGTGTACGAATACCAGACAACGATTATGACGGAGGCAACTCCCATAGATACCTTAATACATTCAAATATCCATTACTTAGGTACAAAATATTCGTACTCATCACACAAACAATTGCCCCTTGCGGGATGCGAACCTGCGACAAGGTCAAGGTCGAGATCAAGAGCGCTAACCACTACACCAAACGCGTCGTCAGTCTAATCTAATGTCAGATTATTCTTGTTAAAGAAGATTTAAGTGCCACCCCTACATTAACACAACTACCCTTAAAAGCGAACAGCACACAGGTGGAAAGTGAATCAACACGCAAGAAAGCAAAAGGTTAATTAAAGTTCATCGGGCGAAGTTCCTTGAGTTAATTGTTCAGGAGTGTTTGCCATTCCTCCTTTGAGGCTTTTACGTAACTAAATCGCTGTCGCATTGCAACTGTTAGTGATAAAATAAAAGTAAAATCTCTAGCATTATACAATACTGTTAAAATCTATTCGGACATCATGGACATTACAGATTGCAATCGTATCACTATTGCATGATTCCACCCACTCTACCTATGAATAACATGGCATACAGTGTCTACATATAATTGGAAAACTGAAAGCTTTCACTTAAGCCCTTAGAGCTCTTTCACACTTAGGTGTTGTGAGCAGCGCGACGGTCGCGCGGCAGTTGCGCTGCTGTCAATTTTATACATATGACTGACATGACAATGACAGCAGTAAGCCCTTCACATGGAGAGACGCGCTGTCGCTCTAATGTGAAAACGCACTTACTGTCATTTGACAGCGCTGACAAATATTCTGTTTGTTGTTTTAGCGAGACATATGTGCGTATCCATTTGAGCAGCCTCGATTTGAAGCAAACTGAGACTGCTTACACATAGGCTCGAGGCACGTTTAAAGCCAGTGTAGAGCGACCACCCGTCTCCACCAAATGCACAACTCGGACTGAGGCTTCTTTGAGCGCGTCAAAAAAAGCGACAAAATATGGTTCGACCCGCGGCAACGAATTTGCCTCATAGCGCGGCGTGCCTCAGGTTGAGGCACCGTCCCTACTCGTGCGGCCTATCTATAGAATATCTAAATTACGCATACCGCAAGCGAATTTGTTTCTATACTAACAGCGTTAATGCTAGAACTGTAACTACGGTAGGTAATGTATTATTGTCGCAGATAAGGAGTTAAGTAATCACCCTGCTTGATTCTACTCGTATCTGGTAATAGGTAGGAGTTACCCATGTGCGACACTTGTCGTTAAGAGAACTCGAAAATATAGCTTTCACACATTTTAAAAGACGAAAAAACAAAAGCGAAGTTACAAACATGCATCTTTAATACTGATTATATCAACCGTATCATAATGTATTTAAATTGATTTCCAATAAAGTATTGTTATTGGAACAAAATAAACCTATATGTGATGCCGCACGAACATTTATTGACCTTTGAAAGTGGTATACATTTCTAATATCAATTTAAAAACCGGCTAAGTGCGAGTCAGACTCGCCCACTGAGGGTCCCGTGCCAACTTTAACTGATTTAGGAATCCATTTATTTCCACTAAGCCAAACCACCACAACATTTTTTTGACAGCAAACAAAACTTTGTTTTTCATAGTGTTTGTATAAATAGAACAAAGTTATGTTTGAGGTTGTTGAAAATGTGCTATATCTCATAAAATACTAGCTCGATCTCGTTCAAACAAATTTTCGTTTAAAGTTTTTATAAAAATGTACATTATGTTTTTTTTTTAAATTTACACTCACTTACTTTAAAAGTTCTCTTACTTGGCCCCCCAAAGGGGGGAGGGGACGCCTATTTTACCACTTTGAAAGCGTCTATCTCCCAAATGTTTGACTTTCAGAAAAATGGTTGCAGAAACCTCGGTGTCATTTGAAGAGACCTATCCATAGACAAACAGCGTTTTAAATTAGAAAATTTTTATTTATTTATTTAGTTCTATGTATGGGAGCCCTAAATGTCTTTTGTAATGCGTAATGCGTCTGTGTAATGCTAATAGTTTCAGAATAAAGTGTCTGTGACATACGGACGGACAGACAGACAGACTTGACAAAACTTTAAGGGTACCGTTTTTGCCATTCAGCAATGGAACCCTTAAAATAAATGATATAATTTTTTCTTCGTTAAATAAATAAACAAAGTCGCTTGATAAGTTCATAGATAAATATTTTAAAAAAAGCTGAACGTACCAGGCAAAAACCTTTGCTCTGAGTCTGAATGTGTGCCAATCTATACAAGTCTAGTAAATCTTCACGAGTAACTGCTTCCATTTAGACCAGTAATATGGATTTGTTTCTGGTGAAATTTTTCTCTCGGACTTCAATGGACGGTAAGTCAGCCGTCAATGAGACTGAGTACCGATGCCATTATTCCTGCAGTCAGACGTAAGTTACTGTAAGTTGCACGATAGCTCTTTGATTTATATTTGAATTGGAGAACTTTAAACTGGTTTTATTGTTGGTAGCAGTCGCTAAAGGAAATTTTGACGGGTGTGTAAAATATGATATAACATATAAAGTTCAAAATATAAACAGTCTCATGATATTATTTTGTTTAACACTTTTTTAATATAATGATGGAATGACATAATTTATAATTTTGAAACGTTTAACAAATGATTGACCTTAAATCAATTAATTTAACAACTTGTAATATAACATTTTCATAATATAATTATTCAATCAAAAAACGTTTATTTAGTATAATAGTAGTATATCAGTTATGTACGATACCAATTTTTTTAGCAACTGGCAAAATGCGAAACCTAACGAGTAGTTTTTGAGATATAGCACAAACACTATGAAAAACAGCTTAAATTTGCTGTCAACAAAATATTGTGGTATTTGCTAAGTGGAAGTAAGTGGATTCCCCAATTCAGTGAAATTTGGCACGGAACCCTCAGTCGGTTTTTATATAATATTAAAAACATATAAGGATATATAAATATTAAATCCTTTTTATTTATATAATATCAAATGATATTAAAAATGTTATTGTATCGAATTTTCAACGGGCGTTTATTTTGATTACTATTTTTTTTGTTAATCCCTAGTCGACCTTTAGGCAATAGATAGGTTAGGTACACACGGTCTCGTGAAGCACGCAAATCCTTAATTATTCACCAAAAAAAAGAGATTCTGATGCGTTGTCGGACCACTGTTCTGACCTAACCTAACCTCGATAATACCAACAAAGAAGAGCAGGCAAGCAAACATGCAAGCAAGCATGCAAGCAGGCATGCAAGCTGACAGCATGCATTCAAGTAAGCACACATGCATAATTATTTCCACGTCTCCGGCGCTGCGGGAAGTGCAACTTCTCTGCCCTTGTGCAACAAAGCGAAGGGACTCGTGCGAGCCAGAGTGGCTTAGGCTGATCGCCGAAGCCCGAAGGCCGAGGCGACCAAAAAGTCAAAGCTGGAGGTACTTGCGCAACGAAGTGCAGTCACCCACGCTCACCTCAGCCACTTCGGCTCGCACGGTGTTTTTTTGCAGCGGGCGGAGGCTGCTCTCCCTCCGCGCCTCCAGCTTCTAAATTACACTCTAGTATCGGACAGACAAGTACCACGGCGAAGTGACCACGGCAAGTCGGGTTTAAAATAATTGTACTTTTGATAGGTATATTTAACAAAATCATATTAAATGAACGATGTATAAAATGAGTTATATTTCAAACAATGATATGAAAATTATACTGAATGGATTATATCTATACTAATATTATAAAGCTGAAGAGTTTGTTTGTTTGTTTGTTGGTTTGTTTGTTTGTTTGTTTGTTTGAACGCGCTAATCTCAGAAACTACTGGCCCGATTTGAAAAAATATTTTTATGTTAGATAGTCCATTCATCGATGAAGGCTTTAGGCTATATAACATAAAGATACGACTCACAAGACCACAGCAGCAATGAAAAATGTTGCGAAAACGGGAGAAAGATATTCCTTTTGAGAGCTTCCGCAGCGTACGCAGCTAAGGAAACCGCTAAAGTTACACAAAAATCATGTATGACAAGATTGTTAAGCATTAAGAGTTCTATAATAAAGTCCGCGATAGCATAAGTCTATCTTTTATGGTTGACTTACTACAACCTTTTTCATCTTAATAAATTTGTAAAAAAATAATGCATCATTTTTAGAGGTGTATTATACACACAGGTATTTATTATGATCAAAATAAATACATTCATCATCACAAGCATTTCATTTATGTACCAAAATAATGTTCGCAAGCTTCTTAAGCTTAAGCTGCGAACATTATTTTGGTGCGGAGTTATGTTAAAACTGTGATAGCTCCTAAGATATTTATTGGAATCAAATGATATACAGGGCAACTTTGTTCTAAATGAAATGCTTGTGATGATGAATGTATTTATTTTGATCATAATAAATACCTGTGTGTATAATACACCTCTAAAAATGATGCATTATTTTTTTACAAATTTATTAAGATGAAAAAGGTTGTAGTAAGTCAACCATAAAAGATAGACTTATGCTATCGCGGACTTTATTATAGAACTCTTAATGCTTAACAATCTTGTCATACATGATTTTTGTGTAACTTTAGCGGTTTCCTTAGCTGCGTACGCTGCGGAAGCTCTCAAAAGGAATATCTTTCTCCCGTTTTCGCAACATTTTTCATTGCTGCTGTGGTCTTGTGAGTCGTATCTTTATGTTATATAGCCTAAAGCCTTCATCGATGAATGGACTATCTAACATAAAAATATTTTTTCAAATCGGGCCAGTAGTTTCTGAGATTAGCGCGTTCAAACAAACAAACAAACAAACAAACCAACAAACAAACAAACAAACTCTTCAGCTTTATAATATTAGTATAGATATAATCCATTCAGTATAATTTTCATATCATTGTTTGAAATATAACTCATTTTATACATCGTTCATTTAATATGATTTTGTTAAATATACCTATCAAAAGTACAATTATTTTAAACCCGACTTGCCGTGGTCACTTCGCCGTGGTACTTGTCTGTCCGATACTAGAGTGTAATTTAGAAGCTGGAGGCGCGGAGGGAGAGCAGCCTCCGCCCGCTGCAAAAAAACACCGTGCGAGCCGAAGTGGCTGAGGTGAGCGTGGGTGACTGCACTTCGTTGCGCAAGTACCTCCAGCTTTGACTTTTTGGTCGCCTCGGCCTTCGGGCTTCGGCGATCAGCCTAAGCCACTCTGGCTCGCACGAGTCCCTTCGCTTTGTTGCACAAGGGCAGAGAAGTTGCACTTCCCGCAGCGCCGGAGACGTGGAAATAATTATGCATGTGTGCTTACTTGAATGCATGCTGTCAGCTTGCATGCCTGCTTGCATGCTTGCTTGCATGTTTGCTTGCCTGCTCTTCTTTGTTGGTATTATCGAGGTTAGGTTAGGTCAGAACAGTGGTCCGACAACGCATCAGAATCTCTTTTTTTTGGTGAATAATTAAGGATTTGCGTGCTTCACGAGACCGTGTGTACCTAACCTATCTATTGCCTAAAGGTCGACTAGGGATTAACAAAAAAAATAGTAATCAAAATAAACGCCCGTTGAAAATTCGATACAATAACATTTTTAATATCATTTGATATTATATAAATAAAAAGGATTTAATATTTATATATCCTTATATGTTTTTAATATTATATAAAAACCGACTGAGGGTTCCGTGCCAAATTTCACTGAATTGGGGAATCCACTTACTTCCACTTAGCAAATACCACAATATTTTGTTGACAGCAAATTTAAGCTGTTTTTCATAGTGTTTGTGCTATATCTCAAAAACTACTCGTTAGGTTTCGCATTTTGCCAGTTGCTAAAAAAATTGGTATCGTACATAACTGATATACTACTATTATACTAAATAAACGTTTTTTGATTGAATAATTATATTATGAAAATGTTATATTACAAGTTGTTAAATTAATTGATTTAAGGTCAATCATTTGTTAAACGTTTCAAAATTATAAATTATGTCATTCCATCATTATATTAAAAAAGTGTTAAACAAAATAATATCATGAGACTGTTTATATTTTGAACTTTATATGTTATATCATATTTTACACACCCGTCAAAATTTCCTTTAGCGACTGCTACCAACAATAAAACCAGTTTAAAGTTCTCCAATTCAAATATAAATCAAAGAGCTATCGTGCAACTTACAGTAACTTACGTCTGACTGCAGGAATAATGGCATCGGTACTCAGTCTCATTGACGGCTGACTTACCGTCCATTGAAGTCCGAGAGAAAAATTTCACCAGAAACAAATCCATATTACTGGTCTAAATGGAAGCAGTTACTCGTGAAGATTTACTAGACTTGTATAGATTGGCACACATTCAGACTCAGAGCAAAGGTTTTTGCCTGGTACGTTCAGCTTTTTTTAAAATATTTATCTATGAACTTATCAAGCGACTTTGTTTATTTATTTAACGAAGAAAAAATTATATCATTTATTTTAAGGGTTCCATTGCTGAATGGCAAAAACGGTACCCTTAAAGTTTTGTCAAGTCTGTCTGTCTGTCCGTCCGTATGTCACAGACACTTTATTCTGAAACTATTAGCATTACACAGACGCATTACGCATTACAAAAGACATTTAGGGCTCCCATACATAGAACTAAATAAATAAATAAAAATTTTCTAATTTAAAACGCTGTTTGTCTATGGATAGGTCTCTTCAAATGACACCGAGGTTTCTGCAACCA
This sequence comes from Pyrausta purpuralis, assembly GCA_963924145.1. NCBI lineage: Eukaryota > Metazoa > Arthropoda > Insecta > Lepidoptera > Crambidae > Pyrausta > Pyrausta purpuralis. Next base: position 19,057,646 of record OZ001664.1, read on the forward strand.
TTTTTCTGAAAGTCAAACATTTGGGAGATAGACGCTTTCAAAGTGGTAAAATAGGCGTCCCCTCCCCCCTTTGGGGGGCCAAGTAAGAGAACTTTTAAAGTAAGTGAGTGTAAATTTAAAAAAAAAACATAATGTACATTTTTATAAAAACTTTAAACGAAAATTTGTTTGAACGAGATCGAGCTAGTATTTTATGAGATATAGCACATTTTCAACAACCTCAAACATAACTTTGTTCTATTTATACAAACACTATGAAAAACAAAGTTTTGTTTGCTGTCAAAAAAATGTTGTGGTGGTTTGGCTTAGTGGAAATAAATGGATTCCTAAATCAGTTAAAGTTGGCACGGGACCCTCAGTGGGCGAGTCTGACTCGCACTTAGCCGGTTTTTAAATTGATATTAGAAATGTATACCACTTTCAAAGGTCAATAAATGTTCGTGCGGCATCACATATAGGTTTATTTTGTTCCAATAACAATACTTTATTGGAAATCAATTTAAATACATTATGATACGGTTGATATAATCAGTATTAAAGATGCATGTTTGTAACTTCGCTTTTGTTTTTTCGTCTTTTAAAATGTGTGAAAGCTATATTTTCGAGTTCTCTTAACGACAAGTGTCGCACATGGGTAACTCCTACCTATTACCAGATACGAGTAGAATCAAGCAGGGTGATTACTTAACTCCTTATCTGCGACAATAATACATTACCTACCGTAGTTACAGTTCTAGCATTAACGCTGTTAGTATAGAAACAAATTCGCTTGCGGTATGCGTAATTTAGATATTCTATAGATAGGCCGCACGAGTAGGGACGGTGCCTCAACCTGAGGCACGCCGCGCTATGAGGCAAATTCGTTGCCGCGGGTCGAACCATATTTTGTCGCTTTTTTTGACGCGCTCAAAGAAGCCTCAGTCCGAGTTGTGCATTTGGTGGAGACGGGTGGTCGCTCTACACTGGCTTTAAACGTGCCTCGAGCCTATGTGTAAGCAGTCTCAGTTTGCTTCAAATCGAGGCTGCTCAAATGGATACGCACATATGTCTCGCTAAAACAACAAACAGAATATTTGTCAGCGCTGTCAAATGACAGTAAGTGCGTTTTCACATTAGAGCGACAGCGCGTCTCTCCATGTGAAGGGCTTACTGCTGTCATTGTCATGTCAGTCATATGTATAAAATTGACAGCAGCGCAACTGCCGCGCGACCGTCGCGCTGCTCACAACACCTAAGTGTGAAAGAGCTCTAAGGGCTTAAGTGAAAGCTTTCAGTTTTCCAATTATATGTAGACACTGTATGCCATGTTATTCATAGGTAGAGTGGGTGGAATCATGCAATAGTGATACGATTGCAATCTGTAATGTCCATGATGTCCGAATAGATTTTAACAGTATTGTATAATGCTAGAGATTTTACTTTTATTTTATCACTAACAGTTGCAATGCGACAGCGATTTAGTTACGTAAAAGCCTCAAAGGAGGAATGGCAAACACTCCTGAACAATTAACTCAAGGAACTTCGCCCGATGAACTTTAATTAACCTTTTGCTTTCTTGCGTGTTGATTCACTTTCCACCTGTGTGCTGTTCGCTTTTAAGAGTAGTTGTGTTAATGTAGGGGTGGCACTTAAATCTTCTTTAACAAGAATAATCTGACATTAGATTAGACTGACGACGCGTTTGGTGTAGTGGTTAGCGCTCTTGATCTCGACCTTGACCTTGTCGCAGGTTCGCATCCCGCAAGGGGCAATTGTTTGTGTGATGAGTACGAATATTTTGTACCTAAGTAATGGATATTTGAATGTATTAAGGTATCTATGGGAGTTGCCTCCGTCATAATCGTTGTCTGGTATTCGTACACAAGGAAGAAAATTCCTTATTTCGAAACTTCGACATTTGAATATGATGAATATTTTATTTTGCGGCGGTCGCGGGTCTTGGTATGGAAAATCACAATTTAATAAGGTTGCCCGATCGATAGCTATGGATGTTTGTACAAAGTTATGAAATTTACAGTGAATTGGTTTATACTTTTTATTAGTATTTTTTCTGTGTTTTAGTACTCGTAATAACAGTTCCATGAATAGGCGCTATGCTCGTATGTAAGTATGAGTAGGTTTTTTAGGGTTCCGTAGCCGAATGGCAAAAAACGGAACCCTTATAGTTTCGTCAAGTCTGTCTGTCTGTCTGTCTGTCTGTCTGTCCGTCCGTCCGTATGTCACACCCATTTTATTCTGTAACTATAAGCATTACACAATTGAAATTTGGTAGGAAGATGTATCTTGTTAACCGCTTACCAATTCTCATACAAAAAATAAAAAATAATGACAGTTATGGGGGGGCTCTCATACATAAAACTAAAATATATGATGTAGATCTTAATAAATACTTTCAACGAAAATTGGTTCGGACGGGATCGAACGAGGAGTTTTTGAGATATAGTACATTTTCAATAACCGAAAAAATAACTTCGTACTTCATACAAACACTATAAAAAACAAAGTTATATTTGTAGTCAACAAATATTGTGGTATTTCACTAAGTAGAAGTAAATGGATTCCCTAATTCAGTTAAAATTGGCATGGAACCCTCAGTGCGCGAGTCCGACTCGCACTTGGCCGGTTTTTTTTATATAATGTATTGACTTTGTGTGTGATGAGTAATGAAGATAAAACCCAGTTTTTTTCTCTCTGAATACAATATGAGTATGACTGTTTTTAGACTGAATGACACATCTCAATACACTTTAGATATAAATTAACTCAGACGGTTACAATCTAAGTCTCGTCAGAATTGGGTGCGTCTCATCTATACTTATATTATAAAGCTGAAGAGTTTGTTTGTTTGTTTGTTTTTTTGTTTGTTTGAACGCGCTAATCTCAAAAACTACTGGCCCGATTTGAAAATTTTTTTTTACGTTGGATAGTCCATTTATCGAGGAAGGCTTTAGGCTATATAACATAAAGATACAACTCATAAGACCACAGCAGAAATGAAAAATGTTGCGAAAACGGGAGAAAGATATTCCTTTTGAGAGCTTCCGCTGCATACGCTGCGGAAACCGCTTAAGTTACACAAAAATCATGTATGACAGGATTGTTCAGCATTAAGAGTTCTATAATAAAGTCCGCGACAGCATATGTCTATCTTTTATGGTTCACTTACTACAACCTTTTTTATGTTAATAAATTTGTAAAAAATAATGCATTATTTTAGAGGTGTATTATACACACAGGTATTTATTCTTATCAAAATAAATACATTTATCATCACGAGCACTTCATTTAGAACCAAGTTGCCCTTTATATCATTTGATTTCAATAAATATCTTAGGAGCTATCACAGTTTTAACATAACTCCGCACCAAAATAATGTTCGCAGCTTAAGTACAACGTGCGCTTGCGCTAATATATTATAAAGCTGACTTTGTTTGTTTGAACGCGCTTATCTCAGGAACTGCTGGACCGATTTGAAAAAAAGAATTTCTGCGTTGGATAGCTTATTTATCGAGAAAGGCTTTAGGATATAAAACATGACGCTGCGACGGGAGGGGAGGGAGCAAACTCAAAACGCGCGGACGAAGTCGCGGGGGACCGCTAGTTTGTTATAAAATCATTTGATATAATTCAACCTTAATAACGATAATTTTACATAAGAATTATATGATATGTTTTTGTTTTTATAACGTTTACCTTACAAAATTTTCATTTTATATAATATCATTCCATCATCATTTTATTTATATACTAGCGGTCCCCCGCGACTTCGTCCGCGCGTTTTGAGTTTGCTCCCTCCCCTCCCGTCGCAGCGTCATGTTTTATATCCTAAAGCCTTTCTCGATAAATAAGCTATCTAACACAGAAATATTTTTTCAAATCGGTACAGCAGTTCCTGAGATAAGCGCGTTCAAACAAACAAATTCTTCAGATTTATTAGCGCAAGCGAAGCTTAAGTACAACGTGCGCATATCATATAATTCTTATGTAAAATTATCGTTATTAAGGTTGAATTATATCAAATGATTTTATAACAAACTAGCGGTCCCCCGCGACTTCGTCCGCGCGTTTTGAGTTTGCTCCCTCCCCTCCCGTCGCAGCGTCATGTTTTATATCCTAAAGCCTTTCTCGATAAATAAGCTATCCAACGCAGAAATTCTTTTTTTCAAATCGGTCCAGCAGTTCCTGAGATAAGCGCGTTCAAACAAACAAAGTCAGCTTTATAATATATTAGCGCAAGCGCACGTTGTACTTAAGCTGCGAACATTATTTTGGTGCGGAGTTATGTTAAAACTGTGATAGCTCCTAAGATATTTATTGAAATCAAATGATATAAAGGGCAACTTGGTTCTAAATGAAGTGCTCGTGATGATAAATGTATTTATTTTGATAAGAATAAATACCTGTGTGTATAATACACCTCTAAAAATAATGCATTATTTTTTTACAAATTTATTAACATAAAAAAGGTTGTAGTAAGTGAACCATAAAAGATAGACATATGCTGTCGCGGACTTTATTATAGAACTCTTAATGCTGAACAATCCTGTCATACATGATTTTTGTGTAACTTAAGCGGTTTCCGCAGCGTATGCAGCGGAAGCTCTCAAAAGGAATATCTTTCTCCCGTTTTCGCAACATTTTTCATTTCTGCTGTGGTCTTATGAGTTGTATCTTTATGTTATATAGCCTAAAGCCTTCCTCGATAAATGGACTATCCAACGTAAAAAAAAATTTTCAAATCGGGCCAGTAGTTTTTGAGATTAGCGCGTTCAAACAAACAAAAAAACAAACAAACAAACAAACAAACAAACTCTTCAGCTTTATAATATAAGTATAGATGAGACGCACCCAATTCTGACGAGACTTAGATTGTAACCGTCTGAGTTAATTTATATCTAAAGTGTATTGAGATGTGTCATTCACTCTAAAAACAGTCATACTCATATTGTATTCAGAGAGAAAAAAACTGGGTTTTATCTTCATTACTCATCACACACAAAGTCAATACATTATATAAAAAAAACCGGCCAAGTGCGAGTCGGACTCGCGCACTGAGGGTTCCATGCCAATTTTAACTGAATTAGGGAATCCATTTACTTCTACTTAGTGAAATACCACAATATTTGTTGACTACAAATATAACTTTGTTTTTTATAGTGTTTGTATGAAGTACGAAGTTATTTTTTCGGTTATTGAAAATGTACTATATCTCAAAAACTCCTCGTTCGATCCCGTCCGAACCAATTTTCGTTGAAAGTATTTATTAAGATCTACATCATATATTTTAGTTTTATGTATGAGAGCCCCCCCATAACTGTCATTATTTTTTATTTTTTGTATGAGAATTGGTAAGCGGTTAACAAGATACATCTTCCTACCAAATTTCAATTGTGTAATGCTTATAGTTACAGAATAAAATGGGTGTGACATACGGACGGACGGACAGACAGACAGACAGACAGACAGACAGACTTGACGAAACTATAAGGGTTCCGTTTTTTGCCATTCGGCTACGGAACCCTAAAAAACCTACTCATACTTACATACGAGCATAGCGCCTATTCATGGAACTGTTATTACGAGTACTAAAACACAGAAAAAATACTAATAAAAAGTATAAACCAATTCACTGTAAATTTCATAACTTTGTACAAACATCCATAGCTATCGATCGGGCAACCTTATTAAATTGTGATTTTCCATACCAAGACCCGCGACCGCCGCAAAATAAAATATTCATCATATTCAAATGGGCTCATATTTTGTGCAGCTTCACAAATTAAATCGAACTCGAAACCTTTTACCATGGGCCGTGTAGATCAGCAAGTCAGTTAATAATCACACTCAGCTTACTGTTGATGATTTTCAATGACTTGAAATGTAAATACCAATTTTAATTTATGAGCCATTCCAGATCAGACATAGATTTCGACCGTAGCCTAACCACCGGGAACCCATCACTTAATAAGTTTGTGGAATGGCTCTTTATGCATGCATGCCTTCTTACTTGAGAAAAAAATATTTGAGGCAAAAAACCATGGGAATCGCTAGACATCGAAATATGTTGTATGAATGGTTTTATCGACAACTTAATAATTCTATGAAACATTAGTTTGAAATATCGTTATTCTGCTTAAAATAATAATTGCGAATTTGAAAATGAATTGTAAAATGTTATTCGATGTTATGAAACGGCGATTATTAACTGTTTGAAAAATATTTAGAAAGAAAAAGATATATTAACATTCACTGAATAGTTTTCTGTGCAATGAAATCGGTATCAAAGAATTATGTGTCTTGACTTGATAGATACTCGACCCTAAAGCAAACACCTTAAAGGTTAGAGCAAATCTACCCAAACGGCACGGACCAGGCGTCAACCATACGGAAGCACGTTACTTATAAGCAATGCCTCGGCATGGGATTGGTAACAGACACCTCGCAAACGCCTCGAATCAGTACCCCAATCACGAACTTTTGACGTATTCGTCACGTTATCGTAGCGAGTTTACGTAGTACAACGTTAGTCGGCATCACGAAGCACTCTCGTGTCGTGTAGTAAACTCGATAGCATTGACGAAGATGACGTCATACTAACGTAAACATGGCCGTTGAATGATACGTCCAGAAACAAGTTAAGCGATCATTTTTATGAATATTATCGAAATATATCATGATATTCCAGTAAAATCTAAGAGAAATCAATAACGGAACAAAATTACGATCAATATGTTTGGCAGGGTTAGCAAATGTAAAAATTTGGTCTATTAAAATATGAAGATATATGTTATTCTGTAATCTATAGATTTTTGAACTGTTTAGTAGACTGTCAAGTGACAGATTGACGTTATGCCATCATATTGTGACAAATTTTCAAAGTTTTACAAAAGATTTAGTTAAAAATTATGAAAAAATATTAAAATAACGAGGACATGTCGTTTGCAGTACAACGTAACAATATTTGATTTTTGAAAAAGTAAGTACGTAAAATTAATGCAAGGATAAGTGATTAAAATGCTTTTATTCATTGGCTGTTCTAGCGAGATAAATTCTAGCTAAATCTTATTTCTCAAGGAATTGTGATATATCCAAGCCCTCAGCTCTCCAAGAGGACGCTGTTTCTAACAAATGGAATGAAAAGTATTAACGTCAATATTAAATATATACATATTATTTTTTCAGAATGAAGACAGCCCAAATACAATGTATAGAAATACGCCTACCCAGCTAGAAGAAATAAAGTGAGTCTAGCAGTTCCAGCGGTCTTCGTTACTCCCATATGTCATATTGAGAGCAAAGATGAACTCAACAAGATCAAAATCGATACACCTGTTACAAGTGCCCTGTTCCTGATTTCTTTTAAAGTTAAAAATAAGGAGTATAAGATAAAAAATATTGTAATAAATTTCATATATCTACTGCAATGTCTTAATTTTAGCATTATAAATATGACCACTAACATTTTCTTTATTCCACACGTTTCTTTATTTCTCGCCAAAAGCCAAAGCTCTGCCTGTTGTTATATGTGAGATTTTGAGCACATATGTAAGTAAGAAACTATGTTTCGGATCCGTACGTTCTCACTAGTACACACACACCCGTTGAAGACATGACGACGCTCTTGCGCAGTTTCCCGACCTCTGCCTAGCCGGTCGCGTTGGATTCGTTGATAGACCTCTTTCTTAGAACCACTTGTTGTAAGGCTCGGTTAAGGCTTTCGACTGTAGTTCCAAAATCTCATCTTTGCCTGCACGAATAGTATATTATCAATAAACCGGAGGTGAGAGATGTATTTGCTATTGACTTTGATGCCGAATCTTTCCCATTCCAGGAGCTTGAATCCGTCTTCAAATGCAGCTGTATGATAATTTTAGAAAAAAAAACAATTTAGGCGGTCTTATCCGTAAAAGTTACCTAGTTTCTCTTCGCTCATTTTTGACACACAGAATCTCAAGTAATCTTGTTGCAACTCACGATACTATACGTCAAAGAAAGATTTGTGATCGCAAATCCAGTATAACACTATAGAAAATGTTTACGCACAATAAATGTCAGGTATTTGAGCTGTCAAATTTAGTTTGTTTTACGTCCGATAGAGGCGCTTTCAGATTCTCATACAAATGATTACGTTACTATACGAATACTTTGACGCAAATTATTCGTGATAGGGGTACAGCGGGCCTAAAACGGCCGCATTTGATGTTTCATCTTTAATATGATTTATTTACTGAAATGTAGCAGAAATCCTATGGGAGCCATAAAACGGCCACATTATTAAATGAATCATCTGCAGTTCATTTCATCAAGTGATTCATTTTTTATGGTGACATTGCTACATTCAAAAAATATAGTGACGCGTAGAACCGGTCCAATCGGTTTTGTTAAAATTTATCTTTTTCAACAATAACACGAATTTATATGTATCATTATACTTAATTTGAGTGTTTTATGTAATAAAAACATACAATATTTATGAATAATGGATTTATTACGTTTAATTTCAATAAATTTTCATTTTTATTTTACGCCTGGCAATAATGCTTTTGTCAGTCAAGTTGAAATATTTGTGTCACAGATTAGTAAGAGTATGTCTTAAGATGATTTGTGTACAAAGCTGACAAAAACTTTGCGCGACAAAAACAATTTATTTTAAGTGTTTCTGGGTTGGAATTTTAAGTTGGGCTTTGAGGGAAACGTATATATTTAGACCTAAAATGGTCATTTATTAAGAGCTAGTGTGACAGCACGAATACATTTGGACACAGTGACTTGATGCATCTTGTGGTGTGCACTAGCTCCTATAAATCTTTGATAAACTTAGGGCAGGTATTTAAGTATGTGATAAGTCACAATGAAACCAAAACATAATTATTTTATGTACCTATTACGTGCTTACTTTAGACTCTGCTGGTAAGCCTTCTTTGCTAGAAATATAAGGTTTTAACTCCTCTAGAAGGTTACGAACCAAACTCTTGTTCAATATATACAGTCCCACAAACTCGGAGTCAGGCATTTCAAAAGCTAATTCCATGTGTCTGAGCTCTGCGTTGCGTCTTCAATACATAAGAGCTTCTTTCAACCGTGCATGTTCTAAAAAGTTTTCATACAGTCCTAAGTCTGCCGTTGTCTGAGAAACACACAATATTTACAGTAAAAACACTAAACACGCCATCATCCATCCATTAAAACTGAGAATATGAAGGTAAAATGTTGGTCACCTATTAACTTCTAACAATTCTCCAATTTGACATTAAATATGAATTTTACAATTCGTCTAATGTGCGCCGTATTATGTATTCCCATACAAAAGTGTCAAATGAGATGAACTGCAAATATGAAATATTTTAGGTTCATTTTATGATTCATCAAATAACTTGTTATTTTAAGATTTTAAAAATGAAACATATTGTGAATGAAATATGAAACATCCAATGCGGCCGTTTTAGACCCGCTGATCATGTTTTCTATCATATTTTTTTTTGTGAATGACAGCCCGTTTGACAAGGTGGGCAGATAGTTGACAACCATCGGGCGACTCGCCGTAAGCGCGTTACAATGCATGCGTCGCTGTTCGAGAGTAGATCCCGAGTTGATTTCGATCCGAAGAGTTGACGTAACGAAGTTGATAGATGTGCGCTGAAGTATGGAACTTCACGTGTATAGATGTGCTACAATTATTTATCTAAAATTGTTAAACAATACAATCGTCAAAAGTGAAGTGAAGTTCCATATATAAACCTAACCAATTCGTACGTTTTGACCAACCTAAAGTACAAGCAAAAGAATGGCGTTTCGTTCCTCACATGCTACGTGAGGCTATGGAAATAAAAAATATTTAAATTACAACACACAAAACGTCTGAAAAGTGCCACCAGCATGGGGCGCTAGTATTCTTTTGAAGACTCAATCAACGTCACATACTGCAAGATCTCAAGACACAGTAAGCTCCCTGCGTGGATAGGAACGTCAATTAATATTATTGAGAGGTGGTTATTTTATTTTTATAACTACAATACAACTTCACTTTATGGTACATATAAAACCCGCCCAGCGGCACGTACCAGCGCGCGGCCATGCCACTCAAGCCGAAGCGCGAATTTTCCATGCGCCACCGGCAAAGCCGTCAGGCGGTATGAATACATGATTAGTCTTGCCTTTTTTTCCCATTTATTAACAAATAAAAGAACTTATAAACATGTACGTATACTAAGCATAAAAACACTAAGGTTTGTAACTTACTAAGTTTACAGTATACGTCGACCAACTTGTAAACAAACAACTTAAAGTATAATGTAGCTAAGTTAGACAATATTTAGTGATTAATTATCTATATTAACAAACATATATGATAGAATTAGACAAATACGTGCTGGTTTATTTACAGTCTAATATTAAACCTCCAAAAGCGAATTATTAAGCCTGTTACCATAGATGTGTAAAGTGTTTTTATTTCAATGAGAAGTAGTCTTGTAAACTTTAGAACCGACTACAAATATGTACCGACATTAACCTTGTAAAGTTTGCAGGATCACGCTGGATGTAGATCACTTGTAACGGGACACTGTGGAAACCCGTGGGGGTGCATATGTTCGACAGTGGAAGTCCTTTGGGTGATGATAATGTATTTAAAAAAACAGTAACAAATGTACTGGCTTATTATGTATTGTTAGGGTCCAGAGTGTGGACACGTGGAAACCGAGGTAAAAATAATCGTGTGCCCAAATTGACGGGCAAAGGATTGCGATCGCGATTCAACGAGCAATTAATTATTATGTCCGTTTTTCATTCTACGTACAGGGTATACATATATAACTACTATTTGGACTGGATCGGCGACTGAGCGAAAAATAAACATAAAATCAGGACTCGCTGAAAAATATTGATAAATCACACAATAAGTGGAGGAGAACCTCCCTTATTTGATTTCCGCTATACTTTTTACCTCTTGATAAAGTCAATTTGTTCCACAATGTGAGTAAGTTCCCATTAGAGTTATCTGTCCCTGATGTATGGGACGCGCTGAACCGTTTCTGTGTTGGATCCTCGGGGCGTCGTATCCGTTCCGTCTAGAGCTGCGGAGTGTGAACTGTCACGTAGTAGGTTTGGTGAGGCTCCTTCACTATAATGTGAAGTCGATGATAGCTGAGGTCGAAGTGTGTGTAGTGAGAACGGATGCTGTATTAATACTAACTGTATTACGGGATAACGGTATCACACCCACGCTGTCTGGGACGAAACCCTTCGTATTACTTCATACGAAATCACGTTCCATAATCGAATTATTCGTGGTTGGTTCTTATTTGTCTATGGCGAAACAAACCCTTAACTTTTCATTTTTCTTGAAACTACAAAAAAGTGTTGATTTAGCCATGAGAGCAAAAAAGTTAATTAATTCAAACAATTTATACTCTTTACCTCCACCAACCCGCACTAAGCGTGGTGGAGTATGGCTCAAACTACCTCATAGTTGAGGTAAGGCCTTTGCCCAGCAGTGGGATGTTACAGGCTAACTTTACTATACTCTTCAAAGTCAGCGTAACCAGGCTTTATCTGGGTGAGCTGGCTGACTCCATTGTTGCCACTGTTTTTGCAACGCTTGGCTTAGTCTAGCTAGATTTAAAAACAAAACCACTTCAAGAGCAAATGTTAGACACCTTCAAAACAATTTTATCACAGATAAGATGAGATAAAAATGTTTGTTTACGTAAACAAGAAGGGGGGTAGGTGGAGACAGATGCCGCTTGTGATCGGTCGCTGTGAAAAACCGTGGAGAAGATTTGTGTCCTTTGGCTGGTAATGATCCTAATGATGACGATTTACGTAAAAAATGTACAGTTGCATAGTATTACATTCATAAAATACAAAATATCCTTAGAAGAAGGAAGGTAGCAATCTAGCTTTAAAATCTCTTCCTATATACCTAATATGATAGCGCTCCCATTTGCTGATATTAATTTGATTCGTATCGCTTAGTATCACACCAAATTGAAGTAAATGTAATTGGTGTGTCAGCATTGCCTTAATTGATTCATTAGGTTATGAATGGAAGGTCGTTCTATTGCTAAAGCTATTATAAATGTTTGTAGTGAACGTTAATACAGGGTGTTGTTTTGGTCAGCGACGAGCGACTCGGGGGCGGCTATACAAACGATACTGAACCTTAATAACAAAAAAAAATTGAAATGGAAAAAACTTACAAAATCTATTCATTAAATCGATACAGCGATCGAGTCAAAACTAGCAACACCAGGTAGCCTCTTTGTAGCTCACTAGCTACGGCGTAGTATTTCGTAGATACGCTCTAGCTACGCGCAAGGATGGCAAGTTTCCCCTTTCGTTTTGTCATTGTTCAGAATGTTGTGAAGAGTTTTTCTTTTATAAAGCTTGCATATAAATAAAATTTGAATGAGTTATAGTTATTAAAATAAAATATTTTTTTTATTAACTATAACTCATATTATCATTTGTGACCGCGTGTGGGGTGCTTGAATAATAAACACGTAGTGTAAATGTTCAGGAGTGCGATTGTGTAAAGCAATCGTATTCATTTGACAATTCAAAACGTACGGTATGATCTGTCAAACAGCAAAGAACAAAGGGTTTGACAGATCAAACCGTACGTTATAAACTGTCAAATGAATACGATTGCTTTACACAATTCCAGCTCAGAGGTGGAATTGTGTAAAGCATTTTTTTTTAAATACAAGTTTTACGTCTTTGGCTTAACGCCATACAGACTATTCTTTAGTCATTTTTAACTTTATAATACTTACTAGCGGTCCCCCGCGACTTCGTCCGCGCGTTTTGAGTTTGCTCCTTCCCCTCCCGTCGCAGCGTCATGTTTTATATCCTGAAGCCTTTCTCGATAAATAAGCTATCCAACACAGAAATATTTTTTCAAATCGGTCCAGCAGTTCCTGAGATAAGCGCGTTCAAACAAAGAAACTCTTCAGCTTTATAATATTAGTATAGATTAGCGCAAGCGCACGTTGTACTTAAGCTGCGAACATTATTTTGGTGCGGAGTTATGTTAAAACTGTGATAGCTCCTAAGATATTTATTGAAATCAAATGATATAAAAGGCAACTTGGTTCTAAATGAAATGCTCGTGATGATGAATGTACTTATTTTAATAAGAATAAATACCTGTGTGTATAATACACCTCTAAATATAATGCATTATTTTTTTACAAATTTATTAACATAAAAAAGGTTGTAGTAAGTCAACCATAAAAGATAGACATATGCTGTCGCGGACTTTATTATAGAACTCTTAATGCTGAACAATCCTGTCATACATGATTTTTGTGTAACTTAAGCGGTTTCCGCAGCGTATGCAGTGGAAGCTCTCAAAAGGAATATCTTTCTCCCGTTTTCGCAACATTTTTCATTTCTGCTGTGGTCTTATGAGTCGTATCTTTATGTTATATAGCCTAAAGCCTTTCTCGATAAATGGACTATCCAAGGTAAAAATAATTTTTCAAATCGGGCCAGTAGTTTTTGAGATTAGCGCGTTCAAACAAACAAACAAACAAACAAACAAACAAACAAACAAACAAACAAACAAACTCTTCAGCTTTATAATATTAGTATAGATAACTAAAACTAACCCTAAACTAGCCTATCTTAACCTACCTAACTCATTGAAATGTGAGGTGGTTCACATTTCAATGCTCTACAAGGAAGCTTGGCGCAGGAACAGCGATCCGGGTAAGACGGCGCGATCAACTCGCTTCACTTAATTCCCCACTTTAATTGCATTGTTTTCTTCAAAAGCACAAATTATTATGACAATTTCACCACACAATCACAATAATCGACCCGAAAAAACCAATAACTAAAACGAAGAAATAAGGTCCGTCCTTCCCTTTTCGTTTCCCGCGCAAAACTCCGTGTAAAGCAATCGTATTCATTTGACAGTTCAAAACGTACACTATGATCTGTCAAACCCTTTGTTCTTTGCCATTTGACAGACCATACCGTACGTTTTGAACTATCAAATGAATACGATTGCTTTAGACAATCGCACCCCAGGTTCGTCTCCAACAGATTTATTCCAACAAAAAAACACAAAGATAAGGCACAAAGTCAGAAAAGACAAATAGAGCGCATATTCTGGAATAAAGCTCGCTTTTATACTAATCAAAACCCTGTACAACAGTAGAAAAAACTGGGGACGACATCTATTTTCATATCTGAACTAAAGTATTTATTTGTAGGGATAAACAATGTGCTAATTAAATATATCCATTAATTATTTAGTTATTAATTGTACTGAATTTAGTTAGCCTTTTAGATTATTATTTTAATAGTTACAATAATTACAATAAATCTAACCTCCACCATCCAATCAGAGTCAACTTCTTTTTGGCGCCGAAATGAACATTTGTTATACGGCAAACACAAAAATGTAATAATTGTCCTAATAATCTTTAAATAATCAATTTATAATTAATAAAATGTCATTACAATAATTAAATAATCTTTAAATTGATCCAAGTTATTCTTATATCATAGCCGAATTACATTCAAAATGGTGGCCACCGGCACTTTCGGCATTTCCATAATAAACGTCAAATGTCAAACCTAGATAGGTATTTAAATTATGATGTATTGAACATAAAGAAGATAATGTATGTATTTTTATTTATAATTAAGCTGTCAAAAACTAAGTACTATGAGCAAAAAATATTAAACGATTTTTTTCATATTGCCAGATTAATAATTAAAATCGAAACAACCGTTTTGGAGGAGTGCCTTCTCAAACACCGTGACTCAAGATTTGAATACATTAGACACAATTACATGACGGAACATTTATGACACAGATTAGTGTAATGATTTTTGTATTTAGACTCAATCAGTAGCCCTGTTGTAATCTTAACTCATTATAATAACAGTTAATGTTATTTCTATAAAAACGAGTAATGTTACTTTATCGAATAACGTTATTGCTATTTAAAAATGGCAACACTGGCTGCCCCTTCCCTTCTTATTTTCTGACTTGCGGAGTGCACTCGAAAGGCGAGACAGTCTAGTGCTGACCGCCGAAGCGAAAGATTGTGGGAAGGAACCTATGTCAAAATGTAGTTATAATTATTAATGTGGCTAGAGATAGTGATTTGTATCTCATAGATAAGTGTGGTGATCGAATAGAGAGTTTTACCAACAAATAAAACTTACCTATTATTTTTTATTCAATATCCGGAATCCATCTTGAGTCAAGCGAGTGTCTTTCTACCTTAAGTCAGCGTTTCCGGTTCCTTTCCGATGGTGGCGCCCTCTGTAGTGTCGGTTTGGTACTTACTTACTGGGCGCTCGAGCACCGGGTTGACACTTGTCATTATGGCACTCATGATGCACCAGGTAGACCTTACCTGGATTCCGGATATTGAATAAAAAATAATAGGTAAGTTTTATTTGTTGGTAAAACTCTCTATTATTTGTTTAGTATCAATATCCGGAATCCATCTTGAGTGATTTGTTTGTTATCACCTGGTGCTAATAACGAAGTTATAGACGCTATAATGTGTAAGGATAGGTTTGAGGTTAAATGCATTATTTAGTTATAATTTAATTCTTTAATGCAAGTATATTAACTACCAAAATCACGACAGGTAAATAAAATCAATTAAATAAATGAATCACAATAATTATAACCCAGCTTATTAATCATTCACTGCATCAAAGTAATTTGACAAGGAAATTGATACCAAGTTACTAGGATTTTGATTACTTATTTCTTTTTGATAATAATTTCGGAAAGTATGTACAGATTTCCAATTACCAGTAGCAAGAATTTTATCTAAAGGAAAATTTTCTATCCAATTTAGGGAAGCTACTGCCGACCGTACTGAGCCGGGAGTAGCGTCAATATTTGCATCTTTTAAAAGAGATTTTACCCAGCCACCGATTATCGTTCTAGTTGCGGGTTTAGCCTCACCTCGAGCTGTTATAAACAGGTTATTGATGCTTTGCCTACGATTTAACGATAATTGCAATAACTGTCTTATCCAAAAAATTACATTTAAATTTTTATTAGGATGTTCCCTGATCCTCCAACCTGACTGACGGTGATTTGCATTATCAGTCTTGGATCCAAAAGCTGGCCACATTACAATGCTAGTTTGATCATCAATTAAACTTTCCCTGTCAATACGTAACAGGGTGAGATCGTGAACCCTTCGACCTGAAGTGAGTAGTAATAAGGTAGCAGTGTGTTTAGAGACCTGATAAAGACTACTTTCATCTGGTTTATAATCACACAAATACTGCAATAACAACTTAGGATTCCAAATAGGTGGCTTTATAGGTTTAGTACGTGCTACTGATATAGCCTTTAACATGTGTTTAATAAAGAAATTGGAGGTCAAATCTACGTTAGAATTTAAATGAGTAAATGTCGCAATTACGGATTTGTGCACTAAAATAGTTTTATAAGCTAGACCTACGTCACAGTGTAAATATGCAAGGTAACGGGCAACTTGATCCGCATTAGGGTATTTAAAGTCTATAGAATTTGAGTCGCACCACTTTTTCCATCTTGTCCATGCTGGTTTGTAAGTTTTCATCGTCGAGGGCCGCCAACTCGACATCAGTAGTTTTTGTTCCTGGTCAGTCCACTCTGTTAGCAATTCATCCCACCCGAAATCAACCACGCTTCCAAGTGTAGATCTTAAATCTCCGGTGGGTGCAAGCCCGTTCGCGTGTCTACTAGGACTCGAGCTAGGTCTGGAATTTGATACGGCGGTCGTAGGGCTCGCCGTTGAACATCGACTTGCCAAAACACTTTGTTCCATTTCGGGGCGATTAATATATAATTTCCGCTGGCTTGGTTCAGGTGACTGAGAACTCTCGGAATCAAATTCGGAGGTGGAAATAGCCATGCAAGGTCGTAATGCCACTGGTGACAGAACGCGTTGTGACTTTGTGCCTGCTGATCGTGTACATCCATTGACACGTATCTCGTTACGACATGAGCCGCCTTCGACGCAAACAGATCTACTTCTGGTACGCCCCACATTTGAAATATTTTGTCTGTCGCTGTTGTAGTGAGATGCCACTCGGGGCCGGCTTTCTGGCGTGATAGAGCGTCCACTTCGCCGTTGAATCTTCCGGGAAAGTATTGAGCAAGAAGATGCACGTTTAGTTTGTCTAAAACCGCTAGAAGCTGTCGAGTCTGCTCGAGAAGCTTTTTCGATTTCGTGCCGCCCTCTTTGTTGATGTACGACACTACTGTTCGGTTGTCTGTCTGCAGGAGAATTTGCGCGTTTTGCAGTTGGTTTTGTTCGTGTACAACTGCTGCGTATACTGCGAACATTTCTTTCCTGTTTGCGTGCCATGACATTTGTGGCTTCGCCCATGTACCTGTTAGGAATCGGTCGTTGATTTGAGCGCCCCAGCCGATGTCGGATGCGTCTGTGGTCAGAAGATGGGTCATCTCGTTCATGTGTATGGGCATGGTTACTCCAATCGAATTGTACCACCATTCTATGTCGGCACGAACTGGTTGCGGTATTTTCACTCGACGGTAGGGATGGGTCTTTGACAACTGTCGACTGAAGTATTGTAGAGTTCGACAGTGAAGGCGATCCCTTTTGGTTACAAAGTTGGCAAAGTTGAGTCTCCCCATTAGCGTTTGATACTGTTTTAGGGACCACTTGCCTGCTTTGAGCTGCTCCTGAAGTGCTTTGCGTAGCGATAGGCACTTCGACTCCGACAAGGACATTGCGTTGCGTTTTGTGTCCCATGTTATGCCGAGAAACTCAAGGCATTGCGTCGGAGTCAGAACAGACTTCTCGTAATTTATTTCCCAACCTAGTAACTGCATGGTGTTTATCATTGTTGCTATGTCGTCGTGCAATTTTTCTCTCGATTGGTTTGCTAGGAGGAAATCGTCTAGATATACTATACACCTGATGCCGCGACTTCTTAATAGCTCGGCGACCCAATTCGTCACGGTAGCGAATGTTCTCGGGGCCGATGCAAGTCCGAACGGCAAACACGTCATCTGAAGCAGTTGGTGGCGATTCAGATCGTGGTGATAATTGAGCCTTAGAAAGCGGCGATGTTGTGGTGCTATGGGTATGTGAAAGTACGCCTGGCTCAGGTCTAATTTCGCCATCCAATCTTGGGTTTGTAAAAAAGTTGGTACACGAAAATGACTGAATAGTTGGAATGGTTTTGTTATAACAAAACTGTTCAGCTGTTTCAAGTTGAAGATCGGGCGATAGCTGCCGTCTGGCTTGGGTACCAGAAAAAATTTTGAAAGGTAACTGGGGCTTTGCTCCGCTGGTTCGAGAATTTCCGAGTCTAACATGTTTTGGATCTGGGTAGTCATATTGACAGAAGTTTTGGTTCTGTAATTCTGCATTGCAACGTGATTGGGGAATATTAGTGGTGGCTTTAGAATAAAGGGTATACGGGCCCCGTTTAGTAATTTGCATATTTGTTTTGGTGCACCCAAGTTGCTCCAGACAGCTTGAAATCGTTTTAGACAGCCGCCTTGAAATACTCGATAGTCATTCGCGACGCTTATTATTATAGGTAGTGTGGGATCGCGGTTTCTTTCCTTTCTGTTTATTGTTTTCCGGCTTATCCTGACGTTTTCGGTTAGACGTTCGCGGTGCATGTCTTTTTGAAGAAGTGTTTCGTCGAAAAAAGGTGTTATCAGTTTGTTTACTAGTCGATGGCTTCTGATTTTGATAGAAATTATCTTTTGTTTGTGAACGAGCGGTCGGTTGCAGTGAAGTAAACAATTTATCCGCCCCGCCTATTTTTTGTAGGTAGTTTTGAACTAAATCATCGTTAAATAACGTTTCTTCGTTGGGGGGTATCTTATACAAAACATCCCTATGATATTCCTCTGGTATTTGACGTAATAATGCATCCCGCCGTGAAGTAATAAAATCTGCACGTCTGCCACACACTATTTGCAATATATCATCCGTTACTTTACTGTAAGGCGATTCTTTCGAAAACAATGACTCTATTTTATCGAATAATGTATTAGGGGTTAATGTCTGTTTACATTCGTTGGCCCAATCTACTAACGCTTGTAAAGTTTTTTGCAATTCTTCTTTTTGTAAAAGTAAAGCATTTGTTAATCCGGCAAAGGAACGTTCCAGCAAGTACGAACGAGGATCGTCTCGTAGCATAGCAGCTTCGAACCGTTTCAGGGAGTCGTTAACGTTTAACTCTACGAAACCGGGGGTAGCCAAATATTTTTTCTGAGTATCAGCAAATCTAACAGCATACCAATCATCACTTGTAAATCTTTGTAATTCTCTTAATTTTTTAATGTAAGTTTCTTTGGCGCGTGTATAAAGCGGGTCTTTAACAACAGTACTAGGTTCAGACAAGTTTAGTTGACTGTTTTTGGATTCTGGCTCGCAAGGTCGACGTAGGAATACCTCTTGATTTGAATCAACGGTAGGTAATTGGTCTTTATCAGAGTTCAAAACATCGCCATTTTTTGAAATGATATTCGTCAAAAAGGCAACTTGTTGAGATAAGAATTCAAAATGTGCATAACTCACGGTTTGGTCGACTTTCCTTGCCTTTGCTCGCCTTGGGCGCTCGCTGCTACCGCTGGATGAGTCGCTGCTGTCCGAACTCGGTGATGAAGAACGGGCACGTTTCCGCGATTCCGTATTTTCTTCACTAACTTTACTAGGACTTAATCGCGAAGGAGTACCGTTCTCCATATTATAATAATTATTTGGAAAGGAACCAACTAATTTATTTAAATTCAAATCGCAAGATTTAACAAATTTAAAGAAAAATGTTTTTTGCAACTGAACTGACTTGTGAACGGCGCGAAAAACAACGCTATAATGACAAGTGTCAACCCGGTGCTCGAGCGCCCAGTAAGTAAGTACCAAACCGACACTACAGAGGGCGCCACCATCGGAAAGGAACCGGAAACGCTGACTTAAGGTAGAAAGACACTCGCTTGACTCAAGATGGATTCCGGATATTGATACTAAACAAATAATAAAGAACTTTATAAACTCAACCGAGTTTGATTCACGACATATCGGAAGTGGAAGAGGAAACCTTCAGCTCACAAAGGGTACGTACGTACTATTATTATTTTTTTAAACTATACAAGTATTAGAATATTTTATAATACTTTATTTGTTAATCGCTTATGAATAAGTTTTCGTAAAGTAACAAGATTTTGCTTAAAATTGAGCAGTTTGTTGGGATAGTATTCTGCTATGGTAATAGACTTTAGCGATACTATCCTGATAAAATTGTGTTAAGTTTCTAACTGACCATTTGGTCAAGGCTACTCCTTGATAATGTTCAGTGGATACGAGACACGAGTACGTGCAACTAAGTAGCTAAATATAATAAATGACCTCAGTAGTTCCTCCATCCTAATAGGAAATACGAAAAGAAATAGGTATTAAATATTATCATGTCATTGCCTATTGTAGGTAGCTATGTTTAGTAGATTTAGAACAACCGTTCAACCTGCAACTGTTCAAGGGCTAATATTCTTGTATTCATAAATAATTGTACAATAATAAATCTTTATTTCAGACTTTGCATTCAAAATTTGTTAACAGACTTATAAACTATGTTAGTGAGTTCAACAATTGTGTATTTTTAATCAATTGTGTGCAATTCCAACCAATTTAATCCAATTTAATTATTAATATTCGATTTTTTCTTATTTTCTTAGACTTGAATTGAGTGCCTTTTGGGGTATATAGTTTGTCAATACACCCATTGATTATGTAAGTGAGTTAAACAATACTGAGTTTTTTATTTATTAGAATCATTTTTCTTTTACTTCAATTTCATTTGAAATGACTTGATATAAAGGCATTTGAAGGTAAAGTCCTTATTGCCAATTCAACCCAATTTAAATTCAAATACATTTTTATTTTAAATTAATAAACATTCGAATTCATTCAATATATAACTTGAAATTAAAGCCATAGTGTCAGATTTTACAACGTAGTTTTAGCGGCCAGGTGTGTCGCATGGGCCAAGTGTGTCCTTATGTAGCGACCAGGTGTGTCGCATGGACCAAGTGTGTCCTCAAATAGCGGCCAGGTGTGTCGCGTGGACCAAGTGTGTCCTCAAATAGCGGCCAGGTGTGTCGCGTGGACCAAGTGTGTCCTCAAATAGCGGCCAGGTGTGTCGCGTGGACCAAGTGTGTCCTCAAATAGCGGCCAGGTGTGTCGCGTGGACCAAGTGTGTCCTCAAATAGCGGCCAGGTGTGTTGCGTGGACCATGCGTGTCCTTAGGTAGCGGCTAAAAGTGTCGCTAGGGCCATGTGTATCCATAGTTCTGTACATTTATTTATTCAAGAGCAGTAGTAGTGGCCAAGTCAGTCAATCAATCAACCTTATTCATTTATTGTGGAATACATGTACATAAGTTATGTAAATGTAAGTTATGTATAGTAGCTATGTATTGTCTTTGATTAGATCGGGCCATGAAGGAGCTATGTATATTTTACAAAAGGTCGAGTCTAACTGTGAATTCTTTTACTAGAAATTTTCTTTAGCAACGGTCATGCTATGAACCTCTTCGGTATCATCCATAGATCATAGATCATACGTCTATAGAATTTTCTATCAGACAATCTGTGTGTGTCAATGTCTGTCTATAATGTCTGTAATTATTTATTAACATAGTATATTTCTTTATGTTGAATAAAGCCTAGTTTCCTAAAAGGCGTTTCGTATGTATCAATTTATTCAACATAAAATTAAAATTGCACGATGAGCGAAAATAAAGTACCAATAGTGACAACCCGAGGATCCCGTTACCTAAACCCCGAGAAATTTAGTACGGACCCTGGTGAAGTGGGTGCCGAGTTGCAGTGGTACCATTGGCTGCATACTTTTCAAAACTTTATAACCGAAGAAGTTCCTGACGCTTCTACTGAACTGAAGCTTAAGTTACTTGTTAATTATTTATCTCCAAAAGTATATGGTCTTATCAAAGTGTGCAGTACCTACGATGAAGCGATACAAGTTTTGAGGGCATCGTACGAAAAGCCAAAGAATCGTATACTTGCTAGACACATCTTATCATCCAGACTACAAAAACCTGAAGAATCTATATCTGACTATGTCCGGGCCCTTAAACTACTAGCTCAAGAATGTGATTTTCAAGCCGTATCCGCTGAGCAAAATCAGAATGATTTTATGTGTAACGCATTCATATCGGGCATAATTTCAAAAAAAATTCGTCAAAGACTTTTGGAAAACTTGACATTGTCATTCGATGACGCATTAAATCAAGCTTTGACGTTAGAAAACGCTGAAAAGAGTTTAAATTCGTTTTCATTAACATCGAACTCAACTTCTTTCATGCCCACGCTCAACACTATTCGAGAACACGAAAAAGAGATTGAAACTAATATAGCAGCTGTAAATTTTTCAAAAAAACGACGATGTTTCTTTTGTGGCGGAAATGTACATCAACGCATCAAGTGTCCTGCGTTTCATTCTCAGTGTCAATTATGCTCCAAAAAAGGACACTTTGCAAATGTTTGTCGCAGCGTCGGTGGTGCTAGCCCCAAAGTTAATGCAGTCACTCAAGAAAACATTTTAGAAGAAACAGCATCTGTCATTGCTGCCGCCCCAGGAAGTTTAAGGAAAGCTACTATTCCCATTGTCATAAATGATTATACTGCTGATGCTCTCGTGGACACAGGAAGTTCTATAAGCTTTATCGACAAAGGTTTAGCTGAAACATTAAACCTGAAAAAGAGGCACTGCAACCAGTCAATTACGTTTGCATCACTTAACAATACCTCCGTCGTAGAAGGATCGTGTTTTGCTACTCTCAAAATCGATAAGCATACTTATCATAAACAGAACTTGCTCATAGTAAACAATTTATGCGCTGACGTCATTATTGGGCATGATATACTAAAAACGCACTCGTCGCTTATATTGAACTTTGGTGGCGAGCAAGAGCCCCTTAACATTTGCAATGTCATGGACGCTACAGTACCTCCGGCTTCGATTTTTACTAACTTATCTCCATCTATCAAGCCCATTGCTGTGAAATCTCGAAGATACAGTGAGGAAGACGAGTCTTTTATAAAACAAGAAGTATCTAAGCTGCTGGAAGATGGCGTAATTCAGCCAAGTGTCTCCCCATGGAGAGCGCAAGTTCTTGTCGCTGGAGGTAATAATCATCGAAAACGTCTCGTCATCGATTATTCCAGAACCATCAATAACTTTACAGAATTAGACGCTTATCCTTTACCTAAAATAGAATCTATTATCTCCAAAGTTTCTAAATTCAAATACTTCAGCCAAATCGATTTGAAAAGCGCATACCATCAAGTTCCTATACTAAAAAGAGAACAAAAATATACTGCATTCGAGGCTTGTGGTAAACTATACGAATTTACACGTATTCCTTTCGGAGTCACCAATGGAGTAGCAGCGTTCCAGCGAACACTGGAATTTATAATAGAGAAAGAAAAGTTGTCTGGAACCTACGCTTATCTCGATGATTTGACAGTTTGCGGACTTACCAAAGAAGAACACGACGCTAATTTGAACAAATTTCTAAAGGCAGCTGAAAAATATAAACTAACATTGAATAGAGACAAATGCACTTTTTGCTCACAGACAATCAACCTATTAGGGCATACTATTAGCAACCAGACAATAAAACCGGATAAATCTCGAATACAAGCTCTACTTGATTTACCCATACCATCAGACTCTCGTTCTCTCAAAAGAACCTTAGGACTTTTTGCACACTACAGCCCATGGGTACGAAATTTTTCTCATAAAATAAGACCTTTGATTGATATAACCAAGTTCCCTCTTACTGATGAAGCAGTATTACAGTTCAATAGTCTGAAGAATGAACTCGCTTGCTCCAGCTTACATGCCATTGACCTAAGTGCTACATTCACTGTTGAAACGGACGCGTCCGACTTTGCAATTGGAGCTATTTTATCTCAAAACGAAAGACCTGTTGCTTATTTTTCTCGATCATTATCAGCTCCAGAAAAACGTCACTCTTCCATAGAAAAAGAAGCATGTGCAATCGTTGAAGCTCTTCGTAAGTGGCGCCATTTTCTTCTAGGAAGGCATTTTATCTTGATTACTGATCAACAGTCCGTGGCTTTTATGCTCCAACCGCATAATAGTAAAATCAAGAATGAAAAAGTAGAACGTTGGCGACTGGAGCTATCCTCATACAAGTATGATATTATATATCGACCTGGAAAAGAAAATTCTGCTGCTGATGCGCTATCACGTGTCTGTGCTCAAGTTCAAACTAATACTTTAACAGAATTACACAACGCTCTGGGTCATCCCGGTGTCACACGAATGATACATTGGGTCAGGTCTAAGAATCTTCCATACTCAGTTAACGAAATAAAATCAGTTACTTCTACATGTAATATTTGCGCCGAAATAAAACCACGTTTTCATAAAGCCCAAGGAAAACTGATTAAGGCAACATCTCCTTTTGAACGATTGAGTATCGATTTCAAAGGACCGATACCTTCAAACACGAGAAACAAATACATCCTTACTATCATCGACGAGTACTCCAGATTTCCTTTTGCATATCCATGTCATGATTTGTCAGCAGACACTGTAATCAGATGCCTTAAAGACGTATTTTTTGTGTTTGGCACTCCTCTTTTTGTTCATTCTGATAGAGGATCTGCTTTTATGTCTGAACAAGTACGGAATTTTTTGCTATCTCTAGGCGTTGCGACTAGCCGCACTACACCATACAACCCTCAAGGTAATGGACAAGTCGAACGTTTAAATGGAACTTTATGGAGAACTATTCAGTTATTCTTAAAATCAAAGGCCTTAGATGTGACAGAATGGGAGCGAGTACTTCCTGAGTCACTACACTCGATAAGATCCCTTTTATGTACAGCCACGAATAATACTCCTCACGAACGTCTGTTTAGTCACCCTCGAAGAACAATGAACGGACAATCTATACCAACTTGGCTAACGTCTTCCGGAACTGTTTTAATGAAGAAAAATGTTCGTTCCTCAAAATACGACCCGTTAGTCGAAGAAGTTGAAATATTACAAGCGAATCCATCTTATTCGCATGTAAGATTCTCAGATGGTAGAGAAACTACCGTCTCTAACAGACATTTAGCACCTTTGCCAGATGGGGATAATACTTGGCAAGATGAGACACCCGCAACTGATGGAACATCTGAAGATGGATCTGAAACAGCTGATGATGAAATTGCCCCTACTCAAGATTCAGAAGCATCTCAGGTTCGATCTTCTAGCAGACCCCGCAGAAGACCAGGCTACCTTGTTGACTACGTTTGTAGTAATTAGTCGAGAGAGTTGTGCCTGAATGGAATTGAAGGGGGGAAGAATGCTATGAACCTCTTCGGTATCATCCATAGATCATAGATCATACGTCTATAGAATTTTCTATCAGACAATCTGTGTGTGTCAATGTCTGTCTATAATGTCTGTAATTATTTATTAACATAGTATATTTCTTTATGTTGAATAAAGCCTAGTTTCCTAAAAGGCGTTTCGTATGTATCAGGTCATGTGAGCCATATAGGCGCTCTTACTTGCGTTCAGGATTATTTGCAACATTATTCCTTCACTAAAATTATGCTTTAATAAATGAAGATATGGCTCCATAGTAATTAGATTTAAAGACATTTATTCTCATAGATACATACAGTTCATTTACATAGATAATTATTTAAACCATAACTTAGTAAATAATTACCATATCCAAAATATGATTTTGTTGATAACAACACTAATGCTGGTATTCTTTTTCTTCCGAGGTGATGAGACTGAAGAGCACCAGGCCAAACCAGGCTGGTTGGGCCTAAAAAGACGAAAGAGCTCGCGATCGAGGTTGAGGACATCGACATCTTCTAAAGGAAGACACAAATCTAAAAGTACGCTTTCGGCGTCACCAACGCTCAAAACCGTCGAGTCACCTTATCGTTTCACACAATCCAAAGTGACTGTTTGGCTCCGATCACAAAGAGGAAAAAAAGAACAACTACTATGTTTTAACTGTAGTATATTCATTAACTGGATAAGTCTTTGTACACACAATTCTCAGATATTTTTCTCGGAGGTTTATTTTGATTCCCGACGTTTTAAAACCTTTGCAGCGTTCGTGGTCGTGGTTAGGCTAGGATGTTATTTGTCATTTACGAAAAAAATATCATCACTTCTTCTTAGTAGAATGGTTTATTTTGTTGCGATTGAGTACAGCATTTTTTAATATATGTACAGTCGACAGCACATCAAATTACGCACTTTTGTTGCAAACTAATATACTAATTTGACTTTGCGAAAAATACCGCGCATTTACCGCGATCATGAGAAAAATAAACCTATTAACACACGATGCCAGTAAATTCTTACTTAAATTAACGTCGTGACTTAATTATGTTTTTCAAAACAAAGATTTAATTAATTCATTGACGCGGTAATTTTAATGTCGGCTTACTTAAACGCCATTAAGTCGCGTAACAAGTTACAATGCTGGCCGTTTATCTAACATTCATAGAAAATACCCTTACTTCCTGTATATAAATTGATCTGTCGTTTTAACTATATTAGACCTATGAAGGGTAGCAGATTCCGTTGCAATTTTGATAGCGCAGGCAACCGCCAGACTTGTAAGACATAAAATGTATGTAAAAAGATTATCAATTATCATTTATTTAATGAAAGAAATACACAGTAGATAAATAATTAATAACAAACTTAATATCGCTCGCTATGCACACCCGGTAGGGTACAGCAAAGTAAAACAACTTTATAGGTGAGTTTTACCTGTTAATAAATTGTGGAGTAATTATATAAATTTTGGAACAGATGGTCCTAAACTTATACATATTAATGTTAATTTATAACTACTATAAACATTTAGGAATCAAATAACATACTACATTTTTCTATAATATTGCATAAACAATAAAAAAATAATTAATTAAAATTATACATCGACAACGAGCTTCGGTAGGCATACTTTACCTTTACTTATTAAATAACCTTCTTATAAGTATGCCTGACTAGTAGACAGTTAGTTATACATAAATTAATGTATCCTCAATGTCTATATAAATGAGTTTTAAATGACATTGTTTATCTATAAATCATGACTCCGACAATTTGTACAAACATTTGTTTTGTAATATTATTTTTATGCTTATTGTCTTTTAGCACTTTTATTACATACGTCTGTCTAGTTTTCGCTCAAACTAGTACTTATGTAAGAGACGAAAGGCATTGTCGCGGGACAGTGTGCTCATAAAGAAAAATATACGTAAACGGACCAGTTTTCAAAAAAAAAAAGTGTCCTCTTTCTATGTTATTGTTTGATGCTCTGTTAAAATATTATCACTTAAAACGAGGTGACCTTACATAATGTACTAAGCATTGACTTGAAAAGTAATATATTTTCATTTATGAATTTTATATTGACGCCAAACACGACGTTTGCTCTGCAATATGCTTGGGTTTGGAATAACTAAAGACGCGTCGCAATACATTTAAATGGGGACTAGGGACGTTTACACGCCAAAACGTCAGCGTAAATAGGAGACCGTGATCTCATAGGTCAATTAATAAATAATTATGCACAAAGGCTTTATTTCTAAACAAGTTTTTATTCTAGTTCCCCACTTTGATATTTTTCTGTATTCTTGGCAATATCATGCAGTTTTTTTTACATGTAGCAGCATAATATCGTTGAGTTTACTTTGCTGCGTAAATTGTATTCGTGGTAGGGCCTAATTATTAATGTCATTTCACTATTAAATCTACTCTCAATTCTATTTAAATAATTTGTATAATGATTAATAAAGTGAAGTAGGTACTTGTTCCTACTACTAAATAAAAACCACATCTTCATGTACTGTTCGTAAATATTTAACAAATATGTATTAATATGGGCCCTGAAATATTGAATTTTCCTCATACGGACACACATAATATTAGAAAAAGTTAAACCACAAAGTAATATTTTATGGGAACAATAAATTGTAAGATCATAAGAGATTCTTTAAGTCACTCAGATAAAATAATAATAATAATGATCCCTTAAATGACTGTATCTCTGTAAAGTCTTTATCAGAGATTGAGAACAGACATTAAGGTGGCCATTCAATTCCAATAAAAAAAACGAGTTATTATAATATACATATTAGCTTAATTCTACTCGTTGGCTTTAAGTGCTAAGATTCACAACTTTCATTGATATGCGCCACGCAAATTACGAAGTTTAACTTTTTTTTAAAGTTATCTCAGTAGCTTCAATAAGTCTTGATTATGTTCTCCACGATTAACAAGTGACATTTATTTTGGATGCTTTGGTGACTTTCTTAATATCTATCTCAATACATAGGTTTATATCCTAATACATTACTCAATATGAAAAATTCAAATCATGAGACTGTGTTTCAGAAAGAAACTTTATTGTATTAACCTTATTATTTTATTTACTTTATACATATCATTATACAAATTGTAAACTATTATCATATTGCTGAATGCACCGTTCAGTCATTCCTTAGAGTTATTCAAAAATTGAATTAGATGCAAGTAAATGTCGATAATAGAAATTAAAGACTTGAAAACATTTTGTAATGGAGTATAATGATGTTATTTGTAGTAATAAGGTATTAATTTGACGACCTCCGTGGTGTAATGGCTAGGCACGCTGGTTTCAAGGCGTCGCCGCTCTGAGGTCCCGGGTTCGATTCCCGGTCGGGTTAATATAGATATCTTTTTTTTTTATATTGTCTCGGGTCTGAGTGTTGTGGTACCACCTTTGTGTCTGATTTCCATAACACAAGTGTATTAGCTACTTACTTTGGGATCAGAACAATGTATGTGATTGGTGTCGAATTAATTTGTCTTTTACTGACTTGACTGATTTATTACTTTCTAAATGAACTGTTGTTTTTGTAGATAAAGTCTCTTTAAAGTTAGGATCGTTAATATGTCACACACTTAAAACGACAAAGTTACCTATTAATTTTCATTCATTCATCAATTTAAAAGTCAATTAAGTTAAAAATTATTTCCATTTTGTTACCTTAAAATCAGATGTTTTTTTTTTATTCCTATTAGATATATTAGAACATAATAGACTGTAATAAAATAAAATAACAATAGCGTCGATAAATGACCCTTTGTCATTCATAGACTGAAGTAAAAAAAAAATAGTCAAATTAATAATTACGATTGTGATCATAAGTATAATAACATAACCATGCTTAACTCATTAGCCTTTAGAACGAAATAGCTATGAAACTATTCACAACCTATTATCGACATAATAGGTTGTGAACCCGGTTACATAAAAGATAAAAGATGTATAAAATGTTCGTTGCCGCAAGTCTTATAAGACACTGGATTAATACTACACCCTTGGCAAAGCATAATCAATCTAAAGATTCAATAGATCAATCTATATTGGTCAAAGCTGCGGCAACTCAAGTAAACCAAAAATAAATTATAATTAGTAAAAGTCCTAGAAATGTGATAATTGTTATTAATAAGTATATTTTGTAATAATGTATTACTGAGTGAGCTCAACAGTATGATTGTAGCATAACCTTTATTTCTTGTTAAACTTAAATGCCGAATGTGATGATTTACTAATGTGTACTCAACAGCTTAATTATGGCATAATCTTTATTGCTTGTAATACGATAAATGTAGCATATTGTAGTAGTATTTATATCAATATAAATGCGCTATTGTAAATATTTTTAAAGTTTAATGCACCAGGAGGTGCACTAGGTCGGATGGCCGAATGTAATGATTTTTGTATTTAGACTCAATCAGTAGCCCTGTTGTAATCTTAACTCATTATAATAACAGTTAATGTTATTTCTATAAAAACGAGTAATGTTACTTTATCGAATAACGTTATTGCTATTTAAAAATGGCAACACTGGCTGCCCCTTCCCTTCTTATTTTCTGACTTGCGGAGTGCACTCGAAAGGCGAGACAGTCTAGTGCTGACCGCCGAAGCGAAAGGTTGTGGGAAGGAACCTATGTCAAAATGTAGTTATAATTATTAATGTGGCTAGAGATAGTGATTTGTATCTCATAGATAAGTGTGGTGATCGAATAAAGAACTTTATAAACTCAACCGAGTTTGATTCACGACATTAGTAAGAGTATGATTTATGATTGTGACACTAGTGAATGACACAATGACCAGTGATGAAAATTAAAAGTATTCAGTATAAATCTCCAAATGAACATGGCAAGGAAATTATGATGATGGTCTCGGTCCTAAGCGATATTTATTTACAACTAGCGGTCCCCCGCGACTTCGTCCGCGTGTTTTGAGTTTGCTCTCTCCCCTCCCGTCGTAGCGTCATGTTTTATATCCTAAAGCCTTTCTCGATAAATAAGCTATCCAAAACAGAAATATTTTTTCAAATCGGTCCAGCAGTTCCTGAGATAAGCGCGTTTAAACAAACAAACTCTTCAGCTTTATAATATATTAGCGCAAGCGCACGTTGTACTTAAGCTGCGAACATTATTTTGGTGCAGAGTTATGTTAAAACTGTGATAGCTCCTAAGATATTTATTGAAATCAAATGATATAAAGAGCAACATTGTTCTAAATGAAATGCTCGTGGTGGTGAATGTATTTATTTTGATAAGAATAAATACCTGTGTGTATAATACACCTCTAAAATAATGCATTATTTTTTTACAAATTTATTAACATAAAAAAGGTTGTAGTAAGTCAACCATAAAAGATAGACATATGCTGTCGCGGACTTTATTATAGAACTCTTAATGCTGAACAATCCTGTCATACATGATTTTTGTGTAACTTAAGCGGTTTTTGCAGCGTACGCAGCGGAAGCTCTCAAAAGGAATATCTTTCTCCCGTTTTCGCAACATTTTTCATTGCTGCTGTGGTCTTATGAGTCATATCTTTATGTTATATAGCTTAAAGCCTTCCTCGATAAATGGACTATCCAACGTAAAAATATTTTTTCAAATCGGGCCAGTAGTTTTTGAGATTAGCGCGTTCAAACAAACAAACAAACAAACTCTTCAGCTTTATAATATTAGTACAGATTAAAAATCAAGTTTTGATTTAGCTGGCTGCTATGTAAGCATTCAATTAAGCATATGACTTAATATGACGAGACCTAAATTGTGTTTGAGAGTTTAATCTCTAAATTGAATTATTGTGACGTTGGTGGAGCTAGGAGAATGTTATAGTCGTATGTGTATTTAGTTAAATGTAATCATAATACTGCTTCCTGGATTGACATGACTGCGTAATTTATATAGCTAGGTACTCGGTGCACGTATAATTAAATGTCACTGTGTAATTCTGCTTTACAATTTAAAATCGGCACAAAATATAGATTTTCCAATATGTAACAAGATTTTTCTAATGATTTTAATTTGTTTAACTTTTTTTTTGAAAAAAGAGATAGATCTTAATTAAACTGCTAGTCTTAGAATACATTTACTCTTTTTAAATGAATTTTATAAAATCGGAATAAAGTAGGCAGTAAAATAAATAGCTGAACCTAAAGTAGCATTTTAGTTTCAAAAACTACTCGTTTCAAATAGCAAATATCACCATGATCATTAGCAAACCAAAGTGCCTGTAGGGTTTGGACATGTGAACATGATCTGTCATCACTCCATCGACGAGAAGTCTAGGCAAGTGGTAAACGCTACGATGCGAATCTAATTTCGCTTTCGATACGATAATCCTTTTGGTGCACCTATTTATCGTGAAACAAGTAAAAAAAACATTTTGATAGAATTTTTTAATTCCTATATTAGAATAACTGTAAATTTAAATCAAATGAACATCCTTTCTTTGAAATAAATGTTTCTTAAGGAAAAAAAATATATCATGTTTCACAACCTAACGACAATATTTTCACCGTTCAAAAAAAATATATGATTTTTAATGCTTGATCGATAGGTTATTCATTTCCACTTTAAGCCAAAGTCCTTTTTTTAAAAATCAAAATCAAATATTGTTTATTCAATTTAGAACACAATATGCCACTTATGAACGTCAAATGTACAATGAAAAATAAAATAAAAATAAATGTGCCCTGAAGGGGCCGAATCATGTCTCCTTATCTTTTGGGCCCTACTAGCGCTTCGAGACAGAACACAGACAATTAGGCAAGTGCTGAGAAGAAACGCCGCAACAAACTCAGTCACCACTAGCTGCCGTAAAATCAAAATCATCAAAGGTAAGTACATCAGTCGGTGCAGGCTGGACGGACCATACATTCGTGTCGTTCAGGTAGTCTTATAATAGCCTTTAGACATAAGCGTGTTTTTAACGTGTTTCTTAAATGTATCAACCGGCAATTCGACAAGATTGTGTGGTATATTATTAAAGAATTTTATACAATTTCCCATGAACGAATTACTAGTTTTAACTAATCTTAAGTTAGGAACGACAAGCTTGTGTTTATTACTTGTGTTATATGAGTGAATGTCGCTCTTCTTCATAAATTTACTAAAGTTTGTTTGATTTCCACTTTTAGCCAAAGTCCTTTTATACTAACGTTTATTAGTTTATTTTCGCTTGAGATCAATAAACGCTTGCAACAAAGAGTTACCGAATTTTGATTTTTTTATTCGCCTGGTAGCGTTGGCCACGTCTCTAGACTTTACGGTACATATCGGTAGTAGTGTAATTAGTACGTTCAATCTACCGTTCGTTTCCACCACTGTGAATATTCAAATCGATAGTATTAACGCTGTAAAATGGCGGATTGTATTTGTTGAAAAAACCTTATAACTGGGGAAAATATTACTCATTTTGTAATAGCGATAAACAAAATATATTACAAATATAAAGCGATATATGATACAAATAGCTTTAAACGCATTAATGCTTTTAAAAAGTGGTTGGCTGACGAAAACTATACATGAGGTATGGGCCTCATAAAACGACTTTTGTTTTTTTAGGACCGATTTTTCAATGGTCAGATAAAACTTATCAGACTGATATACTATTATAAAGCGACAGATAGTTAAAAATAACAGTTACTTATGATTGCTTACAATTAGGTGACGTTTTCAAATTAGTCATATTGTATTTTGATCGACGAATTTTGCTTATCTGACTATTAAAAAATCAGCCCTTAGTGATATAAAATATGACATAAATAAACAAATAAGAATTTGAACTATGTTATTTTTATCAATGGCTTAAAAGATTTATTCAAAGCCGTTTCACTTTCATGCTTTTATAATAAAATAAAATCACTTTGCCTGTCACTGGCCGTCAATTTTGTAAACAAACAATATCAAAATTTCTAGTTATTTTTTTCATGTTAGAGTATATTAAAATAAATAAAAATGATGGTCGTAGATGTAAGCAGCAACAGAACCCTAGACGAAGATGCAATAGCCTTTAGAAAAAAAGCATTGCGCGACGCGGTGCTATGTATGGGATGGCTAAAACTTGTAAGTAGGTGATTTCAGTTAACAGCCTTTAAACATTGATTTGCATTATCATAGCGATGGTGATGACGTCCTGCCAGACGTATCCGTCGAAGGCGACACCCTTAGCTAGTGATAGACTGGGCTTTTGCATGGGCGGGAGCATGACTGACGAAAACCGGTTGGATAAGGCACATTAGAGAGTCCAAGATTCATTGTTCGTGTACTCATAGGAGGGCTCAGGCCGCGTCTTGCGGATTTGGTGCTTGAAGTCGAAATCTTTGGGTCGGGCTCGCTCATAATCATCCAAATCCATATCCAATGTTTAAACAGCTTACTAAAAGTAAATCTGCTGATTAGTGTGCTGTTTACCTGCAAGGTAAGTCACTGGATGAAATAGATACCTTCCGGTATCATGGAAGTCTAGTGCGCAGTGATATCATCTTGGGTCAGAACTCTCTGCATTGTCATAGTAAGGATTGGTCCAATGAAAAACTAGGCGTAAATTCTGGTCTGACTTTTGCTAAGTCTTTTAAGGCCTATTGTCATGAAAACACGGAATAAAATATTGAAATTTATCACAACCATCCAGATGATCAATTTTAATATTTTGTTAAAAGTTAGAAACTATGTTTATTAGTTTGCTTGAACAGGGTGTTATTTTATATTCATAAAAATGAAATAAGAAACCAAAAATTTGCACACGGGCGGGACTTGAATCAGCAACCTTTTGGCTGACCGGGCCAAACGCTCTTACCAATTGT
This sequence comes from Pyrausta purpuralis, assembly GCA_963924145.1. Classification (NCBI taxonomy): domain Eukaryota; kingdom Metazoa; phylum Arthropoda; class Insecta; order Lepidoptera; family Crambidae; genus Pyrausta; species Pyrausta purpuralis. The sequence goes on from OZ001664.1 coordinate 19,091,850, forward strand.
GTTACCGTGCTGTCAGTCCGACCCTGCGAAAAAGGTGTTATTTTTGTCAGTAACAAACAAAATCTTTTGATTATATGCAAGTTTTATAGAAAAAATCTCTTCACAACACTTTAAAATCAAAACGAATGAGCAAACTCGCACCTTCGCACGAAGCTCGCGCTTATCGCGCTGTATATGTAGCTAGTAAACTATGAAGAGGCGACCTGGCGTTGGTAGTTTTGACTCTGCCACTAGTATTGTATTTATTTTTTTCATTAAAAAAATATTGTTTTAAATATTTTATTTGAAATCAGTATCGTTTGTACAACCACCTGTAAGCCGGGCGTCGCTGACCAAAACAGGTCCCTGTATAGCATTTTTTCCTAATTCCTACGCATGCACAGACAGAACATTTATATAGGTATAGTATCTTTTATAAAGCTAAAACTGTGGACCTTAATTATGCACATTATTGGAAAAAGTCAATTGAAACCACTGCGTGAGCTTCATACAAAATATCGAAAACTTGTAACTCGTCTCTCTCATTCTTAATACTAAAATCTTTTCCGTAGACTAGGTGCCAGATAAGCTTTTATTATGATTGATGTTCAGCAGACACAAATAGTATTAAAGTAAATCGGTTTTGAGAATGTTACTTTATGACATAACCACAATGTAGCGTCGTTCATATTGGAAGAGCGTCAACGAAGCAAAATATAACTATGTTGTGCCTTTAGTACGGACAGCACGTCAAGGTAAACACTGCGGTATCTTATACAGTTGTAATAAGGGCTAGTTTTCAACAAAAGTGGGTTACCTGATGTGTTGGTGACTGTACAACAAGGAGACAATTTTGTAGCATAGGTACCTATATATAGTCGGATCGTTATAAATGATAAAATTTTAAATGTGTTTTTGTATACATCATTGAAATAGGACGCTATCATTCTTTTATGGATAATTTCTCTAAAAAAGTAAATACAAGTTTTTTTTTTTAAATCTGTACCCTGTCAATTTAAAAATTTTTTACATCATTGGCTTCGCCTCTCTCAGTTAAATGTTCAGTTCTTTTTTTTCTAATCTTAAAGTTCTTAATAAAAATTTAAATAATAATAAAAAAACTTAACTTCTACTTTTTTCAAAAACTAGCGTAAAAAACCAAGGAGAGTTTTCAACAAAAAATGATTTATTTAGTTTGCTAATTCAGCTTTTAAAATATTATCACTTAAAATAAGGTTATCTTAGAGTAGCAATGCCCTTTCGGCCAAATCCGTCCTCGGCATTCGATCTTTACGGAGATCAGCCATCTGAATAGATGATAAACTAGTGCTCAAGTGTGTAAGCAATTCACAAGGACACTCTCAATCCCTTCACTCTCATAGGCCTGTGTACCCGGGGAATGAATCTGGGACCTGCTAGATAGGTGGCAGCGGACTGACCACTAGATTAGACCACACTAGGAACAGTTTGTTTGTAGCGTATTGTGAAATTATAAAATTATTATATTAAAAAAGTTTTCAACCGCTTTCTACCTGCTTGCTTTTCCATTAACTACACTAGAGTTCTTAACAGTAAGAGTCTTGTAAAAGCTTTGAAACTAAAGCACTTTTACAAGTATTTATAAATTTTTCAGGGGTCTTTGTTCAGTCAGTTTTAATACCTTATTTCTACCTTTTAAGTGCCTCGGTGGCGCAGCGGTAAGAGGGTCGCACTTTAAAGCAACGGCTGCGCCAGAGGTCCCGGATTCGATCCCCGGGTCGGGCCAAAAATATATACCTGAGTTTTTCTGTTACGAAATTCTTAGGCTAGTCTAGAGTTTGGAAGTTGGCGGTATTTCATCCCCGTACCTCGGAAAAGCACGTAAAGCCGTTGATTCTGCGCCTGAGGTCGATTCTCACGGCAATAGAACTTTTTTCGTGTGGTGATTCGATTGCGAGTTTAACAGTTTACCTAAACAATTAGGTAAAATATCTACACGTTTAATACTATCGCACGAACAAAATCTAAATACATAGAAATCATAATCCCTGAAAGATCAAAATCTGTTTTTTTTTTCGACAAAGAAAATCGATCGGTGCCCTTTTTCGTGTACGAATTTCACAAGAATTGCCCCCTCTGCTCTCTCTCTGGTCGTGTCAGATTGCTGTCCGATCGGGCTATGACAGTGAAAGGAATAGAGAGTGCACCTTTGTTTGCGCAGATACTTGTGCAATATAATATGTCCCGCGCAGTTAGTTAGTCGTTGTGACTGACCACCGCAGTCGAAATCGGCTAGGGGGACTACTACTACTAATATCTTATTTCAGACGTCGGTGATATTCTACATAATTCTGGTTATACTAGTGTATACAAGCAGCAGAGGCCCTATGTCGACGGCCATACAAATCATGCTAATAATCATGATACCACTTGAAATGATACATGGGCTTATATTATTTCTAGGTGTGGTTGAGGTAAGTGCATTGAGTTTTAAATAGCCTTCAATATTTTAAATTTGGTTTTGACGTTAACGCAAACACTCCTTAATGATAAACAACTAACACGGTATCTTTCACGAATATAATTCATTTCTTCATATATAATTATTCCATATTCATATATGCATTTCCCAAGCGGTTGACTGGTAGAGAATGTCATAAGGCATTAAGTCCGCCAATTGTACCATTAACAGTGCAATAAAGTTTAAATAAATAAATAAATTATATTCGCGAGTGCCGTAAAAGTTGTTTAAATCTTATCTTAAATAATCTATCATATAAAATATGTAAAAAAAACTGTCCGACCCGAAACTAGTATTAAACTATCCAAAACAAGGATTAAAATTACATAATTGATTAAAACTTTTTATCGATTTTCAAAGTCGTCAATTTTAGCACCTATTTACCCTAAAACCTACCTCTAAAACAATTTCTACTGCTTCTTGCAAGTAACAACTCAATTATGAGGGTACACTTTTAATACTTAATATGTGACCTGCAAAATAAATAATTAAATCTCATTAATTTTATGCATATACGATTTTAAGCCAACATACTATTTCAACCATTCATTTTTGTACAAATTTTCTCATCGTCACGATTTAGTTTCAGTTAATCAACTTTAACCTTCTGACTTGGAGCGAAGACAAACTACAAAATTGACAACGCCTTTGTAATATTTACTAGATCTTAGCATACCCTGATTTTGCTTCAGTGGGCCTAGTGTATATTTACAATTGCTACTCGTACATCGTTGTCAATAAAACCAACACAACACACATTTTCAAAATATACTCGACTTATTTAAGTCCTATAGTAAGGGCCGGTTTAACCAAAGTCGGATGAGATTTATCCGACGAAATAAGTACAAAACGACCGATTTGAAAATGATATTTACATAAATGATTGCTAACAAATAGGTGACGTTGTCAAACTAGGCGTATCGTTTTTTATTCGATGATGATGGTGTGAAAATCAGGCCTAAGTCGAATGGTTGTTTAGATTTCATAAAATAATATTTACCTTAGGATGAATACTTTTTTTACTTTTTGCTGAAGTTTATGGCCAGCCCACACGTCCAACAATCACACCGAATCGCAGCGTCAAAATGTCAATTGTCAAGCAGTGGTACTTGTGAATAGTATCGCTGCATCTTTTTGTCATTATGTTCGGCTCTTTCTCAGTCACTAGTTTTTGGTGTCGTTGATGGTTGCTTAGTGGCTGCGATTTCGTTGCAGTGTCTTCAGTATCACACATTACGTTCTACAGGGGAAAAAAAAACAGCTGTTCCATACAATTTTTCCATTGGTGCGCGGTCAAAATGTATGGAACAGCTGTTTTTTTTTCTCGATTTCACTATCGTCTCCATAGTAAAAGTTGTTCTGTTCATCAGTGGATTTTTTACACATAATTGCGGTACTGATAAAAAAGTCACCCTGCATAACGACTGCAAAATTTGGTACGTGTCAATAGTCCTATTCGTTTTCAATTCGAAATATATGCCGAACCACACCGACCACGTGATGTGGTTGTGGTCGTGGAGTGGTTTTTGTACGTGTGGGTTGGCCCTTAAGTGGAAAACTTTTATCAAAAATAAAATAAAATAAAATACCATGTTAAAAACAACAACAGCCTTGGTTTTACCTATTTCATAAGCTGTATGACCATTTAAACATACTAAAAATATCTTCGATACTTAAGGTAAAATGTTTGGAGATGCGAATATTGAAGCAATTACTCCAATGTTCCGATTCCGATTTCTTCCCAAATCGAAAGTGCCATTTAATAACATCACAGATTCAATACACCCTTACCTCATTATTGATGTCACTGTGTCAAGTTTCATTGTGATGTCATGCCTGAGGGCAGGTAGGACTTAAAGTAAAACATGCACATGTTTTCCTTTGAATGGGTTTTGCCCCGAGGCAGGATCTTGTTGAGACAATCCAGCAATTGCTACCACATACCTAGTAAAAATTGTAACTTTAAAATCTGTGTGTTATTCGAAAAGTCTGGAAAATAGATTCCGTGGTACTATTTTGCTTGTTTATTTAGAGCTTTGTGAATGAAATGGAGCGGGAATGAAATTCTGACATACGGGATGATTCATGATTCTAGTAAAAGCTAAAGAAATACCCGCGATTTTGTTCTAGATTTGAGAAGGAAAATACAAAAATGATAAAAGTATTTAAAAGTTTCGAATAATTTAAATTTAAATTATATTTTATAACTAAACATTCGCCAGGCAACACACCAATTGTCTGGTTTTAAAGTATGGAATTATCATCCTTGTGTTATGAACTAGGAAGTACCATATAGAGATCGACGATGTAAGTTTCATTAAAATTGGTTTAATAGTTTTTTAGATATGAGTAATAACTCAAATGCATGGAATAAAAATATACAAAAAATCGCCTTCAGAAAACTGACTAAAAATCAAGAGAACTAGTTTTCTTTTTGAGTTGGTGCATGATGTCTAGCTCACCTACACCAATTCTCATGACACATCTGTTTCTCCTAAATAGAAGACGAATGAAGACCTCGAAATTAGGATTTTTATACAGTTATTGAAAAGAGTCATTTTTTTAAATTAAATAATAACCCAGATAATATAATATTAATAAGTCTTGGTATAATTATTATTATATATAGTTTATAAAACGTTTGTATTTGCATTCAGAGGTAAAGTCCCTTTTTCGATCCACTCTGTTATACATTATGAGTACAAAAATATGATTAGAATTCCTTTTCCTTTGTTCCTTTGTCAAATAAAACTAAAAGTCTAGGAATTTTTCGCAACATACATTCCGATATAATTCTACGCTTTCCTTTGTAAATTCATACCGATGAATGCGATATATTTTCCGACCTAGCTTTAACGTTACTTTGGTCTAAAAAGTATAGGTATATTTTATTTAAAAAGCATAGGTATATTGACGACACGTATGGTGTATTGGTTAGCGGTCCTGACTATTACGCCGGCCGTCGGGTTCGAATCCCGCTAGGGGCAAATGTTTGTGTGATGAGCACGAACATTTGTACCTGAGTCAAGGATGTTCAATATGTATTTAAGTGTTTATGGGAGACGCCCTCGTCATAATCGTTGTTTGGTATTCGTAAAACAAGGAAGAACATTTTTAACTTCAAAACCATGAGAGTTGGTGTGTTGTCTGGCGCATATTTATTTATTATTATTTATTTCTAGAAACCAGATGCTTGAAAAAATACTGACCATTGTAAATGCTAGACATCAGATCATGAATATTCGTTTTTCACCCAAATTTATAATAGGGGTAAATCAATAAAATATGTTTATGCAAGTGATATCGTTAGAATTTGATAAAATTAATATTATCGATTTGAAATTTGGTATCATGTTACTTTAACGGTATTTTAATATCCTGGTACCTGTGACTTTAAACATGACTGTTGGGTTTTATTTTATTTTTAATTTTAGATATATTTTTCGTTTCAGGAGAGTGCAATAGCACTAGAGATTGGTTTATGGCTATGTCTCTTACTCGCAACATACAATTCAATGATAGGAGTCATAGGCTGTGTTTACTTTATTAGATATGGAATCAGCATCCTACATTTTGTTCTCGCAGCTATTTTTGGTTGCCAAGCAATTTCTTTGATTGGTAAGTATTCTCAATTTGATATTTCATTGTTTTCAATGCTTAAAGCACAATAGTCCTCACTGACGTCTTCTTTTTTCTTTCTCACATGTGTACCATTAGTATTATTATTATGTGTATGTACTGTGTGTATGTTTATTATTCTATAATTATGTATTAATATATACGGTATTTATGTAATAAGTAGTACGTATGTTTATTTTTTGTTTAAATACCTATTGTTGGTTCAATCAAGCTCTCACTTTTGCCCTTCTATCACTTTCTTCGCGCCGCCAGCAATTTCTCTGTATAGACCTATGGTTGACTGGTAGAGAATGCTTTTAGCACTAAGTCCGCCATATGTACCTTTTATTTTTGCATGAAGTGTTTTAAATTAAAATAAATAAATAGTGGCAGTGGCTTTGGTAGTTATTACCTTACGTTTAGATGGGTAATCATTCCGACCATTTATATTGACTTCTATCACGAGAATTTCCATACTCTGGAAGGCACGTTAAGCTGTAGATCAGAGGCCTATGATAGTAAGTTCACTTGACTTGCAAACATTTTTATTTAGGGAAACATTGAGTTTTTTACCTCAGTGCCCGTATGATAGGATATTATTAATATATTTATACTTTATTGTGCAATAATAAAAAAATAACAAAAGGTGGACTTAACGCTATATGACGTTATCTACCAATCACGCCTTTGGGCTAAGCAGAAATGATTGTGGGCGGTGCGACAAAGAAAAAAAAAACCGGCCAAGTGCGAGTCGGACTCGCGCACCGAGGGTTCCGTACAAACCTGCAAGCTTTACAAAGTTCGTTCAGTACGACAATCGGTATCAATGGTTGTACTTTTGCGTTTTGCGTTTTGCGTTTTTGCGTTGACTTAGTTTTTTTTTTTTTCACGGGTTAAAGGCAATTAGATCCAAGTATTTGATATGAATTTCAACTTGATAGCTCTACGCGTTCATGAGGAAAAAAGTAATAAGTTTATATTTATTAAAAAATATATATTTTGTAATGTAACTAAAAATTTAAGGTTTTCGGATTTTTTCCTTTATGTGTGCTATAAAACGTTGCTTCATGCCAAATTTCAAGATTCTAGGTCGACTGGAAGTACCCTTTAGGTTTTGATTCCCTTGCGAGTACTTGCGAGTTTCAAAATATGCAGCTTAAATTGCTGTTTCTTTTGATTGCGTTGACATGGAAGTTTGATTTTGTTACAGCTTAAAGGTATTATAGACCTGAGTATTTGGTATGAATTTCAATTTAATACCTCTACGCGTTTATGAGGAAATGGGTAGTAAGTTTAAAATTATTAAAAAAATATATATTATGTGATGTAACTAAAAATTTATGGTTTTCGCAATTTTTCCTTTATCTATGCTATAAGACGTTGCTTCGTACCAAATTTCAAGATTCTGAGTTCACGGGAAGCACCCTGTAGGTTTTGATTCCCTTGCAAGTGTCGAAAATTAGCGGCATAAACGGCTGTATCTTTTGATTGCGTTGGCTTAGAAGTTTGATTTTTTCACAGCTTCAAGGGACAGTAGACCTGAGTAATTGATATAAATTTCAGCTTCATACCTCCACGCGTTCCTGAGAAAAAAGGTCTTGACAGACGGACGGACAGACGGACAACAAAGTGATCCTATAAGGGTTCCGTTTTTTCCTTTTGAGGTACGGAACCCTAAAAATAAGTTATTTGTCTACATAAATCATCCATATTTAGATTTCACGCAATAAAATAAACTAAGTACATATATACAATAAATACTTACATATAATAACACATACATAACACGAACTATAAAATAAAAATACATCAATATTACATACATACATACATATGAGTATACCAATATATATACTATATATTATAACGAACGTTGTAGATAGATGATATGGAGATGATTCCGATATATGCTAATAGAGGTTTAACTGACTGTAGGTATATTTAATAAAAGTTTAAATGAAATTGATGAACATTGTAAGGGCAAGGTTCTGACTATGTCTTCTTAACTTTAAACTTGGGTTAAATGTTACTCCTGGATTGTGAAAGTGGGTTGAATTAATACAGGTTTATAATTGACCTATGTTTTGGTCATGATAATAGCTAAAGTTATTGAGTTGGTAAACTCGCACCTTAGTGTGGCCCCAGCATAATAAATGAATAACCTAAATATTCGCTCATAAATGTTAAACTACGCGCTAGCAGTAGGGTTTACCAGTTTATCTTAAGAATTACTGCGCTCCAGGGATTCTGATTTGGGACTGATAGAATATCAAATCTGGCAGTACCTTACTACTAATTTTAGAGTATTTTATAGGATAGACCCTTCCGCCTTCTAGCCTTCTTCTGAGTGCCCTACAAAATATTACTAAAACTATAGAGTGAATGAATTCACATAATCATGTAAAATACACACAACATGCGGTGGAGAGGGCTATGATCAGTGTATCTCTACGAGATCGATTCAGAAATAAGGAGATGCGTAGAAGAACTTAGGTCACGCACATAGCCCTGAGAATCAATAAGCTCAAGTGAACGCTAAGAACTGATAGCCCTTGAGTTCTAGATTGGAGAGTCTTCGAGCAAAGACATGGCTAAGGAAGCCAACCGACATGATGGACAGACGATCTTGTAAAGATCACAAGATGAAACAAATTAGATGCAGACAAAACCGTGGGGGAGCCGATGCTCAGCAGTGGACGTCCATTGCCTGATAATGATGACAACAAGAAAAATGATAGTGCTAATACTGTCAATTTTTTCTCGGGACTTTATAAAAAAATAACAATTATCAATTGCCGTTACAAGTAGACTTGTTGCGATAGCTGAAATTAATATTTATTTAATAATTTAAAAAAAACTTTTTTCTTTCAATTTCAGCCATATTTTGTCACGACATATTAATCATATTTGCCTACAAGAAAACTTTGGAAGATGGACAAAGTTGCTGCCTTAGCTGATTTATGATTTAGAAATTGAACTGAACCACAAATGTATGAACTGAAAGCAATGGGTCGAGCTAGAAATACGTCATTATGGATGACTTTCATCATTATAAAAATATGGAAGAAAAATAAATGGACGCCTATATTACACATTTAATATGTAACGCCATTGAAAATTTTGTAAATACCGTAATAATTTCATCGCTTCCAATGCTCGTTATTCCGAATAATAATATCGCTCACTAAATTGATGGGTGTAACTTGTGAACGTAATAGTCATAAAAAATGTAAATGGCTTAACAAGTACTGTGCTCTTTTTTCTATTATGTAAATAAAATGTTATTTATTTCATTTTCAATTATTATTCATATTTTAGATACGGGATTGCTATATGTACCTGAGTATTTATAAGCTTCCGATATTTCTGCACAGCGCCACGATGACAGAGTACCTGAAGAAAACTTGCGGGTGGTTTGTTATTGGGCCGTTTATTCCGCTCGCAGCCGGTACCATTGTCCGTAAACTCACTATTTTCTCGCATCTGGTGTTTCTATTCTGTTGTTTTAAATTACCTATTCATCAACTTCAGAAACACAAATTTATACTTTAAAATGTATTGTTAACATTAACTCTAAAAGCACACTGGGTTTCAAGACGTTGCCGCTTCGAAGTCCCGGGTTCGATTCTCGGTCGGGTCAATGTAGAAAACAGAATTTTCTACATTGTCTCGGGTCTGGGTGTTCTGGTACCATCACAGTTGTTTCTGATTTCCATTACCCAAGTGCAATAGATACTTACTTTAGGATTACAGATCAATGTATGTGATCGGTGTCCAAACTATCACTGGAACGCTTACATTTTAAACATGTAAATTGTTAGTTTGGAGTAGAATTATGTTACTTATTAAATAAACAGGGTGTTGTTTTGGTCAGCGACGAGCGACTCAGGGGTGGCCGTACAAACGATACTGTTGCCAAAAAAAAACGATACAGCGATCGAGTCAAAACTACCAACACCAGGTAGCCTCTTCGTAGCTTACTAGCTACAGCGTAGTATTTCGAAGATACGCGCTAGCTACGCGCAGGGGTGCGAGTTTCCCCATGTGTTTTTTTTTTTTTTAAATGCTGTAAGAGGTTTTCTTTTATAAACCTTGCATAAAATTAAAATAATATTTTATTTAGAATAATTATTAAGATCGCAGGATCAAACTGGATGCAGACCGCTAGTGATCGGTCGCTGTGGAACGCCGTGAGGGAGGCCTATTTTCAGCAGTGACGTCTTTTGGCTGATATTGATGATGATGATGAAATATAACTCATATTATCATCCCTGAGTTGGATGTTACTGATCAAAACAACATCCTGTATCTTACAAACGGAAAATATCTCGATAATTCAAGTCTCATCAAATTTGCTCCAAATGGCTTCTTAGATATTAGGCGTGTACATTATTAAATGCTTACATTCAATTTGATTTCTCCACCCGCAATAAATCTAATTTAGGATTCCAATCTTATTGAGGCAATTTTAGTTACATATTCCGTGGAATGGAAAATTTTAGAGATTTGATTTTTGTGAGTAGGTGTAATTTGATTTTGTATATGAGAGGTATTCAATAAAGATGATTGGTTTTTAAATATAGACTTTGACAAATTTACTCCGAACGTTTTTGCTTTAAAACACAAAATAATGAACATCATTCTCCAATGTTTAGAATTTGCCGTAAAAATCTTACAAATCACTTCATACTATACAACAAAGTCACCTCCCGCTCAAATTTTGAAAACTACGCAACTGATTTTGATGCGATTAGAAGCCGGGTCGGATCGCTAGTCAGAACTACATGCATAACGCCGATATTTCAACCATAAGATAAAACATACCTACTGATAAAATATAAAACAGAATAACGTTGCATTAAAATCTATTACAGATAAATTTTCAGCAAAAAATAACGTTTTAAACCCTCCAGAGACTTATGAAAAGCTTTTAATTCATTTCGAATTTGGCTTTATTGCTAATAAGCGTTAACCACAAATTTACATTTATGTAGATTTATATATTTATTTCCATTATGATCCATTAATGAAATGGGATATTCATAGAATAATCTATGCACAATCTTCTATGGTCTGCTTAAACGAACGAAAATAACACAGTATAAATGTTATAATAGTATTGGTTGTATTAACTAATAAAGTATTTAATTAAACGGAGAAAGAGTATTGTATTTTGATTGGTAATAGTGAGATAGTCAAATTACATACGAGTAAGATGGTGCTTAAAAAATTTGGTACATAAATGTTCGTTCGCGATCATATGACTATCTTTTATATACTTCATCAAAGTTTTTTTATGGTGGTGATGTCAAAATTTTTCTTATTCACCACTAGCGGTCCCTCGCGACTGCGTCCGCGCAATTTGCGTTTGCTTACTCTCTTCCCGTCGCATCTTCCCTATAACCTAAATAAATGCCTTCCTAAATAAATGAGTTATCCAACACAAAAGCAATTTTTCAAATCGGTCCAGTAGTTCCAGAGATTAGCATGTTCAACAAAACAAACTCTTCAGCTTTATAATATTAGTACAGATTTAAAATCGGTTATCATGATTAATTAATATGGTTCATGCGGATTTTAATTATTTCTATTGTGTTACGAGGTAGAGTGGCTTCTCTCGTCCACAAAATAAATCTTTAGCTCATTGAATGACTGTTAAAGTTATGTTGAAATCAAAATGAGTCAACTAAGCCTAAATTGACCGAAATTTTCTACAGCGCTTACATAGAACACCAAAAAATTATAGTATTTAATTGTTTCCCATATAACATTCAGTAATAATGTAATTCAGCACGATCAACCTCGTCTCGCAAAGTAAGCGGAGCGGAGTTGATGTACAATATTTGACATAGGCTCTAGTTCCGAACTGCCTGTCTGAATGCCAACACAGCTAGGGGCTAACACTAGATAAAGACAATGGTGGCCATTATGTAATCTAAATGAGTTTTGATCGACTAAACACTTATTTCATAAACATTAATGCACTAAATATGGGGGTCGGGTTAATTCAGCCGTTGCGAGGTTGTCCGGAGATCGGTATAGAAATCTATTTAAATTGATGATTTTGCTATGTGGTGTGGACAATGAATACTTTGAACTCTTTTGACGTTTGGACGATAAAATAAGTAATCCACAGACACCAAAAATTGGGTATTCTTATAAAAACGTGCAATTTCTAGAAATAGAGATATTTCAATTTTATTTATTCCTGTGTATTCAATTTATTGTATCGTGCTTAATGTTGTTATTATTTTAAAAGTTTTATCTTTTGACTTTGTTTTAAGGTATTTAAACGTATAATTGAAAATTATAAATACGATACGAATATGTTTTTTTTCCGTGTTACCTTCTTTATCGCCTCAGTTTAATGGAAATAATGCAGTAACCTATTACTTAATAAAAAGTGTGATAGCTAATATAAAAATCAACAAAATGATGATAGCTTTATACATAGATAGATGTTCCTGTCACAAGATATTTATATTTTCGTAAATTCAGCGCCGCCGGAACCGGACCGCTCTCACGGCCCAGCGCACCCAATGAGGTACACCACAGCGACATTTTAATTTTGTAGGTGACATCAAGTTTTTGACAGGTTAAAGCTGATTTTCGCTTAACTGTGGAAACCAAAATTCTTAATACAGCATATATATATAATTTTTGTTTAAAATAAAACTAGTGTAAGATAAAATGAAACTGCTTCCAAACATGTCCAGTGGTTATTTAATTTTAAATACTACTTGCTTTCTTTCTTACTCAAAACATTATTATACTTGCTTTGTAAAGTAATATAATAAGGATTTATATTATTAAATAAGCGGAACATTGTTAACTAGTGCTAACAACATGCTGCAGAGTTGCTCTTACACAATTCCATTAGTGTATTGTTTTAAAAAGTTATTCCACTGAAATACACTGCAAACAATGGACAGTAACCTCCTTTAATAAATGTTTGATACCAAGCCAGGCTTTTGTATCTAAAGGTATACCAAACTGAAGGGTTTGTTTGAATGGAGAATTACTGGCTTAAAACAAACATTATTGTTAACATCTCTATTTATTAGGGAAGGCTTTAGAAAAATAACATCACGTTACAAACAATAAGACTACAATGATGATACATTTGGTGCAGTGACTACGGGACCAGCGGTCGCGGGTTCGAATCCCGCAAAGAGCAGATCCTTATCTATCCTTCCTTTGGACATTCCCACACATCGCAATCTAGTCCCAAAGCTAGCTACTCAAAGCTTGTGTTATGGGTGCCAGACAACGGATATAATACTGAAATACTTTTTGTTTGTAAATACATACATGATATACATAGAAAACACCCAGACCAATACAAACAGACATGTTCATGCACACAAATGTTTGCGGGGATCGAACCCGCAACTCGCTGCGTACTAGGCGATTTCTCGACCACTACACCAGGCGGGTCGTCAAAATCAGATATCTGTGTGATGAGCACCAAAATTTTTTACTTAAGTCATGGATGTTATGGGAGACGTTTCTGGCATTATTGTTGTCTTGTACTTCGTGACAAAAGGAAGAAAATTGATGTGTTGTCTGGCGTATATATAATTATTACTAGCGGACCCAGCGAACTTTGTTTCGCCCCCAGCCCCGTCCCGCCCCAGCTCCGTCCCGCCGAGTCCCGTAATTTAAAAAGTTAAGCATTCCCCGCGAATTTTGTTTCACCCTTAAATTACTAAAATGGCTATTAAAAAATAAGGGTTGATTGTAGAAGGGTGAAAATTGAGGGTTGTATGTATTTTTGTATGTTGTATCATAAAAAAATAGAAATTAAAAATTTTGTCCAAAAAATAAATAAATAAATTTAGGGGTGGACTACCCCTAACATTTAGGGGGATGAAAATAGATGTTGGCCGAATCTCAGACCTACTGAATACGCATATAAACGGAGTTTGGCAACTAAAACTGTGACACGAGAATTTTATATATTAAGATTATGTTGGTCATTTTCCAATCGCAGAGGCCCGTTCGACAAAATTAATTTATAAGAAGTGTGACACGAGCCGGCAACTATCCCCGTATGCACTATACAAGTGCACCCAAGGACAACCCCCGGCCCGAGTAGGACTATTGCAAAATATGGACAAAAAAGACGGGGTTATTTGGTTTCAGTGCTAGACGGACTGGGCAATTAGGCTATGGAGGTTAAGACTGCGGATTACCTGCCTAGTTCATAGCCTCAAAAACTGAATAAAATGGCAGGTGGTGACTCGCCATCAACAAAAATCAAACAATGAAAGTTGAGAGAACAACTCACGGAGAAGCGCTAGTATGTAGAGTACATTATTAGGTATGTCCAATTGAAGTTTTGCTTACAAATTAAGTAAGCCGAAGTTTAGGTATTCTCTACCTGCAGATCAGTTGTTGGTTACCGAGGCTGTAAAAAAAAGAAGATAGTATACTTACCGCCAATTTCACAATTTCTTAATAAGTAACCAACCAGTGACTTCATCTAATACTTGATACGAAATAACGTCCCATATTTCAATTATTCGTTATCCCAATAAATAATAAGAAATGTGCTATTGCGATGTATGAGCTATTAGTACATTATGATACAAGTGTGCTAAGTTGACCATTATATACAAGGCGACATTGTGTGCGCACGAGCGAAAGCGAGTGCGCCATAAGAAAGCCGCGTATATTATGGGCACAGGCACACGAGTTTCATACGACGTTTTTCAACACACTTGCGAGGACGACGATTTGTTTGGCATATTTACTTTACTCTTTGAGTCTTGTTTTTCAACACAAAAACAAGACTCAAAGAGTAAAGTAAATATGCCAAACAAAACTCCAATCATCAACGAAAGAAAAATGGCGCGTTGTTTTTTTTCTTGCCGCGATATCGATGCGCGCGCAAGGCTATGGCGCGAACTAGATCGGCCAACAGCCAAGATTAAAAATGTAATAATTCGTTATTTAAAACACAAATTACAAAAAATTTTAAATGAATTTGAGTTATTTTTAGTTATAAAGCTGGATTTACCATTTATTGAAATAAATATGTACATTTTTTTAACCCGACTAAATTTTTTTTTGATGATTTCTGCTTCATGGCAATCTGTTTTCTAACAATAAGCCACTTCTTTGTTTGATATCTCAGTTTATGTTTTCCTCAAGAGCCGCACTTGTGTGAAAATTCTTTTCACACGACTCTCTTGTTGTCAAGTGGTAAATCTTTTATGTAGGCTCGGTATGACCCGACTAAATAACATCGCTTCATCTTCTTACTTACTACTTAATACTAGGGTACAAATGTAAATTGGTCGGGTTAATAAACAAAAGGCAATAACCGCTCAGCTGTCCAATGGCACTACAGTGCCATTTTCTTTTTTACGGTAAACTGTCCGTGGTACTACAGTGCCCACCACTTGAAAAGTATGTATTAAGTATAGTATATATATAAATTAAGTATAGTATATATTATAGTATAGTAAGTGTATTAGATTTTCAACTTTTTATATATTTATAACTATTACCTATCTACCAGTATTTTTGTTTTCGTAATCACAACTATACTTTTCTTTATATAATCGTTTTTATCGCGCGACAGTCGCGCGATTTTTATCATTCAACCGTCGCGCGATGTTGCCGGACAGTTCTCCCACATCATAGTCTGACAGCGCGGACAGTCGAGTGGCTAGTGCAATAATGTACAGAAAAATCACGCGTGTTTAATATCTATGATTATGTGCCAAAAATCGGTGGAATAAATACGTCATTTTGAGCAAGTGTGTTGAAAATTATTGTTAAGTTTCATCAAAATTCAGCCAGTAGTTTTTCCGTGAAGGAGTAACAAACATATATCCATCCTCTTCGCATTGATAATATAACAGCATCTTACCTTACACTTGAATGATGAATGTTTTTTATTTAGCTAATAGAACTTGCATCCGACGAGCCTTCTGTAACCTTCCAATGTAGTGATTAAGGGGGCGTAAAAAGCGCTCTCATAGCTAAAGCGATTAATGGAGCGAAGCAAAAAACTATGGACCTAAGTGCTATTAAATCCCCACCTTACGGGTTCCGTATAAAAATAGGTAAATCTCGGCTGCAGGGGCTTTGCTCAAACGACTTAAATGGGTAAGAGTGAGTTGTGATGCTTACTTTAAAGGCTGTTTTAAAAACTATGCAATTCAACCAGAAGTTATGGCTTTTCATAGATAAAAACATATTTATTTTATTCCTTTGAGTAGGTTCTTGTGATGGTCTTTGTTTTGCATAATATGGTATCAAAGAACTAATAATTTATATATATATCTTGTATTGGAATCTGACAATGGTATAGTTATTATCAAAAGTCATATTATGATATTTATGTTCGGATCAGAAATATAGTTATAAATATAGGTAAAGGTATAACTTGTTGGGTATTTGAAATACAATTAACGGAGTTTTCCACTAACCGGGGAACTCTAAAAGCAAATAAAAAGTGTATTAGGTGGCGCATCGTTGGCGACGAAATGAGAGATTTATTACAAGGCACGTAAATGCAACGCTTTTTCCCACCCTACTTTGTAGTCAAATCTAACGAAAAAATGCATTTTGTATGCTCTAAGCAATTTATTACTAATATTCAGGTTCACTTCTTTGCCGGTAGGCTCGGTAGTCTGGTGGTATCAAAACAAGTGATATGAAAGGTGATTGACTATGCGAGATTTTGGTAGTTTTTACCTGTCGGCAGTGACCAATAAAAGTTGTTGGTCTTAAAGATCTTTCCCCAGACGTGGCCTGATGTAGGTTGAATGAATAAAAAACGTCATTGTAGGTTTCCGTATAGCCAAATGGCAATAACTGAGTCCTTATAGTTTCGTCAAGTATGTCTGTATGTCTGTCTGTCCATCCGTATGTCACAGCCAATTTATTCTGAACCTATTCGCAATACATAGATGAAATTTGGTAGATAGGTGAATCTTGATGACCGAATCAAATAATATATTAAAATGACCTTTGTATGAGGCTCGCATATATGGAACTAAAACAAAAATATAATGTTTTTGTTCTAACCTATGCATGTGGGGTATTTATGGATAGGTCTTTTAAAAGAACATCGAGGTTCGTAGAACCATTTTTTCTGAAAGTCTAACATATGGGAGATACACGCTTCCAAAATGGGAAAATGGGCGTCCCCTTCCTCTAACTTTTGAACGAGGCAAATGAAAATTTTGAAAAAGAAAATGCAATGTAGTACTTTACAATTACTTTCAACCAAAATTGGTTTGAACGAAGATCGAATTACTGGTTTTTGAAATAAAGAACATTTTCAACTTTTTACCTTTTTTGTTTCCGAACGCTTTTGAGCACTATTAATGATACCCGCGCCGATGGACAATCTCATTTAATATTGACCGCCGTAGTTGAATACGAAAGAAAGTTATTTACATTTAGAAATCTACAGCCAGCCCGGAATGGGTAGAAAAATAAAAAAAAAAGTTAAGTCTAGTACTAAAACATGTGAATAAAACTTGTCTCACGCTTCTGGCTCTAACTCAAACATCACTTCGGTGCTTGTGTGTGATTGTAACACATATATTATTTGCAGGTAGACTGTGCAATATTTTACTTTGTAAACTGTCTTCAGTTTTTCATATGTTTAGGGCGCTTTCAAATTTAGATGTTTCGTGTCAGACCGCAGCTGTGCCGAAGCGGTGCGTTTGCTGTATGGCACACGGACGGGCATTTTGTTTTCATAAAAAGGTCACGATGCGGCGTCCGGTCATAAAACGTATGTCGACAGGACGGCAATGTTGCACACTCCACATCTTTGAATAGTGCGGTGACAAGAAGTGAGAGCTTATTTCAACTGATATAGTACGTAGGAATATAGTTTTAACTATTTTAAGTCATTCATGGAAACATTTTGTACACATAAAACAACTGCGTGGATCTTCTTTTTAACTTATAGTATAAATCATAGAAATCACCAAAAATTCATGTTAATGAAAACATAGGTAATCTTCTTTTCAGGGAGCAGCGTCGTTTTTTTTCTTTCGAATGCGTCAACAAGAGTACTAACAGTGATGTTTCTTCTGTTTTTTTCTGTCAGAGTCCATTCATGGCTTAACTGCTATCAAATTCCTTTAATACCTTACTAGCAAACAAAGCACGGCAATCAGATACGCTTACAATTTAGGCGTTGGTGACGGACTGCAACCGTACAGCAACAGCTCGACAGCGTTTATAACCAGCGGAACGGTAAACGCGGCATTCGTCCGACACTAAAACGTGTAAATTGAAAGCGCTCTTATTAAAATCTTGGTATTTCCTTCTCCTACTTCAGTACTTTGAAACCAACATTAAAAGTAACCTTGGTTTACAAGACAAGAAAATTGGTTTGTGAAAACAAGGGTCTAGATTATTTGATAATTTAAGAACTTTTCGTGGCCACATTCTACAATATTTTTTCAACATATGTGTATACAAAAGAAGTGACTCATGTCCTTAAACATATAAAGTTTAGATAGATTATACCTACCAACAAAAATATTAAATTTGTGTCCGATATAGCAACAGAACCTTTGGTAAGTTTAGAAAACTTTTAATTTTGAAACCATTTACACCTGCAATTTTTTCAACCGAATGCACAAGTACCACAGTGCACAGTAACCAGCTCTGAGCTGGAATTGTGTAAAGCAATCGTATTCATTTGACAGTTCATAACGTACGGTTTGATCTGTCAAACCCTTTGTTCTTTGCCGTTTGACAGATCATACCGTACGTTTTGAATTGTCAAATGAATACGATTGCCTTACACAATCGCACCCCAGGAACTAAGCAAAGGTAAATGAAAAACCTGTTTAAAAGGGCAGCGTTCCCTAATAAAGTAGACCGCACGAAGTTACTTAGAGCCGCCCTAAACACGTCGGCAGAAGCCGTTGTTCAACGAACACTTTGAACAAATAGCTATGTAAGAACAGCCAGATCACTTTTATAGATAAACATACAGCAAAATTCCATTTAATTATTTTATTGATTTAAAAATTATTAATTGAATTTTGTGTAGTGGTACCGCCGTTGTTTCTGATTTACATGATACGAGTGCTTAGTACTTACTCGTAATTTGAAATCTAAGTAATGTATGTGTCCAATATCTTTATTTATTTTAGCCGTGTAAAGTAAGTTACCTACAAAATATACTCTGTGTACGTTTTGATGCAAAATTGGTTGGTTATTTATTTTAATATTAATTAAATTATTAAGTTGCTGGTTCAAGTTCCGCCCATGCGCAACTGTTTGGTTTCTTATTTCATCTTTATGAATAAATTGATAAAATTTGATTGTTGTGTTTAAAATTATTTAATGTGAATTGAATAACATGTAAATCTTTATTTTTGCTCATACAAAACCCTTAAGGTAGACTTGCGAATGATGATTTAACTCGGGATTACGCTAATCCTGGATTAAATCTTCATTCTGTCTCTGTCAACGTCAAATAAACTGACCGAGACAGGATGATGATTTAATCCAGAACTTACATGTGCAAGTGAGCTTTAGAGGCTTTGGTTAGATACAAACAATTATAATAAAGTCGAATTGACAAACATATAGGTAAATTTGGCTAACATTTTACTATTTTACTGTAATTATACTGCGCTAGGTCTTTTTTGAATTACTAGTGACCCGCCCTGGCTTCGCACGGGTGCAGTTATGATAAAAAATACAGACTTACGTATTTTTAACATAGCGTCATCTATGGAATACTTATTAATCCAATGAACAGATACCGCCATCTGTTAGAATCGTTTGGAGCTAACAGATAATTGTGACTGCCAAATAATAGCAAAATAATTTGCAATTTAATAATATTGCGACTTCAAATTGAGATGTAAGCTATCCTATCTTTCAAGTGGGATCAAATTACACACGTTGTGTCAAATTTGATTAAAATCGGTTAAGTAGTTGAGGAGTCAATCACGGACAAACATGTGATACGTATTTTTTATATACCCATATAAAGATTATGATACTGACGTCAGATCTATTTTTTTGTTAATTTGTTTTAAAGTTGTGTCTTTGGTGTTGTGGCTGATCAAAGTTGCCTGTACTTTTGATTTGCATAAAGACATTAATTCCTCGAAACCTATCAACTTTTGGCCACCAGCCCAGGAAGTTGGTTGTGGTGCGAATGATTTGTGCGAACTAGAGTTTTATTGGTACTATCTATTATCGCTTCCTATTGTCTTTTCATAGGTCCATGGCTATTCGAGGAAAAATCGTTTCATTAAATGTTTTTTTGCAAGGATTGACATGGTGTTAAATTTTAACTTTTATGTACGGATAACAGCACGTAAAGGTAAACACTGCGGCATCTTATTCAGTTGTAATAAGGAATAGTTTGCAATAAAAGTTGGTAACCTGACGTGCTGGCCACAGTACAAAGAATCACCTTCAAAAACAATAAAAGGACTAAAATTATGCTTATAGAAGAAACACCGCCGAACGCGAAAAATTTTCGGATAACAATACATACATTACAAACAAAAATACATGTCGAACTGAGAATTTCCTTTTTTTTAAGCCGGTTAATGAAGTCGGTTAAAAAGTGTATTCTTATAACTAAATAGCAGAACATGATACCATATACCATGAGTTTACGACGGTTTTACTCGCTAGAGATGACGTAAAAAAAGTCTATGAGTAATTGCACAGCGCCTCTAGCGGTCACTGACAGAACTAAAATTTTCCATAGTATGGAATTTATGTTACATTAAGTTACGTCGTCGCTAGCGAGTAAAACCGTCGTCGCTATCGAGTAAACTCATGGTAAGGGTACAGTACCAGTAAGATCTGTCAGTGACCGCTAGAGGCGCTGTGCAATTTTCAATAGACTTTTTTTACGTCACCGCTAGCGAGTCAAACCGTCATAAAGTCGTGGTAACGGTACAGTGTCATTACAGTAAGAACGGCTTACAACTGAATCCATAAATAGAACCTTTATTTCTAATGGCTTTCATTACTTAAAGCTGGATTTACTGAAAATAGGCTAGCACGCAAGTAAATATAATTTCTAGATTTTGTACTTGAATAACTCAAAGTCGTCTTTCGATGTAAATTGTAATAAGAATTACGAAACTCGCAAAACAAACGCTTGAACTGTATTATAATTCGGCAAAAAATGCTGCACCAAAGCAGTATGGTATGAAAGTATAAATCCTGTCAACTAAACAATGTCGTATTATACCGTGGGAAAGTATTGAATTGACAAAATTTTTGAATTTGACAAAACACGGTGGGTAATTATTTTATGGTAATTACTTCCGTATTAATTCGATATTCTTGAACAGTAGATGGTAAAATGTAAAATTGTTTTACTTTCGAGTTACTAGCAATTTATTCTGAGGTTAGCTTTTTTTTTCATTTTGTCGATTCCACCCTTCAGTGGCTATAACCAATTACTAACAAAAAAAGACATATTATTATAACATTGCTCTGTCAACCATTTACTTTCAACTTATTTTATGAATAACCTCGTAGGCCTCTGACATAATTCTCACGTTCCTGAATAATTTCATTTATGCTCTGTCACCCATATCAGAAAGATGAAAGATACAAAATTTGACTTATTTACGAGACATCTTCTTCAGTTTATCACCAAAAAGAGATTGAATTTGCTTGAAGAAACGTTGAAAAATCTTTTAATATTTTACAGAATCGCCATATTTTATAAGTTATAATTGCCTTATATGTTCTATACAAAAATCTGGTAAAGTAAATTATCCTCTAATGCTTCATATTCAATTCATTATTGTTCAAATTAATAAAACGTATATAACTATAAACATATTTTATTACTAAACAAACACAAGTACAACATCTTACAAATCTTAGTCCATGTGAGCTCTGTAACTGTTCACAGAAATAATAATATAGCCCCAGAAAAACGAATAAATACACCCTAATATAAATGAAGTGAGAAGCATTCCGAAGCCTGACCCCTGAAAGCAGTTTGAATTGATGAATGAGCAGTAGATAATGATAACAAGATTTATAATTAAATTAAATACTATATGGACTAAGGCACTCCATAAAAAGACTAGCAATAAACATTCCTGTCTATTGATAGCGCCCCATAAGAGGAAAATGCTCGGTAAGAAGAGTTCTGCTATGATACCGGTGAACACAATGAGGTAAATGAGCAACTCTTGCTTGTTTGCGTAGACTTTTTCGTATGAATTGTATTGGACTAATATGGAAATAAAAAAGCCGGTGCCGAGCGCGGCGTAGATGATGGTGAATATCGCAATGGTGATAGCACCAGCCCTCAGAGGGAAGCAGAACAGAAATTCGTCGATCGTCTCCAGATCCTCCCATAATTTGTTCGCGAATTCACAAAATGGCGAGGAACCATCGCCGCACATTTTGAATGTCCTCTTGATGTCACATTTCAGATTTTAGCTATGAAGTAATCATTTCATCAAACACGTATTCAGAAAAATACATTCTTCTTCTTTTTTCGGCGAGAAAAGTACTTCCAGTGGTGTTTGTTTATTGTGATTGTGACACTGACATTGTCATTTGTTATATTGTATGTTTTTTTTTGTTTTTTTTTTAATAGCAAGGCTGTGGCCATCAGCCAATACAGTTTTTATGGCATTACAACAACAATTTATAATATAAACAATAAGTAATAATTAAAACAGAATAACGTTAACCTTTTGGTAATAGAGTTCGTGTTTTTAGTTTTAAAATGATCAGCGCTAAGTTTGAAACTTCATGTTAATTTATAAAACATCGTTATCACGCACGAGCCCCTACCTTACAATTTATACTTAAAATGAGCAACAGAAAATAACCAAGCACGAATCTCGCAAACGAGTTAAACTAATCTTAGCAAAAAGTTGAGTAATAAAACGCTTTCTCTTTCACAGTGAAGTTGAGAGTAAATAAAATATTTCACTTGATACCCTTATTAACTTTCCAAACACCTGGCACATTAAACTCGAGACAAAAACGTTAACTTCCTTGTGATGGATCCCCCAACTTTACTGCCGAATTCAAATAAAATTTATCACGGGAACTCCACCGAAACTCACTAATTCAGAAAAGTTTTATGTGAGACGTAAACTTTCTTCACATTTAATGTCAATGGATTCGTAATAACTTATCTCAGTCTTCAATTTGGCTTATACCGTTCAGAAAGGCAGCACGGATAGAAAGTAAATATCCGGATAAAAGCTTAATACTCTGTCATGTCGTAGAGATGCATGTTGCACAGTGGTTTCTTTCTTTGTGATACCAAAGCTAAGCAACCTACGGCACGGTCGTGTTTGGATGGGTGGCCATTGCGACCATTTAAGTGACGTATATTACGAGAATCTCAGAGCTTTAAATGCGTTGGTTAAAATTTGTCGTTAAGCTTATTTAGAGGCCTTACGAAACGGCCTTAAAAAAACACACATCAAAGACCCTTTAGACCCCTCTACAGTGCGACAATTAGCATCGATGCAGTCGCAAGTTTTGAAAACGCGCTTCAGCATCGCGGCTCACCCAATGAACAGATTTAATTTAGCATCGATGCAGTCGTGCGTTAGTATCGATGTAGAAGCGTGACGACATCGATGCTAACGGGCGTTAGTATAGTATAGTTAGTACACGGAACCAAAATGGGATTCGGCTAAAATGCGAGTTACTTGACACTTTGCGTAGCTTTTGCACCAAAACAACTGATTTTATGAGTGTTAAGTGTAGGAAATTGTCTCTACTTTAATTTTGAAATGAATATTGTTATCGTAAAATTATCCGAAAAGAAGATATCGACTAAAAGTTCTATTGGATGCCATTTTTTCAAGATGGCGGCGTTGAAATTCGAAAGGAGCACATTAAAATCTATAAGATTCTCAAAACACTTAGATATATAAAATCCTTCCCCTTTCTCAAAATTCTTGGAAAACTTTCCGCCTGAAAGGGTAAATCTAGTCTAGTCATTTGACTGTGTTATAAATAACGGAAATGTATTTGTATTCTCATAAGTCCAATGTAGGCGGTATTCAAGGCAACTAATTAAAAGCATGTGAACTGTTTTTAAATTGAACTTTATACATTTATTAGAGCCTAATATCGAGCTCGGACAATCGGAACGTGCAATTAGTTTCCGCGTTATTTCGGAAATCAGACCAATGGCTGATGCAGGTTCGCGGAATATTAGGGTTTACCTCACTTAAACACTTTTAATAAGTAAAATTCTATTAAACGCTATACCTAGGTTTACTTTGAATTTATTTACTGTAGTAACCACAACAACCACAACTTTTCTATTAAATTTTGTTTATAGGACCCAAAAAGTGATAGAAAAAAATCCATTACATATGACTAAGTGGGTATTGTACTGAAAACACGTCTATATTATTTAATTAATTTGTGCAAAAATAACATCTATCTAGGCTTTTACAGTAAGTTGAAAGAAAGACGAATGCCTATCTCTTTGAACTCACCTATATGTTTAAAAAAACGTAAATATGTATTTTTTTTAAATCCCACTTCAAAAACTCTTTGCAATCAATAAATACACAAAATCACCAATTTGTCTCAGCACGAGCACCACCAGTGTCGGAAGTCTCGACATAGTTCCGTGTAAAACCACCAGAGGGCGTTCGAAAAATGCTGAGACAAAATTGGTGTTTTCGTGTAATTATTGATTGAGAAGAATTTTTGAATGATGCTTAAAAAACTACAAATATTTTTTAAGATTTATTAAAGATTTAGCTACGTAAGTTAAAATGATATTTGATTAATAAGAAAATCATAAAATTTAAATTGTCGACGCGAAATGTCAAAAATGATGCATCAGACTTCGCCCGCAGGTTATTTGATAGGAAAACTATGTCGAGTCTTCCAACACAAAAAACGAATAAACGTACATTTTATGACATTGAATTGTAACTTAAGCTAAGCTATTATTTTTCATAAAACACTTTGTAAGTGAGTCTTTAACCTTAAAACCGTACGAATTTGCAGCATCCGAACGAGGTTTAATTAGCGATCATGCCCGTAACATGCCTGTTTCCCATCGGGCGCACTGCATTATAGTTAGGGAGGCGAATAGGGGAATTTTCGGTAATACTCGAGCGTGGCAGTTTAAGATATGAGAGATACCTTGGACCTAATAGAACAACCTTGTAAAGTATTTAGCTCTATATGTAGTGACGCGCGCCTAGGATAGACGATCAGATTAGTAAAAAAAAATCGATAGTCTGTAATACTCGAGCGCGTCAGATTAAGATATTGGGGGTTGATTTTAGTGTTTTAAGACTAAATTTAACTAATCTGACGATAAGTCCTTGACGCCGCCGAGTTATAGGGTCGCGAACTTGTAAAAAAAAAACGTTAATCCGGCATTCTCGAGCGCGATTTTTTTTATTTTTATTTTGAAGAATATAATCTAAAACGTACTAAAAATACAAAATCTGCCGGTTTCCGCATGACCAGGAGTGTGGAGGAGCCATTTCGTCTTCCGAAAAACGGGTTGCGGCATATAAGTCGCGAACGATACATTTTACAAAAAAAAAGTTTAAATAAACAAAAAGGTAATTTTATTTTACACAAAAAAGGTCTCTTTACATTTTGTCTAAAGTTAAAACTTTTTGACTTGAAGCTTCATAAAAACTCAAACTCCCGGTTTGTTGAGTATATCTTGAAAACTGAGGGTGTTAAAAAAATGATATGAAATAACGATGATTAAATTATGTTACTTTAATCTCAAAAAAAAAATTTTTTTTCTAAAGCTTCTCGACAATTTTCGTCGACTTGGAAAAGGTTACGTGTATCTGTATACAAAAGTATTATTAACATGTACAGTTTCATGTATGTATATTATTCAATAGCCTGTTGATCCTCAAATTGTTTTTTGGACGTACCGTCAGCAAAACGAAGTGAAGAATAATTAAAAAGAAAGAAGAAAGGAAAAAACAAGAAACCAAAAAACCTTTCTGGTCAGATTAAGAGAACCCACCAACATTTTTGTCAGATTAAGAAAATATGCTTTCAGGATACCGAGATGAACCTCCCCTATGAAAATCTGACGCGCTCGAGTATTTCAAAATAACTATTTTTTTTTGCATTTTCAAAAATTCATCATAACTTATGGTCACGCCAAAATCGTCAGTTTTTTTTAAGGGAGCTTCCTTGGGGCCTACTTAACACCCCTTCCAAAAATCTGACGCGCTCGAGTAATTTATTTATTTTTGCATTTTTGACTACTTTTTATGCCTACCCCCACCACGCAAACCGGCAGATTAGTATACCGTTGTTATCAGAGGCACTTGGGGCATACGTAGTATGAATATCTGACGCGCTCGAGAATGCCCAAGTAACTGTTTTTTTTTACATTTTTGAAAAACCGTACACGCCAAACCCACCGCTAAAATGGTTTTTACCATACGAGCTTTTCTTTTCGAAATTATTTTATCTTTCGATTTTGATAGGTCTCGACGGCGCCGTTGAATTACGCCATTTAGCTACCTCGCCTCCCTAACTATTACTATGGGTATACCTCTTCAAGCGATTGCTTCGATTTTCCCGCTTTACCGGGGCATTGAATCAACCTCTACATGACCCCTCTTAGGACGATGACCTATATCACATCAAACAAGGGAGGCTAGATTGCTACCAAAGTTTGATTAACCGAATACTACTGCTTTACAGAAAGATGAGGTGTATTTAGTAGACGTAAATAAGCAGCTTAGACATAAGTCTATTTGTGACTCCGAGCGCTGTACAACGTTTAGAAATAAAATTGTATAAATCTCCGGAAAAAAAATGCAATTTGAGTTTATATCAGTGAGTTAGTATTCTTGTAATCTATACCTCTAGAATCAATTTCAATAGTATATCTTTTCCATCTCGTTCACCAGACATTTGGAAGGACTTGAACGTGGTTGAACTGATATAACATAAGATCAAAGAAATTAGATTATTATTTGTCAAATTGGAGACGCAATTATCAGGGTTTCAATTTTCATGCAGTTCTTATACGAAAAAAGATCACCGACTTTTTTTGTCGCAGAAAAAGGGATCTATATATTATTTACGTTGTGATATATTACATGATTTTTTCGGTCAGACGGTTAAACTCGCAATCGAATTACCATACGAAAAAAGTTTGACTGACGAGAGAATCTGTCCTCTGAAAATGAATAAGTCATCAGACGCAAACTCAATTAGTTTCCTTAATATGAGCTATTCCAGAAACTGCTAGAGGAAAGAGGAAAAGCGAATCGATACTGAGGCTATCTTATATCAATGTAATATCTCCTACAGCTCTCAAAGAAAATTTCATCACCCAAAACGCTCGCTACTCGCGTTGTTTTTTATTATGATATTTTTACTGGCAAATAAATACTTTACGATCCCTTTACTGGCAGTGGATTGAAATTCGGGATGGATACAGAGTAAATGAGATATCTGTGGCCAATAAAGAAAAATAGCTATATAAAAATATATTGTTACTACTGTATTTCAGTTTGAAGGGCTGAATTGTGACAATAAACTCGGAAGACGAAATGAAATACAGATACAATATTCATAGTTTAAATTGTCATGTTTTTTTCATTGATGGTTAAGTCCTTTTATATTCTTACCTTTTAAAATTAGTCTTAAACATAATATCTCCTGGCATATAAAGACTAGTTTACCTACTATCAAAATGGAGTAACAATTTGAATGAATACATTGTTGTATGCCTCTTTATTCAGGGTCGTGGCAAAAGGACCAACGTAACTACGTCTCTATGCTTACGAATGGACCTCCGTTGACCACATTTAAATACTTACGAATAAATTTATTTTTTCATGCAAATTCATAACAACACTAACGGTGAGTTCAAATGCTTCTAATTTCTTAGTCCACTCACTGAAAAAAAATCATATTAACATTTACTGACTGACTGATATTTTTGTACAGGTCTCCTTAAACCTTTTCTAGCGCTGTTCAGAAGCCTATTTTTTAATCACTCGCTTCAAAATGGCGTGTGATACTCATTGGTTAATATCAATTTTTTGAATTTAAAACAATAAGATTCCAAAAAGGAATAATTTAAATAAATATTACTTAATTTTGTGAGTATTAACTTATATACTTTGCTTAGTTCTCGTTATTTATTAGTTTGCTTTCTAACGAAAATCACATGCCATATCCAAGCGAGTGATTAAAAAATATGGGCCCAGTTTCAGATTACTTCTGAAACCTCACAATTTCACACCTAACCGTTTTCCACGACGGTTCGTTTTTACGTTTTGGCACTTACACGATTTCTCGTTGTGCCCTCCTGTAATCCTTTCCGAAACCCCGTTTGACCCGGATCAATCGATGCGAGCGTTCAAAATTCGAACCCACATCACGTATGCCAACATAATAAGCAGCTCGCCCGAGATTTTCATTAGAACCTTGGAATACCTAATGTCATAATTCTGAAAGGCCCCGATTCGGCCTTTTGTGAAATCCAACGGTGTTCAACGAATTGAATGGCGTTTGATTTATACGCTGTAATTCTTTACCGGCGCACGCCTCGATGATTTGGTTTGGACTGATATTTAATTCCCGATTTGAGCAACTTATAAAAATATATACACGTTTCATCTATATTTTCTAGGAGTTTATAAGCGAAATTGCGTTTAATAATTTAAATATTTTAATGTGAGCAAGTATGAATTTCTTGTAAGAAGAACTCATAACGTTTTTGGAAATTTCTGTTATAGCAGATTTTTATGACTTTTAAAATAAATATTACCAACTACAAAGTTATTCTGGTTCCTGGTCTTTGGCAATTCGCGATGCCAATTGCTGGGCAAATTACATTTAAATCACTTTTAACATCGACGCAAATAAGAAGAACTTAAAATTTACTACTTTCCAGATGACTTGTACATATTGAATAGAATAAACACCATTTAGAATTAGTTTTGATATTTTATTGAACTAGTGAAACGATCTTAGATATTTATTAACGCATGTTGAGAACTGCTCTGAAGTATTACAATCAACATCTCGATCATATATTACCATTACAGAGTTTGCGAAAATAATAATTATTCAATTCAGTTTAATACAAGTTTTTTTTTAAATCAACCATCGCTATCCGGATATATTATTAGATATTTTGTTGATAAACAACAAAATGGCAGATTAGAGTGTATTGACGCGATAATTCATCTTGTTGCATTATACCACATATTCTTGTTTGTTACCATCATAGTGAAAGAATCAGTCAGCCTAGATACTCCGTTACGGTGTCTAGCTGCTTCCATGATGCGCCGCTGGGAGGCTTCTGTCATGCACCCCACTTCTTTCCCTGGGCTGTCTGGAAGTCTCTCAATAGACTTCGGGCAGGTGTTGGAAGATGCCAAGAAAACCGGATGAGCTGGGGTTTCTCCGGAAATGACAAGTGTGATTGTGGTGCGGTGCAGACAATGGCCCATCTCCTGTCCTGCCAAATGCACGCTTCAAGACCTACATCAGGCAAACGCCAACGCAATCAACGTTGCACAACACTGGGCGAAAATATTATGTTTGTATGATAAAGAAGAAGATACCACATATGAGTATACCCTTAAAATAGATCATGTTGATAATAAAACACTTACTCGCTATAAAAAAAACTTATTACTCTTCTCAAATCGTAAAATTTCACGCGTCAATGACTTCTAGCTTAAGCATCCAAGAGAGAAATACTGTTGACTCGAACTCTATCTGCTGTCCTTTCACGACACATTAGTGACAAAGAAGGTCTATTAGGAGGGCTGGCTCCACATAACGACGGCGATAGTTCACGCTCAATCGTTGGATTAAGCCCCCATTTATATCAGTCGAGAACTGTCGTCGGTACCCTATTTAGTGGAGAGGGGTGAAGACGAGCATTGTATTAACATATCGTTAGAGATGGAATTGATTTGTAGATGGTATTGGGTATCATTAACTGCTTGTATAATTTGAGAATGAGGTCAATCAAAGCGCACACACAATCTAGCTTTAAAAATAGTTTCTAGTATCTTAAACAATGCTTGACCGATTTTGATGAAACTAACATTGCACTTTAAGTTGAATTATACTTGATTGAACTAAAAAAATGATCAGCTCTCTATGACTTTTGGCATTTGAGAAATCCTGAGACAAACATACACGCATCCAAAAAAAAATGAAAAATCTGAATTTGCCATTTATTGAAATAAATACCTATGTAGTATACTGTTATTTTTCGCATACATAATGTTTGTTAAAATAAAGGTTATAACCTGACTAAATTACATCGCTTCTTCTTCTTACTTACGACTTGGTACTAGGGTACAAACTTAAATTGGTCGGGTTAATAAACTAAAGGCACTAGTGCAATAATTAATGAAAAAGCACGCGTGTTTAATGTCTAGGATTATGTGCCAAAAATTGGTGGAATAAAAACGTCGTTTTGAGCAAGTGTGTTGAAAAGCATTTTAGAGCGCTATGACATACTCGTAATAATTGATAAAATCTAACGCTCCTATTACAGGCCACATGCTGTGTAAGTAAACAAATATTGTACTTTAGCTGAAAAATAAAGTAACTATGTTAGTTTAAAGTATTAAACTCTCATGTGTAGGTGGCAGAGTGGCTGTTTAAGTGACTGCAAACTTTTTTGATGTGGGTCTATATACTTCCTATAATATTTTATATTTATTTTATATTTATTTATTGCAAATACATAGTAGATATAGTACATATTACGGTAGGTCAATTACAACTTTTTTAATTATAGGTATACATTACTTAAACTATTATCCCCTTATTGATAATAACTCAAACAGTCTAATAAACCTATTTTAATCCTTAACTGCCAGGAGTCTCTCAGACTCTGGCGAACTTGTTTCTTGTCTTAATTTATCGCATGCGCGTCTTTAGTCTTTAAGCGTTCATGTACCTTCCGCCCTCTACCCGCAGCATCACGTCAGCGCTCGTCGAGGTTACACATGCGCGCGTTTGCTCTCTAGTGAGTATTTCAAAATTTTTGGAGTCTAAGAGACTTAAGGTTTTTTTTTCTAATCATGTAATTTGTATTATTTTACTGAAAAATGAGATCTAGTGATACAATTATTGAGCGCTGGTTAGAGCAAGAGCTTGCTACTGAAGACGACTTACAAAATGCAGAATGCAGTGATGTGGATATGAAGTTTGGTCAGGATTTCATGCTAGGCGAACAGTCCGGATCGGATTCGGAAATTGACGTTGAAGAAGTGACGGATTTAGTGGTAGAAACTACCAATTTTGTGCTGACATCAGACGAAGCTGACATACCCTTGGAACAATTGCGATCTCGACCAAGAAAAAGAAATTATTTTGGCAAAAACTGATTTCGTGATGCGACTGGACACAGAGACACTTCCTGGTGCTGCAGGAAGAAGTTCTGAACAAACAGAAAGGCTGATCATTCACAAATACTGCTCTTAGTGTCTGCTCTAAAAAAACGGAAAACCCAGTACTTGTGTTGCTATTGCAAAAACCCTTTTTGTCTAGGGTTTTTTGTTTTGTTCCCATATATTATGTAAGCTTTGTCGACTAAAATTGTAAAAGTTTAGATCTTGCAATTTTGTTTATATTCTGTCATTTCAGTTACAATTTATGAAAACATTTATAAGTTGATTGTTATTTTTTAATGAATAAATGGAGAAACGTTCCTACTTTTCGTTTTTTTTTAAATGGATCTCATTATCAACAGAAGTTATTTTTTTAGGTAGGTAGTTAACGGACTGAAACAAGGGGGAGGTAGCTAAGGGTTAACTATTACACTGTTTTGTCACTTTCTGTCAAATGATGGTAGCGCGAAAAAATAACGAGGCAAAACAGTGTAATAGCTAAATAGATTAATTAGGCTATTTGTGTTAATATGGATAAGGGGGTTAGTGTTTTTAACAAATTCATAAAAAGGAAGTAATCAATCCAACCTTTATTTATGTGATATCGTCGAAACTGGATGGAATTTTAGTATGTTGATCTATTCAGGCTTCCTAACACGTGTGCATTCGTAAGTGTATGAACACACATGAAAAAGTGAGCTATAAAGAGTTATCTTGAAACACTTCTAGTAAGCATACAAAGTTAATTATCCTAACCCGTAATGCATTTAACATCTCATGATAGTTCTTAATCCGCTTTCAATGAACCGATTTCGGATGGTACATTGGCGTTCAGATCATCCAGCGATTAAACAACGAAAATGTTAACTATACTAAAACCACTCACACCGAGCCGAGTTTTAACTCCATTTTGAATGGAAAAAGCAAAACAGTTGTATTAACAGGTGGCAAATCAAACTCTTTTCTGTTTTTATACTCTTTTTTATGTCTCATTTTCCTTCTCTTTTTGACGTTTTTACTATTTACTCATTTATTCTTTTACTTCATATGAATTACATCAATTTCTCATAAATATAATCCTTAGTTTATATTTATCCTCCTTAATCCACATCGCATACATTACATAACAACAAAATGCAGCCCGCAAATGTCTGGATTTTTCATAATATAAACTCCTAAGAGTGTACCGCATGCAAATAACATTTTATTTACTTATGTAAAATTACTTATATTTTTTAACCAAAGTCATATTCATATTTTTTGAGAGTTATTCATATTCACTCGAGCACAAGCTCTATCTTTGCTTAAATAATAGTGATTTCAGTGTCTAATTAAGTAAATGGGTTAAATCAATTCAATCACTATCGTCTGACTTTTAGCACATCAACATATATTTCGAACGCACAAAACAAAAACATGTTATTCACAACTAATCAATTTATGTTTGTCATTCAGTTATTGCCACTAGTATCAAAACGTTCACGTACCGACACCAATACCGTTGCGTAGCAAATCACGATCTACGAAAACAACACACATGAATACTGATTCCACTTCGCGCCAAATTATAAAATGATGGGCTTGTCTGGGAGTGAGACCATTTGTTGGCGGTGTATTTTAAACGTGACACTCTACCGGGCCATTTATTCCTAAAAAAAGGAAAAGTATCACAGCGAGCTACCGTAACACACATAGCACACTGAAACCATACACTACCACTATATCCTGAGACCCCGAAGTTACGTCAGACGCTCCACAGACAGGTCGTCTTAAAGTGGAATTATCAATATTGTTGTGGAACAATGCGTATGTACATCGGATTCGGGAGCATAAATTTAAACGAGAAAGCCTTTTGTACACGCAAATCCGAGGATCGAACACGCATTTAAGAACGTAAACCGCCGTCCCATCCCATTTCTCGCTATGCCGAACTGCAGTTTGGAGTTTGAAGCCTGCCGCCCGCCCCATTGCGTCTACTTAACTAACTAGATAATTATAATATATTTAAAACCGTGTGCTATTGGCGGCGCCATGCCGTGGCACGTTCTACGTCACCGCGCCTTAGTGATGAGGCTACGGCCTTACATGGGCATACGATGAGAAAATTCAAAAGATAAAACTGAAAAAGCATTTTAGTTTGAAAATCAAACCAGATTGTTAAAACATCAGCTGTACAAAAATCTGTAAACAAAAAAGTTCAATGCTCTTTGTTTGAAATTGTGTTGTGTTTGTATTCGTTTAGTAAACGCCTAATTTGTGTTGTGTATCGGGAATATTGTCAATGGGTTGGGTTAAACGATGTCATACTTGGTATTTTGTACTGCTTGCTATTTGTTAAAAAGCAGTATAGTAGCCGCAAAATATGTTCAGTAACCTGAAAACATATTTTGTGAGTTTCAGAACTAACTAGTAACGGGTTAACACCAAATAAGTTAGATTCCATGTACAGGTCAGATTTGAGGTTACATATTGTAAAAAGAATTATTGATGAAACAATTTAACACAAATATGGGTCAAGATTTTTCATATTCACTTTACCTAATAAGTTTTTAGTAATTTTAATAAATTAAGTTCCTGTCCGTGTCGTTTTCTAGATGCTCTTAATTAAGAAAGTGTACCAAAGCCACTATTCTGTGCACTAAAAAAAACAACATAAAATGATCTGAAAATTCAATTATTATTGGATTAACTTGTCTATAGATGATCATAAAAAAAAAGTTCTCATTAAGGAGACTTAGCCCAAAGGAATGACTGGTAGAGAACGCCATATGGCGTTAAGTCCACCTTTTGTACAAAATTGTATTATTCTGCAATAAAGTATAAAAAAATAAAGAAATAAAAGCCTTTTTAGTCTTTTTCATTGTAACATGCGATTACCTAAATGGAATATGTCTCACTGATAATCACAAATATTAATTCAAGCTTTATCTGGCTGGAACACACGCAAAGTTTTGATTATCTTTACTCTTTATACATATACAACCGACTCATTTGTTATCAAATACCTCCAAAAGATTTTCCACAAGCACAATTAACTTGTAGGTATGCAGATAGTTCTAACTTTTAACATACCTTCTTAAGTACTGGAATTCTAAGAACTAATCACCACCGCGCATTGAGTCACCTAAAACATTGGTATAAGCATGACCGAACATGTTGGGTTAGGTATAAAAGTTTAATGATTTACCTAGTAATAAAAATTTTCATAAAAATTTAACCACCTTCAAAAACTGAAACTAAAAACACTAATAAGAGTTTTAAAGAGAGATTTTAGTCCTCTAAACGGAATAAAATATCGCTAATAAGAGTATTATTTGTCAGAGACATTGGACTTATCGAACCGGATAAGTATACAACGACCGATTTAAATAACATAAAAATATAAATCATAGTTGATTGGTTGCTAGTAGATTACGTTTTTAAATTAGGCGTTTTATATTGTATTCGACGAATATTCCTCATCTGACGTTGGTAATATCGAATCTTAAAGTTTGTAACTTCTCCTCAGTTTAACAAATACTTAAAACTTATACTTATAATCCACATCAAAATCGGTCCAGCAAAACGCGAGATATTTGCAGACAAACATTCGTACATACATACAAACATACAACCTTTTATTTTTGAATCCGGTTAAAAAGCATACAGCTCAAACTAAAACCAACTAACCGTAGATAAAAATGAAAACGATACACAAACGTGTGTGAACGGAGAAATTGCAACACTGATTTCGGAGTTGGCAGAGCACAAACCGTGTTAGTTTCTCCACAAATTGGCTGCTCGGTATATTGGACTTTGATCTCTGGAGCTGGTAGAAACTCCTTGTAGTACTCGGAAAACGCAAGTAGTTTATTAATATGTTGTAGTGAGCTTCTCTGCAAATGTATTAATGTTAGCGTGCACCATTCAAAGAAAAGTAATAGTTTTTTAATCTAGCTTTTATTTAATTAACCTTACAAGTTGAATATAAACTTTTCATCAAACTAATCAAAGAAGTATTACTTTAAATTGAAAGCAGGAAAGAAATTTTTTTTATAGGTTTACATCACAAACACACACATACACAATATTACACATAAAAATAACACAAAAAACGAAGAGTTAAAAAATATATTTACACAGAATAAAGAGAAAAACCGGCTAAGTGCGAGTCGGACTCACCCACTGAGGGTTCCGTGCCAACTTTATCTGATTAAGGGATCCACTTACTTCCAATAAGCTAAAATACCACAATATTTTTAGTTGATTGCAAATATAACTTTGTTGTTCATAGTGTTTGTATAAAAAACAAAGTTATGTTTGCGGTTTTTGAAAATGTGCTATATCTCAAAAACTACTTGTTCGCTTCCGTCCAAACCAATTTTTGTTGAAAGTATTTATTGAGATCTACATTACATATTTTATTCAAAACTAGCGGTCCCCCGCGACTTCGTCCGCGCGTTTTGAGTTTGCTCCCTCCCCTCCCGTCGCAGCGTCATGTTTTATATCCGCTGCGAACATTATTTTGGTGCGGAGTTATGTTAAAACTGTGATAGCTCCTAAGATATTTATTGAAATCAAATGATATAAAGGGCAACTTGGTTCTAAATGAAATGCTCGTGATGATGAATGTATTTATTTTGATAAGAATAAACACCTGTGTGTATAATACACCTCTAAAAGTAATGCATTATTTTTTTACAAATTTATTAACATAAAAAAGGTTGTAGTAAGTCAACCATAAAAGATAGACATATGCTGCCGCGGACTTTATTATAGAACTCCTAATGCTGAACAATCCTGTCATACATGATTTTTGTGTAACTTCAGCGGTTTCCGCAGCGTATGCAGCGGAAGCTCTCAAAAGGAATATCTTTCTCCCGTTTTCGCAACATTTTTCATTTCTGCTGTGGTCTTATGAGTCGTATCTTTATGTTATATAGCCTAAAGCCTTCGTCGATAAATGGACTATCCAACGCAAAAAAAAAATTTCAAATCGGGCCCGTAGTTTTTGAGATTAGCGCGTTCAAACGAACAAACAAACAAACAAACAAACAAACAAACAAACAAACAAACAAACTCTTCAGCTTTATAATATTAGTATAGATTTACACTCGCTTAGTTTAAAAGTTAGATGGGGGGGACGCCAATTTTACAAAAAGCTTCTTTTCAGGGTTCCGTTTTTTGCCATTTGGCAACGGAACCCTAAAAAGAAGCATTTTAAAAAAAATCATGTTTTATACCATGCTGAGTAGGGTACACTGAAATAGGCGCCTACAGCACATATAGAAAGGTCATATTAGTTCTAAAAATACTAGTCCGCCATCTTGGATAATTGTTCTATTAACATCGTTATATTAGATTAAGAATGACATCGCATAGTCAACCAGGCTATGTAATCTAAACCAAGCTTCAATCTCTCAATCGCTTAAAAATAACGGGTTCACAATTAAGTTGCAAGATTCGACACAGACAAACATTACATTGCAAGCCCTGCAGTATTTTTTTAATACGAGAGCCAGGTGCAATCGTAGACTTTAGTCTACGATTGCACCTGATGTTAAGTGACAATCAGCTTAAGATGGACCATATCTGCTTTGTAACAGCCTATTCACTCTCTTCTTGAAAACGTTTATAAAATACAAATTAAAGCACAAATTGTAGCACTCTTAAGCGCTTTATCATTCTGTCATCACCATAATCCTCTCTCTCCATATTTTTTACAAGGTCTCAAAACTGTTTAAAAGTGGTCTAGTATGATCACATGGTTTTCGACTTAAGCATTTGGCACCAGTGATTTGAAATCATTTTACAGTGTTATTCTGGTCACGCCATATAATGCAAATTGGTTTCGCGAAAATTTCTTGCGAATCTTGAACGTGTGGTCTGTAAAAGAAGAAACATTTTCAATCAATGATTCTATAGAGTATACGTAGTTACCTTTACCTGCCCACCGATTCAGAACGATTCGGTAACGGATTCGGTTACGATTCGATAACTTTCACATAATCATAAAACTATCATAGCGTGGATTTATCCGATGCAACAATTTTATTTTGTTATTTTACAATATTTAACTACAATATTGACATTAGATCAAACTACTTTTTTTGTTTTTTTTATTTAAAGCTAAGCAGATCTTTGACCTCGATTTGGATGAGGTGGCTAGGGTGGTGCATATCTGCTTAGTAGCACAAAAATCAAACAAAATTTTGTTGAAAGTAATAACTAGTTTATTTTTATTATAATAAATAAAAACCATTCAGACAAATAAAATATAGAAAATTTTTGTTCCTATACAGGTCACACCCTGTACAATTAAGATTCTGATTTCCTTCTTAGTATAGGTCACTTAATAAACAATGTAAATGTATAAGTAGATACTGCTTGTGAAACCTAAGAAAAAACGGCCAAGTGGGAGTCGGACTCGCACGCTAAGGGTAAGGCAAGGGTTGGGACGGACCCAACTTTAACTGTATTAGAGACTTCCACCAAAATTCCACAATATTCTGTTGACAATGAATATAACTTTGTTGTTTATAGTATTTGTATGAATAACAAAGTCATGTTTTCGGTTATTGAAAATGTGCTCTATCTCGAAAACTACTATAGTTCCATGTCGTACATACCAATTTTCGTTAAAGGTCTTTGTCAAGATCTACATCATGTATTTTTTTCTAAATTTACATTGGCTTGGTTTAAAAGTTTGATGGGGGAAGGGGGGACGCCCATTTTTTATTATACATTTATAAATCACTCAAAAAAGAAACACTGAACGCTACTTCACATTGATTCAAAGATTAGTTACAGATACATTTTCTATTTAGCCATTAATTTTAATATCTCAGCTGCGTTTTTAAACATCTCAGTAATACAAGTTAATATACTCAAGAACTCACCAGTAATTTAATAGTGTTCCCAAATAATTGCTCTTCACACGAGCATAATAAACTTTTTCTACCCGAGGACGCAATCTAGTAAAAATGAACAGTAATTTCTTTCGCCACTTCTTAGGTCCAGGGTAGTATTGAGAGCTGAGTTGACAAACATGATGAAATAAAAAGGCAACTTAATTGTTATCTTCTTCGAGTCTATAAAAGATTTCAAGATTTAACCTGAAAGTGACAAAACACTATTAAAAAATATATATAAGATTTAACTTATTTAAGCTTTGCATTGAATAAGCTTTTGTTTTTTAGTTACTTTCATAGTATAATGTTTTATGGTCTTTCTTTGTGG
The DNA here is from genome assembly GCA_963924145.1 of Pyrausta purpuralis. Taxonomy (NCBI): domain Eukaryota; kingdom Metazoa; phylum Arthropoda; class Insecta; order Lepidoptera; family Crambidae; genus Pyrausta; species Pyrausta purpuralis. The sequence continues at coordinate 19,130,517 of OZ001664.1, forward strand.
GGTTCTACTGCCGACATCGATACCATCTTTATTTTACAGAAAAGAGCCATTCAATTATACAAAAATACAAAAAAAAATATAAAAATACAAAATATTTTATTTCATAAACACGTTACATTTTCATTTAAAAATAAGCCTTATCCATTTAAGTTCGTAAAACTTGTGCTAGGATAAAGCTGCTCTTCAGATTATTTATATCTCGAACGTGTTAGGTACTAACGTATAACAATTCTGCGGAACCCAGTAAAAAACATGAGTATCGAGATTTTAAAAAACTTTGTGTAAAATCTATTATAGGTATAATATTTTTGACTTAGTAGCTAGCAGCTATTACTAATTTAAATTACACCTTAATGAATCCGATCAAACTAAATTAAAAATCTCTAAAAGACAAAAGAAGTTAACGCACAGCTTATTCAGAATCAATATTCAGAATTATAATATACCTAATGATGGTATCGAACAACCGATTAATAAATTTAAGTTACAATATGTCAGAACTACCCTGATGTCGAAGGGGTATTATAAAGTTCAAGACTATCTTAATGACGAGAATGTATGGACAGTCCAGCCTATACCAAACTGATATACCTATCTGTTTATTTGTATCATTTTAGTGGCAGCTAGTGGTGACTGAGTTTGTTCCGGCGTTTCTTCTCAGCACGTTTCAGATTGTCTGTGTCTTGTCTCGAAGTGCTAGTAGGGCCCAAAAGATAATAACATGTCTATGTTCTAGCCCCAATGGGCCATAATTGATTGTTATAAACTAATTATTGACGTTCATTTTTTGACTTTTTACTTTAACTTCTCCACAACAGGTAATACAATCTCTTTTTTTCTAAAATGGAACTGGAAATATTATTATTCCTATATTTATAACAACTTTTTATTTATTTAGTCTAAGTTAGCCAAAGAAATTCTTAAGTGGTGCCAAGTACATTTTTATAATCATTTTTTGTGGGTATAACATAATGAGCAGAAGTAACTTCTTCACTTTATTATTTTTTTGCTTTCCGTGTAATAATATTGAAATGTCTTTTCATTATGATAATTCAGATACCTATTGACCTATTCTGTACTTTGCATTCTGTCCCTAGATGCGTATCTGTTTAAAACGGAGCTGAACACTCCCCATGAGTCTTTCGGGACCCAACAATGAAATTAATTTCGTTACAGCAACAAAAGTTTCTGATGGACTGAATGAAAAGTGCTCTTTCGTAAAGTGGGTCACAATTTTTTCTCTTTCCAAACCTGGTAATAGGTATGGTACGTATGTAGGTTAGTTTTTCCTTGAAATTATTTCAAATCTCAGTAAGTAATGTCTCGGCCCTTAAGTGTTAAATGTTAAATCTAGCTTTTTCTAAGTTCAAAGGAAGATAAGGTTTTAAAAATAAGAGCACACGTACGGAAGCCTTGACACAGTTTCCTTTTAAAACCACCACGTGGCGCTCGAAAAACGCTGAGACAAAACTGATATTTTCGTGTTTTATTTTTTTTTTGATCGAGAAGGATTTTTGAATGAAGCCTAAAAACTTGCATTTTTTTTTTAGATTTAACCATTACTAATATTAAAAAGCTGAAGAGTTTGATTCTTTGTTTGAACGCGCTAATCTCAGGAACTACTGAACCGATTTGTAAAAATATTTTTGCGTTGCATAGCTTCTTTAGACCACAGCTCAATAAAAAATATTAACGGGGGAAAAATATTTAATTTTGAGTGCTTCCGTTTCGTATGCCGTTTAAGTTTCACAAAAAACATGTATGACCGCACCGGAACCGCTTTAAAAGTTCTACACAATAAACCTGCAAAAGCATATGTCTATCTTATATGGTTTACTCACTACAAGCTTTCTATATTCATAAAAAATAATGTACTATTTTCAAAGGTGTTTTGATGTACACTGGATTATTTATTCGACATAACGAAAATTATGTTTTGAACAAAATTGCCCTTTACCTCATTTTATTTCAATAAATATATTAGAAACTATCACAGTTTTATAATAACTCCACACCAAAATAATGCTCGCAACTTAAAAAAACAACATGCGCCTGCGCTAACTGCTTTGTTACTAGGCTCTTACTTACAATGAAAATATGAGTACAAGTGACGCAACTGGGGCCGCACTTATAATTTATTTATTTGTTTTATAATAAATAGTAAATACACTTATCACTTCTGACAACTGCACAGCATTTAATTGACGGCAGTTGTTCTCACCTGATGTACATTAATTAATCATAACTTAAAACTACTTAGTATATGAGGGAAACATATATGTCAGCTGTTTCACTGACTATACATATTATGCATTACACACATCATGAAGAAGTAGTCGACTTTGATAATAAAAAAAACCTATAAAAATTTAGCCCACAACATTGAAATAAAACGTAGGCCATCAATTATTTTTAATATTTTGTTAAATTCGATCTTCAGTATGTGAAGCCGCGCAGCACCTACTATTACCTATATAATATATGGTAAAGTCACCAAGCGATAACATTCTAAGGGCCGATTCAACAGAATAAATAAATATATCACTGCGTGTAGAAAACACTTTGGGTTCTGATACACCAGATTTTAAGAAATTTAGAGATTAAGGTAACTGTTTTATTCTGTGCATCCTACACGCTTTGTTTATATGTATAGGCACAGAAAATATAATAGTACTACGTACAGAAGGATCACTGTGCTAAGAATGATAAAGTAAAAACAACTTTCGATGCAACGCAATAAAGTGCAATTCACTTCGCACGATTTTAATTCAAGGTTGTTTCATCTACCTATCTATACCTGTCTCTTTCTAACACGTAACGCTTTCCCTGTTTCGCGGCCTTGAATGTGTCAGGGTTGCGCGCGGCGCATGGCACGAACATATGCGTAGCGTAGGTACACAACGCGTTACTCAAATAAAATAAATAGTCTAGAGGACCTAGCACATTTCTTGACTGTGTTCTATCGGAGAAAGTAATTGATAGTGTCAGCGTTCGTTTAATCTATACTAATATTATAAAGCTGAAGAGTTTGTTTGTTTGTTTGTTTGAACGCGCTAATCACAGAAACTACTGGCCCGATTTGAATTTTTTTTTACGTTAGATAGTCCATTTATCGAGGAAGGCTTTAGGCTATATAACATAAAGATACAACTCATAAGACCACAGCAGAAATGAAAATGTGGCGAAAACGGGAGAAAGATATTCCTTTTGAGAGCTTCCGCTGCATACGCTGCGGAAACCGCTTAAGTTACACAAAAATCATGTATGACAGGATTGTTCAGCATTAAGAGTTCTATAGTTCTGTTCTTTACAAGCACTACCTCTATTAAGCGATTAATGACTAAATCATATTTTGAGATTCTCAATCTTCGTGATAAATTGGACTAACACCATTGTTCCTTAGATATATATTTTCTTACTTTGTTTTTTTTGTATTAAGAGATTACTGTTTCTTTCCTCTGGATTGTAGTTGCCCCAATCGGACCTTATTTATAAATCTGACTACTCATATGTGGAGATTTATTATTAGTATTGATGTTTAGCATTAAGTTATTTAGATATAGTGATTATTAAAACTGTAAATCTTCCTAAGAATATATAAATATAAATAAATAAATAAATAATAAAGTCCGCGACAGCATATGTCTATCTTTTATTTTTGACTTACTACAACCTTTTTTATTTTCATAAATTTGAAAAAAATAATGCATTATTTTTAGAGGTGTATTATACACACAGGTATTTATTCTTATCAAAATAAATACATTCATAATCTCGAGCATTTCATTTAGAACAAAGTTGTCCTGTATATCATTTAAATTCAATAAATATCTTAGGAGCTATCACAGTTTTAACATAACTCCGCACCAAAATAATGTTCGCAGCTTAAGTACAACGTGCGCGTGCGCTAATAATATTTATTATAAAGTTGAAGAGTTTGTTTGTTTGAACGCGCTTCTCTCAGGAACTGCTGGACCATTTTGAAAAAATATTCCTGTTTTGGATAGCTTATTTATCGAGAAAGGCTTTAGGGTATAAAACATCACGCTGCGACGGGAGGGGAGGGGGCAAACTCAAAACGCGCGGACGAAGTCGCGGAGGACCGCTAGTATATTATAAATCTGAAGAGTTTGTTTGTTTGACGCGCTTATCTCAGGAATTGCTGGACCGATTTGAAAAAATATTTCTGTGTTGGATAGTTTATTTATCGAGAAAGGCTTTAGGATATAAAACATGACGCTGCGACGGGAGGGGAGGGAGCAAACTCAAAACGCGCGGACGAAGTCGCGGGAGACCGCTAGTATTAAAATAAGTGATTACTCTGTCTTATTTAATTATTTGGTACAAAATTACTGAATTCGGAGAAATGAAAGTACAATATATATATCTTAGGTTACACACACTTTTGTTGCAAACTAGCCCTAATGTCAACTGCATAAGATACCAGTGTTAACCTGAATTGACTGTTGTCCGTACTTAACTACAAAAAGAGACTTTTGTTTATGTGAACCTTATCTATCGTACCTTTATAAATGCTATCAAAATCAAGATGAATTTTATTGGAATAACTAAAAATTAAGGGTGATATTATATAGCTAAAGTAAAATAATGAACTGTAGCTCTTGGACTACATTGGATTTTGGACTACCTACCTAACACAAAATTACTTCAGTAATTTGGTAGGTACTTATAAATATTATGCTAAATTTAAAGTAAGTTTATTGACCTGTTTCCGTTTATTTTAAGTTAGATTGACGTAAGTAACTGGGTAGGTATCTTAAACTCAAACCTATTTCTTTGAATAAGAAATGTTGAATAACAAAATTTGTTTTGATAAATGTCATAATTAGGAACACATATCTCAAATTATTAACAGTTATTTCGTTGTAACGAAGTCAGTCACAGGCTAAGAAAATAAACACAGTCACAGGCGCGTGGCGCAGTCCGCGAGCGGCACAGCCCCGCGCTCATTTATGCTCGGCGTACCGAGTCGCTCGAACGTACCTAAACTTCGGAGTGACACCCCCCTGGTATAGGTACTGATGAGAATTCGCAGCAGGGCTATGGACATAACGAAAGGTAATGTTTTTATAACAGATTGTTTAGGTGTTTTTTAGAGGCATATAGCTATGCTATTTAGCTCTGTAAATAAAATATAACAATTAATAAGAAAACTTACGCTTTCATTTACATCGTAAACTTGTTAACAAAATCACAATGGAATAGATTTTTGACGTTTTACCCATACTATAACGTTCAAAAATATTAGAAAAATCGACCACCTAGCGCTGTGTTATAATCCATTTATTTTATGATGATAGCCGAGACGCTGTCATTTCGACATTTCTATTGATGTAATTCAATTACATTGAACCGATATTTTTTGGTCAAAATAATCGATTAGTGTCTGAAATTTTTTCGTTGCAATTAAATGTTTTATATTTTGCGTGCATTGAAATCCTTTTCCAGGCTCAGGGCCCATAAGGTATTATTGTTAATCTTTTTGCCAAATAAATTTGTTGAAAACAAGTAGAAAAACAGTAGTATAACATTAACAAGTAGGATACTACTCATTTAAATGAATATAGATTATTAATTAATAACGATTATACTTTTCAGGTGATAAATATAGTGATTGATTATAACGGCCATAACGATTATTCATATACACGTTTTTTTTTTCATTAATAAAACTACAGTCCACAGACTCTTTGGTCCGTGCCTTTTTTGATTTAGGTTTTTTTTATGTTGGGTTACTTTTTATTTTTGCTCCGCGCAAAAATTTACAGTGCTTTTTACAATACTTATTACTAGGGTTGTTAGTTTATGCTATAACTCTCTTATAAGTTAAACATCGTCTCTTATTTTTACTTAAGATAACTTGTTTTTTTTTGTTTTTTTTTTTTCTTGTGTTGTTTATATTTATTTGTACATGTGCATATATTTTTGTTGTAATGTTTTTTTTTTGTTATTATTATCACATATTTGTATTATTCTGTAAGGTTTTGGAATTCTATTATCCTTGTGATTTTGCTATACAATATTAAACAATATTGCTCTTATTCTAGTTTGTGTTAGTGATTGTGTTTGTGTTTGGGGAGTAAAGTAATCCCTCTACGTCGTCGCCTTTAGGTACTAAGATGTTCTTAGTGACTTGGTTGATGGAGTTAGTTATGTTAGTGGATTGGCCAATATCTTGTTTTGGACTTGCTCGTCGCCCCTGCGCATGGCCATCCGCAGGTTGTAGTCCCGGATTATTGTTGGTGTGGCCTTCTCTGCCCGGATTATCAGACGAGCTGTGGCGTCGTCGGTGGCATTGTCTGTGTAATAAACACAAGACTTTGTGTGTCTAGAGATGGCCACAACAGCGTGGGGAAGACTCTTTAGGAGATGGGATTTTTTTGATACTGTGCGCACTATCACCACTGACTCAAAAGTCTGCCCCTGTGCTTCATGTATGGTAAGTGTGCGTGATCCTTCGTCTTTCCCGTATCCTTGGCTGATTAGGCTTGCCTTTTCAGCTTGGGTGTGAGTGAGGTATAGGGTTCTTTCCGATTTTGGGATCACTGCACCTGAGAAGCGCTTGAGGTAAAGGGACTGTACTTGAGTATTGGCTGAGTATATGCCGCTGTAGATTTCACTAAGGGCATACGCTACATCCTGGGGGTTTCGATAGGTGCACAGTAACTCCTTAGTAACCTCTGTGATTTTATTAGGTCTGTTGTATTCCAAAGTGAAGAGATTACAGCGATCTATGTATGGGAGTTGGTTATTATCTCCTAACAAAGTCACCTCTCTGGCTTTCGCTATTTGGATAGCCAGTACAATAGATCCAAAATGGTTCTTGAGGGCTTCATCCACCATGAGGCGTGTGCACGATTCTCCCTCACTCATACCATTTACAAGTAGAGATGCCATTGTTCTGACTCTCCTTTTCGCCCTCTCTTCCCCTATTCTCGTTGCCAGTTTCTCTCGGAGGTCCTTTGCTGCTTCAGTCGTGGCTGTGATTATTATGTCCTGTTCGGGGTTTATTTGGGACATTACCTACGTGGTTTTGCCACAACCAGGGACTCCATTGACCCATGTAATTGTTGGTATAGTCTAGTGTTCCGGGACCTTACCTTTCGACAGATCTCCCGATATGGTGTTAGCCATTTCGATTATTCTGTCGTCGAGCATGACCTTCGTACACTTTGCGACTACGACTATGGGGTCTTCGGACGGTGTTTTGAAGACAAGTGTTCCCTCCTCTAAGTTACTCAGTTGTTCGTCCTGTCCCACGAAGCCACACGCGTTGCTGTATGCCGCCATATACGACCCCGACATTTGTCCATGGATAACCTTGGATTGTTCGCTATCGTATATTGCGGCCTCAGCGTCCTTTAATTTAGCTCGCAGCAGTCCCAGATTGTCAAGATTGTACGCTTGCATGATGCCCTTGCAAGTGTCTTCGTTGACTTTTCTAGTGGCTTTAGTTACCGCTACGAACTCGATAAAGGCATTTAGCATGTGCTCCTGTGGTTGACAGGCTGGTCTGAGAGTCGGTGGAGCTACTTGTCTCATGTCTGCCCTGGTGCGTTCCACTCTTGGGTTTGTTTCCTCCTCTGGTGGTGGTGAGGTAAACATTTCGACTGCTTTCTCGATCGCTGTTATACTCCTCATCCTCGTGATTTTTCTGGTGATCATCTCCGGGATCGCCTTGAAAACACTGCTGAGTGCTGCTGTCATAGTGGAGAATGTGTCTTGAGTTTTCTCTTTCTCGTCGACGCTCAGCTCTTTCGCACTCCGTTTCGTCTGGCACTTTTCGCTTCTCACCCTGAGTTTCAATCGCTCGGACCCACTGATGTCAGTTCTGACTATAGGGTGGTCCCAGCAATCAGTGGGTGGTGGTGGTGCGTTTTGGTCTGCTGGTCGTGGTTTAAGGAAGCTGAGGTTTTGGCCTCTGTCCTCATAGACCACGACCTCGTGATATTTAGAAGCTGCCACGGCCCCAAGGTAGTCCTCGGTTTTGCCTTTTTGGTAGCTTACGACCATTGCATCCAGACTGATCTTAACCAGTCTCGATGTTCCTTTCTCCCCTCGCTCACTTATCTTCGTAAGTAGATGGCATGCCTGTTCGAATTCCGTAACATGCAGTTCGTTAGAGAATAGTGCGATAGTCTTGTTTTTCTTTCGCACTATTCTACACTCTTGCTGCTCTATTGTTACAATTGGTAATTCGTTGTAGACCTTTCGTCTCATTGATGTTTTAAAGGTACTTCCGTTTTCATAAAGATGAAATAAGAAACCAAAAATTTGCGCACGGGCGGGACTTGAACCAGCAACCTTTTGGCAAACCGGGCCAAACGCTCTTACCAATTGAGCTACCGTGCTGTTAGTCCGACCCTGCGAAATTTGTGGTTTCTTATGAAAACGTCAATTGCGTGACGCTTAGCGCCATCTAGCCGTCTGTCTATGAAACAGATGGCCCAAGCAGTTATTCTTTACAGAATAAATTCAACTTGGAAATTGATGTCGCTTCGCTATCTAATGCTTTAGAATGTTTTTAACACTCACAGTGTCATATTTTATATTCATAAAGATGAAATAAGAAACCAAAAATTTGCGCACGGGCGGGACTTGAACCAGCAACCTTTTGGCAAACCGGGCCAAACGCTCTTACCAATTGAGCTACCGTGCTGTTAGTCCGACCCTGCGAAATTTGTGGTTTCTTATGAAAACGTCAATTGCGTGACGCTTAGCGCCATCTAGCCGTCTGTCTATGAAACAGATGGCCCAAGCAGTTATTCTTTACAGAATAAATTCAACTTGGAAATTGATGTCGCTTCGCTATCTAATGCTTTAGAATGTTTTTAACACTCACAGTGTCATATTTTATATTCATAAAGATGAAATAAGAAACCAAAAATTTGCGCACGGGCGGGACTTGAACCAGCAACCTTTTGGCAAACCGGGCCAAACGCTCTTACCAATTGAGCTACCGTGCTGTTAGTCCGACCCTGCGAAATTTGTGGTTTCTTATGAAAACGTCAATTGCGTGACGCTTAGCGCCATCTAGCCGTCTGTCTATGAAACAGATGGCCCAAGCAGTTATTCTTTACAGAATAAATTCAACTTGGAAATTGATGTCGCTTCGCTATCTAATGCTTTAGGATGTTTTTAACACTCACAGTGTCATATTTTATATTCATAAAGATGAAATAAGAAACCAAAAATTTGCGCACGGGCGGGACTTGAACCAGCAACCTTTTGGCAAACCGGGCCAAACGCTCTTACCAATTGAGCTACCGTGCTGTTAGTCCGACCCTGCGAAATTTGTGGTTTCTTATGAAAACGTCAATTGCGTGACGCTTAGCGCCATCTAGCCGTCTGTCTATGAAACAGATGGCCCAAGCAGTTATTCTTTACAGAATAAATTCAACTTGGAAATTGATGTCGCTTCGCTATCTAATGCTTTAGAATGTTTTTAACACTCACAGTGTCATATTTTATATTCATAAAGATGAAATAAGAAACCAAAAATTTGCGCACGGGCGGGACTTGAACCAGCAACCTTTTGGCAAACCGGGCCAAACGCTCTTACCAATTGAGCTACCGTGCTGTTAGTCCGACCCTGCGAAATTTGTGGTTTCTTATGAAAACGTCAATTGCGTGACGCTTAGCGCCATCTAGCCGTCTGTCTATGAAACAGATGGCCCAAGCAGTTATTCTTTACAGAATAAATTCAACTTGGAAATTGATGTCGCTTCGCTATCTAATGCTTTAGAATGTTTTTAACACTCACAGTGTCATATTTTATATTCATAAAGATGAAATAAGAAACCAAAAATTTGCGCACGGGCGGGACTTGAACCAGCAACCTTTTGGCAAACCGGGCCAAACGCTCTTACCAATTGAGCTACCGTGCTGTTAGTCCGACCCTGCGAAATTTGTGGTTTCTTATGAAAACGTCAATTGCGTGACGCTTAGCGCCATCTAGCCGTCTGTCTATGAAACAGATGGCCCAAGCAGTTATTCTTTACAGAATAAATTCAACTTGGAAATTGATGTCGCTTCGCTATCTAATGCTTTAGAATGTTTTTAACACTCACAGTGTCATATTTTATATTCATAAAGATGAAATAAGAAACCAAAAATTTGCGCACGGGCGGGACTTGAACCAGCAACCTTTTGGCAAACCGGGCCAAACGCTCTTACCAATTGAGCTACCGTGCTGTTAGTCCGACCCTGCGAAATTTGTGGTTTCTTATGAAAACGTCAATTGCGTGACGCTTAGCGCCATCTAGCCGTCTGTCTATGAAACAGATGGCCCAAGCAGTTATTCTTTACAGAATAAATTCAACTTGGAAATTGATGTCGCTTCGCTATCTAATGCTTTAGAATGTTTTTAACACTCACAGTGTCATATTTTATATTCATAAAGATGAAATAAGAAACCAAAAATTTGCGCACGGGCGGGACTTGAACCAGCAACCTTTTGGCAAACCGGGCCAAACGCTCTTACCAATTGAGCTACCGTGCTGTTAGTCCGACCCTGCGAAATTTGTGGTTTCACTAGATGCATTTCATGGAAGCATTAGATAGCGAAGCGACATCAATTTCCAAGTTGAATTTATTCTGTAAAGAATAACTGCTTGGGCCATCTGTTTCATAGACAGACGGCTAGATGGCGCTAAGCGTCACGCAATTGACGTTTTCATAAGAAACCACAAATTTCGCAGGGTCGGACTAACAGCACGGTAGCTCAATTGGTAAGAGCGTTTGGCCCGGTTTGCCAAAAGGTTGCTGGTTCAAGTCCCGCCCGTGCGCAAATTTTTGGTTTCTTATTTCATCTTTATGAATATAAAATATGACACTGTGAGTGTTAAAAACATTCTAAAGCATTAGATAGCGAAGCGACATCAATTTCCAAGTTGAATTTATTCTGTAAAGAATAACTGCTTGGGCCATCTGTTTCATAGACAGACGGCTAGATGGCGCTAAGCGTCACGCAATTGACGTTTTCATAAGAAACCACAAATTTCGCAGGGTCGGACTAACAGCACGGTAGCTCAATTGGTAAGAGCGTTTGGCCCGGTTTGCCAAAAGGTTGCTGATTCAAGTCCCGCCCGTGCGCAAATTTTTGGTTTCTTATTTCATCTTTATGAATATAAAATATGACACTGTGAGTGTTAAAAACATTCTAAAGCATTAGATAGCGAAGCGACATCAATTTCCAAGTTGAATTTATTCTGTAAAGAATAACTGCTTGGGCCATCTGTTTCATAGACAGACGGCTAGATGGCGCTAAGCGTCACGCAATTGACGTTTTCATAAGAAACCACAAATTTCGCAGGGTCGGACTAACAGCACGGTAGCTCAATTGGTAAGAGCGTTTGGCCCGGTTTGCCAAAAGGTTGCTGGTTCAAGTCCCGCCCGTGCGCAAATTTTTGGTTTCTTATTTCATCTTTATGAATATAAAATATGACACTGTGAGTGTTAAAAACATTCTAAAGCATTAGATAGCGAAGCGACATCAATTTCCAAGTTGAATTTATTCTGTAAAGAATAACTGCTTGGGCCATCTGTTTCATAGACAGACGGCTAGATGGCGCTAAGCGTCACGCAATTGACGTTTTCATAAGAAACCACAAATTTCGCAGGGTCGGACTAACAGCACGGTAGCTCAATTGGTAAGAGCGTTTGGCCCGGTTTGCCAAAAGGTTGCTGGTTCAAGTCCCGCCCGTGCGCAAATTTTTGGTTTCTTATTTCATCTTTATGAATATAAAATATGACACTGTGAGTGTTAAAAACATTCTAAAGCATTAGATAGCGAAGCGACATCAATTTCCAAGTTGAATTTATTCTGTAAAGAATAACTGCTTGGGCCATCTGTTTCATAGACAGACGGCTAGATGGCGCTAAGCGTCACGCAATTGACGTTTTCATAAGAAACCACAAATTTCGCAGGGTCGGACTAACAGCACGGTAGCTCAATTGGTAAGAGCGTTTGGCCCGGTTTGCCAAAAGGTTGCTGGTTCAAGTCCCGCCCGTGCGCAAATTTTTGGTTTCTTATTTCATCTTTATGAATATAAAATATGACACTGTGAGTGTTAAAAACATTCTAAAGCATTAGATAGCGAAGCGACATCAATTTCCAAGTTGAATTTATTCTGTAAAGAATAACTGCTTGGGCCATCTGTTTCATAGACAGACGGCTAGATGGCGCTAAGCGTCACGCAATTGACGTTTTCATAAGAAACCACAAATTTCGCAGGGTCGGACTAACAGCACGGTAGCTCAATTGGTAAGAGCGTTTGGCCCGGTTTGCCAAAAGGTTGCTGGTTCAAGTCCCGCCCGTGCGCAAATTTTTGGTTTCTTATTTCATCTTTATGAATATAAAATATGACACTGTGAGTGTTAAAAACATTCTAAAGCATTAGATAGCGAAGCGACATCAATTTCCAAGTTGAATTTATTCTGTAAAGAATAACTGCTTGGGCCATCTGTTTCATAGACAGACGGCTAGATGGCGCTAAGCGTCACGCAATTGACGTTTTCATAAGAAACCACAAATTTCGCAGGGTCGGACTAACAGCACGGTAGCTCAATTGGTAAGAGCGTTTGGCCCGGTTTGCCAAAAGGTTGCTGGTTCAAGTCCCGCCCGTGCGCAAATTTTTGGTTTCTTATTTCATCTTTATGAATATAAAATATGACACTGTGAGTGTTAAAAACATCCTAAAGCATTAGATAGCGAAGCGACATCAATTTCCAAGTTGAATTTATTCTGTAAAGAATAACTGCTTGGGCCATCTGTTTCATAGACAGACGGCTAGATGGCGCTAAGCGTCACGCAATTGACGTTTTCATAAGAAACCACAAATTTCGCAGGGTCGGACTAACAGCACGGTAGCTCAATTGGTAAGAGCGTTTGGCCCGGTTTGCCAAAAGGTTGCTGGTTCAAGTCCCGCCCGTGCGCAAATTTTTGGTTTCTTATTTCATCTTTATGAATATAAAATATGACACTGTGAGTGTTAAAAACATTCTAAAGCATTAGGTACTTCCGTTGATAAGTGCGCCGAGACCGGGTGAAATATAGACCGTGTTTCGTACCATGGCGTTACAGAATGCGATTCCTAGCCGCTCCCAGTTGTTGTCCATGAACAGCGCGACTCCCCGCAGCCTTATTCCAGGCTCTCCCGGTTCACCGGATGCCAGCAGATTGTAGGGCTTAGGTTGACTTTGTGAGGGTTTCTGTGTGGTGAGTCGTTGTATTTGTTGTTGTGTGTCCTGTGTCGTGGGTGTGCAATTTGGTATTGCGCTATTCCGCCTTGTTGTTATTTCGGCGACTGATTCCACATAGTTTAAGAAAGTGGTTCTTAACTTCGCACTTTTTAGGACCTTTGTCATAGTATTTTTGGTCAGCTCCATCTGAATGTCGCATTCCAGGTTGTGCTTGCTCAGTTGGAACCGCGGGCAATCTAATAGTATATGCCAGACTGTTTCGCTTGTGTCCGGGTCACACTCGCAGCCGGGGGAGCTGCGAAGCTTAAACCGATGTAAGTATTCCCCAAAACCGCCATGTCCTGTGAAGATTTGGGTCTGGAGCGGGGTCAGTTTTACTGCTCTCACCAGCCGGTACGCCTCGCGTACGCCTTGGTTACTGATCCCGTTGCAGAGGCGTCATATCTGTCCTGCCATCTCTGGACCGATTCCTTCCTGATCTTTTTCTTCACATAAGACAATGGGACTTCTGCGTAGTCTGGCTCTGAGTTTTCTGTTGTAGCGGCTGTTTTTGCTAACTCGTCAGCTCTTTCATTTCCCGCTGTTCCAACGTGTGCTCTTAGCCAAAACAGCCTCACCTGTCTCCCTTCTGCATTCATGGCTGATATGTTCTCCTTAATGGTCTTTGCCAGTGGGTGTAGGAGAGCGGGGTTAGACAGTAGTTCCAGTGAAGATCGTGAGTCACTTAATATGTTCACTGTGTTCGTTCCGCTCTCTTTTGCCCTTAGCACTGCCCTATGGAGAGCATATAGTTCCGATTGGAAGACTGTGCAGGTTGGGTGTAAGCTGAAGGTTTCGCTGCCTGTCTCCTTACCGTTTTCTATACACGATATTTAAACCGATTTAGTTTTGTCAATCACTTTAGTGCGAGTTTCATTACATGCATAATTTTCGTTTTATTGTATGAAAAAAAAACACAAATCATTTCCGTTAGATCAAAATACATGTTTATATTTTTGAGGCATTGTTTTGTTATGTTTTGGCAGTTATATCAAAATTATATTTTAAATATTTTGTAAAATAATATATTCGTTCTGGAAATGCAGTATGGGTAAAACAGAAGAATTTGTCATGTCAAGAAATGTCTCAGCACTCATCATTAAAAAAAAAACACTATTAGTGGCCTCAAAATAAACATTTCAAATCAGCGCCATCTAAGCAATCAAATTTGAATCATAGCAACCCGTAACTTTGCCTATTACCTTCTTTGAAAAAGAAATTGCTAGCGCTCACTTACAAGAGCTTACTGTCAATTCTTTGGCACAATCCACTATTTTGGTGAGCGGGCGTCATTTTGCGTATAAGCGCTATTTTCTACCAAATAAAGCAATTTTCGGGTAAAGGAAGTTGTACTTAATCGTTACATCTCTACTTTTTGTTTTTTTTAAAACCCCGCCAGACAATAGCATTATTTTGCATTAAAATTAGATATTTTTTTAAAGCAAAACTTCGTGTATTTCTCTAATCAAACTTGTAACGACTCTGGTGCAGGCTACGACTGTCTCCTTTACTGTTATAATAATAAGTTATTTTTTTATGATTTGCTATTACATCAAATATTATTTTAACTCACGTAGATCTTTAATAAATCGTTCAAAATGTTTTTAAGCTTAATTATTTTAGGTATTTCGAGCGCTACCTGGTGGTTTTATAGAGAAACTATGTTGAGACTTCCAACACAGGGTTTGTTTCTAATGACGTGATTCAATATATTTTATTAACCTACTTCAAAAAAGGAGGAGGTTATCAATTCGACTGTACGTTTTTTTTATATTTTTTTTTGTATGTATGTTACCTCATATCTCAGTCGTTTGTCGACCAAATCGAAAATTTTTTTCGCTTACTTAGAGAGTGTACCTTCTAGTTGGTCCCATTTTTTCTATTTTGGGATCTGATGATGTGATCTTGGTGTAATCGAGGGAAACCCTCAAATAAACCCTCAATTTAAAGGCACGTATAGTGTTTCTTTACTAGAATCTTAATGTTGACGTGTTGTTACGTCTGATAGTCAACATCTTGTGGGGCTGAGCTAATGGTGGAACTCCTTAACGCTTAAGAGTTCAGTAATTATAATGACGGAACTTATGATAGGTAATTTGTAGCTTCTTAAAAAATAGAATCATAAGGGGACCCCCCCCCCCTCTTATATAATCACTAAAAATTAAAAAATAAAATAAACTTAAAAAAAAGTAAAAACCGACTTCAAAACCAAAATGCACTAAAAACTCTTAAATAAACTCTTCACCATTGAAAGGAAAGGAATCTGATTTAGGCAAACAATTTCTTTTTGGAGTCGGTGCCATCACTTTGACCATCAAGCATCAACTATCTCAGCACCGACTCCAAAAAGAAATTGTTTGCCTAAATCAGATTCCTTTCCTTTCAATGGTGAAGAGTTTATTTAAGACTTTTTAGTGCATTTTGGTTTTGAAGTCGGTTTTTACTTTTTTAAAAGTTTATTTTTAA
Source organism: Pyrausta purpuralis (assembly GCA_963924145.1). Lineage (NCBI taxonomy): Eukaryota > Metazoa > Arthropoda > Insecta > Lepidoptera > Crambidae > Pyrausta > Pyrausta purpuralis. The sequence continues at coordinate 19,146,246 of OZ001664.1, forward strand.
ATGATAGATTTATGATTAACTGATGGTTTTAAATATCAAAACAATATTACGTAACAAGCAATGTTACTTAATCATATTTGCAAATACATGTTTATATCCATGCAGTAATTAACTTTTGATGAACAAATTGAAAAAGGTATTTATAAAACGTAATGTCTACTTGCTTTTTTTATTTACTCACTAGCGGTCTTGAGTTTGCTCCCTCCCCTCCCGTCTCAGCGTGATGTTTTATAGCCAAAAACCTTCCTCGATCAATATGCTATCCAAAACAAAACTAATTTATCAAATCGTCTTTTAGTTCCTGAGATTAACGCGTTCAAACAAACAAACTCGTTAGCCTAATGATATTAGTATAGATGTATTTAATACCTTGCAATTGACAGTGAGTATTTGTGTACATAATTACCCTAATTTTAGTTTCTAACCGACTGCGAAAAACATAAGTTATCATATTCTGTACATTTACATTGAAAGTATTAAAACCAAAACAAAAAGTAATAATCTGGTAGCGCGTTTGTATGTAACAGTGAATTTGTTTCTTTACACATGTTTAAAGCGATTCGTAGCATTTAAAAACAGGTCGTAGCATGAAGCATACTTTGCTTGTGATTTATTTTTGTAACATCACCTTTTAGGCTCAATCGGCTTTTTTAATCTCGACTTGGCATTTCAGTAGCAAGATTTCTTTGTATAATGATAACTAAAAACCTTATTCCTCGAAAAAGTAGGTTGCTTATCCCACATTTTTATAAATTAAGGCTTCTCCAGATATTCCTGTGACGTCACGGTAACGGTAAGCGACAGAACAGCTGAAGCGGGCTGTGCCTGCGAGCCCTCAATTATTCAGGGAATCTTTCCCGTGCATTTTGTATAATGAAATTTTAATCATGAACGTCTTCAGCCAGCACTTATAAGACGGAAATATTTTTCCTATGAGTATTTTTGGAGGCAGGTTTTTGTGATGATTATATCGGTTTAGGGATCCGTACCGCAAAGGTATAAAAAACATTTTGAATCACTGGTTTCTGTATGTTTATTAAGAACCGTTTGCTGGCTCTCTTCAGTATTTTTTCTAATAAGAAACTGGTCGATTTGTTATTCGTATTCGTAAGCGATTTAAAATGCATTTGCTTGATTTTAGTTTCGCTTGTACAATCCTTTTAATAAGACATATTAATTTCACTAAGGACCTGTTTCACCATAAATAAATAATCACTTATCACCGCATTTTTAAAGTATAAACCGTTATTTATCATATTAAGTAATAACTCAAACCTGAACTTATCAAATACGCCAATATTTTTTGGTAGTTAAAACGCAATCCCAATTGTGTGTAACACAATAATTTATATAAATTAATTAGTAACAAAGGAGCTTGTAGGTACAAATGCGCTAAGAGGCCAATTTTCCTGAATATTTAACTATTTAATCTAACAAGGCAGCCATACCTTACTGTAGGCTTTAAATTAAATGAAAACATCACATCATAGCATTTCTAAGAACACGCGTCAAAAATATTTGCCGGAGAGCTTGACTGTATCTTTACGCCACACAAAGGCAGGCAGAGTCACAAAGCAGTCTTCTTCAAGGCAGATTTTATTGTTATGGCAGATATTATAATATATGACGCTGTTAGTGTTAAAACATTCTAAACCATTGGATAGAGAAGAGTTATCAATGTCCAAGTTGATTTTTTTCTGTAAAGAATGAATACTTGACCCGCTGTTGCATAAACAGACTGGTAGATGGCGCTACCGTCACGCGTAATGACGGATCCATAAGAGACCAAAAATTTCTCGCGGTCGGACCGACAATAATCATCGGCGCGGTAGTTCAATTGGTTCAAGTCCTGCCCGTGCGCTAATTTTTAGTTTCTTATTTCATCTTTAAGAATTTTAAATATGCCACTATGAGTGTTAAAAGCACTCTAAAACATTAGATTTTATTGTATTCAAAAAAAGGAGAGTAAGTGGTAAGCGTGGGTAAATAAACTTAATATAAAAATTTCGTGGAAACAAAGCAATCAATCATAAAATAACTATTACAAATCTTTAATATTCCAGCGTTTTATTGCCAAATGCAAGATATAAAGGGAATACAAAATAACTCACTTCATTACCGCAGTAGGTAAAAGGAACCAATATGATGACTCTTTAGATATTTTTTCTAACAAAATAACTTTTCGTTTACTTAATTCACCCAGTTCTTGATGCAGGCCTTAAAAAAAGTAATTTTAACGAGTCAATTGTTATCAGTTCCTTGAGACCAACTAAATTAACGACAACTACGTGACTCGAGAAATAGTGTTGTTAACTTATCGACTGATTTGACGACATCGATATGTATAAACGTCTTTATCTATGTAGACATTGAAAATAAATAGTGAGAGTGACCATCCACAAGGCTATATTTTTATTTTTAAATTATTGCAATATCAAGTTAAAAGCCAGCTTCAAGCGACAAAATATTACTTTTACGTCTTTATAAATCTAATATATAAAATTCTCGTGTCACAGTTTTCTTTGCCATACTCCTCCGAAACGGCTTGACCGATTTTGATGAAATTTTTGTGCTTATCCGGTATCTATGAGAATTGGCCAACATCTATTTTTCATCCCCCTAAATGTTAGGAGTAGTCCACCCCTAAATTTTTTTATTTATTTTTTAGACAAAATTTTTAATTTCTATTTTTTTATGATACAACATACAAAAATACATACAACCTTCAATTTTCACCATTCTACGATCAACCCTTATTTTTAATAGCCATTTTAGTAATTTAAGGGCAAAACAAAATTCGCTGGGAATGCTTAACTCTTTAAATTACGGGACTCGGCGGGACGGGGCTGGGGCGGGACGGGGCTGGAGGCGAAACAAAGTTCGCTGGGTCTGCTAGTTTCAATATAAAATTGTCAAGATAATAAGCCCTGTAGATTACCAAAGGACGTAGGTGCTGTATCCCACGGTAGTTTTGCGGGATCGCTGCGTTACTGTATCCTGCAGAAAAGTCATAAAATCTTTTATTTTGCAATTGGAAAATTTCACACGTCCAAAATAAACCCTACTACAACTTCCGGACAATTGTAGCTAAGTAAACTCTGGTGTATTCACACGGCATGCCGTGTGTGTGTACTGTGTCTTTACAACTCCACACAATTATTCTTTATTAACCTACCTAATAGAAACATAGTACCTAATTGGAAAGCGTGGATAAATAAACTTTATCTAGAAGTGACGTGGAAACGTAGCGATCAATCAAAAAAGGGGTATTATAAATTAGATCAATTATCAAACCGAAAAATCTACCTGCACAAAAAAAGTTAGCTAGTCAGATAGGAGTATACAACATGCGGTTTTATCGGTAAGTAAAAAACGAGGTAAGATAACTCTGACAGGAGTTGACAGGACTCAGTTTGCCCATTAAACTTACTGATGAAACCGGGAGATGTATATTTCGCAGCGTTGTCATGGCGATTGCGGCGATTGTGCATACTGTCATTTTTGGAGTGGTTCACCTGGGGGTTTTCGTTGGTCTAGTTAAGTACAGAACTGAATGCATTGCTCTGATCCCAAAGTGAGTAGCTAGTAGAATTCTGTTATGGGAATCAGACACAACAATAGTACCACAAAACCCAGACGCGAGACAATACAGAAAATTATGATTTCTACATTGACCCGACCGGGAATCGAACCCGCGACCTCGGAGTGGCAACGCCTTGAAACCCAGAGTGCGTAGCCACTATACCACGGAGGTCTTCAAAAACAAAGAAAGGCATACATTTTTCACAAGTGCAAACGGTATATCTAAATAATATAGGCATTAAAATGCTCACAATACTAATCGAGATCCTGCAGGAAACACCACCTGCAAAATACGGGATGTCGCTTTAGGGGACGGCCCTTAATGAACCAATTGAAAGAATTTAAATCAAAAGCAAATAACAAGGTATTATGTTAAATAAAGAAAAAAACTTAAATGTTTCGTTTGGTCGCCCATTACAATCCAATAGGCAAGATGACTTTAGTTTTGCCCTTCAGTTAATACCGATAGAAAAATATTTTTCTAGCATTGGCGTACAACCCTATTGGGAGTCGTAATATTTATCTTTTTCTGAACTATTTCACTATGTGGCTCTTTACTTTTTGTGAATTAAACTTGTAAAATATATTAAATTTTGCGCACCTTCAATAAAAGTTGTTGTCATTGAAACAGTTGTGTCATCTAGCTAGATGTCAGTAAGGTTAAAAGTTACTATTAAGGGGCTACCCGGGTTATTAACGCACACACTAGCGCCACTTTAGTAGAAAAATCATAACTCGTTAAATAAAAGACCAATGAAAAATCTGGTAGACACGATTGTTGTACAGATTTTATAGTTTATTTAGTACGTTTTAACTGTTTCTAAAGTAGTTTACTGTGGTTAGAGTTAGAAAAACTGCTGAATATGGCCACTTTTGGTAATTTTTCTAACTGTAACTACAGATAACTCTGTTTTATTGAACATAAACATTATATCTAAACCACATAACCAGTACTACAATCGTGCCTACCAAATTTTCGATTGGTCTTTTATTTAACGAGTTATGATTTTTCTACTAAAGTGGCGCTAGTGTGCGCGGTAAAAATCCGGGTAGCCCCTTTTGTATCGCCTTGAATTTAGAAAAAAAGAAATGCATTTCTCCATTAATTTAATCGTCGTATTGCGGACGAAAACAAATGAGCTCAATGAGTAAAAACAACTTTTTGAATAAATCAATTGCTGCGGACAAAAACGGACCAGTAGCTTACATGCCAGTTACTGACATGTGCCACCAATCACATACATTGCTTTGATCCCAAAAGTAAGGAGCTAATGCACTTGGGTTATGGAAATCAGACACAACGTTGGTACCACAATACCCAGACCCGAGACAATATAGAAACATTTTGATTTCTATATGACCCGACTAGGAATCGAATCCGGGACCTCAGAGAGGCAACGTCATGAAATGAGGTCATCAGTTTGCCATCTTATTGAATAAGTTATATTTTAAGTACAGTCGCTCGTAACTTGTTACTTGGTTCCAAACGTTTTAGTTACTTCAGGTAGGTATCCTAAAAAATTACATGATATTTTCAGTTTTCTGCGTACTTGTAGTAATGACCAACAAACAAACCACTCGTTTTACCACAGTAAAATCGTCTATCGTTTCACGCCACTCCAATTTTATTCGATTTGGAATTACTTACAATACAATTTTGAATCGAAACCAGAGTACATTTGAAGGATGTAATCAGGTTGGCCTAAAATCCGATTTACCCAATTTATTTCGATACTCTTAGGCCAGGAGACAACCGAGCGTAAATATATCATTTAAAAAATAAAAACCTCTTTTCTAAAGTGAAACTGCAGTGATCATTAGCGGTTTTGAAAAAGCTTTTCTGAAATAAATGAGTACCTAAACAATTTTGGTAGGCTAATTTGTCTACATACAAACATACGACATATTATTATGTTACCAAAGAAAATAACTATGACAAGGATATCAGCATTAAATTATTTTAACCGAACATAACTGGTTGAGATATCCAGCTTAGCTGGCTAAGCAAGATACTAATTTGTATTTTTTTTTCTTTTAAGTATTCACAGCATGATTAAGTGTTGCATACTATCTCTATTACTAATCTTGAAAACTCTGTGGATCACTTTTTATTGGTACTTTTCTGTGTACCTATGCTCTAACGGCGTGAGAGATCAAAAATTTTTTATTTTATTTCATGTAACTCTTGTATTTACGGCGCATTTTTTTCCCTTTTTTCATAACTCTCTGTCAGTCTCAAATACTGGAAGAATTATATTGTTAAGTAAATGTAATAAGAGTGTTATATTATTCTTACTTCTTTTTGTTAAAAGATCTATTTCAATAACTAGCGGTTCCCGCGACTTTGTTCGCGCGTTTTCAGTTTGCTTTCTCCTCTCCCGTCGCAGGTGATGTCTTATATAGCCTCCCTCGATATATTAGCTATCCAACACAAAAATAATTGTTCGAATCGCCAAATAATACAGATAAACAAAAAAACTAACAGTTAAGCTTTATTATATTAGTATATATTGATTGCTACTTATTACTGTTGATGATATTGACAAAGATAGGCGATAACAGTTATTACTGTGAGCGAGAATTACGGTAGCCGTGAAAGTGTTTTCTTTTACCATTATTTTTTTATCTAGATTTTTCCTCAGTAATTTAATTGTATTATTTTTAGTAAGGCATCCAACATCAAAGTCAAATGTTCGGCTTATTTACGTAGGGCAAATATTCCAGTCTTATATTGATTGTGCAGTTAATTTTAGGATTCAAAAACAGGACAGCTTCCTTCGAGGCTGCTTGCTTGAGGCCAGTAAAGCTAACTTGAACTTCTCTGACATCAAAGCTTTCCATCTTTATAAACAAATAATTAAGAATAAGTAAATGATTATGTTAAGATATGACCTGATTTGCAAAAGCAATTAAACTATCAACGCTAATCATTAGTACATGAAAGTTATTAACACGAACATTTGAACTATTCATTATCCGAAATTTAGAAACAATTGCTTAACTATGAGGCATTCATTTTATGCGATCGTAGGAACTATTTCCATATATTAATAGTAACAGTTTGTATTGTTTGTGTTTACATTCAATTACTGTAACATGTCATTATCTATTTCATTTAAGTAAGCTTTGATCCATAATGTATATGTTTACATACTGTGTACAATGTGTATAACTAAACGCAATTCTCTGAATTGTTTGATTACACAATATTGTCAAAATAGGTACTTGTTATTTGTTGCTATTTATTTAAAGTTGAGGATTTAAAGAAGAGGGAAAGCTTATACGAATCAGATACGTGTGATTGTAAAACCTAAAACTTCAAGAATTGAACAAAGTTACTCACTGGGTGGAATATCATTGAAAAGGTAGATGAGATGATTATGAACCAAAATAGTGGAAAAGGATTGTAAAAAATCATGAATTCTAAAAGTCTAACAATGTCGTATGTGATAACCAGTTCGGAATTCAAGCAGGAAAGGGTAAAATTTACCTTATGATGAAGTTACAGATGATGTACATGGATATATGAACTGAAAAAATATACTAATTAATTAATTGACTTTTTAAGTGCGTTTAATTTTTACACTAAATAATATACACATCAACAGGACCCATATTTTAAAATCACTCGCGTTAAGATGGCGTGTGGTATTCAATAATTAATGTACGATTTTCCAATAAAAATGAGTATAATTCCACACGGGAGTTATAAGAAAAATATAGTTGTATTTTGTGAGTGCTTACTAACTAAACAAAATAAGAAATTCTGGTTGGAACTCGTTGCGTCAGTACAAACCTTTATGGTTTAAGAATGCAACTTTTACATATTTCTGTAATTTTATTTAATTTGGTAAATTAATAAAAAACATATATATAGAGAAAGAATGGTAGCACAAAAAGATGACTTTGAGGTTAAATAACCTTACAGGTACCTAAAAGCACCTCATCTTAAAACAAATAGTTTCCTTATACAAAAAACGGCATTACTACCAATAACGCTTAATACGTTGAAGTAAATTCATTCGCCTGTCCGCTTTTAGATGAATTGGCCACGATTACTCTATGAGCTTCATGCAACTTTTTCATTAACGGATTCAGTTACAGGAACTTCAACCTTTTTTAAAAAGATATATATTTGAAATTCGTCTGGAAAAAGCTAGCTAGTTGACGATACGAAAAAATTCCCGGATGAACCGCCACTGCGTTACACATTGGAAAAGGAAAAAAAATGCGAATCGCCATCGATCATCTATCATTGGACAAAAAAAGCTCCGCAATTAGAGTTTTTCAGGCCACGGAAAGCTTTTTTTGGGCAAAAGAAGCAAAAGTTAAAAGGTTTTTTAGATTTAACTTGTACCTGGTTAAGGTTTGAGATCACTGGGTAAATAAAAGTGTGTTTTCTTCTAAAATTCCTATGTAGCTAGAATCTTCATCATTACAAAGTACCCTCCTTAAATATCATTATTTTTAATTTTATCAAAAAATAACAACTAAATGTCAACAGTGTGTTGCTTAAAGTTACAGAATTAAGTGGCTTTGACATACGGACGGACAGAGAGACAGACATGACGAAACTATAAGGGTTCCGTTTTTTTGCCATGTGGCTACGGAACCCTGGGTACCTATATAATTATCATCATCATCATCATTATCAGCAAAAGGGCGTCCACTGCTAAACACACGCCCTCCCCGTCCTTTCCGGTATACATGTATACTATTTATTTATACAAACTAAATGTCATCACATAATTCTAATATCCGTTCTACTAATCTCTTCCCATGAAACTAATGGCTGGTGATAAAATCAGGTGATCCCTAGAGGATAATTTTGAGTTGAGAGTAGCAAATTTATCTAACTGTGGTGAAATAACAATGCCAGAAATACTAAAATTGTGTTAAACTAAATACTTCCCCCAAGTCTATCAGAGATTTACTTGTATCCCTCTTTTCATAATCTTTGTTTGCTGATACACTAATAAAATCAGCAAACAAAGATTATATGTCTCAATATCCGTGTTTAAATTTATTCAAATCAGTTCCGAAACTTCTCAATCATGCAATCATTCTCAATATTACACACTTTTAAAATTGACAAATCGTATTGTTAATACAAGAATTTAGTATTATTATTTACGTAGGGATATTCTTTATTGACTTGGAATTATTTATTAAGCATATGTACACATGATATTGAATGAATTGTGTTTGTTGGCTTAATAGCCATTCGGTGTATCAAACTATTGTCGGAAACAATAGGTTCCAAATTATCTCACTAAACTTCGTGTTCTATGTCAGCAAGCTAATGAAAGGTAAACATTTTATTGACAATATTGTATTGATTTGCATGAGTTTAATGACTATAGAAAAGTCCTGACACTGATCCGCGACGTGCAAAAATAAAGTTTTTTTTACAAATTTGTTGTTCAATTTATTGTTTACTAAAAAATATGCTAAGCCAAATCATATGCCATAATGATACACCAAAATACATGACAATGAAAATCAAAATAATACATAGACACAAAATAAGAATTTTATTGTTTAATAAAAGGTAGAAAATGGGAAACAACAGTTCATTTGACACTTTTATTGCTCTTTAGGCCTACTTTCACCTCCTACCTGGATTGCATTGTAACTCTTGCAGCCCACTATAATTGACAAAAAAAATGCCTCCAACTAGCCAGTATTAACACAAACAGAATGCCAAAAAAACTAAAAAAACTTGGTTTAACAAAACTTTAACATTTATTACTCCAATCTCAGAACTCGCTCAGATAACCCGCGCTTGCTGGGTCGTATAGAGCTATCCTTTTATGCTTAACCCACGTGTGCCGTCGTTTTTGCAGTTTTAATCATATTAGGGTTGGGATATTTTGTGCACATCAAACCGATTCAAGGTAAATTATAAATGAACAAAAATTATGAGTAGTTTCAAATTTTTAATCGTGAACAGTTCAAAGACGTTTCATTCCTCACGGATGTGACTATTATAGTCTTTTGACTGAACTATCAACGAGTTTGGCAACTGAGGTGTACAACTGTCCATAGAACCTTTCGATCTCCCTCAAAACCTCTGCTTTCGTCGACGCTACACTGCTGTTCTCCGTCTTAAGCTTCGTCAACAGGCTTTGCCCAATAGACGTGTTCCTTTCAAACATTTTGGAGCTTTGGTTCCGCTCTATCGTTTCTTTAACACTATTAGTATTAAAGCAATAGATGTCGTGTCGCAGAGACTTCCATATTTGTCTATCTACTGTAGTTTTCAGCATTAACGGAGGTCTGCAGTGCTATAGATCGACGTTTTGCCATAAGGTCGAGAGTGTGTACCGTTAGTTTTTGAGGTCTATCTTTACGGCCAGGCCTAAAAAACTTAGAACCCACCGTTTGGACAGTGTCAACAAACCCGTTGTTTATTTCGTCCACTGATACGCAATTCTTTAGGCAATCGAAGCGGAATTGAGAATCAGTAAGCTCCAGTGGCAATGGGCAGGACACATAGCGCGAAGAACTGATGGCCGTTGGGGCAGGAAAGTTCTAGATTGGAGACCCTTCGACCAAAGACGTAGCGTAGGACGTCCACCAATAAGATGGACAGAAGACCTCAAAAAGATCGCAGGATCAAACTGGATGCAGACCGCTAGTGATCGGTCGCTGTGGAAAGCCATGGTGGAGGCCTATGTTCAGCAGTGGACGTCCTTTGGCTGAGAATGATGATGATGATGATGAACTCGTCTACAGTCCAACTGGTTTGTGAATTTAACTGAATATCACGATCTTGACGCAAGTGATTAAAAAAAACCGGCTAAGTGCGAGTAGGAGTAGGAAATCCGCTTTCTTCCACTTAGCTAAAATACCACAATATATTGTTGACAGCAAATATACCTTTGTTTTGAGTATGAAGTATGAAGAACAAAGTTAAGTTTGCGTTTGTTGAAAATGTGCTATGTCTCGAAAACTACTAGTTCGATCCCGTCCAAACTAATATTCGTTGAAAGTATTGTTAAAATCTAGGGACGCCCATTTTACCACTTTGGAAGCATCTATCTATTAAACGTTAGACTAAAAAATAATATTTTGAGGAACCTGTAAGTCATTTAAAAAGACCTATATATAGATACGCCACAGGCAAAGGTTAGTCAAAAAAGGGGAGCCCCCCCCCCCCTTAAATATAAATATGGACGGACAGACAGACAGACAGACAGTCTTGACGAAACTATAAGGGTTTCAATTTTCTAGAATTGGCGTACAACCCTATTGGGAGTCGTAATATTTATCTTTTTCTGAACTATTTCACTGTGTGGCTCTTTACTTTTGTGAATTAAACTTGTAAAATACACACATCAGAAGTGTCTAGGGATCAACCATTTTTATGCGGATTTCTTGAGATTGAGATGTGGCTTTGTAATAAATTTATGATTTTATATATTTATATGGATCCTTTTTGGTGCATTTCATAATTTGAAACAGGAACTGTCCATTAAATTCGAGTAAAAGATGAAAATCAGCTGTCAATATTTTCCCTATAAAAACATACAACGCATTGAAGACATTATTAGTGCTACTGTTTCCCTACTACTGATTAAAACCAACGTTATTATGGAGCGGCGACGTCATTTAAGCAAGGAAGAAATTCTCAGAGCCGTGGGAATGATAGAAGCTGGTTCCCGGCAACGTACTGTGGCTTTAGCTCTGAATACAAGTCAGAGTATTATCAGTCGACTTTGGACACGTTATCGAAGCACTGGTACCGTGGCTGAGCGCCATGGAAGACGGTTTCGCTGCACCACACGGAGACATGACCGATACATTCAAATCACAGCTCGAAGAGCTCCAACAATAACCGCCATGATGTTAGCCGTGAGGCTTCATCACCCGTGAGGCTCTTCAGGGAACTTAATTAGCGACCAAACAGTCAGAAACCGCTTGCATGAAGTGAACCTTCATTCCCGAAGACCGCTACGGGTACCACCTATAGCAATGCACAATCGTAGGATTCGATATCAATGGGCTCTTGAACACAGAAATTGGGCAAAAGAACAATGGCGTTTCGTGTGCTTTTCTGATGAATCTCGTTTTGGTATGAGACCGGATACAAGACGTATACGACACTGGAGAACCCCTGGACGCCAAAAACGATTAAAATCCTGCCAGGAAGTCCATCCTTATAGTGGTTCCACCACATCATGATATGGGCGGGTATTTGGATCGGCGGAAGAACTGATTTGATTCGGATCAGAGGCAACCTCAACGCTCAAATTTATGCTGAGACGATTGTATCAGACGTCATCGTTCCTCTACAAGTGCAAATCGGCCCCTTATTTCAGTTACTACACGATAATGCACGACCGCATACCGCAAGAGTTGTAAGACAGACTCTCGCCGCAGCTTACATCAATATCCTGCCCTGGCCTGCTCAGTCGCCAGACTAGAACCCGATTGAGCATGCATGGGATATGCTACAGAGAAGAGCTCTGCCGACTATGGAGGGTATCCAGTCACAAGAAGACCTTTTTTTGTTGTTGCAACGAACATGGGCGGCCATTCCAGAGCGTGATTTGGATGAACTCATTTTGAGTATGCCAAACCGATGTTCTTGTGTTGTTAGTGTTCGCGGTAGAAACAAGGATTATTAATTATTTAAGTTACCCAATAAAATTTTAAAGAAAACTGTTATTTCAGTCTTTTTATTCAAACTTTAATGTTAGTGGTTCAAATGTCAAAAATCCCTTTATTAGAAAAATGGCAAATTTCTTTATTATTGCAAAGGTGACTTGGTTAATCGTTACTGTAGACAAACGAAAACACTTTATTTGATGAATCCTTAAAGAAAATTTTAATTAAAATCAATCAGGAGAAAAGTTATTGCAAAAATATATGTTGATCCGTAGACACTTTTGATGTGTGTATATTTATTTTGCGCACCTTCAATAAAAGTTGTTGTCATTGCAACAGTTGTGTCATCTAGCTAGATGTCAGTAAGGTTACAAGTTACTATTAATGAATTATATCGCCTTGAATTTAGAAAAACTTAAAAAAAAAAGTAAAAACAGACTTCAAAACCAAAATGCACTACAAAGTCTTAAATAAACTCTTCACCATTGAAAGGAAAGGAATCCGTTTTAGGCAAACAATTTCTTTTTGGAGTCGGTGCTGTGATTGCTTGATGGTCAAAGTGATGGCACCGACTCCAAAAAGAAATTGTTTGCCTAAAACGGATGCCTTTCCTTTCAATGGTGAAGAGTTTATTTAAGACTTTTTAGTGCATTTTGGTTTTGAAGTCGGCTTTTACTTTTTTTTTAAAGTTTATTTTATTTCTTCATTTTTAGTAATTACATAAGAGGGGGGGGGGGGAGTTGCACCTTATGATTCTATTATTTAAGAAGCTACAAATTACCTATCATAAGTTCCGTCATTATAATTACTGAACTCCTAAGCGTTAAGGAGTTCCACCATCAGCTCAGCCCCACAAGATGTTGACTATCAGACGTAACAACACGTCAAAATTAAGATTTTAGTAAAGAAACACTATACGTGCCTTTAAAATTTAAGGGTTTTCCTCGATTACACCAAGATCCCATCATCAGATCCCAAAATGGAAAAAATAGGACCAACTAGAAGGTACACCCTCTAAGTAGGCGAAAAAAATTTTCGATTCGGTTGACAAACGACTGAGATATGAGGTAACATACATACAAAAAAAAATAATGATAAAAAAAACATACAGTCGAATTGATAACCTCCTCCTTTTTTAATTTAATTTAATTTAATTTAATTTAATTTATTAAGTCAGATAATACAATCCATTATCGTTAGTAGTATCTTATACTAAGTTAGTAGTTTTATGTGATAAGTCGGATTACAATATACAATTACAATTATTTTCATTAATTACATTCATATTTATTATTTAATCTATAATTTGTGTCACTAACATTGGCAAACATGTGCACTCGGTTCCAATGCTTAATTATAGGACAATCCAGTTTTTCCAATAATGTATTCAGAAGACTGATAGGGCTCACCCGTAGACGTCGCATCAGTGAGGCCACTCTCTTTCGCATTATTGTGTAAAAACAATCAACTTTCGCCTCCGCAAACATTCCTGATGCGCTGCTTACCTTGTTCGACAATCTACAGAACCTCGGTAGCCCCATCAGCATTCTGAAACTTCCATTGTATTGAATGCGTAGAGCATTAAAAGCTTTTTTAGTGTAGTTAGTCCACAGGCTGCTGGTGTAGAGAGTTTGACAATAAGTTTTAAATAGCGTTAGCTTTACGTCTTTCGAACACCCAGCAAACCTTCTTATAACCATATTACATCTAACCGACAAGGCTCTACGCTCCCGTTCCATATCCTCGTCATCAGTAAGGTCCTCCGTCACCCAATGGCCCAAGTACTTAAACTTTGTGACTCTCCTAAGCGGAACATCTCCTATTCTTACAGGAGGTACGAAATAAGGACTCTTTTTACCTGACTTGAAAACAAGGATCTCACACTTAGTTGTATTGTACTTTAGTCCATGGGACAACGCATACCTCTCACATATTCCAACCAGGCTATTGAGAGCTCTGACTGATGGGCTCAGCAGAACCATGTCGTCCGCGTAACTAATGTTGTTTACAATCTTACCATCGATCGAACATCCGACACCGGCTCGACTAAGCTCATCAATCAGACCATTCACGTACAAATTAAAAAGACGTGGAGAGCTGAGACCACCTTGTCTGACGCCGCACTCCAAGCTATATTGTGACGAGTGTGAGCCAGCCCATCTCACCGTGTTGGTTTGGTTATGGTACCAATATTTCAGAAGATTAATAAGTTCACCCGGAGTGCTGGTATCTCTCCGGAGCTTATCCCACAAAACATTGTACGATACTAGATCGAATGCCTTCGACAGGTCCAAGAAACAGGCGTAAACAGGCGTTTTTCTCGTTGTATAATACTGAACCGTATGCTTTAACCTCAGTATTGCTGTTTCTGTGGAAAGGCCCGGTCTGAAGCCAAACTGACATTCATTGAGCTCTATACATTTACTAAGCTGACAGTCTATCAAACGGTCCAGTACTTTCGCCACCACCGTCGCAAGGAAAATTAGTCTATAATTGTTCCTGTCGGAGGCATCACTCGTCTTGTTTTTAAGTATAGGAACAACTATTGTCTTCATAAGCCCCGGAGGCAAATACGAATGAGTAATACAAACATTAAACAGTAAAGCCAACACTCTTGGCAAATGCACTCCCGCGTGCTGCAGATGCTCAATACTGAGACCGTCGTGCCCGGGTGATTTACCATGCTTCATGTGTTTAATTGCATAAGCTACATCCTTTGCTGTAAATGATATTAAATTGCTTGAAGAACTAATCTCAATATCCGGCACCTGCAGCACTGGTTTAAATGTAGACTGAACCTTGAAATTCTGTTTAAATATTTCTGCAATCTGGGCCGGCTCAGACTCACCCTCAACACTCGCTGGAAGACTCGAACCAACAGCCAGCGATTTGGTGTGTTTCCAAAAGTTCTTAAAGTCTTTACCCTTGTGATGTGTCGCCAAGATATCTAGTTTAATTTGATTTTCGTTATCATGACACCACTTGAGTTTAGACTTAAAGTACCTCCGAGACTCTCGCATTTTACTAAATATCTCTCCTACCATAGGTCTGCCATTTTTTACCCATTCTCGGAAACTGATTCGCGCCTCCCGATAAGCCCGACTTTTTGAAGTCGGTTAAAAAAATAAATGCATTTCTCCATTAATTTAATCGTCGTATTGCGGACGAAAACAAATGAGCTCATTGAGGAAAACAAACTTTTTGAGTAAATCAATTGCTGCGGTAAAGGCTGCGATATGCATGCCTGTAATACGGACCAGTAGCTTACATGCCAGTTACTGGAATGTGCCACCAATCACATACACTGCTCTGATCCCAAAATAAGGAGCTAATGCACTTGTGTTATGGATATTAGACACAACCTTGGTACCACAATACCCAGACCCGAGACAATATAGAAACATTTTGATTTCTATATGACCCGACTAGGAATCGAATCCGGGACCTCGGAGAGGCAACGTCATGAAATGAGGTCATCAATTTGCCATCTTATTGATTAAGCTATATTTTAAGTACAGTCGCTCGTAACTTGTTACTTGGTTCCATAAGTTTTAGTTACTTCAGGTAGATTTCCTAAAAAATAACATGACATTATCATTTTCTGCGTACTTGTAGTAATGACCAACAAACAAAATACTCATTTTACCTCAATAAAATTTTGAATCGAAACCGGAGTATATTTGAAGGATGTAATTAGGTTGGCCTAAAATCCGATTTACCCAATTTATTTCGATACTTATAGGCCAGGAGACGAACTCGCGTAAATATAACATTTAGAAAATAATAACCTCTTTTTTGAAGTGAAACTGCAGTGATCAGCGGATCTGAAAAAAAACTTATCTGAAATTAATTTTAAAAAAAAACAGTCCTATACAATTTTGGTAGGCTCATTTGTCTACCTACAAACATACGATATATGTTACAAAAGAAAAAACTATGAGAAGGATATCATCATTAAATTATTTGAACCGAACATAACTGGTTGAGATATCCAGCTTAGCTGGTTAAGCAAGATACAATAATTTGTCAATTTTTTGCTTTTAAGTATTCACAGCATGATTAAGTGGTGCATAATATCTCTATTACTAATCTTGAAAACTCTGTGGATCACTTTTTATTGGTACTTTTCTGTGTACCTATGCTCTAACGGCGTAAGAGATCAAAAAGTTTTCTATTTTATTTCATGTAACTCATGTATTTACGTCGCATTTTTTTTTTCCTTTTTTTGTAACTCTCAGTCAAAGTCTCAAATACTGGGAGTATTATACTGTTAAGTAAATATAATAAGAGTGTTATATTATTCTTACTACTTTTTGTTAAAAGATCTATTTCAATAACTAGCGGTTCCCGCGACTTTGTCCGCGCGTTTTGAGTTTGCTTTCTCATCTCCCGTCGCAGTCTAAGGTGATGTCTTATATAGCCTCCAGGACAGCTTCTTTCGAGGCTGCTTGCTTGAGGCCAGTAAAGCTAACTTGAACTTCTCTGACATCAAAGCTTTCCATCTTTACAAACAAATAATTAAGAATAAGTAAATGATTATGTTAAGATATGACCTGATTTTTAAAGTTAAGCAATTAAACTATCAACGCTAATCATTAGTACATGAAAGTTATTAACACGAACATTTGAACTATTCATGATCCGAAATTTAGAAACAATTGCTTAACTATGAGGCATTCATTTTATGCGATCGTAGGAACTATTTCTATATATTAATAGTAACAGTTTGTATTGTTTGTGTTTACATTCAATTACTGTAACATGTCATTATCTATTTCATTTAAGTAAGCTTTGATCTATAATGTATATGTTTACATACTGTGTACAATGTGTATAACTAAACGCAATTCTCTGAATTGTTTGATTACACAATATTGTCAAAATAGGTACTTGTTATTTGGTGCTATTTATTTAAAGTTTTTCTATGAGGATTTAAAGAAGAGACAAAGATTATACGATTCAGATACGTGTGATTGTAAAACCTAAAACTTCAAGAATTGAACAAAGTTACTCACTGGGTGGAATATCATTGAAAAGGTAGATGAGATGATTATGAACCAAAATAGTGGAAAAGGATTGTAAAAAATCATGAATTCTAAAAGTCTAACAATGTCGTATGTGATAACCAGTTCGGAATTCAAGCAGGAAAGGGTAAAATTTACCTTATGATGAAGTTACAGATGATGTACATGGATATATGAACTGAAAAAATATACTAATTAATTAATTGACTTTTTAAGTGCGTTTAATTTTTACACTAAATAATATACACATCAACAGGACCCATATTTTAAAATCACTCGCGTTAAGATGGCGTGTGGTATTCAATAATTAATGTACGATTTTCCAATAAAAATGAGTATAATTCCACACGGGAGTTATAAGAAAAATATAGTTGTATTTTGTGAGTGCTTACTAACTAAACAAAATAAGAAATTCTGGTTGGAACTCGTTGCGTCAGTACAAACCTTTATGGTTTAAGAATGCAACTTTTACATATTTCTGTAATTTTATTTAATTTGGTAAATTAATAAAAAACATATATATAGAGAAAGAATGGTAGCACAAAAAGATGACTTTGAGGTTAAATAACCTTACAGGTACCTAAAAGCACCTCATCTTAAAACAAATAGTTTCCTTATACAAAAAACGGCATTACTACCAATAACGCTTAATACGTTGAAGTAAATTCATTCGCCTGTCCGCTTTTAGATGAATTGGCCACGATTACTCTATGAGCTTCATGCAACTTTTTCATTAACGGATTCAGTTACAGGAACTTCAACCTTTTTTAAAAAGATATATATTTGAAATTCGTCTGGAAAAAGCTAGCTAGTTGACGATACGAAAAAATTCCCGGATGAACCGCCACTGCGTTACACATTGGAAAAGGAAAAAAAATGCGAATCGCCATCGATCATCTATCATTGGACAAAAAAAGCTCCGCAATTAGAGTTTTTCAGGCCACGGAAAGCTTTTTTAGGGCAAAAGAAGCAAAAGTGAAAAGGTTTTTTAGATTTAACTTGTACCTTGTTAAGGTTTGAGATCACTGGGTAAATAAAAGTGTGTTTTCTTCTAAAATTCCTATGTAGCTAGAATCTTCATCATTACAAAGTACCCTCCTTAAATATCATTATTTTTAATTTTATCAAAAAAATAACAACTAAATGTCAACAGTGTTGCTTATAGTTACAGAATTAAGTGGCTTTGACATACGGACGGACAGAGAGACAGACATGACGAAACTATAAGGGTTCCGTTTTTTTGCCATGTGGCTACGGAACCCTGGGTTAAGGTATATCATGAAAAGGGCGTCTACTGCTAAACACACGCCCTCCCCGTGCTTTTGACAGTGCTACGGTACGTATGCCGTAGCCTGCTACGATACGGCGTCGGCCAGCGTAGCGGTGCGGTGTGGTATTTGGCGCCTGCTACCTGCCACATCGCGTCTACCTAGCTAGCTAGATAATTATAATATATTTAAAAACGGAAAAATTCAAGACTCTACTAAAATAACAATAATATATTAATACAACGAAAATATAAAAAAATAGGACGCACCAACAAGAGTCGAAAACGGAACTTTACGGTCAGGACCTACGTATTTTACTAACCGAGCTATCTAGCGTTATTCGTGACAGCGAAATTTGTTCTTCAGGGTTGTCTGTCTGTCTGTCTGCCTGTCCGTCCGTATGTCACAGCCACCATTAGTATTACAAAGTTAATTAAATAAAATTTATTCTTGACTATCCTTTGACAATCCTACACATCGCCATCTAGCCCCAAAGTAAGATGCTCAAAGCTTGTGTTATGGGTGCCAGACAACGGATATAATACTTAAATACTTTTTGTTTGTAAATACATACATGTTATACATAGAAAACACCCAGACCAATACAAACAGACATGTTCATGCACACAAATGTTTGTATTGTGCGGGGATCGCACCCGCAACCCGCTGCGTAGCAAGTGATTTTTCGACCACTACACCAGACGGATGGTCAAAGCTTAGCTTAGAAAACTTAGTAGTTAAAACTTAGTAGGTAGATGTATCCTGTTAACCGCTTTAAAATTCTTATACAAAAAAATAAAACATAATGATATTTAAGGGGGACTCCCATACATGAAAATCTTACGTTTTATAGATAGACGCTTCCAAAGTGGTTAAATGGGCGTCCCCCCACCATCTAACTTCTAAACTAAGCGAGTGTAAATTTTGAAAAAAAATATAAAATTTAGATCTGAACAAACATTTTCAACGAAATGTGGTTTGGATGGGATCGAACGAGAAGTTTTTGATTTATAGCCCATTTTCAACCACCGCAAACATAACTTTGTTCTTCATACGAACACTATAAAAACAAAGTTATATTTGCTGTCAACAAAATATTGTGGTATTTTACTAAGTGGAAGTAACTGGATTCCCTAATTCAGTTTAAGTTGGCACGGAACCCTCAGTGCGCGAGTCCGACTCTCATTTGATCGGTTTTATTTAAAATAGACCCCTTTTAATTTATAATGTTGATAGGACCCAATCGTTTGGCACAACACTACCGCTAGTTTTAATAAAACGCCTATGCAGACAGGGGACGACATCGATGGACACTTTCGTTGAACTAATACCATTCGGCTCAACGGCTCATTGATGTCCATTGCTTTTTGGTTTATCAGCTCACTTCAGCTTACTTTATAATACAGTGAATAATGGTCGTAAAATACTTACAGATAAATACATAGGACATCACCTTAGTGCGTTATTTATATTTGTATGTATGTTATTTCATATCTCAGTCGTTTGTCGACCGAATCGAAAAAAATTTTCACCTACTTAGAGGGTATACCTTCTAGTTGGTCCCATTTTTTCCATTTTGGATTCTGATGATGGGATCTTGGTGTATTCGACGGAAAACCTCAAATTTTAAAGGCACGTATAGTGTTTCTTTACTGGAATCTTAATGTTGACGTGTTGTTACGTCTGATAGTCAACATTTTGTGGGGCTGAGCTGATGGTGAAACTCCTTAACGCCTAGGAGTTCAGTAATTATAATGACGAAAATTATGATAGGTAATTTGTAGCTTCGTAAAAAATAGAATCATAAGGTGCAACTCCCCCCCCCCCCCCCTCCCTCTTATGTAATCACTAAAAATAAAGAAATAAAATAAACTTTAAAAAAAGTAAAAACCGACTTCTAAACCAAAATGCACTAAAAAGTCTTAAATAAACTATTCACCATTGAAAGGAAAGGAATCCGTTTTAGGCAAACAATTTCTTTTTGGAGTCGGTGCCATCACTTTGACCATCAAGCATCAAATATCACAGCACCGACTCCAAAAAGAAATTCTTTGCCTAAAACGTATTTCTTTCCTTTCAATGTCGAATAGTTTATTTAAGACTTTTTAGTGCATTTTGGTTTTGAAGTCGGTTTTTACTTTTTTTTAAAGTTTTCCTTCGTTATGATTTGTCTCTTGATTTTAAAATAAATCAAGCAAAGATTTGTAATCAAGGAAAAATTCAGTTATGACATCAAAGCAAACTCATTCAGAAAACATTATATAATATTTTCGAAGAAACTGTCCGCAATATTTATTAAGAGTTTACATTTCATCTATTTCATATTTGCTTTTGTCAGCTCGTGTCGGCACTCGCAAAGGTTTAAAGGGACGAATTTATTTATAAAAAAATGCGTATGTCAATCATAAAACTCACTACTATTCTGCGAATACAAAGGCTGTTGTAATCTACAGGCAGCTATATGAATATCGGTCTAATTCTCCTGTCACCACAGCAGCTATCCTCACACTAGTGCTGCTAATTTATTGAAACTATTCTTAAAACGTTATCGATATGAACATGATCGAATACGAGTACGAATGCAGACACTCTTTACGTGTGACGTTTTTTACACACACGTCACGGTCTACCTACGCGCCT
Source organism: Pyrausta purpuralis (assembly GCA_963924145.1). Classification (NCBI taxonomy): domain Eukaryota; kingdom Metazoa; phylum Arthropoda; class Insecta; order Lepidoptera; family Crambidae; genus Pyrausta; species Pyrausta purpuralis. The sequence goes on from OZ001664.1 coordinate 19,167,373, forward strand.
AGGTATTAACCGTAGCGTGTATGGCCAGCTTTAGCTGAATGAGCTTTACCTTTGGCACAGTATTGAAAGTTCGATAATAAAAACATTGTTTATCATAATAAGCTTGCCTATAAATTTGTGTATAAATCTTAAAAATAATACCATAAAAAAGTGTTTCATTGTGTGCCATTTACATAGCTTGCAAAAGTAACCATATTTAAATGTATTTAAAAAGAATCGATAGGTTATATACTCTTTTTAATCACCTTATATACAACACTAGAACATGCCTGGCATGTACTTCATAGCGTGCCCATAGTGCCCATTGTCCCGTTGACTGACTGGAAAATATTGGCGCATAGTTCAATTGTCCTCCAGAGCAAATTGGTTCATAAAGAAAAAATGCTCTGTCCTCGATAAATAAAGAAAAAAGCATGACAACAGCCGTTATATCGAAAGCATATTTCAAATAAGTCTGAAAAACTATGCAGGATGTGGTTTTGGTCAGTGAAAAAACTGAGGGATGATAATATGAGTTATGCTTATTGTAAAACAAGGCCGTTAAATGATGTGAAAGTTTTATAAACGAAAACCTTTTCAAAGAATTCTGAAAAAAATCAAAACGAATTGGTAAACTTACACCCCTCGCGCTTAGCTCGCTCGTATCTACGAAATATTATGCTGTAGCTAGTAAGCTACAAAGAGACGACCTGGCGTTATTTCGATAAATGTCAATCATAATAAGCAACAAATAAGCAGTAACCCTCGAATAATTTAAATAGGGAACGTCTTTTCATAGTAGGTAGTGGACATATTATAACGTTTACGTGATTTTATTCTGTCATTGTGACATAAGCCGTATGAACAATTTTTCATTTGAGAATAGTTCCTTATAACTCGTATGTGAATTCTTGGTATGATCGTGATTTATTCGCCTATTTGAATAGTGCTAAGCAATCATCTTATCCGGACAAAGCTTTTTGGGTCTAAGTTATGTCCCCGACCTTAATATATAAATGATAATAGCTCAAAGTCTGCTGCTATCAAATAAAATACCAATCAATATTTATATTAAACGAACGTTGAATGAATAACACAATATCATATCTCGCTCAAACAAGCAACAATATCAACTGCCCGAAGGCTGCATGCAAATATCAGGCTCATGATTTAATAAGCGAGCCATTTTAAAAGAAGATTAGTTTCTGTTCGTCGTCAAGCTCTCCATTATCTCAATGAAATATGCAAAATGGTTGCTATTTTGCTTTAGAGCCGTCGTATCAAAGACGGCGACACAGTAGCATTAATTTGTGAGTTTAGGCATGTGGGAGTTTGTATTTGAAGACGTCGCTAAAAAGGTATTTTTATACAGGCGGATATCATGATAGGTACTATACATTTTTCTTTATTGTTTTCTTTCTTCGTCTTTTTATTCACCGTGAAGTTTATTACCTAGGTACAAATTGGTAAATATCCAAGTTTTGTCATGTATTCCAGAATATTAGGCTGCTTACAAGGTACAAAGTAACATGTAGCTTAAGCTTCTTTTTTTGAAGTTGTTAAAAACGAATGCGCTTAAAATTAGCGTTTCTTTAACATTGCCTTTTAGAGATATGGAAATCACAGAAAACTTTTTTGAAATTATTTTCCCTGTATATTTGGGGTAACCAAACACTGTCAGAAACCATTGAAACTTAGTTATGGATGAACCGCTTCATTTTCTAGGAAAATTATTAACGTAACCTCAGAGTACATAGAAGTGTAGGTATGCTTTAAACTTTTTAGCAGTTTCCCGCGAGTTTGCCAGCAAAAATATCGGATTTCCCCTACAATATTCTACACCTTTTGGGATGTAGTTACAACCTGTTATCTTGTTTGAGACTTTTTTATTGGCATACTAAATTACATTAAAATGAAATGAGTGAATGAATAGCAAAAAAAGTGACAGACAAACAAAGCTACTCTCGCATTTACAGTTCAGAAAGAAAGAAATGTAGGCAATTATGTCAGGGTCAGGTGTTCGCTCTTTGATTAGTAAAAGATAAAAATGATAAAATTATTAATTTATTTCGTAGTCTTATTATGTGAAGTCTAGCGCACTAATAAAGTGATTGAATATTTTCATGCAAGGCCAATTAGTTATTTGTTTAAATTCTATTCATTTTTTTTGCTGTCGGAAGCCGATGTAGGCTTCAGCATGTATAAACGTATAAATATGAATAAACTAGGTGTGCGACTTAGCTTTTATAACCCTATCTAAACGCTGTAAACATACTCTTGCGGGAAATAAAATTTGGCGTACAGCAGTTTTACGAAAATAATAAAGGGAAATACAGATATTTAAGTAACTTACTATGCAAGTATTTATGAACCTCACTTTAAAGTTGCTAGTTTTTTACCATAAATAAAAGCCCAAACTTGACTACTTAAAAGTATTGCTTAATAAATTGTGTGCCGATATCCCCTTTGCATACAAGTTGACACGTGTGTTGTAAATCACATTTATGCAAATATTTATGAACCTCACTTTGAAGTTGCTAGTTTTTTACCATAAATAAGAACCCAAACTTGACTACTTAAAAGTATTGCTCAATAAATTGTGTGCCGATATCCCCTTTGTATACAAGTTGACACGTGTGTTTTAAATCACATGGGCTCTGATACACGTGGCACTCGACCATGTACAGTGTAGTTTTAGTATCTAACGGCAAGTCAATCCAATTGGTGTGTTAACGTCATGACGACTTATTGACGAATATAATTCACTGGCATTTCTACGGCAGCCGTCTGTAAGCCAACGGTAGATGTTAACAAGCCGATGCTGAACCACGCTCAACATTTTTTAACCAACTTGATTTTTACTAACTTAAAAAATAAGCAGGTAATGAAATCGAATGGTATGTATGTGATATCGTTAGAATTGGGTAAAATTTCAACATGTTGATGAATGAAAGTTTCTAAACACATGTACAAAATTTTGTAAGTGTATGTATGTCTTTGAAATAAAACAACTTTTTTACGCATTAACTTTTCGCGAGTTAATAATTTTATCCCGACGTTTCGAACACTTTACAGCGTTTGTAGTCACGGGTAGACTAAGATGTTATTTGTCATTTACAGAGTTTTTGAAAAAAAAAACACTACCGTCACTCAATAATATTAATTGTCCTGCCTTCGACTCTGAGACTTAATTGACCATGTAGTATGCCCTGCTACGCGTCTATTAACTCGCACACAGGTTTAGCGCAAGAAAGAGAAAGTAGAAAACCTCACTCCCTCCCACGCCTCACAGCACTGCCAGCCGCCTGTCGCTCATTCGTGTCCGTGCGCTCGCGCCGTTACAACGCACGCAGTAACCACAGTATATATCGTTAAGTTTTTATTTCGTGCTAAACGAAACTTACCTTATAGTGATACGTATATATTCATAAAGTGAATGTGAAGTAAAACGCACTACTCAGCGTGGCTGCACCATGCATGCTTTACGCTTCGCGGCCGAGCTAGCACGCGATGCTAGCCAGTCCGCATTTTCCGCTCCGAATCAATACGCGAAATTGATCTGTAGCAAATACCGGCCGAGCTGACACGCGATGTCAGCCAGTCCTAATTATCTAGATCATTTTTGATCTCAGCTGAGACTTTTGGTATGCGTTGCTTCCAATATCCTACCCTCATTTTCATTGCGAAAAAGAGGAACAAGTTGGGTGAATTTACAGTCAATTGGGCTTTAATGCTAATAATAAATTACAGCCAAAGGCATTCATACATAATTCCACATACTAAGCAGCGCTGACGATGCGCCATCATGGCCTCTAAGTATGAAGCAGCGGCCCTCGCCCGCACTCATCCGGCCCAACAGGCGCCTGCCTGGGTATGTTCTTCCTGTGCGAACGCGACGGCCCATGATGCGCCGCGAATTACTTCGTAACGGTGATCTACCGTCACAACTGCAGCGTTTTTTCAACGTTTCGCACTTGGAATCAGAATCCGACCAAAAAAGGTATGTGTTTTTATGAAAGCTTTATTATATCACCTTAAGGCCGTACGTACATATGTACTTATTACGGGCTACCGTATTCCACTCGTGGCGAAACCACGACCGAACACTTGTCTCAGCCAATCTTTTGATAAATATTAAAATGGAGCATAATGTAAGCCATCACACTAACAAACAAAAATAGCAATAAAATAATACAAAGCACCTTTTCGTAAGTACCGAAAAATAGTGGCGGCAGATTTATTTCAAATCGAATAAATTTTTATTTATTTTATACATTTTTGCTCGGAAAAGTAAAATTAAAAACACTTTTACTGCCTAGACCTTAATCATAAATACACGTATTCTGCAACCTGCAGTACACGCTCCAAATTTTTTCCCAAAGCTCTAAAAACGGTAGCATGGCATCCCTCCATAGCTCACGTAGTTATGGGTGGTTTTGGTCTTATATCCGCCATTGATTACAACTCTTTTGTACTTATTTCTTGCCAATGGCTATAAAATTGTCTAATTAGACAATGCTATGGTAAACGCAACACTGCTTAATAATACTACTTAAAATATCGAATTTAATAGATTGTGTAAAAAGATAACAATTTACTTTTTTTGAAAGCAAGTTTCTACATACATTTCTGCTTTCTGTTTATACCTATAACTATTCAGCTTGTGGTTGGCTCTTTTATTATAAATAGCAAGCAAGCAAGCTGTAAGCTTGCCCAGTACGTACCAAAATATGGTTGGGTCCATATAAAAACCGGTCCGTTTAAAAACCCCATTTTTTGCTTTCAATTTTAACAGCTATGATAAAAATGAGAATGAGCTTTGCTCAATACCTGGCATATGTATAATTCTGAATGGTAGAAAATTTGACGTATTTAGTTTTGAAATCCAACTAAGATTTAATCAATTTCTCAGGAAATATAACGGTAAAGCTTAGATTTTATTTACCGATGCAATAACAACTAGCTGGAAAGCGTGATTGTTTTGAAATGTATCTTATCAAATTCCCTAATCAATATAGTACTACCGACATATTAGATTTATTAAGGTGCTCGCGGTATTCCATTGTTTTAGAGTTGATTACATTTTTAGAAAAATATGCTGTGACAGTGATATGCTTTTTTATGAATGCATTCATATAACCGTTGCAAAGTTCGGTACTTAATCTCGAGTCGAGAAAACTGTGTCCTTTATCTTTGGAAAAGTCAGCCACCGACCAGTAAAGATTGTGACAACCTTTGGTCACCTTAAATTAATTTACTTTTGTTTCTATGAGCTTGTTTTTTAACATGTGCTACCACGATCACCACCGAAGAATAATTCAAATAAAATGTCATATTGTATGAAGTATCCGCAGATAGCACTAACCAGAACTAATCAACACATTGTTAAATATACCGTAAGAATAGGTAGCTACAAAATTGAAACAAGTCCATTTTACGAAAATAATGCCTTTTTGTTTTTTATGGATATGCAATAACAAAGCATATGAATTGGTACAATTTAATTTTCTCAAGTATAATATTATTTTATTTAATATTCTTCGGTTATTTTTATTTGTCATGTGCCACATGCCACACGTAAAACGTAGGGACGTTTAAGGTGTGATAAATACAAGACATGTTCATTATTACGCAAATACTACTATCGATATTTTTTTTAACAAAAGGCAATTATTATATATTAAAATAAATAAATAAAACTGGCGTATCCTAAATGCAATGCTGCATTAGACCCAAATTGCACTACAATTATCTAATTTGAGTTATTGGAAATATGAACCATGTTAATTTTCCTACTATTTATTCTGTGATTTAATAATAAACTACATCAAATAAATATCTAATCATCAGTTTTTTTTCACCCAATTACATTCATCCACTCCACAACAATCTTCCCCAGAAAGCCACTAAGTTACTAAGGAACGATTCTTTGGAAACGTTGCTCCAATTAGTAATAAAATAGATACTTATAATATGAACTTTATCGTTTGATGTTTAAAGAATTCGATAAACTGTGTTTAATAAATTTTCAAAGGACATTTCATCTTAATATTCACCAGTTACTAAGGTATGGTGGAACAATTGTAGAATTAAAATTAATAACAAAACAGGTCTAGTGGCACGATAGTCCGGCCCGCCTCCTAGTTGAATATATATATATATATATATATATTTCATTTTCAAAATGTTTTTTTTAAAGGACTTTCCCTCCACTCTTACGCCAGAGGACGTCATGTGATACGACAATTCATTAAAATTTGAGTCAAATAATTATTGTAAACCAAATAATTCTTGTTTTTTTTATGAACCATATATAAGAATGTTTTTAAATATGTATGAAACCAGTCTACCTTGGGATCTCGATATGACAAAGGTACTTGTATACGATATCAGTTTATTTTTAGATTTTTTGTCCAAATAGGTACCCTAATTCTGAATCATAATCAGATTTTTTTTTGACACTGCTCATAATATTGAAACAAGTCAATATTTGTCAAACTTAAATATATATATATATATTTATAATTAAATAAATAAAAAACTCATAGTAACTAACTCGAAAGATAGTATTTATATTTACTATAATCCTTAAAAGTTATCTAGACAATAAAATTAAGAGTAAATTTACAACGAGAAATCTGACCATGTGCCGACTATCGAATACTCGGCGAACATTCCTGGTCGATTACTCGAATATAAGATAAATGTATTTGGCCGGGACCGGGTAGTACCAAAACTTCTGTCGGAGAAATTGTTTGCGGACGTTCGCCCTTATAAAGTCACAAAGTTCTCAGAAGCCGATTTTTAATCTTCTTCATTTCTGAAGAAGATTGTATATTGTAAATTGATTGATATAGTTACTTTTCAGTTACTAAAATACTTATTGAATTTTTAATTATATATAAATAAATAAAAAATCATTACTTACCTACTTACCCATGCCTTAAAATTTCTGATAACGACAATATTTCAAAGCCATTGAATTTTCGTATTCTTTTGGTAACTCGGCAAATAATCATATAGCATTGATAGATACCTGTAAATATTTCATGATCTTAAGAGAATTTCATTCCTTAAAATAAATAAATTAATCAATTGCTTTTATATCAATCATCTAACACTTTTTATAACCAAATGTTTTCTCAGGTATTCGAAATTTAAATGTATAAAATATTATTTATATGTTTGGTATTCGGACGTATATCTTTAAAACAGTCACATTAATACCTAAATATCCCATTCTAAAAAGCAATAGAATATCATGTATGTATTTCAAATCTATAATTATAAAATATGTTAAAAAATTGCAACACAAGATTACGATTTGTCAGACTTACCTTCCAGCCCGTTACCTTATCAAAGATAATGCGCTCACTAAAAAGTGTTTTCTGTATGTAGCTTTCCTCGTATTATATATTCCGTATTGTTTGTTATTTATATAACACGCCACAATAAAAATAAGAAATAAAACTATTTCTGTTTCAGATTCCTAAAATAAATAAATTATATATTTTTCGTTAATCATTAAAAAAAAAACTCACAAATATCTTCTTTCTTCCTAGTAAAAATATTTGTTTATAGTAGAAAGTTATAACTTATCATAGTTATCATACATCCATTCTTTTTTAGTAATAGTAATACATCTAAATGTCAAAGATGGTGACGTGAACAATAAATTGTTATTTAATATGATCGTTCTAATGATCAAACAGTAACAGAGATGTCAACTTATTCTGTTGTAACAACATTGATTTTACTCCGAACATCTACATGGTCAATTAAATCTCAGAGTCGAAGGCAGGACAATTGGATGATCAAACGAACTTACCTTAAGTGAAGTTCGATCCAAATTGTCCTGACTTCGACGAAGAGATTTAAGGTCCCACCCTTCCCAATTCCCGTGTACGTTTTTTATGCAAAAATAATCGTCACCCATACCATAAGTATAATCAATGTTGTACATCTCATACATCGGTCTCCTTGCTCTGAAATGAATGAGCGACAGGCGGCTGGCAGTGCTGTGAGGCGTGGGAGGGAGTGAGGTTTTCTACTTTCTCTTTCTTGCGCTAAACCTGTGTGCGAGTTAATAGACGCGTAGCAGGGCATACTACATGGTCAATTAAATCTCTTCGTCGAAGTCAGGACAATTTGGATCGAACTTCACTTAAGGTAAGTTCGTTTGATCATCCAATTAACGTTCCTATCCACGCAGAAAGAGCTAACTGTGACTTGTGATCTTGCAGTGAGTGGTCTAGCTTGGGTCCTAGTTAGTACTGGATCCCATGCTGGTGGAATTTTCGAACTATCTTCTCTGTTAAAATTTGGATGTTTTCTTATTTGTATAGCTACGCGTAGCGTACGTGGAATGAACCGACGTTCTTTTGACAGTACTTTAGGTTTGTAAAAACATATGAAGTGGTGAGGTTTCTCTAAGGCATGTTCACACACTGCAGCTTTTATGTTTCGTCTTGTAGTCTTGATGGAAGCTCGCTTTAAGATATTTCCAATTTTGACAGTGACCCCCTTGATGTAAGGTAGGGCGTTCAACTGTCATGGGCTTGGCAATGGCAAGGGGTCTGCAACGACGTGGTACTGGAAGCTGGTTGTCCCGTAGTACCTTCCTTACATGCTGAAATTCAGTAGCCAGGTGTCGGTCGTCACAGATGCCCAACGCTCTCTGTAACAAAGTTTTGCCTACGGTAGCTAACTGTGAAGGATGATGGTGAGATGCACCATTGAGATATTTGTCTGGATGGATGGCCTTTCTAAAAACTGTGTGGTTAAGTGTGTTATCACAATTCCTCTACGAAAGCTAGTTTATTGTTTGCCTCAATTTCCATAGTAAATTGTATTTTTGGATGAATAGAATTAAGATGGTTCAAAAAAGCAGAAACTTTATCAGTGGGTAATATTGTGAAGGTGTCTCTACGTACCGTTTATAAAACCTTGGTGATATAAGTGATATGTTCAAAGCTGTGGCCTCAAAATCTTCCATGAAGATATCAGCAACAACAGGTAATGCTGGGGAATCTATCGCTACACCATCAATTTGTATGTAGAATTCACCGTCTCATAGTAAATAGCAGATGTTAGGCAATTCTATAAAAGTTCTGCATATTCTTTGGGCATATCCAATTCAACTAACTTCCTTGTGGTAATTTCAATGCAGTCTTTCACAGATAAACTTGTAAATAGGGACTGAACATAAAAACTAACCATTGGTTTTTTTTTCTGCCAATTGCAAGGCAGGACCGTGGGGTGTTGAGGCCCGCACTCTTTTTAGAGAGTTAGGTCGAAGATTGAGAGAGAAGGGGAATGATCCTCGCTCTGGTTCCTGGTTGGTTCAGCAGGTCTCCATTGCCATTTAACGCGGCAATGCAGCGAGCATAATGGGGACCTTTGGATCGACTAGGTTACGGGGTGGGTCCTAATGTAGGTACCTACTTAATTATTTCTTTTGTTTAAGGTTTTTGTTGACAATGCTTGTTGCTGAATATATTGAATTGAATTAGACAAATACAAAAAAAAATATGCAATGTCTTTAATTGGCTTATGAAGATAGGAATCCTTAACATGTGCCGTAGTTCCTCCTCGTAGTACAGATAGTGTTTTCGCCACATGCTTCGCCAGCTTGTAAGTTGGGGAATTAATCTGATTCACAATAGGACGAAGAGGAACATTGGTTTTGTGTATTTTATGTATTTGAGCATACAGTTTAGGTGGTTTTGCATATGTTGTTACTGATTGCTTAGCATCAAGATTTAAACTATGCTACGCTATGTTTTTTTCACTAGGTCGCTGGTTTTCTTTAATATGTTGCTCGTTTGATCTGTTTTTACATGTTTGTAGGTGGTTTCGTCCGACAGCAACTGTGATATTTTGAGTTAATAATCTGATGTATTCATTATGACCGTAGCGTTTCCTTTATCTGCACGTAAGATTGTCTATTCCGGTTTAAATTTTAAGTTTTTAAGTGCTAAATATTGGTCACGAGAAAGATTCGACTTAGGTATTTTGCTATGTCGTAGGACGCATTATAAGTCGAATCTTTCTATAAGTCGACAGTTGAACGCCCACCTGCCGTACTACCTTACATCAAAGGGGTCAGTTACAAAATTGGAAATATCTTAAAGCGAGCTTCCATCAAGACTTATTTCAAGCCGCCAGAGAAAATTAACCATTTTTTACCAACTGTCAAGTGCACCATACCTCTTCAAGTCAAGTCAAGTCGCACTTTAAAGCGATGGCTGCGTCAGAGGTCCCGGGTTCGATCCCCGGGTCGGGCCAAAAATATATACCTAAGTGTTTCTGTTCAGAAAATCTTATTTCGTTATCGTTTTTGTTTATTAAATACTTTACCAAATTATGCATTTATTCAGCTTTCAGGCAGTATTTACTTATTATGGGGCGCAATAAACTTATAAGCAGTGGTTAAACTTTTTTTGCGCGCCGCGCTCTAAAAACGTAAAAAAAACGTAGAGATCACGCCCGCCCGAGGTCGCGGATGCTAAGCATATACCCGGCCGCGCGGCCTGGACGTTCGTTCGGCTAGACAGCCCCTTCATAAGTTTTGACCAACCCAAAGTACTGTCAAAAGAACGTCAGTTCATTCCACGTATGCTTCGCGAAGCTATAGAAATAAGAAAACATCCAAATTTTAACAGAGAAGATGGTTGGAAAATTCCACCAGCATGGGATCCAGTTCTAAGCTAGACCACTCACTGTAAGATCACAGAGAAACAGTTAGCTCTTACTGCGTAGAAAGGAACGTTAATTAATATTATTGAGTTACGGTAGTGTATTTTTTTTTCAAAAACACTGTTAATAACAAATAACATCTTAGTCTACCCGTGACCACGAACGCTGTGAAGTGTTTGAAACGTCGGGATAAAATTAATAAACTCGCGAAAAGTCAATCCCTAAAAAGTTGTTTTATTTCAATGAGTAATATTCGCGTTAACTTCAGAAACAAGTTTGAATGTATGTATGTATGTTTGTCTCAGGATTTATCGAAAACGGAAGGTTATAGCAAGTTGATACCTTTTGAGATCAATCTGATATATTTTATTAAGATTTATTTTGATGGTTGTCAGCCGACAACCATCGGGCGACTCGCCGTAAGTGCGTTACAATTTGGTAACAATCCATGCACCGCTGGTCGTATATAGGCCTCGAGTTGATTTAGATCCGAGATGGTGACGTTGCGAAATTGATAGAATTGTGTTGAAGATTCAACATTATTTAAATATTACTAATCGCCTCGAGTTGATACGGTGTTGTTTCCGTTACGGGTGTATAGATGTGCAACAACCTTAACAATACGCGATCAATTATCCGGCAGCTGAAACAACAACTCGAAGGCTTGCTCGTCCAATCGCAAAACCGTGTACCTATAGAGATTCAAAGTAGAAGCTAAACAAAACCGTCAGTACGAACATTTTGCAAAATTGATTTGTACATTTCGAAAATCGATAATTTACTTTAGGATATTTTCGTAGCCTATACATTTAATAAGCGTAAAAGTGTCAAAATGCTTTCAACTTCCAATCATGGGTATTATGTTTTTGTGTATTATACCTATTGACAATTGAAAGTAAATTACCCACTTACTTCAGCTCAGCTACAGATGATGACTTGTATCTAGAGTTGATATTTCCGCGGCAATAATGTTGACACAAAGTTTACTAAAACGCAAGTGGTGTATTTAAATGTGACATAGCATATACAGCGTGTGGTTTGTAATAAGAGCAAAAAAATCAATGATACTATAGAGTATTCCAAGTTACCTTGCTTATTATTTATGGGTCATAGCGCTCTAAAACGCTTTAACTTAGAGATATAATAAGCCAAAGTTGTTCTACCTAATTAATGTATGTTTAAATCGCTTGCTCGTCGTAGTAAATGACAATGTCAAGTTCTAAGACAAGACACATTTGTTTGCTATACATTGCAGATTTTGATTGCAGAGATTTTGCAGATATTACGGGTTAGATTTATTTTGTAAGAAAATAACAAATAAAATAACTATTTATAAAAATAAATTACAAGTGATTACCAGTTTCTTTATTTAAAGTTATTACAGGCCACAACCTGTATGTATTCTGCTGCAAGACTCTCATTGCAAAATATGGGTATTTCTCTCCGATTCATTTTCCAAATGACCCGTTGCAAGCGGAATCTAGCTCTATTTAGCGACTTTTAAGTCGTCCATTCATTATCATGTTGGACAAGCGTATAGGATCAGCGACTCGAAATTGACATGAATCGGCAGCTGCTCTCGATGCGTTCTCACTATTTTAGCGTAAAAAATCCATCATCGATGCCTGCCATTGACTTGCCGACGGATGTAAACAACATCAACCATTGTCATAATGGAATGTCAGCTATAATAAATTCCATGCAATATCCACAGACTACTTGACCAAAAATATCACAATTGTATCTACACAGGGAAAATCAACCGTCTGAATGACAGCACTCGTTATTTTTTTTGATTGCGAGCAAGCGTTGCGATGTTTGAGATTTTGCTCATTTTTGTAACATTTCAACTATCCTGCATGCTGTCTATGACAACATTTCCGTGATGTTGCTGTTTTGAAAAGAATTTCCTCATCAAAACGTTGAATTTTCTAGATAGTTTTACAAGTGGGTGTGCTACTTATTAACTTCAATCCAATTAAATTAATTGTTGAACTAAATTGTCTTATTCAGATGTCAGCATAAAATTACATCTCTACATAATCATAAAAAAAACTTTTATAACACCAAGGGTAACTCCCTTCTTGGGACTACTTGAAAACTAAATCAAATAATATTGAACATACAAAATGTTTCTTCTATTTCAGACATGATTTTCCATTATGCTCAGAGCACATAGGGCTTTAGCATTTTAAACAAAAAAAAATTAGAATTTTATATATTTTCTTGTCTGCAATATACAGGAAGGTTGCTATTCCAATTTGGTGGGTATTTATCTTGCTGAAACTTTTTCGTGGACATTTAGAATAACCTTTTTTTATTGATGACTTACGATAAGACAAAATAATAGAGCAAAACAGCAAAAAATTTACAATAAGTGGGATGTTGGGACACCTGCTATCATTCTAGGGTTAGAGTCACATACAGGCGGAGTAGCTTAAACTATTATTACTCTTATTTTCCAACAGAGAAACCGTGAAACCAGTGTCTAACTACAACATCATTTCTCCTGCGATTTTTTAAATTTCTATCCAATCCTTAGACATTCAACTCCGCAAACAGGATTTATCCCAACAAAGGATGACACACAAAGGATTTCTAGTATACCAGGATCACTTTGTATTATCCGCAGGAATAACAAAAACACCGTTGGCTGCTGTAACGCAAATATTGTGTTTTCCGTTAGTTGATTTTCACTAAAGACGTGCAACTGGAGAAGTGTAAACTCCATTTGAATTGCCATTGATAATGTTGTTTAAGGATCTTGCAAATAGTTTATCTGTTTGCATATTTCGGGCTAAAATAACAATTTGTGAAGAGATAACAGCGTTTGAAGTTTAACACACACAGCGGTAACAACTTTTATATATACTCAGTTTTGTTGTTTTTTACAAAATAACTTAATTTTGTGACTGAAATATGAAACGCAATACTCTTTGATGTTTCTGTCGTAGTGATTAAGAATGGGTTAAGTGTTAAGGTAGACTCAACTCTTGCAATGCGGTCCAGACATACACATCCATACAAAGCAATGCACACTCGTCTGTCTTTCTTTCGTTCCATCATTGCCACGTTGTTTCGTGGGGCCGCATGCTGAGAGCTGTCTATTTCATTCATCACATTGCTTAATAGTCATTTCTTTTAGTATTTTTATGCAAAAAGATTTGCTAATGATTGTTGACAGCAAGTCGGTGGTGTGTCAAAGGCAGAACAAACAGTATCTTGACGGCTAATCGCTGACGTACTGACGGCAGTCGACGGTTTATCCGCGATTAGCGTCAGCAATCTGCCGTCTGTGTGCAGAACAATAACAGTATTTTAATCAAGGATCTAACAAAGCAAGGGCTTTCGAAAAAAATGACATCAATATAAATGTTATGGTTTTATGGACAACAGAATTACCACGCTAACATTCTAATTCGGTACCTTACGCTTTTTATGAGCTAGAACCCAAATTGCCTGGTCGTCATCTTGAAAAACGTTTATGCTCCTACGTAACCGAATGTTGCCAGCACAATAAAATCTTCGTAGGTGATAAAAATGTTTTTGTCTTACGATGACAAACAATGTTTGCGTGGGAATAATGTTTTTATGACGTCATTAGCTGTGTATTGATGGGCGAAGTAGTTTTTGTGGGATGCTCGAACAATTACAGAAGTGTGATAAATTCGTTTGTGAGTATGAATATCGGAATGACCATAGATTTATAAAATGATATTTATAAATTTAGATGTAAATTTATTTAGGGACATAACTTTTCACATGAACGTAAATACAATGTGATTAATCATTGTTTTTTTTCTCATGTGACAAAATTATAAATATCATCGTCAGGTGGCAAACGCCTTTAATTTCTAGATAACGGACGAGCTTCAAGAAACTTTTAACATTGATTGATTTCAGATAACCGTCCATCACTGTGATTAATTAGTTCATTTTCTTAGTAATTCAAGGCTTTGTCTTCATAGCGTCATTCAAACCATCAAGAAATATGAGCGTTTTTTTAATCTTATGAAGGCTTAGATTTTTTGTTACTGCTTAGGGAGTGTGCAATCACATACACGATCCAATTTAAATATTGATATTTCAAGAGAACCATTAATGGTGTTCACGGATCTTTCAATTGGACTGAACTTTGCAATATGTAAATTCGATGGTGTTTTATGTAAGGTGCCAAGCCGGTGCGTGGTGATAGGTAGATAAACCCCTATGTAATGTTCAGCGATTTTCGGTAGTTACCAAGAAATTTAAAAAAAAAGTTTGAATAGGAAATAATTCAAAATGCTTCAGAAAATGATTTATTTTTATTTTCACGTAATAGATCATTCATCTTGAAATAGAATCTTGCCTAAAACATGTTCAGTCAGCAAATGAATGATAATTTTAATTTTAAACTCCGCCCATAAGTACCTTTTTTCGCAAGGGGCTTTATTTGCAAATATCTCGATAACTAGCGAAAATCGCTGAACTGATAATAAATCTGATCAAGTAGGTGTATCATATAGGTGTAAAGGCAGTTTTTGAGATATTACGAATAAATATTATTAGATATATTAAGTATGAATATTATTCTTACGTTTCAATCCACGACCGACAATAATCATCGGCGCGGTAGTTCAATTGGTTCAAGTCCTGCCCGTGCGCTAATTTTTAGTTTCTTATTTCATCTTTAAGAATTTTAAATATGCCACTATGAGTGTTAAAAGCAATCTAAAACATTATATTTTATTGTATTCAAAAAAAGGAGAGTAAGTGGTAAGCGTGGGTAAATAAACTTAATATAAAAATTTCGTGGAAACAAAGCAATCAATCATAAAATAACTATTACAAATCTTTAATATTCCAGCGTTTTATTGCCAAATGCAAGATATAAAGGGAATACAAAATAACTCACTTCATTACCGCAGTAGGTAAAAGGAACCAATATGATGACTCTTTAGATATTTTTTCTAACAAAATAACTTTTCGTTTACTTAATTCACCCAGTTCTTGATGCAGGCCTTAAAAAAAGTAATTTTAACGAGTCAATTGTTATCAGTGCCTTGAGACCAACTAAATTAACGACAACTACGTGACTCGAGAAATAGTGTTGTTAACTTATCGACTGATTTGACGACATCGATATGTATAAACGTCTTTATCTATGTAGACATCGAAAATAAATAGTAAGAGTGACTATCCACAAGGCTATATTTTTATTTTTAAATATTTGTAATATCAAGTTAAAAGCCAGCTTCAAGCGACAAAATATTACTTTTACGTCTTTATAAATCTAATATATTAAATTCTCGTGTCACAGTTTTCTTTGCCATACTCCTCCGAAACGGCTTGACCGATTTTGATGAAATTTTTGTGCTTATCCGGTATACATGAGAATCGGCCAACATCTATTTTTCATCTCCCTAAATGTTAGGAGTAGTCCACCCTTAAATTTATTTATTTATTTTTTAGACAAAATTTTTAATTTCTACTTTTTTATGATACAACATACAAAAATACATACAACCTTCAATTTTCACCATTCTACGATCAACCCTTATTTTTTAATAGCCATTTTAGTAATTTAAGGGCAAAACAAAATTCGCTGGGAATGCTTAACTCTTAAAATTACGGGACTCGGCGGGACGGGGCTGGGGCGGGACGGGGCTGGAGGCGAAACAAAGTTTGCTGGGTCCGCTAGTTTCAATATAAAATTGTCAAGATAATAAGCCCTGTAGATTACCAAAGGACGTAGGTGCTGTATCCCACGGTAGTTTTGCGGGATCGCTGCGTTACTGTATCCTGCAGAAAAGTCATAAAATCTTTTATTGTGCAATTGGAAAATTTCACACGTCCAAAATAAACCCTACTACAACTTCCGGACAATTGTAGCTGAGTAAACTCTGGTGTATTCACACGGCATGCCGTGTGAATACACCAGAGTACTGTGTCTTTACAACTCCACACAATTATTCTTTATTAACCTACCTAATAGAAACATAGTACCTAATTGGAAAGCGTGGATAAATAAACTTAATCTAGAAGTGACGTGGAAACGTAGCGATCAATCAAAAAAGGGGTATTATAAATTAGATCAATTATCAAACCGAAAAATCTACCTGCACAAAAAAAGTTAGCTAGTCAGATAGGAGTATACAACGTGCGGTTTTATCGGTAAGTAAAAACGAGATAAGATAACGCTGACAGGAGTTGACAGGACTCAGTTTGCCCATTAAACTTACCGATGAAACCGGGAGATGTATATTTCGCAGCGTTTTCATGGCGATTGCGGCGATTGTGCATACTGTCATTTTTGGAGTGGTTCACCTGGGGGTTTTCGTTGGTCTAGTTAAGTACAGAACTGGATGCATTGCTCTGATCCCAAAGTGAGTAGCTAGTAGAATTCTGTTATGGGAATCAGACACAACAATAGTACCACAAAACCCAGACGCGAGACAATACAGAAAATTATGATTTCTACATTGACCCGACCGGGAATCGAACCCGCGACCTCGGAGTGGCAACGCCTTGAAACCCAGAGTGCGTAGCCACTATACCACGGAGGTCTTCAAAAACAAAGAAAGGCATACAGTTTTCACAAGTGCAAACGGTATATCTAATAATATAGGCATTAAAATGCTTACAATACTAATCGAGATCCTGCAGGAAACCTGCAAAATACGGGATGTCGCTGTAGGGGACGGCCCTTAATGAACCAATTGAAAGAATTCAAATCAAAAGCAAAGAACAAGGTATTATGTTAAATAAAGAAAAAAACTTAAATGATTCGTTTGGTCGCCCATTACAATCCAATAGGCAAGATGACTTTAGTTTTGCCCTTCAGTTAAATAATACCGATAGAAAAATATTTTTCTAGCATTGGCGTACAACCCTATTGGGAGTCGTAATATTTATCTTTTTCTGAACTATTTCACTATGTGGCTCTTTACTTTTTGTGAATTAAACTTGTAAAATATATTAAATTGCGCACCTTCAATAAAAGTTGTTGTCATTGCAACAGTTGTGTCATCTAGCTAGATGTCAGTAAGGTTAAAAGTTACTATTAAGGGGCTACCCGGATTATTAACGCACACACTAGCGCCACTTTAGTAGAAAAATCATAACTCGTTAAATAAAAGACCAATGAAAAATCTGGTAGACACGATTGTTGTACAGATTTTATAGTTTATTTAGTACGTTTTAACTGTTTCTAAAGTAGTTTACTGTGGTTAGAGTTAGAAAAACTGCTGAATATGGCCACTTTTGGTAATTTTTCTAACTGTAACTACAGATAACTCTGTTTTATTGAACATAAACATTATATCTAAACCACATAACCAGTACTACAATCGTGCCTACCAAATTTTCGATTGGTCTTTTATTTAACGAGTTATGATTTTTCTACTAAAGTGGCGCTAGTGTGCGCGGTAAAAATCCGGGTAGCCCCTTTTGTATCGCCTTGAATTTAGAAAAAAAGAAATGCATTTCTCCATTAATTTAATCGTCGTATTGCGGACGAAAACAAATGAGCTCAATGAGTAAAAACAACTTTTTGAATAAATCAATTGCTGCGGACAAAAACGGACCAGTAGCTTACATGCCAGTTACTGACATGTGCCACCAATCACATACATTGCTTTGATCTCAAAAGTAAGGAGCTAATGCACTTGGGTTATGGAAATCAGACACAACGTTGGTACCACAATACCCAGACCCGAGACAATATAGAAACATTTTGATTTCTATATGACCCGACTAGGAATCGAATCCGGGACCTCAGAGAGGCAACGTCATGAAATGAGGTCATCAGTTTGCCATCTTATTGAATAAGTTATATTTTAAGTACAGTCGCTCGTAACTTGTTACTTGGTTCCAAACGTTTTAGTTACTTCAGGTAGGTATCCTAAAAAATTACATGATATTTTCAGTTTTCTGCGTACTTGTAGTAATGACCAACAAACAAACCACTCGTTTTACCACAGTAAAATCGTCTATCGTTTCACGCCACTCCAATTTTATTCGATTTGGAATTACTTACAATACAATTTTGAATCGAAACCAGAGTACATTTGAAGGATGTAATCAGGTTGGCCTAAAATCCGATTTACCCAATTTATTTCGATACTCTTAGGACAGGAGACAACCGAGCGTAAATATATCATTCAAAAAATAAAAACCTCTTTTCTAAAGTGAAACTGCAGTGATCATTAGCGGTTTTGAAAAAGCTTTTCTGAAATAAATGAGTACCTAAACAATTTTGGTAGGCTAATTTGTCTACATACAAACATACGACATATTATTATGTTACCAAAGAAAATAACTATGACAAGGATATCAGCATTAAATTATTTTAACCGAACATAACTGGTTGAGATATCCAGCTTAGCTGGCTAAGCAAGATACTAATTTGTATTTTTTTTTCTTTTAAGTATTCACAGCATGATTAAGTGGTGCATACTATCTCTATTACTAATCTTGAAAACTCTGTGGATCACTTTTTATTGGTACTTTTCTGTGTACCTATGCTCTAACGGCGTGAGAGATCAAAAATTTTTTATTTTATTTCATGTAACTCTTGTATTTACGGCGCATTTTTTTCCCTTTTTTCATAACTCTCTGTCAGTCTCAAATACTGGAAGAATTATATTGTTAAGTAAATGTAATAAGAGTGTTATATTATTCTTACTTCTTTTTGTTAAAAGATCTATTTCAATAACTAGCGGTTCCCGCGACTTTGTTCGCGCGTTTTCAGTTTGCTTTCTCCTCTCCCGTCGCAGGTGATGTCTTATATAGCCTCCCTCGATATATTAGCTATCCAACACAAAAATAATTGTTCGAATCGCCAAATAATACAGATAAACAAAAAAACTAACAGTTAAGCTTTATTATATTAGTATATATTGATTGCTACTTATTACTGTTGATGATATTGACAAAGATAGGCGATAACAGTTATTACTGTGAGCGAGAATTACGGTAGCCGTGAAAGTGTTTTCTTTTACCATTATTTTTTTATCTAGATTTTTCCTCAGTAATTTAATTGTATTATTTTTAGTAAGGCATCCAACATCAAAGTCAAATGTTCGGCTTATTTACGTAGGGCAAATATTCCAGTCTTATATTGATTGTGCAGTTAATTTTAGGATTCAAAAACAGGACAGCTTCCTTCGAGGCTGCTTGCTTGAGGCCAGTAAAGCTAACTTGAACTTCTCTGACATCAAAGCTTTCCATCTTTATAAACAAATAATTAAGAATAAGTAAATGATTATGTTAAGATATGACCTGATTTGCAAAAGCAATTAAACTATCAACGCTAATCATTAGTACATGAAAGTTATTAACACGAACATTTGAACTATTCATTATCCGAAATTTAGAAACAATTGCTTAACTATGAGGCATTCATTTTATGCGATCGTAGGAACTATTTCCATATATTAATAGTAACAGTTTGTATTGTTTGTGTTTACATTCAATTACTGTAACATGTCATTATCTATTTCATTTAAGTAAGCTTTGATCCATAATGTATATGTTTACATACTGTGTACAATGTGTATAACTAAACGCAATTCTCTGAATTGTTTGATTACACAATATTGTCAAAATAGGTACTTGTTATTTGTTGCTATTTATTTAAAGTTGAGGATTTAAAGAAGAGGGAAAGCTTATACGAATCAGATACGTGTGATTGTAAAACCTAAAACTTCAAGAATTGAACAAAGTTACTCACTGGGTGGAATATCATTGAAAAGGTAGATGAGATGATTATGAACCAAAATAGTGGAAAAGGAT
Organism: Pyrausta purpuralis; assembly: GCA_963924145.1. NCBI lineage: Eukaryota > Metazoa > Arthropoda > Insecta > Lepidoptera > Crambidae > Pyrausta > Pyrausta purpuralis. The sequence goes on from OZ001664.1 coordinate 19,187,824, forward strand.
TGTAAAAAATCATGAATTCTAAAAGTCTAACAATGTCGTATGTGATAACCAGTTCGGAATTCAAGCAGGAAAGGGTAAAATTTACCTTATGATGAAGTTACAGATGATGTACATGGATATATGAACTGAAAAAATATACTAATTAATTAATTGACTTTTTAAGTGCGTTTAATTTTTACACTAAATAATATACACATCAACAGGACCCATATTTTAAAATCACTCGCGTTAAGATGGCGTGTGGTATTCAATAATTAATGTACGATTTTCCAATAAAAATGAGTATAATTCCACACGGGAGTTATAAGAAAAATATAGTTGTATTTTGTGAGTGCTTACTAACTAAACAAAATAAGAAATTCTGGTTGGAACTCGTTGCGTCAGTACAAACCTTTATGGTTTAAGAATGCAACTTTTACATATTTCTGTAATTTTATTTAATTTGGTAAATTAATAAAAAACATATATATAGAGAAAGAATGGTAGCACAAAAAGATGACTTTGAGGTTAAATAACCTTACAGGTACCTAAAAGCACCTCATCTTAAAACAAATAGTTTCCTTATACAAAAAACGGCATTACTACCAATAACGCTTAATACGTTGAAGTAAATTCATTCGCCTGTCCGCTTTTAGATGAATTGGCCACGATTACTCTATGAGCTTCATGCAACTTTTTCATTAACGGATTCAGTTACAGGAACTTCAACCTTTTTTAAAAAGATATATATTTGAAATTCGTCTGGAAAAAGCTAGCTAGTTGACGATACGAAAAAATTCCCGGATGAACCGCCACTGCGTTACACATTGGAAAAGGAAAAAAAATGCGAATCGCCATCGATCATCTATCATTGGACAAAAAAAGCTCCGCAATTAGAGTTTTTCAGGCCACGGAAAGCTTTTTTTGGGCAAAAGAAGCAAAAGTTAAAAGGTTTTTTAGATTTAACTTGTACCTGGTTAAGGTTTGAGATCACTGGGTAAATAAAAGTGTGTTTTCTTCTAAAATTCCTATGTAGCTAGAATCTTCATCATTACAAAGTACCCTCCTTAAATATCATTATTTTTAATTTTATCAAAAAATAACAACTAAATGTCAACAGTGTGTTGCTTAAAGTTACAGAATTAAGTGGCTTTGACATACGGACGGACAGAGAGACAGACATGACGAAACTATAAGGGTTCCGTTTTTTTGCCATGTGGCTACGGAACCCTGGGTACCTATATAATTATCATCATCATCATCATTATCAGCAAAAGGGCGTCCACTGCTAAACACACGCCCTCCCCGTCCTTTCCGGTATACATGTATACTATTTATTTATACAAACTAAATGTCATCACATAATTCTAATATCCGTTCTACTAATCTCTTCCCATGAAACTAATGGCTGGTGATAAAATCAGGTGATCCCTAGAGGATAATTTTGAGTTGAGAGTAGCAAATTTATCTAACTGTGGTGAAATAACAATGCCAGAAATACTAAAATTGTGTTAAACTAAATACTTCCCCCAAGTCTATCAGAGATTTACTTGTATCCCTCTTTTCATAATCTTTGTTTGCTGATACACTAATAAAATCAGCAAACAAAGATTATATGTCTCAATATCCGTGTTTAAATTTATTCAAATCAGTTCCGAAACTTCTCAATCATGCAATCATTCTCAATATTACACACTTTTAAAATTGACAAATCGTATTGTTAATACAAGAATTTAGTATTATTATTTACGTAGGGATATTCTTTATTGACTTGGAATTATTTATTAAGCATATGTACACATGATATTGAATGAATTGTGTTTGTTGGCTTAATAGCCATTCGGTGTATCAAACTATTGTCGGAAACAATAGGTTCCAAATTATCTCACTAAACTTCGTGTTCTATGTCAGCAAGCTAATGAAAGGTAAACATTTTATTGACAATATTGTATTGATTTGCATGAGTTTAATGACTATAGAAAAGTCCTGACACTGATCCGCGACGTGCAAAAATAAAGTTTTTTTTACAAATTTGTTGTTCAATTTATTGTTTACTAAAAAATATGCTAAGCCAAATCATATGCCATAATGATACACCAAAATACATGACAATGAAAATCAAAATAATACATAGACACAAAATAAGAATTTTATTGTTTAATAAAAGGTAGAAAATGGGAAACAACAGTTCATTTGACACTTTTATTGCTCTTTAGGCCTACTTTCACCTCCTACCTGGATTGCATTGTAACTCTTGCAGCCCACTATAATTGACAAAAAAAATGCCTCCAACTAGCCAGTATTAACACAAACAGAATGCCAAAAAAACTAAAAAAACTTGGTTTAACAAAACTTTAACATTTATTACTCCAATCTCAGAACTCGCTCAGATAACCCGCGCTTGCTGGGTCGTATAGAGCTATCCTTTTATGCTTAACCCACGTGTGCCGTCGTTTTTGCAGTTTTAATCATATTAGGGTTGGGATATTTTGTGCACATCAAACCGATTCAAGGTAAATTATAAATGAACAAAAATTATGAGTAGTTTCAAATTTTTAATCGTGAACAGTTCAAAGACGTTTCATTCCTCACGGATGTGACTATTATAGTCTTTTGACTGAACTATCAACGAGTTTGGCAACTGAGGTGTACAACTGTCCATAGAACCTTTCGATCTCCCTCAAAACCTCTGCTTTCGTCGACGCTACACTGCTGTTCTCCGTCTTAAGCTTCGTCAACAGGCTTTGCCCAATAGACGTGTTCCTTTCAAACATTTTGGAGCTTTGGTTCCGCTCTATCGTTTCTTTAACACTATTAGTATTAAAGCAATAGATGTCGTGTCGCAGAGACTTCCATATTTGTCTATCTACTGTAGTTTTCAGCATTAACGGAGGTCTGCAGTGCTATAGATCGACGTTTTGCCATAAGGTCGAGAGTGTGTACCGTTAGTTTTTGAGGTCTATCTTTACGGCCAGGCCTAAAAAACTTAGAACCCACCGTTTGGACAGTGTAATATCTAATCGCTCTACACCTGAAGTAGTCCGCGCACTAATTAAATTCTTTTCATTTTATGGCGTGCCAAATAGAATCAGTGCCGACCCCGGTACCGAATTTAATAACAATTTACTTAAGGAAACTTTAAATTTTCATAAAATAGACCTTCACATTGGTACCCCGCACAATCCAAACTCTATGGGTTTAATAGAGCGTTTTCACTCAACTATTTTAGAAATTTACCGTATCGCTAAATATGAACGCAAAATAACAGACGCTGCTAATGTAATGACGGATGCGGTAATGTCTTACAATCAAACGATCCATTCCGCAACCGGCCTTACACCAATTGAAGCTGTTTTTGGACATACGGATTCGAACAGTACTTTTAATGTAGAGTTTAATAAAAACTATACCCAACAGTTAATTAGTGACCATGTAAAGCGCACAAAATACCTTTATAAATTCCTAACAGACAAATTAATAAATGATAAGGAAAAGGTTGTAGAAAAACGTGGTGGTGAGACGACGTTTGATTTACAAGAAGGAGATACGATATTTGTAGAAGGCGTAAACACAAGAAGAAGCAAGGATAAGCCTCGCTTCCAAAAAACGCAGGTTTCAGGTGAAATAGATAAAAACACATGTCCTGTTACGTTAAAAAACCGCGAAACTAAAGTGCCTATTAAGGACATTAAACGACCTTCACAGGTACCTTGCCCTCGCGGTGCTGACGGTCAGCAGGACCCAGGCCCTTCAACTTCAAAGGATTGACAAAAATCCTGGAGTACTGCTGATGAAACAAGGCCAAGCTAGTTTAAGTTACGATAAATGGACTATTATTAAGGTTTTAAATGTAAGCACTATACAAGAGGTATTAGAATTTAATATAAATCGATATGCAAATTTAAATCAACATATAAAAATATATTTAAATAATAAGATCCCGAACTTTCAATTACTTAATGTAAAAGTGGAAACTGACTACGTCATGAACTCTACAATTGAAAAATTAAAACAATTAGTACCATCCATAAGAGTTAAACGTGGGGTTCTAAATCCTCTTGGATCTATAATTAAAATAATTACCGGAAACCTGGACTATGAAGACGCTATCAGGTATGAAAAGTTAATTTCCTCTCTAAAAACACGCCAAGACACATTAATGAAAAAGGTGACACTTTTATCTGAAATATCAAATAATCTGGTTAAAATAACTAACACTACCCATAATAATTTTGTACACATTGATAAAGAATTATGGGAATTAAGGAAACTAATTTACCAGACAAAAGCTAATTTAACAATTCAGAATTTTATTAACATTTACAATCTATTTTTACATAATTTTCAGTTATTGTATACTCATTTAGACGAAATCGAAACATGTATTACATTTAGTCAATTAAAAACGTTACACCATTCACTTGTAAACCCCGATGAGCTTATAAAACTGTTAAAGGAAATAGAAAAATCTAATAAGCTTGTGTATCCAGTAAATTATGATAATTTGGTTAAAATAGAACATTGTATAGAATTAAAAGCTTATTCGTCAGGAAGTCTAGTTTAGATATACCCATTATCAAAAATGACATATACATATATTATAAAGCAATTCCTATACCAATAACAGATTCCCTTAACCGAACTAAAATAGTGATTCCCAAATATCCTTATCTCCTGGTAAAGGGTTCCGACATGGTCTCGCTCTCCCAGCCCTGTCACGAACTCCACGAGGCGGCGTACTTATCTTATGAAGACGAGTCACAGATACCTTTAGTGGACAACTGTATAACTGCGTTAATGAAGTTTTCCCGCAACACCAGTTCCTGTAATCCTATAATAGTGGAAATTAACACAGTAAAAATAGAGCCAGTTGGAAAACAACGATGGATTCTTTACAGCAAAGCTGGAAATATATTAACAAAAATATGTAATGACGAAATAACGAAAGAAAATTTAAAAGGCACTTACCTCCTTACTTTTGACGATCATTGTGATGTGAAAATAGGCGAAATTACCCTAAAATCGCATCACCTTACTGCAAGCTCTACGAACTCTCTGAAGTTACCGATAATTAATTTACCGGAAATAACACCTACGGGGCAACAAGACGTACAACGAGAACCTATAAATTTGGACACCAGCGATTTGACAAATCTTCAACATCTGAACAACCTATTGAAAATTAGTGAAAGTGAAGTGAAATACGAAAAAGTCATTAATGTGAAAAGTGTAAGCGTCGCTACCATAGTGTTATATTTTATCCTAGTTTTAGTAATTTGCCTTTATGTAATGTACAAATATAATCTTTTTAAAATATTATATCGAAATAATCAGAGTAATAGAAATTCCTCAGATAATTTCGAATCTGAGGGGGGAAGAGTTATGCAGCCAGTCCCCGGCTCTATAATGCTGACTTCGTGTTAAGTACTAGAACTCACGGGCGGGCGACGCTAACGCAGCTTTTTATTGTTTAGTCTAGAGCTGGCGCCGCGCATCCGTTGTAGCGATAAGGAACGTAGCTTTAGGACCTATGTAATAGAATTAAGTCAGTCTGTATTAAAGCATCGAGCTGAAAACACTCTCATTTTTTTATTTTTAAAAACCTTCGGTCGCCTCCTCGAGATTTAACTAGGTAGTGGACATATTATAACGTTTACGTGATTTTATTCTGTCATTGTGACATAAGCCGTATGAACAATTTTTCATTTGAGAAAAGTTCCTTATAACTCGTATATGAATGCACGGTATGATCGTGATTTATTCGCCTATTTGAATAGTGCTAAGCAATCATCTTATCCGGACAAAGCTTTTTGGGTCTAAGTTATGTCCCCGACCTTAATATAAACGATAATAGCTGAAAGTCTGCTGCTATCAAATAAAATACCAATCAATATTTATATTAAACGAACGTTGAATGAATAACACAATATCATATCTCGCTCAAACAAGCAACAATATCAACTGCCCGAAGGCTGCAAGCAAATATCAGGCTCATGATTTAATAAGCGAGCCATTTTAAAAGAAGATTAGTTTCTGTTCGTCGTCGAGCTCTCCATTATCTCAATGAAATATGCAAAATGGTTGCTATTTTGCTTCAGAGCCGTCGTATCAAAGACGACGACACAGTAGCATTAATTTGTGAGTTTAGGCATGTGGGAGTTTGTATTTGAAGACGTCGCTAAAAAGGTATTTTTATACAGGCGGATATCATGATAGGTACTATATATTTTTCTTTATTGTTTTCTTTCTTCGTCTCTTTATTCATCGTGAAGTTTAATACCTAGGTACAAATTAGTAAATATCCAAGTTTTGTCAAGTATTCCAGAATATTAGGCTGCTTACAAGGAACAAAGTAACATGTAGCTCAAGCTTCTTTTTTTGAAGTTGTTAAAAACGAATGCGCTTAAAATTAGCGTTTCTTTATTACATTGCCTTTTAGAGATATGGAATTCACAGAAAACTTTTTTGAAATTATTTTCCCTGTATATTTGGGGTAACCAAACACTGTCAGAAACCATTGAAACTTAGTTATGGATGAACCGCTTCATTTTCTAGGAAAATTATTAACGTAACCTCAGAGTTCATAGAAGTGTAGGTATGCTTTAAACTAAACTTTAAGTTTGCCAACAAAAATATCGGATTTCCCATACAATATTCTACACCTTTTGGGATGTAGTTACAACCTGTTATCTTGTTTGAGACTTTTTTATTGGCATACTAAATTACATTAAAATGAAATGAGTGATTAAATAACAAAAAAAGTGACAGACAAACAAAGCTACTCTCGCATTTATAGTTCAGAAAGAAAGAAATGTAAGCAATTACGTCAGGGTTGTTCGCTCTTTGATAAGTAAAAGATAAAAATGATAAAAGTATTAATTTATTTCGTAGTTTTATTATGTGAAGTCTAGCGCACTAATAAAGTGATTGAATATTTTCATGCAAGGCCAATTAGTTATTTGTTTAAATTCTATTCATTTTTTTTGCTGTCGGAAGCCGATGTAGGCTTCAGCATGTATAAACGTATAAATATGAATAAACTAGGTGTGCGACTTAGCTTTTATAACCCTATCTAAACGCTGTAAACATACTCTTGCGGGAAATAAAATTTGGCGTACAGCATTTTCACAAAAATAATAATAAAGGGAAATACAGATATTTAAGTAACTTACTTTATTATGCAAATATTTATGAACCTCACTTTGAAGTTGCTAGTTTTTTACCATAAATAAGAGCCCAAACTTGACTACTTAAAAGTATTGCTCAATAAATTGTGTGCCGATATCCCATTTGCGTACAAGTTGACACGTCCGTTGTAAGTCACATAGGCTCTGATACACGTGGCACTCTACCATGTTCAGTGTAGTTTTAGTATCTAACGGCAAGTCAATCCAAATGGTGTGTTAACGTCATGACGACTTATTGACGAATATAATCACTGACATATATCTGATATATATCTACCTCATATTGAATGAGACCTATAACCTCATGAGACGTATGACGTATGAGACCTATGACCTCATATTGAAGCCCTAGCTAGGAGGCTAAGCTCGGCTGCCTTTGCAGTTAGAAAAATAAGGTATCTGACTGATGTTGAAACGGCGAGGCTTGTGTATTTTAGTTACTTCCACAGTATTATGTCTTACGGTCTTCTCTTGTGGGGTTCTGCTGCAGACATTGATACCATATTTATTTTGCAGAAAAGAGCCATTCGTGCTATTTACAAACTTAGTCCTCGTGACTCCCTGAGAGAGGCCTTAAAGAAAATCAACATATTAACTGTGGTTTCTCAATACATTTTTGACAATATAATGTACGTCCGTAAAAATTTAGATAATTTCATGAAGAAGAGCGACATTCACTCATATAACACAAGAAATAAACACAAGCTTGTCGTTCCTAACTTCAGATTAGTTAAAACTAGTAATTCGTTCATGGGAAATTGTATAAAATTCTTTAATAATATACCACACAATCTTGTCGAATTGCCGGTTGATAAATTTAAGAAACACGTTAAAAACACGCTTATGTCTAAAGGCTATTATAAGGTTCAAGACTACCTGAACGACACGAATGTGTGGTCCGTCCAGCCTGCGCCGACTGATGTACTTACCTTTGATGATTTTGATTTTACGGCAGCTAGTGGTGACTGAGTTTGTTCCGGCGTTTCTTCTCAGCACTTGCCTAATTGTCTGTGTTCTGTCTCGAAGCGCTGGTAGGGCCCAAAAGATAAGGAGACATGATTCGGCCCCTTCAGGGCACATTTATTTTTATTTTATTTTTCACTGTACATTTGACGTTCATAAGTGGCATATTGTGTCCTAAATTGAATAAACAATATTTGACTTTGACTTTGACTTACGGCAGCCGTCTGTAAGCCAACGGTAGATGTTAACAAGCCGATGCTGAACCACGTTCAACATTTTGTTAACCAACTTGATTTTTACTACGACTTGACTCTACGTACCGTTTATGAAACCTTGGTGATATAAGTGATATGTTCAAAGCTGTGGCCTCAAAATCTTCCATGAAGATATCAGCAACAACAGGTAATACTGGGGAATCTATCGCTACACCATCAATTTGTATGTAGAATTCACCGTCTCATAGTAAATAGCAGATGTTAGGCAATTCTATAAAAGTTCTGCATATTATATGGGCATATCCAATTTAACTAACTTCCTTATGGTAATTTCAATGCAGTCTTTCACAGATAAACTTGTAAATAGGGACTGAACATAAAAACTAACCATTGTTTATTTTTTTTCTGCCAATTGCAAGGCAGGCCCGTGGGGTGTTGAGGCCCGCACTCTTTTTAGAGAGTGAGGTCGAAGATTGAGAGAGAAGGGGAATGATCCTCACTCTGGTTCCTGGTTGGTTCAGCAGGTCTCCATTGCAATTTAACGCGGCAATGCAGCGAGCATAATGGGGACCTTTGGATCGACTAGGTTACGGGGTGGGTCCTAATGTAGGTACCTACTTAATTATTTCTTTTGTTTAAGGTTTTTGTTGACAATGCTTGTTGCTGAATATATTGAATTGAATTAGACAAATACAAAAAAAAAATGCAATGTCTTTAATTGGCTTATGAAGATAGGAATCCTTAACATGTGACGTAGTTCCTCCTCGTTGTACAGATAGTGTTTTCGCCACATGCTTCGCCAGCTTGTAAGTTGGGGAATTAATCTGATTCACAATAGGACGAAGAGGAACATTGGTTTTGTGTATTTTATGTATTTGAGCATACAGTTTAGGTGGTTTTGCATATTATGTTGTTACTGATTGCTTAGCATCAAGATTTAAACTATGCTACGCTATGTTTTTTTCACTAGGTCGCTGGTTTTCTTTAATATGTTGCTCGTTTGATCTGTTTTTACATGTTTGTAGGTGGTTTCATCCGACAGCAACTGTGATATTTTGAGTTAATAATCTGATGTATTCATTATGACCGTAGCGTTTCCTTTATCTGCACGTAAGATTGTCTATTCCGGTTTAAATTTTAAGTTTTTAAGTGCTAAATATTGGTCACGAGAAAGATTCGACTTTGGTATTTTGCTATGTCGTAGGACGCATGATAAGTCGAATCTTTCTATAAGTCGACAGTTGAACGCCCACCTGCCGTACTACCTTACATCAAAGGGGTCACTTACAAAATTGGAAATATCTTAAAGCGAGCTTCCATCAAGACTTATTTCAAGCCGCCAGAGAAAATGAACCATTTTTGGCTGCGTCAGAGGTCCCGGGTTCGATCCCCGGGTCGGGCCAAAAATATATACCTGAGTGTTTCTGTTCAGAAAATCTTAGGGTAGCCCGGAGTTTGGAAGGTGGCGGTGTTTCACCCCCGTGCCTCGAAAAAGCACGTAAAGCCGTTGGTCCTGCGCCTAACTCTCTCCGGTCGTGTCAGATTGCTGTCCCATCGGGCTATGAGAATGAAAGGAATAGAGAGTGCACCTGTGTTTGCGCACACACTTGTGCACTATAATATGTCCCGCGCAGTCGGTTAGTCGTTGTGACTGGCCACCGTAGTCGAAATCGGCTAGGGGGGACTATTACCTCTTCAAGATGCAGCGGTGTATAGACTGGAATGTGACTGTGGCCTTTCCTACATCGGGCAAACTAAACAAAGTATAGGCGTACGGATAAAAGAATATATAGCTGACGTTAAACATAGACGAAACATAAAATCTGCAGTGTGTGAATATGCCTTAGCCCCTGAAACGTCCAATGTCACTATTGTTGCCAAGCCCATATACCCCTTAAACGTTCGTGGTCATTATTGTTGCCAGCAAGGTCAAATAAATTCAAATATGGCGCCCACCGACCCCACCGTTCGGTTTTTCCGCCCATAGACTGTTTTGAATGATAAATAACGTGTTATTTAACCAAGTATTAATCGAATGAACCCATCGATACCAGTAACCCAAGCCTTAGTCGACACAAGTTTAAAAATATAAATGCCAAAGTCAAGTGCCACTTGTGCTCAGCTGAGTGCTTGTTGTTTTGTACATTTTTTCTTATTTATTACGTTTTATAATCAGTATTACATTAATATAGGTATCGAAAGAAAGCTAAATAAAAGTGTTAAACGTTGTGATATTCAGTCTAGTGCAGTTTTATTCGTGTTGAGTAAAAAAACATCGTCAAATAGACACTTGTTGTACGGTAAGTTTGCAGTTGATTTCGTTCGATCTTCGCAATTGTTGAATATTTCTGTTTATTAAATACTTTACCAGATTATGCATTTATTCAGCTTTCAGGCAGTATTTACTTATTATGGGGCGCAATAAACTTATAAGCAGTGGTAAAACTTTTTTTGCGCGCCGCGCTCTAAAAACGTAAAAAAAACGTAAAGGTCACGACCGCCCGAGGTCGCGGATGCTTAGCATATACCCGGCCGCGCGGCCTGGACGTTCGTTTGGCTAGACAGCCCCTTCATAAGTTTTGACGTCAGTTCATTCCACGTATGCTTCGCGAAGCTATAGAAATAAGAAAACATCCAAATTTTAACAGAGAAGATGGTTGGAAAATTCCACCAGCATGGGATCCAGTTCTAAGCTAGACCACTCACTGTAAGATCACAGAGAAACAGTTAGCTCTTACTGCGTAGAAAGGAACGTTAATTAATATTATTGAGTTACGGTAGTGTATTTTTTTTTCAAAAACACTGTTAATAACAAATAACATCTTAGTCTACCCGTGACCACGAACGCTGTGAAGTGTTTGAAACGTCGGGATAAAATTAATAAACTCGCGAAAAGTCAATCCCTAAAAAGTTGTTTTATTTCAATGAGTAATATTCGCGTTAACTTCAGAAACAAGTTTGAATGTATGTATGTATGTTTGTCTCAGGATTTATCGAAAACGGAAGGTTACAGCAAGTTGATACCTTTTGAGATCAATCTGATATATTTTATTAAGATTTATTTTGATGGTTGTCAGCCGACAACCATCGGGCGACTCGCCGTAAGTGCGTTACAATTTGGTAACAATCCATGCACCGCTGGTCGTATATAGGCCTCGAGTTGATTTAGATCCGAGATGGTGACGTTGCGAAATTGATAGAATTGTGTTGAAGATTCAACATTATTTAAATATTACTAATCGCCTCGAGTTGATACGGTGTTGTTTCCGTTACGGGTGTATAGATGTGCAACAACCTTAACAATACGCGATCAATTATCCGGCAGCTGAAACAACAACTCGAAGGCTTGCTCGTCCAATCGCAAAACCGTGTACCTATAGAGATTCAAAGTAGAAGCTAAACAAAACCGTCAGTACGAACATTTTGCAAAATTGATTTGTACATTTCGAAAATCGATAATTTACTTTAGGATATTTTCGTAGCCTTTACATTTAATAAGCATAAAAGTGTCAAAATCCTTTCGACTTCCAATCATGGGTATTATGTTTTTGTGTATTATATCGACAATTGAAAGTAAATCACCCACTTACTTCTGCTCAGCTACAGATGATGACTTGTATCTAGAGTTGATATTTCCGCGGCAATAATGTTGACACAAAGTTTACTAAAACGCAAGTGGTGTATTTAAATGTGGCATAGCATATACAGCGTGTGGTTTGTAATAAGAGCAAAAAAGTCAATGATTCTATAGAGCATTCCAAGTTACCTTGCTTATTATTTATAGGTCATAGCGCTCTAAAACGCTTTAACTTAAAGATATAATAAGACAAAGTTGTTATACCTAATTAATGTATGTTTAAATCGCTAGCTCGTCGTAGTAAATGATAATGTCAAGTTCTAAGACAAGACACATTTGTTTGCTATACATTGCAGATTTTGATTGCAGAGATTTTGCAGATATTACGTGTTAGATTTGTAATGTAGGAAAATAACAACAAATAAATTATTTAGGAAAATAAATTACAAGTGGTTACTAGTTTCTATATTTTGAATATTTGCTGTTATTTCAGGCCACAACCTGTATGTATTCTGCTGCAAGACTCTCATTGCAAAATATGGATATTTCTCTCCCGTTACAAGCGGAATCTAGCTCTATTCAGCAACTTTTAAGTCGTCCATTCATTATCATGTTGGACGAGCGTAAAGGATCAGCGACTCGAAATTGACATGAATCGGCAGCTGCTGTCGATGCGTTGTTACTATTTTAGCGTAAAAAATCCATCATCGATGCCTGCCATTGATTTGCCGACGGATGTAAACAACATCAACCATTGCCATAATGGAATGTCAGCTATAATAAATTCCATGTAATATCCACAGACTACTTGACCAATAATATCACAATTGTATCTACACGGGGAAAATCAACCGTCAGAATAACAGCACTCGTTATTTTTTTCGATAGCGAGCAAGCGTTGCGATGTTTGAGATTTTGCTCATTTTTGTAACATTTCAATTATCCTGCATGCTGTCTATGACAACGTTTCCGTGATGTTGCTGTTTTGAAAAGAATTTCCTCATCAAAATGCTGAATTTTCTAAATAGTTTTACAAGTAGGTGTGCTACTTATTACATTCAATCCAATTAAATTAATTGTTGAATTAAATTGTCTTATTCAGATGTCAGCGTAAAATTACATCTCTACATAATCATAAAAAAAACTTATAACTCCAAGGGTAACTCCCTTCTTGGGACTACTTGAAAACTTAATCAAATAATATTGAACAAACAAAATGTTTCTTCTATTTCGGACATGATTTTCCATTATGCTCAGAGCACATAGGGCTTTTGCATTTTAATTATAAAAACTTTAGAATTTTATATATTTTCTTGTCTGCAATATACAGGAAGGTTGCTATTCCAATTTGATGGGTATTTATCTTGCTGAAACTTTTTCGTAGACATTTAGAATAACTTTTTTTATTGATGACTTACGATAAGACAAAATAATAGAGCAAAACAGCAAAAAATTTACAATACGTGGGATGTTGGGACACCTGCTATCATTTTAGGGTTAGAGTCACATACAGGCGGAGTAGCTTAAACTATTATTACTGTTATTTCCCAACAGAGAAACCATGAAACCAGTGTCTAACTACAACATCATTTCTCCTGAGAATTTTTAAATTTTATCCAATCCTTAGATTTTCAACTCCGCAAACAGGATTTATCCCAACAAAGGATGACACACAAAGGATTTCTAGTATACCAGGATCACTTTGTATTATCCGCAGGAATAACAAAAACACCGTTGGCTGCTGTAACGCAAATATTGTGTTTTCCGTTAGTTGATTTTCACTAAAGACGTGCAACTGGAGAAGTGTAAACTCCATTTGAATTGCCATTGATAATGTTGTTTAAGGATCTTGCAAATAGTTTCTCTGTTTGCATATTTCGGGCTAAAATAACAATTTGTGAAGAGATAACAGCGTTTGAAGTTTAACACACACAGCGGTAACAACTTTTATATATACTCAGTTTTGTTGTTTTTCACAAAATATCTTAATTTTGTGACTGAAATATGAAAAGCAATACTCTTAGATGTTTCTGTCGTGGTGATTAATAATGGGTTAAGTGTTAAGGTAGATTTTCAACTCTTGCAATGCGGTCCATACATAAACATCCATACAAAGCAATGCACACTCGTCTGTCTTTCTTTCGTTCCATCATTGCCACGTTGTTTCGTGGGGCCGCATGCTGAGAGCTGTCTATTTCATTCATCACATTGCTTAATAGTCATTTCATGTTGTATTTTTATGCAAAAAGATATGCTGATGATTGTTGACAGCAAGTCGGTGGTGTGTCAAAGGCAGAACAAACAGTATCTTGACGGCTAATCGCTGACGTACTGACGGCAGTCGACGGTTTATCCGCGATTAGCGTCAGCAATCTGCCGTCTGTGTGCAGAGCTTAAACAGCCTTTTAATCAAGGATCTAATAAAGCAAGGGCTTTCGAAAAAAATTACACCAATATAAATGTTATGGTTTTATGGAAAACAGAATTACCACGTTAACATTCCAATTCGGTACCTTTCGTCTTTTATGAGCTAGAACCCAAATTGCCTGGTCGTCATCTTGAAAAACGTTTATGTTCCTACGTAACCGAATGTTGCCAGCACAATAAAATCTTCGTAGGTGATAAAAATGTTTTTGTCTTACGATGACAAACAATGTTTGCGTTAGAATAATGTTTTTATGACGTCATTAGCTGTTTATTGATGGGCGAAGTAGTTTTTGTGGGATGCTCGAACAATTACAGAAGTGTGATAAATTCGTTTGTGAGTATGAATATCGGAATGACGATACTTATAAAAAATGATATTTATAAATTTAGATGTAAATTAATTTAGGGGCATAACTTTTCACATGAAAGAAAGTACGATCTAATCAATCATTGTATATTTTTTTTCATGTGACAAAATTATAAATACCATCGTCAGGTGGCAAACGCTTTTCATTTCTAGAGATAAAGGACGAGCGCAAGAAACTTTAAACATTGATTGATTTTAGATAACCGTCCATCACTGTGATTAATTAGTTAATTTTATTAGTACTTCAAGACTTTGTCTTATGAAGGCTTCGATTTTTGTTACTGCTTAGGGAGTGTGCAATCACACACATGATCCAATTTAAATATTGATATTTCAAGAAAACCATGAAATGGTGTTCACGGATCTTTCAATTGGACTGAACTTTGCAATATGTCAATTCGATAGTGTTTTATGTAAGGTGCCAAGCCGGTGCGTGGTGGTAGGTAGATAAACCCATATATAATGTTCAGCGATTTTCGATAGTTACCAAGAAATTTGTAAAAAAAGTTTGTATAGGAAATAATTCAAAATGTGGTCGAGTGGCTAGAACGCTGGTTTCAAGCGTCGCCATCGCGTGAGGTTCCGGGTTCGATTCCCGGGCGGTTCAATGTAGAAAACGATATTTTATAACTACCTTTTTTCGCAAGGAGCTTTATTTGCAAATATCTCGATAACTAGCGAAAATCGCTGAACTGATAATGAATCTGATCAAGTAGGTATATCATATAGGTGTAAGGCAGTTTTTGAGATACGTATAAAAATTACAAATAAATAATATTATATACCTAATAAGTATGACTATTATTCTTACGTTTCAATCCAAGTTATTATAATTAAAATATAATTTAAACTTTTATTTTAAGGGTATGGATATATAACCGTATCTGTAACCGAATGGAATTAGAAGTATCAGGAATATAGTAGAAGAAAAGTTTTCATAAAACGTTCGGAACTTGTAACCAATGATTACATGAAAAGCTATTCCAAATGCTTTATTTAAACCCCGCGTTTACATCAAGGTAATAAAAGAAGATTTTGAAGCAATCCGATTATTACTACAGATTCGAGTATAGTTCTTAAAATTCCTTTACTGTTTATCATAAATTTTAATGTATTTATTTACATTTGGAATATAATAGATATGCTGTTATTTCATGAAATGGAACATGAAATTTGTTTAAGATAAGATAAGACAACTCTTTAAGAACCTAACGTGACGGGTCTAAACACGAAATATTAAAATGAGTAAGTGCTACTCACTGCTCACGTCACTAGTCAACTGCCATGAGTCAGTCAGCTCGTGATCAAGGTTGTTGCAACACGGCCGAAACGTAGAGCAGTGCATTTACTCATTTTAATATTTCGTGTTTAGATCCGTCATGTTAGATTCTTATTGTACTGCAACGCGAACGTTTAAAATCTTATAAGATAACTCTTTATTGCATATCAGATAGGGTGTTTACAAATTCAAAAAAATAATACTACTAGGCGGACCAGCAGGGCGATTCACAACGTTAGATAAGCCATTCGGCTTGAGTTGCAAGGTTTTTTTTAATATTCATTTTTAAATAAATTACACACACACACACACACATACACACACACACACACACACACACACACACACACACACACACACACACACACACACACACACACACACACACACACACACACATACACACACACGCACACCTACATTTTATTTTGTAAAACTGTAAATTTGGTCTGATATTGTTATTTGTTATTAATAAACTATTTTCGATACGGGATCTGTATCCATACGGGAGGAGCGGGACATTCCCAACACAAGTGTCTTCTGACTACTTAAAGGGAAGTCTCAGCAATTAGTTTGTTACTTACTTTATTGTAATAAAAAAATTTTTATTTAATTTTACTTATTTTTATTATTAAATAAATGTCGCTGTTTGATCGAATGTTGATATGACAGAACGGTAAAAAATATATAATAAAAGAACATAATAAAATAGTTACATTAGATAAATCCACGTTATTACAATTCTATTAATATGTGAAAGTAATCAAATCGTAACCAAATTCGTAAGGTAAGGTAAGTAACCGTAAGGTTCTGAATGGGGGGGCAGTTTAAATGGGTACCTACTTGTTTTGACGTACAGCTACAAAACGTAACTATACCACGTTTAGGAACAAAGTCAATAAGGGTATTTAAAAAATATTTACCAACATCAAACTGAAGAAGTGTTTAATAAAACAAACATCTCACAAACTCATTCGTAAACCAATTTTATGTAACATAAGAAAAGTTGTTATTCGTTCATAACGTTATATACAACGCGTGTATGTAATTTATGTTGACGGGGAGCAATAAAGTTTTTACGAAGAATAGGAAATTGCTTGGGAGAATGTTTCAATTTTAACCCGGCCTCGGGTCTGATTGCCTCTACTTTACCTTATTAAGCTACTGTAAGACCCCTTACACACGGCGACTTTTAGTATCGATGCAGTCGCGCGTTTTTAAAATGCAAATTAGCATTGCAACTCACGCAATGAACAGATTTAATTTAGCATCGATGCAGTCGCGCGTTAGCCTCGATGCAGAATACAGAATACATTGCCAAAATACAGTCATAATTTGACAATTTCTAGCTTGTACATCGTAACTGCGCTACTTTTAGCATCGCTAAAAGTAGCGCAGTGTATAAAGGTTGACAGTTTGCAACTGCATCGATGCTAATGCGCGCTAGCATCGCGACTGCATCAATGCTGTAAATCGCAGAGTGTAAGGGGTCTTAAATGTATACGATGTATTTTTCAGGGAACATTTTTAGGTCACATATCCGAGTTAGAATGATGAACAACACTTCATGTTATCCGAAATATTTGGTACGAGTAGCAGCTGTGATTGACTTGCGACAGATTTTCCTTGAGAGTTTATTACTTAAGTGCTTTGCGTCTCGTAAAAAAGTTCACAGGATTTTTATTTTTATACAGTCGACGTGATTGCTTTGTGTTTTGGTTAGAGCTCCTGACTATTACGCCGGCCGTCGCGGGTTCATATCCTGCAAGGGACAAATATATGTGTGATGAGCACGAGCAATAACATTTCACCTGTATTTTGTTAATAAAGTATCGGGAATGGTTGGTTTGTTCAAGGTTCCAAATCATTATTTTTTGTTGTTAGATTGTCACAACTATTTCCTAATTGGCGCGGATTTTGATTTCTATCTATTATTCAAAACACAGTGCTGTTTTTAGTATATCAAGTGTGTATTACGAATTTCAATATGTCTAAGTCCTTAACTGATATTAACATCGCAAAAGTGAAGAAAATAGTGTCTGAAAATCCTTATTCAAGTTGGAGAGAGATAGCCACTGGACTCTTCGTGTCTCATGAGTACATTTGTACCATTTTAAAGAACCACTTGGGTATGAAACATGTTGCTGCTCGGCTAGTCACGAAAGTTTTCACACTAAACCATGATTGTAACCTTATTTTTGACCAAAAAATCTATTCATACCATCGGCAAACCACCGTGTTCACCAAATATGGCTCAAGCCGGCTTCATTATTTTCCCTAAATTCAAATTATCATTGCGTGACACATTTTTTCGGAAGAAGACCGAAAAAAAATTCGACGACAGAATATAATTCCGGGAAAAACGTCAAAATTGTTTTTCTATTATTAGATTATTCGTTGGTGTATATGTATCGTTTCTGAAGAAGCATGATAAAATGTATTTGGGTGAATAACTAACATTTTGTGTATTATTAATAAATATCCGGTACTTTCTTGACGTAGTAAGTTATCGATCTATATGTATTTATAGGAGACGCTACCGTCGTTGTCTGACGTTGTCTGGTATTCGTAACAAAAGGAAGCAAATTCCTTACGTAGAAACCATCAGTGGTTTAATCTGGCGTTTATTTATTTCTATTTATAGAATGTCTGAAGTCTTTAGAAAATGTCGACGCGTCTATGAATATCGATCTGTGATAACGATGGTTGGATTGAAGGGTGACAGTGAAGTTACTCTAGCGGAGCGTTGTGGCGATGGTTGCCGGGCGGCCATGTCAAAAGAGGACTTTTGCTTGCTTTCCATACATGAAACTAAAACCAAAAAAAAACTATGCATGTAGGGTGTCTTCGCATAGGTCTTTTAAAATGTCTCCAAGGTTCCTTTAACCTTTTTTCTCTAAAAGTCTAACGTTTGAGAGATATGCGCTTCCAAAGTGGTAAAATGGGCGTCCCCTCATTTTACTTTTAAACTAAGCAAGTCTAAATTTTGTAAAAAATACATGATCTTAACAAAGATTTTCAACGGAAATTGGTTTGAATGATATCGAACTAGCACTTTTTAAGATAGAGCACATTTTCAATAGCCGCAAACATAACTTTGTTTTTCATACAAATACTAAGAATAACAAAGTTATATTTGCTGTTAACAAATATTGTGGTATTTTAGCTTAGTGAAAGTAAGTGGATCTCTAATTCAGTTAAAGTTGGCACGGAACCCTAAGTGTGCGAGTCTGACTCGCACTTCACCGGTTTTTTTATTTTTACTGTGTCAGTTGTTTCAGTAAAGATCATTTTTGTGTTACTAGCTCGATCTACGATGTAATTTGCGACTTAAGGGATAAAGAGTTTGATAGTTGATGTTAAACAAAGCTTGCGAATACGGACCTACACCTTAATTCATCGCCCATACCATCCTGCTTAGTATGATTCTTAATGTAGGCCAATGAGCCTTCAAATACATTTAATTAAAATCGAAGTTCTGGCTTAGAAAAAACGACATCCTTTTAAATTAGCTGACGACAATACTATTTCAGACTTATCAAACAACTAGATCAAATAACCTTGACTTTAATTGTGTAAATAAATTAAGAGAACTGAGAGACAGGGCACCTATTTTTGAATCACTCGCATCAAGATGGCGCGTGATAAGAATTCCGATCAATGGCCGATTTTACAGTAATATTAATATAATTTCAAATGGGAGTGATTTAAAAAAAACTGTATTATGTGAATAGTATACGTCTATATTTAGTGTGGTTTCTATTGATTTTCAATAATGAAAATCACACGCTATATTCAAGCGAGTATTTTAAAAATAGGACCCCAGATCAAACATCCATCTATTTGCAAATAGAATTGGTTCTCAAGGGACTAAATTAAGGGACAAACTAGCTAGATCATTAAAGTTAAGGACTCAGCAACAAGCGGATTATTGGATCGCTTCAACTTTACGGCCCAAATCACTTTGAAATAATTGTATCGCTGTTAATTTAGTTTTAACCGTTATGCCCCAAGTTAAACGCGTTAGTGTAGTGATTTAATGACGCTTGATGTGCTTTCTAAAGATTGTACGATTGCTCGGAAAGTGTTTTAGTGCTTAAAAGTCATAACAAGTCATAAAAGTCATTTATTTATGCAAATAGGCCCATTGAGGACACTTTTACACGTCCCAATATAAACCCTACCACAGCTTCGGGACAATTTTGGGCTAGTGCTGAGAAGAAGCTGCGCAACAAACTCAGTCACTATTGTCAATGCCTCTTTTCAAAAGGTTTACAATGTTTGTAGTATTCATGCGAGTCCATACATTATTATCTTTCAAATAATCATCTACTTTATAATACCCTTTCGTCATAAGGGTTTCTTTAATGACAGTTTTAAATTTATTGATCGGTAAGTTTACAATGTGTTCTGGTAGTTTATTAAAAAATTTAATACATTACCCTATGAAAGAATTACCAACCTTTCGAAGCCTTAATTGTGGAATAGCAAGCTTATTTTTATTCCTAGTATTATAATTGTGTGTCTTAATATTAAAGTAGTGTTTAGTGTAGGTACCATTCATAGAATAATAATAATCATCATCATTATTTGCCAAAGGACGTCCCCTGCAGAACATAGACCTCTTCTATGGTTTGTTGCAGGGACAGTTTGCATCTAGTCTAATCCATTGTTAACGACAACCTTCGTGATGTAATGGCTATGCACGCTGAGTTTCAAGGTGTCCCGGCTCCGTGGTCCCGGGTTCAATTCCTGGTCGGGAAACGTAGGAACTGTAATTTTCCATATTGTCTTACCACAACACTCATAGGTTTTGGGGTAACACAATTGTGTATGATTTCCATAAAAGAAAATCATTGGCTACTTACTTTGGGGTAAGAGCAATGTATGTGGTTGATTTCCAATATTGTTTATCTGTCCATCTTCTCGTAGGATGATGATGAGTGCGTACTGAATATTTTTTAATATCTGCCTATTTATCTTAAGAGTCAGAGTCAATAGTCATCTTCCGATGGCTTTATCGTGACTATGTCTGTCACTATGTCGTCTGTTGCGTTTGGTAAGTCAAGCTAGAGTCGAGTTCAAGCAACCCCATTCGATTTGAAATTTAAAAACAAAAGGCGAAGGCAGCTAAATTTTTATTTATTTCATGATTTTGAGTTATTTACACATATTATATCTCAAAAACTATTACACCAATTTTGATGAAACTAACACTGTACCTGAAGTATAAATATACCTAATCAAACTAAAAAAAAATATCTTTCCATGACTTCTGGCTCTCGAGAAATCTCAAACATACAAATATACAAACATACATATTCTTACGAAATTTTGCAAATTTATCAAATTTCAACAATATCACATACATTCACATAGAATTGATTACTTCCTTTCTTTTGAAGTCGTTAAAAATATAATTGCAACTACATTTTGTGCGTGTTAGTACTGAAGCTTCAAGTTTCAGTTAATTTTTAAAAGTAGTTGAGCTGCCGTTTGCCTCAACTAAAAAGTACTTACAAAAAACCAATTGTTATTTATCTAGGTATTTTTAGATTACTAATACTCAAAACAAGGTCTGGCAGGTAAAAAATATATAAAAACCGTAATTCAATCCACAAAATGATTTTAAATTACAGAATGTATCAAGAAAAATTGAGATGACAGAAAAATAGCACAAATTCGTTTTTAAAGTCACTCCAAATGCGGTCTAAAATACAGAAAAGCTCTGTGCTTCTGAATCGTATTTTGCATCCCAAACTAGCAGTGTCAATAAGAGCTGTTTTATAATGGCATGCAAATGTTGTTTTAAAGTGTGTGTTAAATTATGTACAAGACTAAGTGTTTGTTCGCCACAAACGTTTTGGGAAATATAAATAAACTGTGCATTGTTCTAAAGCTTCTTTTTGTCGGATTGCTTGGGATTATGCCGTAATTTAAGCGTTCAAAATATGCAATGCAAATACTTTTCTATAAAATATATTCAACTATATAAATTTTCATTGTTATTGCTCTCTTATTTCACCCAAATAAAATTAAAAACAAACATATAAAAATGAAATAGTTAGGAAGTAACATCTTTTACAAACCAACTGATGTCTTTTCTTAAAATGTATAAGAAATAGGTTTTTGATTAAAAGTAATTGTATGTAGAGATGTGTGTGTGTCCACAGTTTTAATATGAACATCATTATCTTACCCTGTTATCACTTTATCTGGAGTTGGTTCAGTATGTTTTGCTCTTTCATTTTAATGTATCTCACGTTTTACACTCTCTGTATTGTTTTACAGTACATCCATTACGTGATACCAGCACACCTCAAAATAAAACACCCGAAGCTTTATTTTTAAATCACTCTTATCAATTTTACGAATGATTTTCGTTCTAAAATCTATTTAAAATTAACGATAATCACGTGAAATATTGAAACTAGTATTGATAAATAATTGAAAAATTTAACCGCCATCAAAAAATGTACTAATAAGCTATAAAAAATGCAATCAATTTTAATATTTAGAACCATTTAATAGAATCAATTTTTTTTGGTGTACGTAAGTTTGACATTGCACCAACTCCAAAAAAATTAGTTTGTAAATATATAATACAAAATATAATAATAGAAGACAAATTGTTTATATTACGCTTTTTAGTCCCAAGTTTTTCAACGTCAGATAATTAGAAATATTTGAGAAATAAAATACAAATCTCCTTATTTGATAACATTACTTATTTGACAGTATTCATTTATGTAAATGTCATTTTAAAATAAGTCGTTTTATAGTTTTTTAGTCAGATAAGTCTGTTTTTAGGGGAATCGGTCCTTAGTGAGATTTTTTGTATGAATTTTATTTCATGTTTTTAATTATGCTGTCGCAAAAACTACTGGACCGACTTCGATAAACTTACACTACAACTGCCTCGTCTTTAATTTGTTTCTACTGTGACAAGTAATAGCATATTTTTATTCCATACCACAAAATGTCCAGTAAAATCTTCACATTTTAAAACTTCCAAAGCAGATTGAAATCACTCGGTTTTCAGTCAGCAATTCATCGCCAAAGAAAATCTGGGGCACAAATCTCATTCCCAAAATTACTCCGAATAGAAATCGAGGCGGATATTTGAAATCTTAAAATATTTCAAATATCCCGCAGGATAGTCACGTTCGCAAAAAGTTTATATGTAACTCCCTACGTTTGAGCTGCAAACTTATACTTCGGAATTTCAAAGAAGGGTAATTTTATTCCTTGAATTCAGATCCCAATCTTGTCGTACTATTTTGAATGTAAAAGCTCTTGACATAATTTTGTCTCATATCTACGTATCACAAACAATTTTGAAATCGTGCCAATTTCAGATCATTCTTAAGGGTTCCGTAGCCGAATGGCAAAAAACGAAACCCTTATAGTTTCGTCAAGTCTGTCTGTCCGTCCGTATGTCACAGTCATTTTATTCTGTAACTATAAGCATCACACTGTTGAAATTTAGTCCAAAGATGTATCCTGTTAACCACTTTACGATTCTTATACAAAAAATAAAAAATAATGACATTTAGGGAGGGGCTCTCATACATGAAACTGAAACCAAATTTTTTTTTTTTTGTCAAACCTATGCGTGTGTGGTCTTTAGATGGGTCTTTTAAAATTAAGTAGAGGTTTATGAAACCATTTTCTCTAAAAATCTAACGTTTGCGAGATATACGCTTCCAAAGTGGTAAAATGGGCGTCGTCGTCCCCCCCCCCCCCCCCCCCTTTAACTTCTAAACTTAGCAAATATATAAATTTTGAAAAAAATATATAACGTAGATCTTAACAAATACTTTCAAGGAAAATTGGTTTGGATGAAATCAAACTAGTTTTTGAGATATAGCACATTTTCAACAACCGCAAACATAACATTGTTTTTCATACAAATACTATGAAAAACAAAGTTATATTTTTGTGGTATTTTAGCTTAGCGGAAGTAAGTGGATCCCTTATTCAGTTAAAGTTGGCACGGAACCCTCAGTGGGCGAGTCCGACTCGCACTAAGCCGGTTTTTTTATGTTACTTCATTTCTCTAAGGTACCATTTCGTGACCGCTATTTAACGTTACCGCAGCTAATGAATAAAAGTTAACAGTGGTTGAATGATTGATTACTATTGTGCATACTAATTACATTTTAACCATTAGTTGAGTTAACTATCGATTACAAAACCGGGCATTATACTGTTGGCAAGCCAGATTTTTAGAGATGAGTTGTTTATATTTTTTTAACGTAATTGATTACATATGTCTGTATTCAAACTGTAAAACTACCAAAGTCACTATCTTATATTCCGGAAGCGGTCTGCACCGACTTTCACAAGACTGGAAATCTTAGCTTTTACTAGGTCGAGTTAAAAATAACCTTCATCTAACCTTACTTCCACACACCTCAGTTAACGCGTCCCCAATTGCTGGAGAAGGGAAAATAACTAGAGCTAATTAAAACGGTGCAAAGTTTGCGCCGAGGGAGCCGTGAAAACTTTCGCAAGGACACCCGGTATACTTGTGGGGCTCATGGCGAATACATTTTTAAATTTGCTTAAAAGGGAGTATACATAATAATACGTGTTCGTGAAGAAGAGCTAAACATATAAGGGGTTGATTTTATTAAATATAACAACTAAATTCGGCTCCGAAACGGCTAGATGACGTTGATAGACTTACTTTATACAACATACGACATCCAACACCTCCATACAATCTAGAACCTCGATATGTGAGGTTTCGATTGGACTAATTATACCACAATGCGCAAAACCTGAGAGTTCCCCAACGATTTTTTGTTCGATTGACCTAATTGTGGAAAAAAATAAGAATAAATTACGTTTTACTTATTATACTGTCACTTCTGATCATTTCTTGCTCTTCGTGTGACGCTTTGTCGAGGAGGAACTGGTAGGTAGTTATATCATCGGGCTGCTGCGCCGTGCTAACATTATTGTTATTACTATCTATCAATGCTCATAGAACTAACCATTGTTTTACATATTTTGGCGGGTTTGAGCACATGATGGCTTGTCTTTTGAATAAATAGACAGAGCAACGTTTGTAGAAAGATTTTTTGAGAAATGTGACCCATAATAAAACGTGGTTTAATTTATTCTACTCATTATTCCAATCAAACTGTTTTCAGGTTTCGCGCATTTAAGGTCACACGTTGTAAAAAACACCCAGATGGTATTGCATCGGTACACTATATACTGTAGTCCCCGACCAATAACGCCAAAAAGCTAACTATAAGTTTTGGTATCACACAAATAATTTATTTCGTCTTCGTCTATGAGAACAATTAAAATTACTTGCATTATAGTTGAAGCTTGGTTAAATATCCCAATACTTTCTCAATTGATTATAGGGCTCTACTTGATTTAGTGAGAGCCCTCGAATTCCAAATAACTACGGGGTTGGAGTTGTTGAAGGCACAACTAATTGAATTATTGTGAAGTTTATAGTGTCTGCAATCTTCCTGGAATACTACGTACGAACTTATACATTTTAATAAAGGCAGCTGAAAAAGTTTTCTTTTTGAACGCGCTAATCTCAAGAAGTACTGGTCACTCTATACTTACGACACAGCGGTTCAAACTTCCACTTATATATATTATAGCTGTCACCCGTGACTTTGTCCGCGTGTTTTGAGTTTGCTCCCTCCCTTCCCTCCTGTTGCAGCGTGATGTTAAGCTACCTAACACAAAAATATTTTTTCTAATCAGTCCAGCTGTTCTTGAGCACGTTCAAATAAACAAACAAACTCTTCAGCTTTATATTATTAGTATCGAAAGAAGGTTGTAGTGAGTAAACCATATAAGATAAACATTAAAAAATTCAAATATAAAACAAAAAAAACTCTTTCTTTTAATCACCAAACGAAATGTTACATAAAACGAAGCCATCTGGTTGCGAAACGGAGTTCGCGGGGTTTTTCTAGTCTTAATATATAAAATTCTCGTGTCACAGTTTTCGTAGCCATACTCCTCCGAAACGGCTTGACCGATTTTGATGAAATTTTTTGTGCTTATCCGGTATCTATGAAAATCGGCTAACATCTATCTTTCATCCCTCTTAATGTAAGGGGTAGTCCATATTGGGTTAAAATTTATTTCTTGTCTATGGCAGTTTCCACTCTGTATGTTTTTTTTTTCTCCTTCTTCTTTATGGAATGGCGGACTATGTAATGTAATGTTTGGTGGAGTTTGATTTTCAATAAATAGTGTTCAAAACGTGCAGAATTCTTGTTTATTCGTGTAACCTGAACAGGTTATGGGCCCAGGAATTACGCGAGTGGAGAAATAAACAAAGAGCAGCGAAAATAGTAAGAAGAAACAGTACCGGCGCAACCAACCGCGTGCTTAACCTCAAAATGGATTTTGGAAAAACCATGAATCTCGATAAATTCGATGGATTGAACTTTAAGCAATGGAAATTCCAGATAAAATGTGCCCTACGTGCAAAAGGATTGGATATAAATGAGGTGAAAACGGAAAACAATGCGTCCCAGTGGAACAAAAATGATGGCCTCGCAATGTTCATCATGACGTCGGCTATGGATCTGAAACAAGTAGCACTCATTGAAAATTGCGAAACAGCGCGAGAAGTCATGACTAAACTTGAATCCATATACGAGCAAAAGTCAGAGCTTACAAAAATGATGATACATGAACGTTTTTACAGTACAAAATGTCGCCAAGAGATAGCATTGCACAGCATATAGCAAAGAAAGAAAGTCTGGCAAAGCAACTGAAGGAAACTGGAGAAGAGATCAGCGACACTGCAATTATGACAAAAATACTTAGCACGCTGCCTCCTAAATTCAGATCTCTTCGTCAAGCTTGGATGTCACTTGATTCCAAAAATCAAACTATAGTGAATCTCACGCACGCTTGTTAGATGAAGAGGCCAGTTTAGATGCAGAAAATGAAAGTGAAACAGCACTTTTAGTAGCAAAACAAAGCTCAAATAAGAAACCATTTGTAAAGACAAACAGAGAACTAAATAAAGAAATAAGTGACAAGCAACAAAATCACAGATTTATATGCTATAATTGTGGCAAGAGAGGCCATTTTGCCAGAGACTGTCGTGCACCTAAACAACAAAAACAAACAAAGGTAGATGAAGATATGCTAGCATTTCATGCAGCAACAAGTGATTTGAACAACGACACTAGTGGATGAATAATGGACAGCGGTGCATCTGCTCATATATCATATGAAAAAGAAAACTTTGTGGAACTACATCTATATGACGGATTCCCTTTGAAACTGGGGAATCAGGACACCCTAGAAGTGGCAGGTCAAGGAAATATATTGATCAAAAGATATATGGATGGAGAGTGGGAAACAAGTATTCTGAAAGATGTATTGTATGTACCAAAACTAAGAAGAAATCTATTCTCTGAAGGTGTAGCTACGAGACAAGGATACAAAATTGTGAAAATGAATGAAGAAGCTTTCATATACAAAGACAATATGAAGGTGATGTGTGCGTCTCTGAAAAGTAACAATTTATATGTATTAAAAGTAAAAACAATTCAAAACCCAGTGTGTAACATTATGCAAAAATTGGACCTTAAAACGTGGCATGAA
This sequence comes from Pyrausta purpuralis, assembly GCA_963924145.1. Lineage (NCBI taxonomy): Eukaryota > Metazoa > Arthropoda > Insecta > Lepidoptera > Crambidae > Pyrausta > Pyrausta purpuralis. Next base: position 19,215,428 of record OZ001664.1, read on the forward strand.
AGGTTAGGACATGTAAACATTAAAGAAATACAGAAAATGTGCAAAAACAATGTCATTAGTGGTGTGGACTTATCAGATATTGACAAGTTTGTGTGTGAAGGATGTGCATACGGGAAGCATGCACGTCAGTCCTTCCAGAAGTCCAGCAGGGGTCCACAGCAAGCAGGTGATGTCATATACAGCGATGTATGTGGACCTTTCAGTGAGCCATCTGTTCAAGGTATGAGATATTTTGTCCTTTTTAAAGATGCTGCAACAAGCTACCGATATGTGTACTTTATAAAGCACAAAAGCGACGTGTTAGCCTGTTTTAAGAAGTATAATGCACGAATTAAAAATTTGTTTTCACATGGTGTACGTACATTACATTCTGATAACGGAGGTGATTATACCAGTAAAGACTTTAAAGAATACCTAGATAGTGAAGGAATTTCTCATGAACTCACTGCTCCATATACACCAGAACAAAATGGTCGGGCAGAACGTGAAATCAGAACCATAGTAGAAAGTGCACGTTCCATGATATATGCTCGTAATGTATCTCTTAATCTCTGGGCTGAAGCAGTTAATTGTGCTGTCTATTTATTGAACCGCACCTCTTCTACTCAAACGCCAAATGTCACCCCATTAGAACTATGGGCAGGGTCAAAACCTTGTCTAGATCACATTAGAGTTTTTGGATGTGAGGGATATGTGCATGTGCCTGATCAGTTGAGAAAGAAGTTGGAGAGCAAGAGTAGTAAAATGATTTTAATTGGATATGAAAACACTAATTACAAAATGTATGATCCAGTATCTAAACGAGTTACAGTGTCACGTAATGTTATATTTAATGAACAAAAAAGTCCTAAATTTAAAAAGAATCAATCTCAAATATTCATAAATGAAGAAGCAGAAAATATTGATGATTGCACTACGGCTTTGCAAGAAGTTTCAGATGAGATAAATAGTTCAGGTATTAATATCAAGGAAAGCAGTCAGACTGATGAAAGTATGCATAGTTTAATGGATGAAAATGATGTTACTTATGAACCTTCACAGGAACTGAGTTTAGATGATATAGAAAGGTCAAACATTACACTACGACCACGAAGAAATCAAATCTATGAAGCAAACATCATGGAATTAGACATTCCTGTGAGTTATGATGATGCCATAAAAAGTAAAGAGTCTAAATTATGGCTAGAAGCTATAAATGAAGAATTGGAAGCTCACCGGAATAACAACACCTGGACATTTGTTGATAGGGAGGACCAGAGAACTATCACATCAAAGTGGGTTTTTAATATAAAAAGAAACCAAGATGGTGAACCAGAAAGGTACAAAGCTAGACTCTGTGCCCGTGGCTTCACACAGATCCAAGGCATAGACTACAGTGAAATATTCGCACCCACTACAAGATATGAGTCAATTAGAATATTGCTCTCTATTGCTGCTGAATATAATTGGAATATAAGACAATTTGATGTAAAAACAGCCTTCTTATATGGAGAGCTTGAAGAAGATTTGTTCATGGAAATACCAGATGGTGTAAAAGCACCTTTTAATAAGATATGCAGGTTGAACAAGTCACTTTATGGCTTGAAACAAGCATCTCGCTGTTGGAATAGCAAGTTTACAGATTTTATGGTAAAATTTGGTTTTGTGCAGTCACAGGCTGACAATTGTGTATTTGTTGGTAATTTTAATGATATCAAGGCCTGGCTTATTCTGTATGTTGACGATGCATTGGTTATGTCTAAGTCCAATGTCATTTTAGATCATATAATAAATTATTTAAAACAGAGTTTGTACTATTGTACATATTGTATTATGTGTAATAAATTGAGTACCTTAATATATTTAGTATTCATCGGATCCACATTAACATTTTCATCACATTATCTTTGTTTTTCCATGCTTTCATCCAAAGATTGCTGGTTCATTTGCTGTAAACACGAACATAGAGTTAATCATAGATTCTATCTACCATAACGCAGTTCGTATTTTCTCCCTAAAAAGTCGTACTGTAGACGTTAAACTATAGGCATTACCTGCCTTTCTACTCTTCTTATACTATTACTCTGTATTTTTGGATTATTGATGTTTTCTAATCCTTTTTGAACAATATTTATTGTGAATCTATAAATGTCAAACTTTCAAAGCTCTGTTATTCTACTTTTCTTTACATAATACTGTAAAAATAGTTGTGTTTTACCTTTGTTTGCAATTTTCCTTTAATTTGCATTGGGTGATGATTCGTTTTCCTGTATTTTCGTAATTTGCTTGATTTGTGACAGTATTTTTATCTTTATTGACATAGTTGTTATGACAATATCTTTCAAAGTCTGACAACTTCTATCAAAGTTTATTACTTTTTCGGGTTTAATCCTCTGTAACCCACCAGTATTCATGTTCTATTTTTGAACCTACCTCGATCTAAATTTGAACGGCCCCGGCCCCCTATATAAGCCCTTAATTTTTTCATTCTATTCATTCGATTCCGAGTTCTAAGCTCGAACAGTTCTATTACACTCCAATAAATAAATACTCTACATCTTCCCTCAAGAAGTCTTGAAGAACCGCCGGTGACTACTGAAACACCTCCTCACGCTAGGGGAGGGACCGGACACCGGAGGAGTATCCAAGCACATTGACTGCAGTAACACCTCCTCGCTCTAGGGGAGGGACCTGTCTCCTTCTCGGAAGAGGATCCGAGACCAAGTACTTCTGGCACTCCAACTGATCACAACATTTTCTATATAGTGCCCGTTACCCTCATTACTGCACATCGGCGTCTCTGCTCTTCACGGCGCCTGTCACCGCTGCACATCGGCGTCACTGCTCTTCACAGCGCCTGTCACCGCTGCACATCGGCGTCGCTGCTACCTCCGCTGTGTCGGCCCTGCACTCCGACGCCGCCCTTTGCTGCCCCAGGACAATACTTATTGAAGATTTGAAGATACTTACTCACGCCCACTGCACTTTACTTACATTCATACAGACATCACCTCATCTCATTTTTCGGTACTGTATTCTTTTTGTTGTAATATAAATTCTATTCCCTCTTCTACCTCTTTCTTTTACCTTCTTCTACTTCTCCACATTTGTCGCTTCACGACATATTGGCGCCCAACTTTTAGTCTTCAGTCTTCCCTCTTTCTTTCTTTTCTTACATCTCATTCTTTTCATCTTCTATCTTTTTCTAAATTCAAAAATAACACTTTATCTAGTGTTCTTTACCTTTTCACCCTCTTTACCTTATTTTTTCTAAATTCAAAAATAACACTTTATCTAGTGTTCTTTACCTTTTCACCCTCTTTACCTTTTCACCCTCTTTACCTTGTCACCCTCTTTACCTTATCACCCTCTTTGGCTATCTCTTTTGGATAACATATTATTAACTCCTTCACTATTTTCATATCTTAACCCCTTCACTATCATCTCATATCATCTTAAATCTTAACACCTTAACTATCATCTCAGAACTTAATCCCTTGAAACTCGGAGATAGTAAAATTTTGTTTTAGTTAACTTAACTTGAGAATTATTAACTTAACTAAATCTACCTTAATTGGTCGTAAGTTAACTTTGTTCTTTTAACTTAACTTTGATTTAAATAACTGTTCTCTAATTAACTTAACTTGAGAATTATTACCTTAACTAAATCTACCTTAATTGGTCTTAAGTTAACTTTGTTCTTTTAACTTAACTTTGATTTAAATAACTGTTCTCTAATTGACTTAACTTGAGAATAATTAACTTAACTTAATCTTTCTTAATTGATCTTAAGTTAACTTTGTTCTTTTAACTTAACTTTGATTTAAATAACTGTTCTCTAATTAACTAAACTTGAGAATTATTAACTTTACTAAATCTACCTTAATTGGTCTTAAGTTAACTTTGTTCTTTTAACTTAACTTTGATTTAAATAATTGTTCTCTAATTAACTTAATTAACCGAGAACTCTTATTTTTCTTAAACTCTCTTCCTATTTATTTTTACTCTCCGATTTTCTTTCTCAACCTATATCTTCACTAATTCACTTTAATCACAATTTGAAGAGGAATTAAGGTACCCAATTTTATTTTGAACTTTATCGAATTATTCATAACTTTTTAACTTTACTATGTCTCGTTTAATTAAATTTGATTATCTTAACAAAGCTGAACTTATTCATGAAATAAAGATTAGACTTGAGGAACCAACAAACACGGTTATAGACTTAAGAAAACAAATACAACAACTTTCTTCGATAACTTCATCAGAGGAAATATTAATTTCTCCTCTTCCTATTGATGAGGAACTTCCTGAAATTGAATCTACTCTTAACTACATTGAAGGAAAAATCTCTAGATTAATACAGGGTGATTCTAAATTTACTCGCTTAATTGAATCTTATCTAAATCATGTTTACTATAGATTTGAACGCATTGATATTGACTTAAGTCCTGAATTCTTAACTACTTTTAATGATCTTAAAAATAAATTTGATGGCTTAACTAATAAATTTGAGTCTTTTACCTTTCATCCAGCTGAAGATATAGTCAGAACTATTGATACCTCAGCTCCAATTACTTATAATCCTATAGATCCTCAACCCTTTCATAACTTTGTAATCCCTCAAACCTCTTTTCAACCTCTAACTTCCTCCCTTACCCAACCTACTATAAATCTTAAGATTTTCAAAGATATAAATCGTTATTCTTATAACGGTAAATCTTGCCCCAGGCCTTTTCTTCAAAAGTTAGACGAATATTGTATTTCAAGAAACATAGATAAAAATCTTCTTATTACTCAGGCATATGAAATCTTTACTGATAATGCTCTCCATTGGTTCAGATTCCAAATTAAAAGGAATCTTAATTTATCCTGGTCTGAAGCTTCCCAACTTTTAATTAAGGACTTTGGTCAATTTGATTTTGATAATAAACTTCTTGAGGCTATTAAAGATCGGACTCAAGGTTTAAATGAACCTATAGCTATTTATATTTCTATTATGTCTGGGATGTTTGAGCGTCTTTCTGAAAAATTACCTGAATGTAAAATTGTTGACATCCTACTTAGAAACATTAGACCTTGTTACTCAGTTTTTGTGGCTCTTAAAGATTGTAACACTATTGATTCTTTATTAACTACTTGTCAGAGTTATGAAAAATTCCTTGATAGAGACCAAAACTTTAAAGAACCTTTGGAAAACTTTTTAACACCTGAATTTAATTTTAAACCTCAAACACCATCCTCCACAAAACCACAATTCTTTAAAAAACCTTATCATGTTAACACCGTTCAGGAAGATATTAATACTCTTACTAAGGACATCTTCTGTGTTCGTTGTCGCAAACATGAACATAATCTTAGATCGTGTGCTCAACCTCACTTTATAATTTGTTTTAAATGCGGTTTGAAAGATTTTAAAACCCCAGATTGCCCTAAATGTAATTCTAAACCTAACACTAGCTCAAAAAACTAATAACTGACTTGAATAGCACTTCTAAATTTGACATTACTGAATGGAATAATTGGATCTTAACTCTAAAAAATTTTTTTTCTTCTTATAAAATCTCTTCTACATTATATTCTAGTGAAATAGATTCCAAACGTCCTTTCATTAATGTGCGAATTTATAACTTAAATATTTCTGGTTTACTTGATTCTGGTAGTTCAATTACTATTTTTGGCAACAATTCTCACTTTAAAATTCTCGAACTGGGTTTTAAGCTTTTCAAGTCAGACTACATTACTATTTCAACTGCGAGTAATCAAAAAATAAAATCACTAGGTTATTTTGAATTACCAATGATTTTTAATAAACAAACACATTTAATTAAAGCTTATGCTTTTCCTGAATTATTTCCTTCTCTTATTCTTGGTATTGATTTTTGGAAGAAATTTAATTTACTTCCTTCTATACTGTCTTCGTCTGGACTTTCCGATCTCAATTGCTCATCTATTCAAGAAGCTAATAGAAAAGTACTTCCTTATGATCATCTTTCTGAAGATCAGAAGAATATCGCGGATACCATTATAGGTCGCTTTAGAGAAATTTCTTTTGAAGAAAAAGGAGTATTGGGACGAACTCATCTCATCACGCATAAGATTGATACTGGCGATTCTCTTCCGATCAAACAAAGATGTTATCGGTTATCTCCTGTAAAACAAAAGGCATTAGTTGAAGAAGTGGATAAAATGCTGAAATGGGACGTCATCGAACCTGGTGAAAGTCCCTGGCTATCTCCAGTGATTATCACTCCCAAGAAGAATGGAGAATGGCGCTTCTGCATTGATAGCAGGAAACTCAACTCCGTCACTCGTCGGGATGCTTATAACCTCCCTCTTATGAGTGAGATTTTGGACAACCTCAAGAATGCCAAATACTTATCTAGTATTGACATCGCCAAAGCGTTTTGGGAAACGCCACTGAATACTGAAGACAAAGACAAGACTGCATTTTACGTTCCTGGAAGAGGCATGTACAGATTTAAAGTCATGCCCTTTGGACTAACTAATTCTCCAGCTACTCAACAAAGACTTATGGATATGTTGTTTACCCCTGAGTTTGACAGCAAGGTCTTCTGCTATCTTGATGACATCGTTGTCATAAGTGAAACCTTTGAACAACACATTGCTCTTCTATTAAAAATCCACGAAAAACTTTCTTTTGCAAACTTGACTATAAATTTTGAAAAATCACAGTTTTTTAAAAAAGAGCTCAAATACCTCGGTTACGTCGTAGACGAGTATGGTCTCCGTGCTGATCCTGACAAAATCAGGCCGATTTTGGAATATCCTACCCCATCTTCCAGAAAAGAAGTACGAAGATTCATTGGCACTTGCAGCTGGTTTCGAAGATTCATCCCAAACTTCAGCACAATTGCTGCTCCACTTAACAAGCTTACATGTACAGGGAAAAATGCTCCGAAGTTCGCTTGGAACCCTGAAGCTGAATCTGCTTTTCTAAAGCTGAAGGAAGCTCTGGTTACTACTCCGGTGCTCGCTTGTCCAGATTTTAGCCTCCCTTTCTCGGTACATTGTGATGCGTCAAATTATGGTGTGGGAGCAATGCTTACTCAAGTCCAGAATGACAGGGAAGTGGTCATTGCTTACATGAGTAAATCTCTTAATAAAAATCAGCAAAATTACTCGACTACGGAGAGAGAAACCTTGGCTGTTATTACTGCTCTGGAACATTGGCGCTGTTATCTCGATAATGGTATGCAATTTACCATTTACACTGACCACGCAGCACTAAAGTGGTTTCTGAATTTATCTAATCCTTCTGGAAGACTTGCTCGCTGGACTCTACGTCTATCTGCTTTCAACTTTATCCTTAAACATAAAAAAGGTAAAGATAATGTTGTTCCGGATTTGCTTTCAAGATCTAAACCTTTGGACAGTGTGGACTCTTTTCATCATGGTGTTCTTCCTATCTCTACTGAAGAATCATCTCCTAACCGTGATTTGGAACAGTACAACAACATTTTACTTGGCTGCAGAAATAATCCTGATTCTTTTCCTAATTATATGGAGAAAGATGACAAGCTATACCGACATATCTATTCTCCACATAATCTTAGTGAAGACTTCACTTGGAAAGAAGTTCCACTACCTCAAGACAGACAAATGCTCATCTCAACTAATCACGGCTCCGATACTGAACCTCATCTAGGGATCTTTAAAACTTATAAAAAACTCTCTTTCCGTTATTACTGGTCTGGAATGTTTAAAGACATTGCCAACTTTATTTCTAAATGTGATAAATGCCTAGCTTATAAACATCCTAACCATTCTCCATACGGACCTATGGGAAAACCCAAGATCTGTTCTAGACCCTTTCAAACTATTTCGCTTGACCTTATGGGCCCATTACCCATGACAAGAAATCGAAATCAATATATTCTAGTGATTAATTGTTGCTTTACCAAATATACTCTAATTTTTCCTCTTAAACGTGCTACCGCTTCTAATATAATTTATTTTCTCGAGAATTCCGTTTTTCTGACACATGGTGTACCTCAAACGGTTATCATGGATAACGGACCTCAATTTCAATCTCACGAATTTAATTCATTTTTAAAGAAATACAAGGTTCCTTTTATTTCTCACTCTCCTTTTTACTGTCCTCAAGTCAATCCTACAGAAAGATATAATAGAACTATAATTACTGCGTTAGCCACCTTAGTAGGAGACGATCATAGAAAGTGGGATAATTACCTCTCTAAAATTCAACAAGCCTTAAACAGTTGCGTTAGCTCTATAACTGGCTTTACGCCTAATTTCTTAGTGTTTGGTCGAGAAACCATTCCCTGCGGTTCTTTTTACACTTCATCTCGAAGTATCGAAGAAATTACCTTTCTACCTCGCGATATTTACGCTGAAAATGTTGGTTTTCTCGCGTCTTATTTCGATAAAGTTCAAACTGCATTATATTTAGCTCATGCTAAAAACAGCGCGCGTTATGATTTGCGTCGAGCTTTTAAAGAATTTAATGTCGGTGATATAGTTTGGCGTAAGAATTATGTGCAAAGCAATGCAGGTTCTTACTTTAGCGCAAAACTTGCCCCTAAATTTGTAAAATGTAAAGTTTTTGAAAAAATTTCACCTTTAGTTTATATATTGGAAGATGCTAATGGTTCTAAAACCAAATGGCATATCAAGGACATTAAAATCTAATTTTCATAACTTCTATTTTTTTCTCTAACTTTCATTTCGTAACTTCATTTACTCATCATTCATAATTCATTCATCAATCATCTTTCGTGATTATATTTATTTCGTATTTAGTTGTATTCTGGCTTTTAAGCTTATACGACGTACTTTAAATACGTTATCCTTATCCTCTAGTTTTCTTTTCTTTTAGGAGCATTTAATAGCTCTTATTAATTGTATCTTTAAATCTCTTTTCTTCTTTTCTTTCCTTAAGGAGGCTCTAAACCTCTTCTCTTTTCTTAAGGGACTCTAAATCCCTTACGTTAACTCGGGAGGCTCTAAACCTCTTCTCTTTACTTAAAGAACTCTAAACCCCTTAGTACTAACTAGTACGTTCTTTTGAGCGGTTGATTACTCGTTAAATAAGCCTTAGGTCCGAGCGGTTGATTACTCGTTAAATAAGCCTTACATTGGAGCGGTTGATTACTCCTTACGTAGGCCTAGAATCAAACTTTTTTTTTCCATCTATGGAGCGGTTGACAACTCCTTAAATAAGCCTGTCGTTATTGAGGAATTCTTTTCTAGAGTGGCAGTCATTGAATGTGAACTCCACCCTTACGGTATGAAGATGATAGAATGCTAGAAGAAGAATAAATATTTTTATGTAAGGTTGTATATTAGGCGAAATAGATTCCTAGGTTTTCTTTAGATCTTCTTTCAAAAATTTTCTCTAAGTCGAAAATTTTTCTGGGGTTGTGGGGGAAATGTACTATTGTACATATTGTATTATGTGTAATAAATTGAGTACCTTAATATATTTAGTATTCATCGGATCCACATTAACATTTTCATCACATTATCTTTGTTTTTCCATGCTTTCATCCAAAGATTGCTGGTTCATTTGCTGTAAACACGAACATAGAGTTAATCATAGATTCTATCTACCATAACGCAGTTCGTATTTTCTCCCTAAAAAGTCGTACTGTAGACGTTAAACTATAGGCATTACCTGCCTTTCTACTCTTCTTATACTATTACTCTGTATTTTTGGATTATTGATGTTTTCTAATCCTTTTTGAACAATATTTATTGTGAATCTATAAATGTCAAACTTTCAAAGCTCTGTTATTCTACTTTTCTTTACATAATACTGTAAAAATAGTTGTGTTTTACCTTTGTTTGCAATTTTCCTTTAATTTGCATTGGGTGATGATTCGTTTTCCTGTATTTTCGTAATTTGCTTGATTTGTGACAGTATTTTTATCTTTATTGACATAGTTGTTATGACAATATCTTTCAAAGTCTGACAACTTCTATCAAAGTTTATTACTTTTTCGGGTTTAATCCTCTGTAACCCACCAGTATTCATGTTCTATTTTTGAACCTACCTCGATCTAAATTTGAACGGCCCCGGCCCCCTATATAAGCCCTTAATTTTTTCATTCTATTCATTCGATTCCGAGTTCTAAGCTCGAACAGTTCTATTACACTCCAATAAATAAATACTCTACATCTTCCCTCAAGAAGTCTTGAAGAACCGCCGGTGACTACTGAAACACCTCCTCACGCTAGGGGAGGGACCGGACACCGGAGGAGTATCCAAGCACATTGACTGCAGTAACACCTCCTCGCTCTAGGGGAGGGACCTGTCTCCTTCTCGGAAGAGGATCCGAGACCAAGTACTTCTGGCACTCCAACTGATCACAACATTTTCTATATAGTGCCCGTTACCCTCATTACTGCACATCGGCGTCTCTGCTCTTCACGGCGCCTGTCACCGCTGCACATCGGCGTCACTGCTCTTCACAGCGCCTGTCACCGCTGCACATCGGCGTCGCTGCTACCTCCGCTGTGTCGGCCCTGCACTCCGACGCCGCCCTTTGCTGCCCCAGGACAATACTTATTGAAGATTTGAAGATACTTACTCACGCCCACTGCACTTTACTTACATTCATACAGACATCACCTCATCTCATTTTTCGGTACTGTATTCTTTTTGTTGTAATATAAATTCTATTCCCTCTTCTACCTCTTTCTTTTACCTTCTTCTACTTCTCCACATTTGTCGCTTCACGACAAGTTTTCATATAAAAGAAATTAATCTAAATAAATTTGTTGGTCTAGAAATTTCTAAAAATGACAATTGTATCTGTATCAGTCAAAAACAATATATAGAACAAATAATTAATAAATTCAATATGAATACAGCACACCCATGTAACACACCTGTTGATGCTAATGTTCAAATATGCAAGGATTCAGATGATAATCAAATTAATTATCCCTACAGGGAAGCTATAGGGTCCTTATTGTTTTTATGTACTGCATCCAGGCCAGATATTTCATATGGTGTTAATTTGTAAAGTAGATATGTAAACAACCCTAGTTCTATTCACATTGCACAACTTAAGCGAATAATTAGATACCTTATGAAAACTTAAGAAATATGTATAAGGTACCAAGGTCATGAAAACCTAATAGGATATTCAGACTCAGATTTTGCTGGGAATATTGACACAAGAAAGTCAACTACTGGTTATATTTTTATGTTAAACGGAGGGCCAATATCTTGGGCTAGTCAAAAACAGTCTTGTGTCGCCTTATCAACAACTGAAGCTGAATTCATGGCTGCTTGTGAAGCTGCCAAGAATATTTTGTGGTTAAAAAATTTTTTTGATGAGATCAATGTCAGTCAAGATTGTACATTTTTGTGTATAGATAATCAAAGTGCAATCAAATTAATTAATAATCCAGTGTACCATAAAAAGACAAAGCACATTGATGTTAAGTATAATTTTATTAGAGAAAAAGTCAAACAGAAATTAATTAAAATACATTATGTACCAAGTTCTGATCAGCTGGCTGACATTTTTACGAAAGCTCTCCCTACTCTCAAATTTGAACATATTGGAGATGCAATAATGTCTAATATGTAGTTTTTTTTTGTATTTTAAACTAAATACTTGATTGTTTCTTTTAAATATAGCTATGTAAGTAATATAAATTTTAGTGGGAGTATTGGGTTAAAATTTATTTCTTGTCTATGGCAGTTTCCACTCTGTATGTTTTTTTTTTCTCCTTCTTCTTTATGGAATGGCGGACTATGTAATGTAATGTTTGGTGGAGTTTGATTTTCAATAAATAGTGTTCAAAACGTGCAGAATTCTTGTTTATTCGTGTAACCTGAACAGTCCACCCCTGAATTTTTATTTTTATTTTTTAGTTAAAATTTTTATTTTCTATTTTGTTATGATACAACATACAAAAATACATACAATCCTCAATTTTCAACTTTCTACGATCAAAACTTATTTATTAATAGTCATTTTAGTAATTTAAGGGCGAAACAAAATTCGCTGGGAAAGCTTTACTTTAAAATTACGGGATTCGGCGGGACGGGACTGCGGCGGGTTGGGGCTGGGGGCGAAACAAATTTCGCTGGGTCCGCTAGTTATTTATATAAATTGCTCGTAGCGCTTCGCTCCACGAAGGTTGCGACTGCCGACGACACGTCGACGGCGCTGTCGGCTCGTTAATATCACGTCCCTTGCAAACTGCCCTTCGTAAGTCAGATCTCACTTGTGTAGACTAACGTTGATAAATTACTTACATAACTTGACAGATAAATAAAAATCCAAGCATCAAAATTCTATACTGAATTTGGAATAAGTGTAAAGTAAACATACCTAGAGCAGATTTCTTACATGAATTTATATGTGTACTACTGACAAACTTATTTCATACAGTGGGTGGATTTTTGAAGCTTGTATTGCCACTATTTATAACTAGTTTAGGTACCTATGTCTAGAAGCGGCATTCAGATTGCAGGTTAGTAACTTACATTTTTTCATTTTTCACTTTGTACTTCGCTATGTATTTCAAGAAAGGATGAACGTATAACAGAAGATTTTATTCTGGTATACAGGGTGTTATTTTGGGCAGTGAGATCCAACTCGGGGATAATAAAACGAATTGTGCTTATTCTTAACAAAATACCTTTAATAACATGCAAGTTTTATGGAAGAAAATCTCTTCACAAAATTTAAAAAAAGTTTAAAACTATTGGAGAAACTTGCAACCTCGCGCGTAGCTCGGGCATCTCTATGAAATACTACGCTGTAGCTAATAAGCTACTAAGATGCGACCTGGCGTTAGTAGTCTCACTTGCTAGTATCGCAATAATAAAAAATAAAAAAAAAACCTTTGGACATTCCCACACATCGCCATCTAGTCCCAAAGTAAGCTACTCAAAGCTTGTGTTATGGGTGCCAGACAACGGATATAATACTTAAATACTTTTTTTTGTAAATACATACATGATATACATAGAAAACACCCAGACCAATACAAACATACATGTTCTTGCACACAAATGTTTGTATTGTGCGGGGATCGAACCCGCAACCCGCTGCGTAGTAAGCGATTTCTCGACCACTACACCAGACGGGTCGCCAAATATACAATAATAAATTTATTTCGTGTTTATTTTCAATTTTTTAAATATATTTTTGGTATCACTATCCTTTGTACCCCTGAGTCGGTCCAATACAACACCCTGTATTATTTGTACCAATTTAAAAAAAGTAGATCAAAAAGTAAATATCTTCATACATTTCGTTACCATACCTTTGCGCTGCCAGCGTAATTGCGCCTGAGGGATTAACAAGGAATTAATTAGGAATCTTCCATAAATTGGGTGTTTAAGAAAACTCAGTCTTAACATCAACCTTTAATGAAATTATTTAAAATTAATGGATACTTTACAAAGAATTATGTACATTAACATAGCTTTGTTTATAACGAAAATTACGGTACACATATTAGTTACTGACTGACGGAGTTCTCCTTTCATAAACCTTATTACGTTTAATTTTCGTAAGTTTTTGTACGTAAGTGTTTGCTATTTACTTGAATCACAGGATACAAAGACTACATTTTTTACTGTTTATAAAAGGCACAAACCTTTTTTACATAATGAAATTGCATATTCATTCTCATCATAAAAATGATTCTTTAACAAAGTGGACTGAAATCCTGAATTAGTATTAGTAAAAGAAATTAATATTATATAAGTTAAAAAAAATGCATGAATGTACATAACATTGAGTTATGAGGTTGGGGTAATTTCGAATTAAAATAATGCTTTTTATAATTTTATTGAACAACAGAAAGGTTTTGCTTAAATTCAAATTAAAGCAATTTAATTTTTATGAAGTTAAAAGTATCATATTGTTTTAGGACTTATGAATTTGAAATGTTTATTGACTATGCAAAGAGTACGATCCTATTTAGTGATTCTAGTTTAAGGATCAAAAATGTTTCTATTCCATCAAAACTAAAATCATTTGATGCTTACAATACAAATACAAAAGTGTATTCAGTAATATTCATTCATCCGAATTCCAAACTAGAGTAAATTATTGAATCCAATCGGTGTTTGATTTCAAAACAATAACTACGTGGTTTGCATATTTCTAATATTAATGCTTTGAAATGTAATTGAACTGTTTTGAATTAGGTCTGTGAGAGAGTTTGAGCAGGTATTCGAAACATTTTAAATGGCAATAAATGAAGCCTAATAGCAGTGCTGGCTTAAATTTAATCAAATTTACGATTAAGAATAAATTATTCAGAATCATTATAAACAGAAACAAGTTAAAAAAATATCTGGCTGAATCATACTCGCTCGTATCGGGTTGGCGCTTATTTATTCAGACTTTCCAACATTGATAGAGATAGTATTAAACTATTAAACAGAGATATTCAATTAATGATGAGTAATTCATGATAAACGTCTATAATCATAATAAAGATTAGTTTTTTAAACCCTCACGAATGTGTTTATCAACAGTCTTTTGTTATGCTTTTATTTATGCAACCGCCGGCGGCCTTTTGATCCGTGAGCGTCTACATCATGAAACAAAGCTATGATTATTATGCTGTCGCAAAAACTACTGGACCGACTTCGATAAACTTACACTACAACTGCCTCGTCTTTAATTTGTTTCTACTGTGACAAGTAATAGCATATTTTTATTCCTTACCACAAAATGTCCAGTAAAATCTTCACATTTGAAAACTTCCAAAGCAGATTGAAATCACTCGGTTTTCAGTCAGCAATTCATCGTCAAAGAAAATCTGGGGCACTAATCTCATTCCCAAAATTACTCCGAATTGCAATTGAGGCGGATATTTGAAATCTTAAAATATTTCAAATATCCCGCAGGATAGTCACGTTCGCAAAAAGTTTATATGTAACTCACTACGTTTGAGCTGCAAACTTAAACTTCGGAATTTCAAAGAAGGGTAATTTTATTCTTTGAATCCAGATCCCGATCTTGTCGTACCATGTTGAATGTAAAAGCTCTTGACATAATTCTGCCTCATATCTACGTAACACAAACAATTTTGAAATCGTGCCAATTTCAGATCATTCTTTAGGGTTCCGTAGCCGAATGGCAAAAAACGGAACCCTTATAGTTTCGTCAAGTCTGTCTGTCTGTCTGTCTGTCTGTCCGTCCGTATGTCACAGCCATTTTATTCTGTAACTATAAGCATCACACTGTTGAAATTTAGTCCAAAGATGTATCCTGTAAACCACTTTACGATTCTTATACAAAAAATAAAAAATAATGACATTTAAGGAGGGGCTCTCATACATGAAACTGAAACTAAAAATATTTTTTTTGTCAAACCCATGCGTGTGTGGTCTTTAGATAGGTCTTTTAAAATTAAGTAGAGGTTTATGAAACCATTATCTCTAAAAATTTAACGTTTGCGAGATATACGCTTCCAAAGTCGTAAAATGGGCGTCGTCGTCCCCCCTTTAACTTCTAAACTTAGCAAATATAAATTTTGAAAAAAAATATAAAATGTAGATTTTAACAAATACTTTCAAGGAAAATTGGTTTGGATGAAATCAAACTAGTTTTTGAGATATAGCACATTTTCAACAACCGCAAACATAACTTTGTTTTTCATACAAATACTATGAAAAACAAAGTCATACTTGCTGTCAACCTAATATTGTGGTATTTTAGCTTAGCGGAAGTAAGTCGATTCCTTACTCAGTTAAAGTTGGCAAGGAACCCTCAGTGGGCGAGTCCGACTCGCACTAAGCCGGTTTTTTTATGTTACTTCATTTCTCTAAGGTACCATTTCGTGACCGATAGTTAACGTTACCGCAGCTAATGAGTAAAAGTTAACAGTGGTTGAATGATTAATATTGTGCATACTAATTACATTATAACCATTAGTTGAGTTAACTATCGATTACAAAACTGGGCATTATACTGTTGGCAAGCCAGAATTTTAGAGATGAGTTGTATTTTTTTTTTGACTAATTGATTACATATGTCTGTATTCAAACTGTAAAACTACCAAAGCCATTATCTTCCATTCCGGAAGCGGTCTGCACCGACTTTCACAAGACTGGAAATCTTAGCTTTTTACTAGGTCGAGTTAAAAATAACCTTCATCTAACCACACCTCAGTTAACGCGTCCCCAATTGCTGGAGAAGGGAAAATAACTAGAGCTAATTAAAACGGTGCAAAGTTTGCGCCGAGGGAGCCGTGAAAACTTTCGCAAGGACACCCGGTATACTTGTGGGGCTCATGGCGAATACATTTTTAAATTTGCTTAAAAGGGAGTATACATAATGATACGTGTTCGTGAAGAAGCGCTAAACATATAAGGGGTTGATTTTATTAAATAGAACAACTTAATTCGGCCCCTAAACGGCTAGTTGGCGTTGATAGCCTAACTTTATACAATATACGACATCCAACACCTCCATACAATCTAGAAAGAATTATACAACAATGCGCAAGACCTGAGAGATCCCAAACGATTTTTTGTTCGATTGACCTAATTGTGGAAAAAAATAAGAATAAATTAGGTTTTACTTATTTTACTGGCACTTCTGATCATTTCTTGCTCTGCGTATGACGCTTTGTCGAGGAGGAACTGGTAGGTAGTTATATCATCGGGCTACTGCGGCGTGCTAACATTATTGTTATTACTATCTATCAATGCTCATAGAACTAACCATTGTTTTACATATTTTGGCGGGTTTGCGCACATGATGGCTTGTCTTTATAATAAATAGACAGGGCAACATTTGTGTAAGATTTTTTTGAAAACGTATTAAAAAGTGGTTAATCTGATTCTACTGGTTATTCCAATCAAACTGTTTTCAGGTTTTGCGCATTTAAGGTCACACGTTGTAAAAAACACCCAGATGGTATTGCATCGGTACACTGTATACCGTAGTCCCCAACCAATAACGCCAAAAAGCTAACTATAAGTTTTGGTATCATACAAAAAAAAAACCTCTTCGTCTATGAGCACAATTAAAGTTACTTCCATAATAGTGGGAGCATGGTTGAATATCCTATCCCAATACTTTCTCAATTGATTATAGGGCTCTACTTGATTTAGTAAGAGCCCTCGAATTCCAAATAACTACGGGGTTGGAGTTGTTGAAGGCACAACTAATTGAATTATTGTGAAGTTCATAGTATGTTCAATCTTCCTGAAGTACTACGTACAAACTTATACATTTGAATAAAAGCAGCTAAAAAGTTTTGTGTTTGAACGCGCTAATCTCAAGAAGTACTGGTCACTCTATACAATTACGACACAGCGGTTCGAACTTCCACTTAAATATATATACAAGCGGTCCCCCGCGACTTCGTCCGCGCGTTTTGAGTTTGCTCCCTCCCCTCCCGTCGCAACGTCATGTTTTATATCCTAAAGCCTTTCTCGATAAATAAGTTATCAGTATATCAGTTTTATCAGTATTATCAGTTCCTGAGATAGGTAAGCGCGTTCAAACAAACAAACCCTTTAGCTTTATAATATATTAGCGCAAGCGCACGTTGTACTGAAGCTGCGAACATTATTTTGGTGCGGAGTTATGTTAAAACTGTGATAGCTCCTAAGATATTTATTGAAATCAAATTATATAAAGGGCAACTTGGTTCTAAATAAAATGCTCGTGATGATGAATGTATTTATTTTGATAAGAATAAATACCTGTGTGTATGATACACCTCTAAAAATAATGCATTATTTTTTTACAAATTTATTAACATAAAAAAGGTTGTAGTAAGTCAACCATAAAAGATAGACATATGCTGTCACGGACTTTATTATAGAACTCTTAATGTTGAACAATCCTGTCATACATGATTTTTGTGTAACTTAAGCGGTTTCCGCAGCGTATGCGGCGGTAGCTCTCAAAAGGAATATCTTTCTCCCGTTTTCGCAACATTTTTCATTTCTGCTGTGGTCTTATGAGTTGTATCTTTATGTTATATAGCCTAAAGCCTTCCTCGATAAATGGACTATCCAACGTTAAATTTTTTTTTCAATTCGGGCTAGTAGTTTTTGAGATTAGCGCGTTCAAACAAACAAACAAACAAACAAACAAACAAACAAACAAACTCTTCAGCTTTATAATATTAGTATAGATATATATATATTATAGCTGTCCCCCGTGACTTAGTCCGCGTGTTTTGAGTTTGCTCCCTCCCCTCCTGTTGCAGCGTGATCTTAAGCTATCTAACACAAAACTATTTTTTTCTAATCAGTCCAGCTGTTTTTTGCAACAAACTCTTCAGTTTCATAATATTAGTATAGAAAAAAGGTTGTAGTGAGTAAACCATATAAGATAAACGTATGCTTTTGCGGACTTTATTATAGAACTGTAAATGCCAAATAATCTCGTCATATGTGATTTTTGTGTAACTTAAACGGTTTACGCAGCGTACGCAGCGGAAGTTCTCAAAAGGTATATTTTTCCCCCATTATCGCAACATTTTTCGTTGCGGCGCTGGATTCATGAGTCCTATCTTGATGTTATATAGCTAAAAACTTTCCTCGATAAATAGGCTATGAAACGCAAAGCGAATGTTTCAAATCTGTCAATTAATTTTTAAGATTAGCACGTTCAAACAAACAAACAAACTTTTAGCTTTATTGTAATAGTATATCTCTACTACATCTATAAAAATAAGTCGAGTTTTCCTTCCTGACGCTATAACTCCAGAACGCACGAACCAATTTCCACGGTTTTGCATTCGTTGGAAAGGTCTCGGGCTCCGTGAGGTATATAGCAAAGAAAATTCAAATATAAAACAAAAAAAAACTCTTTCTTTTAATCACCAAACGAAATGTTACATAAAACGAAGCCATCTGGTAGCGAAACGGAGTTCGCGGGGTTTGCTAGTCTTAATATATAAAATTCTCGTCTAATATATAAAATTCTCGTGTCACAGTTTTCATAGCTATACTCCTCCGAAACGGCTTGACCGATTTTGATGAAATTTTTTGTGCTTATCCGGTATCTATGAAAATCGGCTAACATCTATTTTTTATTCCCCTAAATGTAAGGGGTAGTCCACCCCTAAATTTTTATTTTTATTTTTTAGTCAAAATTTTTATTTTCTATTTTGTTATGATACAACATACAAAAATACATACAATCCTCAATTTTCAACCTTCTACGATCAAAACTTATTTTTTAATAGTCATTTTAGTAATTTAAGGGCGAAACAAAATTCGCTGGGAAAGCTTTACTTTAAAATTACGGGATTCGGCGGGACGGGACTGGGGCGGGTCGGGGCTGGGGGCGAAACAAAGTTGGCTGGGTCCGCTAGTTATTTATATAAATTGCTCGTAGCGCTTCGCTCCACGAAGGTTGCGACTGCCGACGACACGTCGACGGCGCTGTCGGCTCGTTCATATCACGTCCCTTGCAAACTGCCCATGGTAAGTCAGATCTCACTTGTGTAGACTAACGTTGATAAATTACTTACATAACTTGACAGATAAATAAAAATCCAAGCATCAAAATTCTATACTGAATTTGGAATAAGTGTAAAGTAAACATACCTAGAGCAGATTTCTTACATGCATTTATACTACTAACATACTTATTTCATACAGTGGGTGTATTTTTGAAGCTTGTATTGCCACTATTTATAACTAGGTACCTTTGTCTAGAAGCGGGATTCAGATTGCAGGTTAGTTACTTACATTTATTCACTTTTCACTCGGTACTTCGCTATGTATTTCAAGAAAGTATGAACGTATAACAGTAGATTTTATTCTGGTATACAGGGTGTTATTTTGGGCAGTGAGATCCAACTCGGGGATAATAAAACGAAATGTGCTTATTCTTAACAAAATACCTTTAATAACATGCAAGTTTTATGGAAGAAAATCTCTTCACAAAATTTAAAAAAAGTTTAAAACTATTGGAGAAACTTGCACCCTCGCGCGTAGCTCGGGCGTATCTATGAAATACTACGCTGTAGTAATAAGCTACTAAGATGCGACCTGGCGTTAGTAGTCTCACTTGCTAGTATCGCAATAATAAAAAAAATATCCTTTGGACATTCCCACACATCGCCATCTAGTCCCAAAGTAAGCTACTCAAAGCTTGTGTTATGGGTGCCAGACAACGGATATAATACTTAAATACTTTTTTATGTAAATACATACATGATATACATAGAAAACACCCAGACCAATACAAACATACATGTTCTTGCACACAAATGTTTGTATTGTGCGGGGATCGAACCCGCAACCCGCTGCGTAGTAAGCGATTTCTCGACCACTACACCAGACGGGTCGCCAAATATACAATAATAAATTTATTTCGTGTTTATTTTCAATTTTTTAAATACATTTTTGGTATCACTATCGTTTGTACCCCTGAGTCGGTCCAATACAACACCCTGTATTATTTGTACCAATTTAAAAAAAGTAGATCAAAAAGTAAATATCTTCATACATTTCGTTACCATACCTTTGCGCTGCCAGCGTAATTGCGCCTGAGGGATTAACAAGGAATTAATTAAGAAATCTTCCATAAATTGGGTGTTTAAGAAAACTCAGTCTTAACATCAACCTTTAATGAAATTATTTAAAATTAATGGATACTTTACAAAGAATTATGTACATTAACATAGCTTTGTTTATAACGAAAATTACGGTACACATATTAGTTACTGACTGACGGAGTTCTCCTTTCATAAACCTTATTACGTTTAATTTTCGTAAGTTTTTGTACGTTAGTGTTTGCTATTTACTTGAATCACAGGATACAAAGACTACATTTTTTACTGTTTATAAAAGGCACAAACCTTTTTTACATAATGAAAGTGCATATTCATTCTCATCATAAAAATGATTCTTTAACAAAGTGGACTGAAATCCTGAATTAGTATTAGTAAAAGAAATTAATGTTATATAAGTTAAAAAAAATGCATGAATGTACAACATTGAGGTATGAGGTTGAGGTAATTTTGAATTAAAATAATGTTTTTTTATAATTTTATTGAAAAACAGAAAGGTTTTGCTTAAATTCAAAGTATCATATTGTTTTAGGACTTGTGAATTTGAAATGTTTATTAACTATGCAAAGAGTACGATCCTATTTAGTGATTCTAGTTTAAGGATCAAAAATGTTTCTATTCCATCAGAACTAAAATCATTTGATGCTCACAATGCAAATACAAAAGTGTATTCAGTAATATTAATTCATCCGAATTCCAAACTAGAGTAAATTATTGAATCCAATCGGTGTTTGATTTCAACACAATAACTACGTGGTTTGCATATTTCTAATATTAATGCTTTGAAATGTAATTGAAATGTTTTGAATGAGGTCTATGCGAGAGTTCTAACAGGTATTCGAAACATTTTAAATGGCAATAAATGAAGCCTGATAACAGTGCTGGCCCAAATTTAATCTTATTCACGATTAAGAATAAATTATTTATAATCATACTAAAACTAATGCTTAACAAATATATGTGGCTGACTCACGCTCACTCTCATCGGGTTGGCGATAATTTATTCAGACTGCAACACTAATAGTGATAGTATTAAACAAAGTTATTCAATTAATAAAATAAAATAGAAAAATATTTATTTACCATCATATACATTGACTTGTTCACTTAGCATTTCTGAGTTTTATATAGGTAACACGTAACAAATAACATAATAATTAATAAAACATGTAAGTGAAAACATTTGCTTTGGGCTCCACACTAGGCCACGCCTGTGTCGTGGAGGCTAATAGGAAGATAGGTTTACAGTTGATTGAATGTTGAGTAGTTAATGATAAACGTCTATACTCATTATAAAGATTACTTTTTTAACCCTCAAGGATGTGTTTATCAACAGTTATGCTTTTATTTATGCAACCGCCGGCGGCCTTTTGATCCGTGAGCGTCTACGTCATGATTATTATAATCATAATTAAATGTAATCTGATTGAATTTTAATTAAATAAATTTATAATAAAAAATGATGCATTTCAACACTGCCACATAATTTTTGACAGCGAGCAAACAGTGTAGTATTTATGAATTAAACGTCAAAATGACAGTACAAAAACGGGCCAGAATCGCAGCGTATGTTGCGATAATACACGTGACCATGCTTTATTTCTATGTTATTATAGTGACTAATCTCCAATCAGTAGTATTTTGATTTCAATTACATTCTAACGTCAAAATAATAACATTACATGGTTGAATAATTGAAAAAAAATCCTGGAGTATTATATCATTTTCAATTCATCCATACTGATACAAACAATAACATCTCTAGTCCGTAGAATAATTTCAATAGAACAACATTAAAATTATGCAAATTTCATGACTTTTGACTTCTCTATCTGTGTATTTTAGATTTGTTTCATAAATTATTCGGCCAGTAATCAATTCGGTCGAGGGTCGGGTGAATTTGAAAAACAAAACTCCAATTGAATAGTTCTCTTTGAATAAACTATTATTCCAGATTGAGTTCGGAACATTGAGGTTCCTGAAACTATAGAGAAAATTGATACGATCAGAGTTGTCAGATTACAAAGTACAAATTGATGAAGTGTTCAAGTACCAATCAGATAAAATAGTTCGCTGATACTTTTTTTTAAAAGTTAATTATGTACATATTAGATTGATTGTTTGTAAATAATTAAAATATAAAAACATATTTTTAATATCATATTTGAATCACATATATAGCAAGTCTTATTTCATTCCATAATGACTTATACTGAAAACATTAATTCAAATTTCACAGAGCTATGTTAAATGAAATTATAGACAAACAGGGAACATTTCAATTTTGGCAACGGGAGTGCGGCTCTCTGTACAGTTATGATGAAACTGTTTTAAATTTAGGGAGATAGATAGCGTTACATCTGCCAAATGTTCCCATTAAGCTTAACTTACCAAAAGATAAAGAAATAAAATTGTAAGATGGGCACACGAAACAAATCTGACGTTCAAAAATTGTAAGGAAAAAGATACAAAATTTAAGATAGAATCTTATAATACAATTTGTTTTTTTTTTTTGTATTCTAGGTACAATATTTACATGACATCAAATATTTTATATTATAACTTCATCTATTTACATATAATATTTACTTATGTTTTTCAAACAAGAAGTGTAATGTTTTTTTTTTTTATATTTTGGTAAAACTTGTGATTTAATGTGATAAAATTACTTTAAACTCCTGGTTTAATACTTCAAAATGTACATACCTATATTACTTATTATGGTAAAACTTATATTTATATCACATTTTTACATACCTTTGTTTATATGTACACATCCATAGTCTATAAAATGTTTTTGACTTTCGCAAATAAAAGTCTCCTCAAACTCAACAGGGTGACTTTTGTTTTCGTCAACAGAAATGTCGTAAATATTAATCTTCAGTTTTACATTGAGTGGTCCATTAATATCTAAGAAGGAACGAAACAGTAAACAGGAAAATCGAAAGGCCAATATTACTTGCCGCTGACGTCGATGACTGAATGAGATTTCTGTAATCCTTTGCCTCATTCTGTGATGGGTGGGTGTATGTCCTATCCGTGACAGTTTTGACGTCCTGAGGACACGGAAGCAACTCGACGGGAATTTGAAGTAGCGTCCTCTCGTTTTCCTTCCTAACCAATTTCGGTTCGTCTGCGTAAGCATCATCCATCTCGTCGTGAAAAATATCGTCCGAATTATCCGAGTAATCTTTTATTTGACTCTTGTCGTCCCCTTCGTCCAAATTGTTGGAGTTTATTACACTCCGCTCGAAGTAAGTGAAATGAGAATTGAGAGACGGGTCTATGCTAAATTTGCAAACGAAATTTTCGAGAGATGTTCGCACTTTGATGCTCTTAGCTTCGTGCCGGAGCTTATGCATCCATGCCAGATGACAATCGCAGGTGAATTCGTTCCCTGTAACAATCCAAGTCTTAATTAAATCCTCTAATTGGAGTAATGATGACTTTTGAATCCGATTCAGTGAGACTAATTGATTTTTATTCGATAATTGAATTCGCTTCTGTCTTCACGGGACAATTCTTAAATTGGGTCTGATATTAATTTACTCGACCCTCTGTTGTTAATCTGAGAGCGACAGAAGAATGTTTAAGCCTGTTTAATTAATAAAAAGTTGAGTATTCTTTTAAGAATCATGGCTTCTTTTTAAGCAATATTTTTTAATATAGCCTTTAAAATATAAAAAATGACCGATTTAAGTATTTAAAATCGGAACTTGAGTTGAATTTGTCTATATGTAATAACTACAATCTACTATTTTAATGCAGTGTAAATGGTGAAGAAAGTAATTTTATAACTTACCATCTAGATAGATGTAGCTGTTTTGATTCTTGAGATTGTCATAGACTGGTCGAACGTTGTCATAAGTGAATCTTTTTAATTTGTTATGCCTGAGATCCAACGCTGCTAGTCCTCTGACTCCTTCAAACAATCCACCAGTCAATGTCACGAGTTTGTTGTGGCTCAAACTTAGTTTTTTTAGCTGTGATAGTCCGTCAAATGTCCTCTGCGCGAGCATACTAATTTCGTTGTAGTCCAGCAACAACGAATGAAGATTCCACAATTCAATGAACGTGAATGAATTCAATTCAGAAATTTTATTCCTTCTCAAGTCTAGCCGCTTGAGATTTGCGAGTCCATCGAAACATTCCTTTCGCAATTCGCTTATATTATTCCTATCCAACTCTAGTTCTAGTAAATTTACAAGACTTCTGAATGCTCCATCTTGGATTATTGTTATATTATTACTAGTAAGGTACAGTTTTTGTAAAGCTGGAAGTTCGAAAAATGTGTCTGTCACTAGTTCTTTTATTCTATTCTCATCCAAAGTGAGAACTGTTAAATTAGGTAGATTATAAAAGGAATGTTTACTTAAATAAATAATTTTATTTTTTGTTAATGTCATCTCTTGGACTGTTGAGAGATTGGAAAAAGTGAAGCTCTCTATTTTTGGTATAGAACTGAATTTTATGCTAAAGTTCTTTAGTTTTCTGACGTATCTGAAAACTTTCGACGGGACGAAGTCTAGTCCACCATCAGCTCTGACGTTAAATGCTAGAGTTTCTATATTTGATTGGGATGTGAAACTTGACCATAGTGGGTCTGTTTTCTCTATGCCTCCGTTGAAGACCCAGCATTCTGTTTTGACTGCTTCGTTTATTTCTTGACTGAACTCACAATAGCAATGTACCTTGGAGTCTCGGTCGTTTATATCGCATATGTTGATGATGGTTGGTATGCTTTTCTCTTTCTGTTTTCTTCTGTTTGCGTCAAGGGCTTCTATTGCGAATAGCAACAGGAGCAGTGTGGCTGGCACTTTCTGGGTCCGCATTACTTCTGCCTGGAACAAAGAGAGGGATAACATCAGCATGTGATACACAGTGCATCAAATTCGGAACAAGAGTTTAACGTTTGTATGTTTTCACTCATTTCTAAGCGCTGTATGGGGTATATTGAATCAAAATTAATAAATATGCGCCAGACAACACACCAATTGTCGTGGTTTCAAAGTAAGGATTTTTTTCCTCGTGTTACGAATACCAGACAACGATTATGACGGAGGCGTCTCCCATAAATACTTAAATACATATTAAACATCCATGACTCAGGTATTAATGTTCGCGCTCATTACACAAACATTTGCCCCTTGCGGGATTTGAACCCGTTACGGCCGGCGTAATAGTCAAGACCTCTAACCAATACACCAAACGCGTCGTACATCAAAATTAATTCTTGATAGGGCTTGAATTTCGCTTGATTGTTGATTCTGCTTCTTAAATTACGGCAATTTTATAAACGGAACCAATAACATTAAAACTGAATTTTCAAAAATATATTCTTCTATAATTTATTCTACAAGAAAAGGTTACCTACAGCTTTAGTCAGCCCATCCATATTTAAAATCATTCGAACACGGTCGATCCCACCGCAACCTTCTGGTTAGGATGTAATCATTCATTCGGTAACGGAAACCGAATATTTCCCTAGAACCGTTCCGCATGATTTCAAGTTTAATGAGCAATTAGAGAAACGCGTAATCCGAGATACGGTTGGATCAATGGATCGATTGTCAAGATCTGGTTTAGAGTGATTCGATTCGTAGTTAGTATGCACATGATTGATTTCATTTTGTTTGTTTAACTATATTCAAACTTTTAAGAGCAAGCAAAATTATATCTTTAATTAGACTTACTTAGTTTACTGGTTGCAATATCGTCAAATCCAAATCTTACAGAACGGTCAAATGTTACAAACAAATTTCCTTAACCCATATGAGTCAATCATAGGTGAACCCCATTTATTTTAATGGCCACACTATGAACAAGTTTAGAACGGATAGGGATGTAGGTAAGTAATTTGTATGCCATAATAGGCACATTTCAAAGTAGGAAGTATAAATTATTTTGTTTTAAAATGTTAAAACTGGTTATTATATTGTCATGTCTTAGATATAGTTTACATTTAATATTTTTTCATAAATAACCATTGCTGAGTATATCAAGAAATTTAGTAGTTCCTATTTTTTTTAAATCTTGCGATTCATTGTTAATAATTATGCTTAACAATTAATAAAATAATATAATATTTAAAAGCCTAACACGTGAAAATGTAAATCTAGTCATTAAAATATTTTTATTAAAGTCTTTTAGTAAATTTTCAAGTTCAAAGGTTAGATTACGATGATGATAACTCATTTAAAGTAAATTTTCGTGTGCTCGAAACTTATTTGTCCTTTTTAAGGTCACCGTTATTTGTTCTAGAGCTAATAAGTTTAAACATTCAAAGAGATTTAGTCGATTAGATGTAGAGGGAGAACATGACGAGACCTTCCAAACTAGTTTATAATCTATCATTTATTAGATTTACTGAAAGCCTTCTGCTGAAATTGACTAATAATATTTCGTATTAAATGGTATACCATTATACTACAGTCTACTTTGAATTTACTCAAATAAATTTTGAGTTAATTTAAAGGAGACATTTGATATTCCTTAGTCATCTAATATAATCAAATAAATAATGTAAGATAAAACTAAATTATAATATTAACTTGACCTTTCGTTTGTCCAAAAAATATTAACTGAAATTTGATACTTTTTATTTCTTTCAAATATTTAGAACTCGAAAGATTTTTTATATTTTTTCCATCTTCTAAGCAATGATAAAATGTTTTCTCGGAATCCATAAATGAAGCGTCACAAATGTTCTTACTGAGATAAATCCTAATAAATCAGTCAGGCACGATTAAAATATCCACGTCTGCTAGATATAATCATTTTATCTCATTTCAACCCTAACTTTATTCCTTCAAAACGAAGATAGATTTGGTGAGGACCTAATCTTAAAGAAATAAGTCTTAATTATCTCTCAAGTGTCTGTTATTCTTGACGTTGAATGAATAATGAGATAGCTAAACTATTCAGAAGATTCGAACCAAAAAAGGGTAAAGTAAGACTTTTACATTCGAGAGTTTTAGTTGTAAACATAAGTGAGAAAAATATCTGTCCTATTTAAAATGTCTTGACATATGCAAGACCTTTTCTTTTTCATGCTAAGTTTATTATTGCTAATAATCTTTAATGTCGTTAATGAGTGCATGTTTGATGACTTAATAAAAATACTTAAAGCTAGATTTGTAGCCTCGATCTCATCTAGTGGTAAATTTAGAGATGATGCGGCTGTGAATAAAAGATCCTTTAAAGACTTGTGAAGGTGAGATTTTTTTATTTAATTGTGCGTGTTTTGATAAAAAAAATACCTAAACTAAATATCGGAATGACTATTTTAATGATATAGATATTGGTTGTATTTTGTCTTCAGCATACGCAAAATCGTATATTCAATCGCTAGTAAGGACATTAAACCATTAGTTGAAATATCGATCACGCAACCGCTCCTAATGATAACGTAGAGAAGTAGACACCCTTTATTCCGCGTCACCTCACAGATTAAAACTTAATCTTACAATAACGATATCATAACTCCAAGTCCATCTATTATCCTAGAAATCGCCGTAATTTACACATAGCAGTAAACTATTTAAGTTTGAAATGGCTAGTTAATTAACTGCGAAACTGGTTGGCTGGCCAAACAGATCCTGGAATATTACCCTTCGCCCCCTGAAAGGGGCAGGATCTTCAGGTGGAGTTACGGCTTCATTAAGTTTGTTAGATAAGTTAAGGACGCCGCTGGTTAATATTTTGGGTTAATGCGTTTGAAAAGTTTTAAAGAATTGTATTTTTCATCCTCAACTTTTGTTTATCTTACAAACTGTTTTTAACGACCGGCAAAATGCAACGTTTAGATATAAAACACACACATGAAAATAACCGCATTTTTTTAAGAATGTATTAGAACAAACTATTGGCGGACGTTGTAATAACACATTTCTAGCTGTGATTTCGAAAATTAATTAAACCAAAGTTATTTCAATGACAAATTGTATTATTAGTTTATTATATTCAGCTAAAGTGTCAGTTATAAAATATAATGCACGGAAACGTAAGTCTTGTACTACAATTGCTAGAGGTATGGTGACAGGATGTCTGTTGCAAACGTTGTTTTTTTTGGTCACTGCGAGGGCTATCATCGATTTCCCTACCTCCTACTTCGCATACAGCGAATACCTAAGCATGTAACGTACCGCTGCTGGGCAAATGCCTTACCTCAACTTATGAGGTAGTTTGAGTCTTAAGTACTCGACCACGCGGGTTATTTAAAATTTATGAGATATCATAAATTCTAAGTGCCAAACTATGCCTAGCCACGCCTTAAAACAGTGGGTCTTATAACGAGTATACGAGTAATATCATTCCACAGAAATTTACTCCCTTAAACATTGGACGATTACATCGCAAATTGCGACCTCAATTAATTTACTTACCTTTGTTAACACATTTTTAGGCGCTTATTTTATTCATTGCTTTTAAGTTAGTTCACGTTCGATTTTCATTGTGTGCACACATCTTTATCAAGAATAAATCATCAAGTATCAAGAAGTGTTTTACTGCTTTCACTACTATCAAGTCTATCAAGAATAGAAGAGAATAGAATATAATAAATTATTTATATTTGAATAGGGTACACTGAAGTTCTTACAAGTTAAAGAAAGTTCGGCCTACTCAGCCATCAACAATAGCATACAAATATTAAAAATTACATTCGGAATTAACTATTATAAAATTAATTAGTATATTAGGTATATAAACATAAACCACATGTCACAATACATATCAATAACAAAATAAATCTTAATAATAATAATAAGAAAGTGTATAGGCGTCCAGGAACCCATACAAACATGTAATACCACAAAAAAATTATGGCAAGTCTTAAAAAACAATAGTCTGGCTAATAATAAAATGGTTACTTGTGAATATTTAAAAACATTTTCACTTTTTGACTAGGTTAGACAGTATTTCGAGAGAATCCAAATAATATCCATCAAAGCGACTTCTAGACGAGGGTCCCAGCTCCCTACACCAAACGCGCGGTTTACCAAATCATAAATTATTCAACCAGCCACTCATAACCACCCAGTTGTGCTCAGAAAGTTGTATTGGTGAATTTATAGTCGCAAGTTGCGTAGATACGTATTAATGTTAGATTCATATGGATTTGTTAGGGTTGAGAAAGGATAATTTAAGGTCAGTTGCTGAACTTCTACTAATTTTGAGACTGTGAATTTGGAATGTTTGTTTTGTCCAATCCAGTTTGGACTGAACATAACAACAATTTGATATGAAACTGCTGAATGGATATGTCTGAAATATTTTTTTAAATCAAGATATTTAATAATACATCTTATAGGAAATTCTGTAGGTACTTCAAGTGTTTATGTTTACATGATATAACGTAGGAAATGCTAATCTCGATAGTACGCTAAATTAGGTCAATCAAAAGTTCTTGATGAGTATGCTCGAGGTCTTTCACGCCTTACCACCGTTGCTTACATCACGCGTCGTCTTTTGTTTAAAGTCACATTCTTTTTGTGTTGTGAGTGCATTAAATTTTTGTTAAATAGTGGTTAAACGCGGTCGACCTCAATGGTACCGTCGAAAACACCAACTTCAACATTTTAAGGCGCTTAGCAGACGACGGGGAGGGCAGGGCAGGTCAATTTGACCGCGAACGTAAGCGCAAAGCGAATCCTATACCACCTATGCACATGAAGGACAAAAATGCCCGCCGGGCACTGGTTTAGTACTTGCGGATACTCGCTGGCATCGACGGACAGACGCGAACTTTATTACTTAGCGATCAAAAAGACCTGCCCGCCCCGTTATCTGTTCAGCGCCCTAAGTTCCAAGTGTTTCTTTCGAACGCTTAACTGTACAAAATCGCGTAAATATCGAACTTATCCCACTGACCCCTTTTATTACATGTGTATCATTAGTATTATTATTATAATTATGTATATGTATACGGTATTTATGTAATAAGTAGTATTGTATTTATTTTTGTTTTAAATATTTATTGTAGTTTTAATCAAGCTCCTTCTTTTGCCCTTCTATGAGTGTCACTTCCTTCACGCCGCCAGAATTTTCTCTGTATAGACCTATGGTTGACTGGTAGAGAATGCTTTTAGCATTAAGTCCGCCAAATGTACCTTTTGTTTGTGCATGAAGTAATTTCTTTTAATATTCTCTGAATCCTTAAATAACGATTTTCAGTAACATACTTATGCTCAAGATATTAAAAACTATAGTGCCAACTCGCAATCGAGCAATGTTCCAAGAATATCCCTACATCAAAAAGAATATTCTGATATCTCTGCATATGGACCTTTTCCTGCCAATTTGATTCTGTCAATACGATGTTCGTAATAAGAATTGAAGATATCATTTGCACCAAGGCATGCAGGCTCGATTCAAATTGAATCAAGTCCAGAGTGTTGTAGGCAACGCTGCTATAAAATACGGTTTGATAACCATTATTAAATTGTGAGCTTTGAATTATATGAAAATTCGGGACTCAAATACTGTTACGTTGTATTTGGAATGTTACGAATTTATTTGTATGATTGATGGAAGATAAAGAAATGTAAAGGCCCCTTAAACACTGTGACATGTAGCATTGCGACTCACACAATGAACTGATTTAATTTGGCATCAATCGCCAATAAACAGTATATAATTTGACAATGTCTAGCTTCTGCGACGCGACTGTATCGTTACTAACGCGCGTTAGCATCGCGCGCCATGCTAAAATTAGCGCAATTGTGTAAAGGTTGACATTTTGCGACTGCATCGCTACTAAAAGTAGCAGTGTGGAAAATCTCTTAATTGGGTTCTCTAGGCAAAGAAAATGTGATAGTCAAGTTTCGTCATGAAACAATTTGAAACAACCTGCTTATGAAGATAGCCGAAGATTTTAAAGATACTTTGTATCTGTATAAAGCTTAGTTTCAAGTTTAGTGTTAGTATTTGACAATAGTAAGTTGCGTAATACACAAATTCTGTTTACTCACACACAACGACTTTGACATTATATTAAGTTATATGGTTCTTGCGAAAATAAAAGTATCTATCGATTTCGCAACGACATTAAAACGATAAAGTAGGCACGATTATGTAAAAGGTACCAAGACTTGGGAAGGGTCATTCTACTTAACCCAATCGTATTGACAGTATTGTAAACGCTTTGAATGTTTGCTTAGTTACGGTGAAAAATCGGCCAAGTGCGAGTCGGACTCGCGCACTAAGCGTTTCGTGCGAACTTTTACTAAATTAGGGTTCCACTTACTTCCACTAAGCCAAAATACCACAATATTTTGTTAACAGCAAAAATAACTTTGTAACATAGTAAAATCGAAACTTTTAGCTCCGGCCTCCCCTATTTGTATGAAAGATATTTTTTTTTTGCGATTGTTCACCATGTGCTGTATCTCAAAAACCACTAGTTCGATCTCATTCAACCCAATTTCCATTGTAAGTATTTGTAAATCACTACATTGTGCACTTTTTACAAAATTTACACGTTTTTCGTTCAAAATTGAGAGGGGAACACCCATTTTACCACTTTGGAAGCGTCTATCTTCCATATGTTAGACTTTCAGGAAAAATAGGTTTAAGAAACTCGACGTCATTTTAAGAGTGATCCAAAGACACCCCACATTGTCATGTATAGGTTAGAGCAAAAAAAAATTTTTTTTTGTTTAGTTTCATATATGGGAGCCCTCTTCAAACGTCATTTTATTTTATTATTTATATGAGAATCGTAGAGCGGTTATCAAGATACACCTACCTACCAAGTTTCATCTATATATTGCGAATAGGTGCAGAATAAGGTGGATGTGACATACGGATGGACAGACAGACTTGACTAAATTATAACGGTTCCGTTTTTTGCCATTCGGCTACGGAACCCTAAAAAACTCTGCCCTGACATCATTCTGTGCGTGAAGACGTCCACTGCTGAACAAAAGCCTCCTCCAAATCAAGTACTTGCTGTTACTGATAATATGTATAACTTTTAGCATTTACTGATAATATGTATATTATCGATTGATTTAAGTTACATAATACCCACGAAGACTTTGAAGCAACCGCAAAGATTAAGCAAAAGGTTTCTCCAAACTCGCCCCGGGTGCCGTATCTCGGTTTTTACATAAACTCACACAAAAGTAATCGAATTTCTGAGGTAAAGTTAAATAAGCGATATTTCAAGATAAAGCTGCCGTAACATAACGGCTGAGTTATGTATGAGTTTGGGTAGAAAGGTTGTTAAAATAATAATAAAGGTATTCGTATGCTTCGCTTTGATATTTCACAAATCTGTTACATTCTTTATTATTTACGATTGGATTTCTGCTTCTTGTTCTTCTGTTATCATCACTACATAGTATAAAACAAAGTCGCTTTCTCTGTCCCTATGTCCCTTTGTATGCTTAAATCTTTGAAACTACGCAACGGATTTTGATGCGGTTTCTTTTAATAGATAGAGTGATTCAAGAGGAAGGTTTATATGCATAATAACATCCATCAAACAGTGGAGAAGTATTGTTATTTTTGAGGTTTCTAATGTGATGTCGTAAATAATTACATTTTTTCCGCTTACATTGCAAACGCAGGCTGAACCCTACGAGTTTTATCAAAATAATGTACTATGTATTGTATACATTGAAAAGGTCAACAGAAAAGTCCGTGATGGTATATGTCTATCGACAAGTAATGGCTAATTTTCGAAGCGATTTTAACCAATACAGCATTAATCCTTAACCAATCAATCAATCAATCAATCATTATTTCTTCTCCACAATCAAAGTAAATACAATAGGTAAGCAATGTTACAATTTTAAGTTACAGAATTTTGATTGCGAGAGACTGATATCTGAGCTAGGCTTCATGCCTGTGTTACAGAGAACCAGTACTCTCCTCTCTAGATGTGATCAGATATAAATAGAACACAAAAATATAGTGAGTTAACACAGCACAATAATGGAGAATTAAGCCAAAAAAGAAGAAGAATCGCACAAACTACAACTGTGTGTGTGTGTGTGTGTGTGTGTGTGTGTGTGTGTGTGTGTGTGTGTGTGTGTGTGTGTGTGTGTGTGTGTGTGTGTGTGTGTGTGTGTGTGTGTGTGTATGTGTATGTGTGTGTGCGCATGTGTGTGTAAGTGTGTGTGTGTGTGTGTGTGAGAGAGAGAGTTTATGTGTTTATGTGCGTGTATGTGTGTGTGTGTGAGTACGTATAATTGTTTATGTCGGTATTATATGCCGTTTACGGAATCATGAGATTTTCTGTGGTAGAGTAGTCCAAATTCTGAAGGTATTTGGCCACCTTTCTCTTGCAGTGGAATGAGGTTAGGGGGTAAATGTGTAACTCGCGATGGAGTCTGTTATATAGAAAAGGGTCTAAGAAGCAGAAAAAACGATGTGAAAAGATGGTTTTGTGGGCTATGAGATGGTTACGTCTTGCAGTAGCTTCCGAATGGTCATAGTAACAAAGACGATGCTGTTTAAGAACTGTGTTCATTATAAAAAGCTGCCGCACAGTAAGAACTTCGCAGTAATTATACAGGTCCTCCGTGGGGAACTGTGTGGGTTTGAATGTACATACCTTGAGGACAGTCCTCTGGGCTCTTTCAAGGAAAATAAGGTATGACTTACAGGCACCACCCAGGAGGTAACACAATAAGTCAGAAGGGATTGGCATAGGGCCAAATAAACTAATTTGACTAAATGTGGGTTTGCGACATGTCGAAGATTTCTAAAAATATAGATAAGTTCATTCTACCAGCTGTTACAAGAATATGTAGTTGGAAGGAAAGCCTATTATCAATGGTCACACCAATATATTTGATCGACTCAGTAGAAGTGATAGGAGAGCAGTCACATAGTTGATCCGTAGACACTTTATGAGAGTGAGCAATAAGTTTGAAAATATTTTGCGCGCTATTTGGGACATTATAACTGAATGTAATGATTTTTTTAACGTTAAGTGTGAGGAGATTAGAACGCAGCCATTTAGATACTAGGTCCAGTCCTATTTGGGCCTGGTGAAAAGTGTCCTCCCATGTGTCAGCACAAAAAAGTAGGGCAGTGTCGTCTGCGAAAGAAATAATTTTGCAATTTGGAAGATGCAGCGATAGCAGATCGTTGACGTATACAAGAAAGAGCGTGGGGCCAAGAATGCTACCCTGAGGGACTCCGTACTCCATCGGGAGATAGGAGCTCACGTTTCCATCTATTGTTACAGACTGAACGCGGTTCGTGAAGTAACTCTTGAATAGATTGAGTGAGCTGCCTCTCACACCCATTGCCTCTAGCTTATCAAGAAGGATGGGAATCGAAACCGTGTCGAATGCTTTGGCAAGATCGAGGAACACTGCGACACATTTCTTACCCCTGTCCAGGTTAGTAGCGACATGGTTGGTCAGTTCATGAACTGCATCAGCTGTTGAACGCTTTGAGCGAAAGCCAAACTGGTTGGGAGAAAGCAGGTTTTTTTCCTCAAGGTAAGCTATTAACTGGTTTTTGATGAGTCGTTCCAGAATTTTGGACAGGGCAGGCAGTACAGAAATGGGTCGGTAGATCTCAGCACGGCCTCGGTGCCCAGACTTAACAATAGGGTGAACAAGGGCTTTTTTAAAAGCAGCCAGAAGCAAGACAGATGTTACATATATGAACCAAAGATGGAACTAGAAGATCTTTACAATGTTTTAGCAAGCAAGAAGAGATGTTATCCCAGCCCACAGCACAGGCGATCTTGAAAGATGAAAATAGGCCGTTCACCTCGGGATAAGTGGTGCTGACAAGGGCAAAAGAATTAAGAGGTGATTGAGCGTGTGATATAGGGGCAGAATAGGAGGAGCTAGAGAGCCTATTTGTGATAATAGCTTCGGCCAGTGCTTTACCCACCCGAGAGAAATAAGCGTTTACATAATCAACTGACTCAGCTGGTGTGGGCATACAAGAGAAGAGGTCATCAGAGTTTGTATTTGATTTCTTCAAATTTGCCACTACACTGATAGCATTCCAGAGTTTTTTTACTGTTCGAACCAGCTTGATTTATAAGATAACTGTCATAAGCTCTCTTTACTTTTTTCAGTAGCGAGTTGCAAAAGTTTCTGTAGCGGAGATATGTAATCCTTAATACATCACTAGGATCCGACTTTAATTTTTTGTGCATATTATCCCTGTTTCGAATACACCTGAGAAGACCAGGCGTTATCCAGGGTTTTAGGATTCGCCGGCGGCGGGGCACAATTTGGGTTTTAGTATGTATCTCTATGGCGGAATGAAGTTTCTGGATAACAAGGTTGGTGGCTTGATTTGCGTCGTTTAACCGAAGTATGTCCGTAAAATCTGTCTGTTTCAGGGTTTCATAGATACCATTGTAGTCAACATTTTTCCTAACTAAGGGTGGGGGGAGCATTTCTTTACATCAATGGAGAGTAAGACTGTCTCGTGATCTGTAATAGATGACTGAATGACAAAAGACTGGGCCGGCAATGGTGATTTCATTATTATGTGATCTAAGCAAGATCCGTCTCGGGTGGGAAAAGTGTGGGCAGGAAGAAGCCCATGGGAGGCGAGCATGTTAAGATAATCATCGGTATCTTTATCAAGTTTAGAAGCGGTGATTTTAAGGTTGAGATCACCCATAACAATTATGTTTTTTGATTTATTTAGAAGTGTTAGAGTCGAGTCCAAAGAAGTTATAAAGTTATGAGCGTTTTGAAAACAAGGTGGTCGATAAACTGCCAGTATGGAAGTTTCACCTTTTATATTGATAAGTAGGCAACTACCATCCACAATATCAGGTTCAGAAATAGATAAGTCAGGGATATTCTTATTGCAATAAACAACTACACCATCATTTTGGTTTGTGGGGCAAGTAGAGGAATATGAAGAAAACCCATCCATGGGAGGAATAATGCGCTCACTAAGGAGCCAGCACTCCGTGAAAATAATAATATCTATACTGAGATCAATGCTAGCCATCAGAGTATCAAAATTATTGGAATTAGCTGAGATGCTACGAATGTTTTGTGATAATATTTTAAGGGAGGTATGTAGCGACTTCTTGTTAAGAGCAGTTTTCACCTCGGTAGGATCGCACTCTATAGACGAGCAAACTGAGACATTATCAATATTACTAACTAAATCAGGGTCGCACGTGAATTTTAATAATAAAAACGGGACGTACAGTATAAGGGGCGAAAACCACGCATGTGGTCTGAATTTTCAGGGTGGAGCCATGCTGAGCTGAGGTAGTACATAGATAGTTGGTTAAATGTATGGTTGTTGAACACAAGAAAACGAGTGTATAAATTGTGTGCTGTCGGACTTTGATGTTTGAAGTGAAAAATAAGCATTCGAATTTAGAGTAAACTCTTAACTTTCCATTCGACAGGGTGACATTATGGAAATGAATGAATATGAATAAGAACATAAAGCAAATAAGTGTAAGTGTATGGTGTGTATAGTGTGTAGGGGGTGTAAGATGATTTAACATGAGTGAGATATGTTTTTGAGTGTAGTGCTATTTGTATTCTACTAATGATGTATATAAAACAAGTATATAATAAGACTATGTGTTGAACAATAGAAAAAAACACAATTAGTTTTTTGTCTTTAGATCCGATAGTCGGTTTTCATTTGTAATGACAATTAAGCGGGCATTGTCTTCTTTTCGGAGTAACACTCTACCATTTGCCGTCCAACAGTGTTTGAAGTTTTGAATTTTAGCGAACTCTCGGGCCAAGTAGAAGAGCCTGCGTGCTCGGGCGGTCAGGTTTTCAGAAATGTAGATTAGTTGCTTCGGATACTCCGGAACCAGGACCACGGTTGATAGTTTATCGAACGTATGTTCGGCGTTAAACTTCTTGTATGCCCTTAAAATTCTGTTCTTTAATAGAACTGAGTTAAGGGTTACAATAATGGTTCTGTTGTTTGTCTTTGAGGGCGCGCAACGGATGTTGTATTTGTCCGAGGGGGCGAACTTCAGCCGATAACTCTTTGAAGATCCGCAGGCAAGTAAGGACTTGGTCGTCTAGTGAAAAATGCTGTTTTAAGGGCAAATTGCGTATTTCAAGGGAGCTGGACCGCGAAGAACGATCTATCTCTTCTGCGGTGTCCTCGACCTTCGAAAGCCGGGCCTCACAAGCCATGGTTTGGTTCTGGTAAGTAGCTAGCTGGCTACAGACATCAATTAAATACCTTGAATACATTGTTAATTTAATATAGATCTCTATGGCCCTTTACACCGTATGATGTTAGTGAATATTTTCGAAGATATTACAGATTTAAAAATTGCGGGACGTAGCGTTTGCGGCAGTACCGGGCCGGCCGCCCGGTGCGGCAAGAGCGTGCCTATTATATATAGCGCGTCTGAGGCCGCGGTTTTCCCTATATCACTTTGAATTTAGCAGTGATTCAGTATCAGCATTGCATCCGTGCGAAGCTGGGGCGGGTCGCTAGTCTTAAATAAAAGATTGGATTATGTAGGCGAATATGGAATTCAATTTGAACCGGAATGAGTGCATGCGATTTTAACTAACTACAAAAAAGAGGTTCTCAGCTCGACTCGTATGATTGTATGTATGTATATAACGTGTTCTTTTATTTTCCTGAAAATTGAACAAAGGAGTCTACAAAGTATAAGAAATATTTTCCCGATTTTTTTTTTAAAGAAGATATCTTTTTTTTTCAAAAAGAAGTTTGATGCACGAGTAAGATTGGTTTTCAAAATCAGTTCGTAAATATTTGCTCTGAGTGTTTTTTGGGATGTTGTCAACTTAACTACAACTGCGAATGGTCTACGGAAAAAGTCACAAATGAACGTACTCAATTAATATTTTGTAACTGTTTCCTTAATGAGCAATTCTCACACATTATTGATCTATTTAACCGACTTCAAATAAGGAGGAGGTTATCAATTTGACTGTATGTTTTTTTTTTGTATGTTTGTTACCTCATATCTCAGTCGTTTGTCGACCGAATCGAAATATTTTTTTCTCCTACTTAGAGGGTGTACCTTCTAGTTGGTCCCATTTTTTTCATTTTGGAATCTGATGATGGGCTCTTGGTGTAATCGAGGGAAACCCTCAAATTTTAAAGGCACGTATAGGTCATTTGTAGCTTCTTAAAAAAATAGAATCATAAGGTGCAACTCCCCCCCCCCCCCCCCCTTAGGTAATCACTAAAAATGAAGAAATAAAATAAACTTTTCAAAAAAGTAAAAACCCGACTTCAAAACCAAAATGCACTAAAAAGTCTTAAATAAACTCTTCACCATTGAAAGGAAAGGAATCCGTATTAGGCAAACAATATATTTTTGGAGTCGGTGCCATCACTTTGACCATCAAGCATCAACTATTACAACCGACTCCAAAAAGAAATTGTTTAAGCCTAAAACGGATTCCTTTCCTTTCAATGGTGAAGAGTTTATTTAAGACTTTTTAGTGCATTTTGGTTTTGAAGTCGGTTTTTTATTACTAAATGGCGTTAAGGTAGTCTCTAACATCTTTTTAATAATATTATGCTGGCATGTAAAGTTAAAATTTTAAAGTGATTTAAGATTAAGTTAGATACTTATTACACAACACCGAGCATAGCCCTCTCCATCGCTCGTTGTGATTTTATCCGTAATTTTCAGGAAAACAAAAATAACACATTCTTTATGTTCGTCTGCGGATATCTCACGTTTGGCTAGATTTTAATGCGGTTTTCAGTAAGAATTCTTTAACTAAGGAGAAGTTTTAGTTGCTATTCAAATTTAATTGTTACTCAAAAAATCACAAAAATCGACGAAAAAATATATCACGAAAATTTAATCGCCTTCAAAGAAACACTAAAAGGAAAAAAAACGTTATTAGAAGAAACCAACTCATTTGAAGTCGGTGCATGCTCGTATACGTAGATTGCTGCTGACTGTAAAGGTTTTTTTATAATTATTTTGCTTTCTAAGTAAAGTTATAGCCATTGGACATCCCACTGCTGGACATAAACCTTACCTCAGATGTGAGATAGTGTGAGCCATACTCGATTAAGCGAGTTCAATGCGAAAACGTGGAGGGGGTGTTGCAAGCAGCAAGACAAGTGACCAACTAGGCTGTCAGGTTTTATCAAACTGCTCTAATAACTAATAGATATTAGCCGGTAATAACTTTTTTATTTTGAAAACAATAGAAAATCGACGAGGCAATATGATAGGACACTTGATACGACATGACAGATTTTTAAAGAAGGAAAAATAGAAGGGAAGAGGGGAAGAGGACGGCCTAAGATAAGCTATTTCGACCAAGTGAAGGAGAAAATTAATGTCATGTCATATCAGGAAGTAAAGAGGAAAGCAGACTGTGGAAATGAAAGGCGACTACTCCACCGACATGAGCGTGGCTCTTAAATTGAAAAAGAAGAAGAACTTTTTTATGTGCCTTCCGAAGCTCGGATATGCTCGTGATATATGTCACTGGTCATAATAGTCGGAATGTTCACACATTCAATCACTACCGTGCCGTAGGTTGCTTAACTTCGGTATCACTACCAAAATGATGCTAATACTACGCTACGAGCGTTTTAAGTCTGGTACAGTAAGAATCGTATAACCTAGTACTATCAATATACAGAGTGTTATAATTATATTCTTGTTTTTATAGTATCTGTTGTGACACTACACAAACTTTAAAATAATAATTGCATTTGAACCCCGTAAGACACGGGGTTCGAATCCTCGTCTGACACAGTTGCTTTTTTCATGTGCAATTTATATTATACAAGGTGTTGTATTGATCAGTGTCATCCAACTCCGGGATGATGTATCAGTTTTGTTTATTCTTAAAAACATATACATTTATATTTTTATGCAAGCT
This sequence comes from Pyrausta purpuralis, assembly GCA_963924145.1. Classification (NCBI taxonomy): domain Eukaryota; kingdom Metazoa; phylum Arthropoda; class Insecta; order Lepidoptera; family Crambidae; genus Pyrausta; species Pyrausta purpuralis. The sequence goes on from OZ001664.1 coordinate 19,255,744, forward strand.
TTATAAAAGAAAAACCTTGTTACAACTTTACCTAAGTTACAAGAGGCAACCTGGTGTTGGTAGTTTTGATTCTCTCTTGTGTTTTTTTCTATTCAAAGAAAATATATATTTTTATGTATTTTTTTGGCGCCAGAATCGTTTGTATGGTTGTACCCCTGAGTCGCTCGTTGCTGAGCCAAACAACAACCTGCATAGAGTGAACAGTCTGTTACTAGTCAGATATAATCCATCTTAGGCCACGGCCTAGTGATTATTACTAAATGTCTTGCAATATTTATTTTATTTACAGCGTAGTTTATCAATTCCCTGTAGTAAAGAGGCACTTTATTTTAAAAGCAATAAATTCCTAGAAATAACTTGATAGCGTTTATTTATCCACTGTATGTTTGCACACAAAAAAAAAAAAACATTTTATTAATGTTTTGATATTGAGCCCATATGAATTATTTTTTACCTAGAAATACGTTTTCATTTACGTTTACTGTGAATTCTTAAATATTTTGGACGAGTAAATACTAGTTTAATTAAAAATCTTGCCTTACGATTCCAAACTCGTTATGATGTATGCTAACAAATGCAAATTATGACTTTGTAATATTAAACTAAAACGCAATGAATTTTCAAATGAAGATGTAAAGTCCATATTCTTTGCTGGTCGAATATTGTAAACAACCTTGACATTCCTATTTTACCAAAATTATTCATTAAAAAATGATGTAAACTCATAACTCACCACCTACATAGGTGTTCAACGTTGAACGCTGATATATTTTTAAATGAAATAGTGCATTTTACCCACTAATATTATTTTTATAGTTATAAAAAGATTGTTTACAATATTCGACTAGCAAAGAAAAACGGACTCTACAAGTACTTAGGCGCACGTGTACAGTCTGAAGAAAATATTTAACTCTGTGTTGAAAATATCAACTATCTGTTATCTACTCAATACAAGACTCTCAAAAAAATCATTCGACGTTTATTTCAGTAATGAATACTCAAATAAATGTTTAATGAATTACAGCGTGTAAAGTTAAAGTACACAGTTTTATATGGTGTTATCATGTAGGTAATACTATTCATAAAACATAATATTTCTATACAGCGTTTTCTTTTAAATCTTACTACTCTAAAACTAAAAGTTCCAGATTGGAGACCCTTCGACAAACAACGCAGCATATGACGTCCACCGACACGATGGACAAACGACCGAAAGATCGCAGGATCAAACTGGATACAGACCGCTTGTGATCGATCGCTTTGGGAAGCCGTAGGGGAGGCCTATGTTCAGCAGTGGACGTCCTTTGGCTTATAATGATGATGATAATTACTTTTAAATTAAATTCAATCAAGTGTCCTACAGGGGATACTGTAAAATAAGGATATCTTGTTATATCCTACCATAGACCGATGAATTACGACAAAACTCTGGCCTAAAAGCTCGAACATTTGTATCAGGGCAATTTAGCGCATATTTCAGCGTTATTAGTGCTCTGAATACGTGGTGAAAACTATTGTTCGTGCTAATAGTAGTACTTCTACTGTAATATATTCATATTTAATAGGATATTGCTTTGAAAAGTTGGTTTCAGTACAAATTGTAAAATAAAGTCCTCCGCCCCCTTGGTTGTCTGTTTGTTTGCAATAAACTCAATACATACGGCGTTGATGTTTATTCGGTATTTACTAAAACAATATTCTTACGATGTTGTTTATGTTTATAGTAAGCAAATATCACGGCTCGTGGATCTGTAACGTTTTGTTTATTTTCCGGCCTGAAGTAGAAAAACAATTATTTGACGGATAAAAACACAAATAATTAAAATTTAGCAAGCCGAGAAAAAAGGTTTATCGGTAATGCAGATCACCAACAATGTTATAAGTAGACGACCCGTCTGGTGTAGTGGTCGAGAAATCGCCTACTACGCAGCGGGTTGCGGGTTCGATCCCCGCACAATACAAACATTTGTGTGCATGAACACGTCTGTTTATATTGGTCTGGGTGTTTACTATGTTTAACATGTATGTATTTACAAACAAAAAGTATTCATGTATTATATCCGTTGTCTGGCACCCATAACACAAGCTTTGAGTAGCTTACTTTGGGACTAGATGGCGATGTGTGGGAATGTCTAAAGGATATTTACGACTTATGACGTATGAGAGGATTAAATTGCTAGTAAAAAAACAATGTAAATATTTTAATCCACTGGTAAACATTATCAGCCAAAGGACGTCCACTGCTGGACATAGACCTCCCCCACCGATTTCCACAGTAATTTGCAGATCACTGGCACTGAAATAATATTTGAAGGAATGTCTGCGAAATTCACGACTAAAAAAATAAAAATAACAGCAATTCATTTTAGAAATGTTTTTGTACGAAACAGTAAATGAAACTGAGAAAATCTTGAAAATGTTCTGGACGCCTTACTTGTTCGTGTTTGTATTGAATAACTTTTATTTAACCCCTTGTGTATTGTAGCAACGTAATACTTTTATTCGTATTTTTTTTTGTGTAGGAATTAAGTACAATACTATATAAAAATAAGTCGGGTTTTCCTTCCTGACGCTATAGCTCCAGAACGCACAAACCGATTTCCACGGTTTTGCATTCGTTGGAAAGGTCTCGGGCTCCGTGAGGTTTATAGCAAATTATATTTAGTTTAAAGAAAATTAGCGGGCTGCCACGAGGGGGAGAAAGCAAACTCAAAACGCGCGGACGAAGTCGCGGGGGACCGCTAGTTATTCATAAAAAATGAACATTTGTTTTAAATTTTCTATCATAATCAATCGGAATCTTATCATTCTTAAACGACACGTTTCGAGCAGTGGTAGAGCAGTGGTAGAGGTCCTGACTACCAAACTAGCCGTTGCGGGTTCGAATCGCTCAAGGAGCAAATGTTTGTGTGATGAGCACGAACATTTGTACCTTTGTTATGGATGCTATATGTATTTAAGTATTTATAGAACCCGCCCCCGTCATTTGGTACTTCGTAACAAAAGGAAGAAAATTCCTTACCACTAAACCAGAAAATGGGTGTGTTGTCTGGCGCATATTTTTTATTATTTATTTTTATCAGCCACAGGACGTTCACTTTTTTTCAGACACCGATAGTGTAAGTTTTAAGTTATAATTGAATAAAAATAGATCGAAATGTAAATATTTTTTATAAAGTTTTTGAAATGGGTATGGTATTATACTTACCAAACTACTACAACTTATCACACTACTTCATTTAAAAAAATATTTATGATTGTTAGTCAAACATTACGCTATGAGCTGTTTCGCTTTGTAACTTGACTTGTCTAATAAATTATCTAAATAAACATCACAGTGGGCACCGGGAGAGTTAAGAGGAAGTTTGTTGACACTAATGAATATGAGTGGCTGGGTATTTGTTCAGTGCAGTCAGTTCCAACTCAAGGTATGTTATGCAATTATACTCATAACCTAATTATGTTACTAGCATAGTTGATCCTTAACTTTGTTTAATTAAAAATAAAAATAAAATAGAATCAGAATAATTTGGATGATAGATTGTTAAATTAAGGTTAATAGCTTGGTATTTTAGATGCTCTATACACTATCTTTAATAGAATATTTGACTTTGACTGTTTCGTAATCAGCGTCATGATAATTGTATACCGACTTCAAATAAAGAAGGTTATCAATTTGACCTGTATCATGTATTTGTATATGATATCGTCAGAATTTGGTCAATTTGGGTATGGTGAATCCAAAATATTCCTTCCACTTGGATTTAGTACAAATAGGTATAGTTCAATTTATGGTACAGTGTAAGTATTAGCAAAATCGGTCAAGTAGTTTATGAGATGTGATGAGTAAGTAATTACAAAAAATCCTGAACAAATCATTTTGAAAAAATCCTGAACAATCATTCAGATGAAAAAGAAACCAATAATTTGCGCACGGGCGGGACTCGAACCAGCAACTTCTTGGCTAACCGGGCCAAACGCTCTAATCATAAACAGAAAAAACATTCTAAACCATTAAATTATTTTGAAGTTGGTGCATGATGTCAAGCTTACGTACACTATATCAACAGTCTTAATTCATCATGCACCGGCTACCGAAGAATTTGTTTCTCCTTTATAGAAGACGAATAAGCTTTTAAGTCAGTTTTTTGAAGGGAAACTTTTTAATTCACTATTTTTAGTAATTATTCTTATATCAAAAACTACTTGACTAATTTTGCTAAAACTTACACTGTATCCTGAGTTGAACTAGTCCTGTTTGATACTCGGTCTAATTCTAGTTGCAATTATATATACAATTCTAAAACTTGTCCTAAAGCATTTTGAGTAAATTGTATTTAATTTTGTCATATTAACTGCACGCACGTATTAAGCCCTGAATGGAAACATTTTTTATAAAGTAGAAGCAAAACAAATGTTGAAGCAATGTTTATTTGAGCTTAGCATTTCACGGTTGTTATTTTTGACATTGAAATGCATGCAATTTGCAGTGAAATAATTTTAATAAAACACATTAACATACTATTTTACATAATATATTAAAAACCTTTTAACAACTAAAAGAGGTTTAAAATAAGGCAACTCACGTTCTTAGTTAATATATGAATGGAGCATTCCTTTTTCAATCAGATTAAAATTAAACGGAACATTAACATTTTAAATTTGATATATTTAATTGATGACATATTTTTGTTAATTGAAATGAAACAAAGAAGATCCTAACTAAAATAACTATAATAGTCTTTCCTAGACAAATTGCTTCTGAAAATAGATCAACCAAGATATTGTTTCAAGTAAAATTCTGAAAAAACGAAACGCTTTGACATAGATTCATCGAAGCAAGATTAAAGTTTAGCTTTTGAATATTCTAAGTGGGCTTATCTCTTGGGACTTGATAAGCCGTAAGTTTGTGGACTGTTAAGGTCTTTTTCAAGTACTTTTAGACAACTTTAGATATTTTTTCCTAAAAAGGCACAAGCGAGCTATTTTTGTTACAGTTTTATATAGATAATTCAGAATGCATATTGTCCAGAGGTGCTATTGTGTAAAGCAATCGTATTCATTTGACAGTTCAAAACATACGGTATGAACTGTCAAAATGGCAGAAAGGCAGACGTTTGACGATCATACCATACGTTTTGAACTGTCAAATGAATACAATTGCTTTACACAATCGCACCTCTTTTTTATGTTATCTTATAAGAATGCGACTTTCAGGATCTAGACTAAATCTCGATGCAGAAATTAATCAAAATCGGTATGACGGTTTTAGCGTGACGTTAATAAAATCAGTAAAAAATATATACGCCAAACAACAAACCAATTGTCTGGTTTTGTGGTTACGATTTTTAAAAGTACAAAACAACAATTATAGCAGAGTCGTCTCCCATAAACACTTAAATACTTATAACATTCATGACTTACGTACAAATGATCGTGCTCATCATACAAACATTTGCGCCGTGCGGGATTCGAACCCGCAACTACTGGTTCAGTATTCAGAAGCTCTAACCACTGTACCAAACGTGTCGTCAAATTAGTAGTAACTAGTGCACACTTTCATTGATCGTACAAAAACATTTGTAGAGGTTTCTTAAGCCATGACAGTCGTGCAATCTTTAACATACGTGCACTAACAATCTTTATATAATATTTAAACATTCCTCGACGCTATACATTTAAGGCGATATGTCTCCTGGAGTGAGTATCCAAACTGTAGATGTCTCCGATAGTGAATGTTGGTCCTAACGTGAATTTATGGCTTGAGCCGATGCAAGTTTTGCAAGCCATCCAGGAGAAAATGTATATAAAACCATATTTTATCGGAGACATTTTAACTCGGTTTTGCATCTAAATACTTTAGCCGCTCGGTAAAAGTGGTGCACAGAAATATTGAAATAAATTAACCAAATTTCATTAGACCGAGTACGTGAGAATCTTTCAAGGGGAGCCGCCTACTCGGACCCAAGTTTAAGTTGCCATTTTGCTGATGTTACTTCTTATAACACTCGGATCCGAGTGCTTGACTACCAGCACTCTGCGTGCCTCTCGGCCCGAGTTTCGCATGTTTTCCTTAGCGCTGGTACCCAAAGTGGCCGTGACCGTGGAGCACATAGGTTGACTTCATGCAGTCGTCTTCTCGAAGTTTGACCGTTTACCAACAAACCATACTCTCTCTGTAGCCTTTCAATTGCATCGCCGTTACATTTAGTTACAACAACATGATATCCTTAAGACAGGTCTGCACAATCCCCTGACTTAAATCCTATTGAGCATGCCTGGGATATGCTTCAGAGAAGAGCTCGTAGGAATTGCCTGAAGATATTGTACATAAAAAGCTTTTCTTGCAGGATACGAAACAGGATACTGATACCCTTGTTTTGAGTATGCGGAACTGCTGCAGATGTGTCTGGAAAATCTTAAATGGATCCACGGATTATTAATTTTAAGTATACAACAATTTTTAAGTTATAAAAGTTTATTATCTATTCTAAGTAGATTAGATAGGCTATTAAACATGGTTTATTCAAATGTGTAGGTGTCTTAACAGAAAGTTAATATAATTTTAGTTATTAAAGTTCAATTGAAATATCACTAGACCATGTTGTTGTGTATATTACCTCTTCGTTCTATTTTATAGACTTATTTAAAATCGAAGATGACCAAAACAGTCTAACTACGAGTATGATACGTTTTTTGCTATTTTACAGAGAGAAAAACGGATCTTTTGTTACACTCCCTGAGCTAGCCACGCCAGCCGTGCGGACATTACATTGAAAATAGGAGAGGAAACAGAAAAAAACTTGAATTTCGTTTTATTGAGCACTCTGAAAAATACGCCTGCTATATGTCTTTACTTCGAGTAAGGTATCCTAATAAATTAGCTGTTATTCTAGCTGTTAAACTAATAAATGGATCTAGAGAACAAAAACGATCTATTCCGCTCTAAAGGATTTTACCCACTACTCTGTAGCATTACATTACCGTGCTTGGAATTGTCAGGAACGAAAAGTAAAAACACGATACGCTCGACTTTGTCATTTATACACGAAACGAAAAATAAGATTTAGCAACATTTTTCATCGTTGCTCTGCTCTTATGAGTTGTATCGTGTTTTTTTTTTTGAAGCTATTTTACACAAAAAAAAATTGGTTTGGAATGTTTTTTCACTCACAGTGTCATATTTTATATTCATGAAGATGAAATAAGAAACCAAAACCGTCACGCGTAATGACGTATCTGTAAGAGACCACAAATTTGGATGACCTTGCCAAATGCCAGCCAAATGCTTGCCAAATGCCAGCCAGACATCAAGGTAGCTCAATTGGTAGAGCGTTTGGCCCGGTTAGCCAAGAAGTTGCTGGTTCAAGGCCCGCCCGTGCGCAATTTTTTGGTTGCTTATTTCATCTTTATGAATACAAAAAATATTTTTCAAATTGGTCTAGTACTTCCTGAGATTAGCGCATTCAAAAGAACGAACAAACCAACTCAGTTTTATAATATGAGTATAGATTTGTTAGTAAATTAAAATAAGAAAATTGTTACACAATTCGGTCGAATTAAAAAATATATATAATAATATTATACACCTAATATTATTAGGTGTTACGGATATTATGTATTTAAGCTCTGGAAGATTTATTTCCAATTACCCCGACCTCTATTTTTTTTATCAGGTTTTACCTGGGATATCAAAATCTTATTGCTCTTAAAACCTATAACAAGTTTTTATTACCCATCAAGATCCAACTAAACTTAAACAAACATAAAGAGCGATAAATGCTTTCAGGATATTTCAAACAAAAAGTCCTTTTAACCTGAGTGCCCCATGAGACCTATCGAGTTTAGGGCCACAATATAAACCTTGTATTACGTTTTTTCTCTCGACCGTCCTTCAAAAAGTTGTTTTTGTTTTTGTCACGTGCGAATGAGATTCTTTTGTTTGTGACACAGTAATTTTATCGCTGACTGTATTGTGATGAATGAATGAAATGAAGAAAAGAGACTATTAGCAGTTTACAGGTTGTAACTGTGGTACAATTATGTGTTTGATTGGTAAATTTTATCATAACTCTTTTATGGCTTCCCAGCTATATTGTGTTGGCATAACTATACATGCTGTAACAAAAGGCTTAACGAAGACTTAAGCCTCGCATTTAGTACATCAAACCAAATCAAAAGTAATCCAATGACTACAATTTTGTTTTTTTAGTGTTTTGTCACATAATAATATAAATTGTACTTGTAAAATGCAACTTTGGCTCTGACAGATGAGAAATCGAACCCCATGTCTTACGCTATCCGGGCGTATGCCTACACCACTTGGCCACCGTCACATTAGCAATCCTGTTGAATTTTGCAAGCGCTTACTTTAACGAGTGGGCTGCGTGACTTTATCAATGTTGCGAGATTGCTCTCACAATTTCCGAAGAAAATATTTTCACAAATATTTAACACTCGATTATGATGATGAAAGCCAATTTGAAATTAAATTGTTTTTTAAATTGCAAAATTCAACTGAGTTGCTAATGTGACGCTGGCCGAGTGGAGTACTAATAGAAGATTATCATTACAAAACTTTAGAGAAAAACACTTTATCAATAAATATCGTATTAAATAGAGGGAATACATGGTTTTCAAATTCGATTAACCTTTTGTTACATCCTGGATAAAATCTGTTCATTATAAATTAACAAACATAACATCATACATCACAAAAGAAGTGCATTGATACAATTCTCTCGGTTACTATTACGAACGGAACAAATAACATTATTATCCCTTTGTTCAGAGCTTGAGCTTCGCTGTCTATTAGCAGAATATTCCTCACCGAAGTGTCCTAGTTGAAAACTCCGTAAATATTTGAATGGAAAATGGCAAAATTCCGCATCACATCACTTGAAACGAAACGTTTCATAGAATCAGAGGCGGTTGCAGTGCGAAATATGGCAGCAAACAGCATTTATGATGGAAGCATAAAAACGCAACCATCTATTCGAAGGCACGCGCATTGCGTCACTTTAGTTTCAGCGTTGAAACGGTTTTATTGAGTTCTGTGTGGAATAATCCTCATATTTATAAAAGAAAGAAGTACTAGTTACACTATTTACAACTCAAGAACTGCTTAACCAATATGGCTGAAAACTGGTGGGGAGGTAGCTTAAGATGAGACGGACAAAAGATACTTTATATCGCTACCTGTTACTCAATAACAGGTAGACCGATTTTTGTGATTTTACTTTGTTGGATTTGTCTTGGCGCAGAAAAGGATAAAAACCATAAACGGAGCCGGGGCGTGACAGAACCGGGCGGGACAAATTTCGCTGGGTCCACTAGTTTAAATAAAAGATTAAATAAATAAATATTAGATAATTAAATCGTGTTTTTATGGCAAAAGTGGCAATTTTAATTTTAATTACAAAATTTTAAGTGCTTTATACATAGGTGAGCTCCTCTTACGCAAAAATATCGGTATACCGAAAAATCGTTATTTTTAGAAAATACATATCGATACAGCTGAAAATTATCGATTCATTATATATCAATATATTTTATCTATTTGCCCATCCTTAGCTCCTACTTTCTATTGACGTGTTAGCCAGTCAGCAGGTATAAAAATAGACTAACTCCAGGTTGTCACAGCTTTGTTACAAAGTGAGTGCACACAAATATTTTGCTCGGAAAGGTCATGCAACCTTAATACATAACTCAAATTCCTGTCTGGCTGGAAGCCACGTTTTTCTAGTATTTTCGGTAAAAATACGAGCTCAAACTAGAGCCGTGTAGTGACTGTGTAGGTTGTATGTAGATTGTTTTTTTGGAATTTTGAAATTGGAGAACATATCAATACAACTGTGCCTACTAAGTACTTTATATTTAAGCCAACTAACACATAAATATTTATCCATTACATTTAGTTTTATATCAAGAATTTATATCAAAATTTGAGAGCATAGTTGAAACTTTCTTTGTTAGAGAGATTTGTGAGTAAATGATAAATTTTGCAAGATTTCGTTATAAATGTCCAGAACATAAATCTCAATTTAACTTAAGTACGTTTTATTTTTTTTTCAGCTGTAGGAAATCACCTCACCCATAAATTGTAAGTACTATTAAGACAAACCATTTATTAACTTAAGCAAAATGAGTTTAAAATCTAGACAGTGATTTTTTTTTTTTGCAACAGACACAAAACAATATTTTCTTACAATAACTGAATGGTCTATTTCCTTGAATTCGTAACAAATTGTTTCAGCAGGGTTTACTCCTTTTTTTTGGAGATAAAACTCGCCATCGATGTTTACAGAACCTTTCGTTTTGCTGTCATCAGCTTTAGTTTTGCCACAGAAATAATAAAATAAAATTCAAGTATATTTTTTTGTCAAACGTAGATGAGGTAACGCAGCCTAAGTGTAAGGAAGCCTTGCCTAATTGACATTGCTCTGTTCTGTTCCATGTCCGACATAGTTGATTTTTGCAAAGTGCAATTAATATTAATTGCACGTGAAAAAAGCAATTGTGTCAGACAAGGATTGCACCTCGGGTCTTACGCTATCCGGGCGAATGCCTATGCCACTCGGTCACCGACACATTGGCAAGCCTGTTGAACTTTGCAAGTGCTTTCTTTTTAACGCATAGACTGTGTGACCTCGTCAATGTTGCAAGATTGCTTTATCAATATCCATTCTTAAATCCATCCATGAAGAAAAGGAAGTGTAGTTCTGAAATCAATGTAGATTTTTATAACTTTCAACTAGTCGTATCTAACACTGGCTTAATCAAAAGTCAGAAAGAAACCGTGTCTTTACTATTTTCCAGCACGAGTACCTAACGAAGATTTCGTCAAAGTTCGTTGAAAACTTAAACTACGAGCAATACTTAATCAAGTCGGTTATTCTACTTTAATATCTCTTTATCACTCTGTTGGATTACATTATACAAACAGGCGGACATTTCGTCCGACCCGCTTAGCAAATGGGCTAAAACTTTGGGTAATGGTGACCACACGGCCCCCGGATATTATTCGGGACAAGGGCTGTAATTATAAGTAGGGAAATGGAGGATAATATATTATAGCCACCCCACAGGATGCAATTCTGTGGTTACTAGATTAATCTTGGAGCTAACAGATTGTTTGGTTGAGAAAGTGAATGCTGACATTTATCAAGTATTGTAAAGCGTTTGTTATGTTTGGTAACATGGTTTCACATGAATTTGATTACCGTCTTATTAAATAAATATCATGAGAGTAATAATTGTAATATGTGGTAAGTAGTATGTATAATTATTTTTTGTTTTAAATACCTTTTCTAATCTATCGTCAAGCTCTTTTTGGTCTCTATCCATTTTTTCGCGCCGTCTGTATTTATCTGTATAGACCTATGGTTGACTGGTAGAGATTGCTTTAAGCATCAGGTCTGCCACCACTCACTTAATTAAAATCACATCAGGTGAACCATTTGTTTGTGCATGAAATGTTTTAAATAGATACTACTTTGTGTAAAAAAAGCGTTACAGGTGAGCATTGTTCAACTTTGCCAGTTTACAGTGGAATGGAAAACCGAGCACTTATTCTTCAAACCAACAAGTGACTTCGGTTAGGTTTGAGGCAATTTTGAGTGTATTGTAATGGTGCTGAGCAACAGGCTTAGTCAATAACAAGTGTCATTTCCCGTTTTCGGATAAAAACCTATTAAGCCTGCTTGATTTCACCACAAAAATGAGGCATGTTTTAAAGCTGAACTAAAAAATCGAGTTCACATAAATGCCTTAAGTATTCTGTACGTATAAATTTTATCACGTATTTACAAAGTAACTTCTCTCTCTTCACACGCTTTGAGCCTCCCGTTTGACTGAAACAAGCCTTCACTATCAAAGCCAGCGCCGGAAATGAACCTGACATCTCCCTTAAAGCCTATGATGATAGATTAAGGTGGAGTAGACAGTATGACTAGACGGACTAGAGTATGATGACTCGTTTGGTTATAGTAGAAGTAGAACTGCGGCCATGTTAGGATTGTAACCAGAACATTAGTAAGGTTGTCTATGTTCTAAAGTATATACTTCCCATTTTTTCTGTCAAGTATAGCCCCTAATAACCTTAGTTTGACCCCTTACACACTGGGACTATTAGCATCGATGCATTTACGATGCGGTGTCGATGCCGTCACAAATTGTCAACCTTTACTCATTGCGCTACTTAAAGAATCGATGCAGTCTCGATGCTAACGCGCGTTAAAATCGATGCAGTCGCGACGCGCTACTGCATTGATGCTAAGAGACGCGGTGTGTAAGGAAGGGGTCTTAGAGCTATTAAGCTCTAATGGTAAAAACAAAGGGAGTATTTTTTAGGATTCCGTAGCCGAATGGCAAAAAATTGAACCCTTATAGTTTCGGCAACTCTGTCTGTCTATCTGTCTGTCCGTCCGTGTGTCACAGCTACTTTATTCTGAAATTCTGAAACTATTAGTACTACACAGTTTAAACTTAGTAGGTAGATGTACATATATGTGTATGCGTATAGGATATCTATAGATGGGTCTTTCAAAATGGCATCGAGGTTCGCAACCATTTTCTCTTAAAATCTAACGTTTGAGAGATAGACGTTTACAAAGTGGTAAAATGGCCCGACTTTTAAACTAAGCGAGTGTCAATTCTTTTAAAAAAAAAACGCGTCCCCCCACTTACTTTTAAACTAAGCGAGTGTCAATTTAAAAAAAAAAACATCATATAGATATTGTGGTATTTTGGCTAGGTGGAGGTAAGTTGATCTCTAAGAGTTTTAGTGAGTTTTAGGCGACTTGAGCAGCGCGACGGTCGCGCGACAGTCAGTAAGCCCTTCACATTGACGCGCTACTGTCATTCTAATGTGAAGGCGGACTTATTCAGTTAAAGATGGCACGGAACCCTTAGTGTGCGAGTACCACTTGCACTTGGCCGGTTTACTTTTATGTTCATGGTTTTGACAAGTTGAAGTTTGATTAAACCACTTAGGACTTAAAAAAATATTCACTTAATGTTCAAGAATATTATATCTAAATGTTTTTTATATAGAAGTAAGCTGTAGATTTACGAGTATGATTAAGAAACACAAAAATTAAGAAAAAACATTTGGTTTCAAAAATATATAACTACGACACGCGCTCTGTTATATGATCGTTATGTAGGATTTATGTGAAAGAATCCATCTAAATTCAATGATTCATAACTCAATGCTTTAATAATATGTGTACGCGTTTGACATGAAAAGCAGCATTCAAACCCACCCGGCGATACTAATTGGCTGATCAATACACGTATGTACCCCTGCAAAATTGATTTACAATATGTCGTGAGGTATTAAATTTAATAAAGATATATAATATACTAGCGGTCCCCCGCGACTTCGTCCGCGCGTTTTGAGTTTGCTCCCTCCCCTCCCGTCGCAGCGTGATGTTTTATATCCTAAAGCCTTTCTCAATAAATAAGCTATCTAACACAGAAGTTCCTGAGATAAGCTCGTTCAACTTCAAACCAACAAACTCTTCAGCTTTATAATATAATTAGCGCAAGCGCACGTTGTACTTAAACTGCGAACATTATTTTTGTGCAGAGTTGTGTTAAAACTGTGATAGCTCCTAAGATATTTATTGGAATCAAATGATATAAGGGCAACTTTGTTCTAAATGAAATGATCGTGATGATGAATGTATTTATTTTAATAAGAATAAATACCTGTATGTATATACACCTCTAAAAATGATGCATTATTTTTTTACAAATTTATTAACATAAAAAAGGTTGCAGTAAGTCAACCATAAAAGATAGACTTATGCTGTTGCGGACTTTATTATAGAACTTTTAATGCTGAACAATCCTGTCATACATGATTTTTGTGTAACTTTAGCGGTTTCCGCAGCGTACGCAGCGGAAGCTCTCAAAAGGAATATCTTTCTCCCGTTTTCGCAACATTTTTCATTGCTGCTGTGGTCTTGTGAGTCGTATCTTTATGTTATATAGCTTAAAGCCTTCCTCGATAAATGGACTATCCAACATAAAAAGATTTTTTTAAATCGGGCTAGTAGTTTCTGAGATTAGCGCGTTCAAACAAACAAACAAACAAACAAACTCTTCAGCTTTATAATATTAGTATAGATGCTGAACGTAATTACATCCTTTCATTCACTTGAATATGGAAAAGTTCTAAATTTTTACCTACCCTGATTCCTCTAGGGCAGCTGGATATAACCTTTTGATGGTAAAAAGAAGTGTTTTACATTTAATTTAAAGGTTCAACATTTTTTTGCAAAATTGCAAGTACCTACACACATAAAAAAGTGTGTGATCACTTTCAAAAATTTAAACATATTTGGATACGAACGGTAAATGATACATATTAAAATATATTCTTATTATTATAATATTTAAACATGGTTTTTATATTTATAGAAAATACACAGCAAATATGTATTCTTGTTACATCTAAAAATAAATCAGCTTATGCTAGTGATCACAAACATTTTTTAATATGTGTAAGGAAACCAAAAGATTTAAAGTTGTTGGTGGGTCAAAAAACATTTTTGTAACGTAACTAATGGTCAGTGTAACGTCTCATTTACTTTATAAACTTGGCTGACACACTGCTATAAAAATATGCCACACATGTAATTCGGGTTCGGTCAACACACCCATAAGTTAAAATTGTCCATAGGGTGTGGTCTTTAATAGTTGACATTAGTCATTAGAAATGATACTTTTTATACACTAGTGCCATAAACATAATATTTTTGGCGAGGTGACCTCAATTAAGTGTTGAACATGAAAGAGGTCAACACCTAACATTAAATTACGTGACTTGTCAAAAAGCGATGGAATTACCGATTCACAGCCAACGAATTTATGAATATTCTAATGTCCACCAACATTATCAAGTTTATTTTTACATGGTAAACTACTCAGCCAAACTCCAAGTATTTTTTTTGCCTAAATTATATTTTACGATCAAATTGATCCGGAAAAAACACAAAAAAATATAAATTTTGCACTTGTTTCTATGTACTTTTTTAGCCAAGTATTATTGCTATGACTTTGCCAGATACCAGGTAGTATATAAATTTTGTAACCCTAGAAATGTAATCAAGGCCTTATCATATATCGAATATGAAACACATAGCAATGTTTTTTTTAAAAAGAATGCACTAGGTGAAAGGTGATACTTTTTATTTCGTCGTTTTTAATTATTGTTGACGTTACAATACACCTTTTAACTAAAAAAGAAACTAAAAGCTTCCTTTTAATATACCAAGTAGACAAACGTGAATTAATTGCGAACAAACATACATTACCAGTCAAATTCAGAACCTCTTTTCTTAAAGTCCGTCAAAATAGTAACGAAAACCTTCTCCTTCGTCTCTAAATCAGTCGAGACAAACGCGAGATATTTACGGCAACCATACAATTCGGACTGAGAACCTCCTTTTTTTAAGTCGGTTAAAAACTTAAAACGGGCTTGTTCTGAGTAAGCCATAGAGAAAAATATCGTATCCTCTGTCTTTGCAACACTTGGCTTAATCTGAAGTTAAAAACCAACCCATTTAGAACATCAAAAAGAAATATTCAAGTACTAAGAGTTATTGCGTATTCTGTGCAAAGTTAATCAATATGCCATTGACCACATTTTTTCAGCAAGATTATGCAACAATAATGTGCAACCCCTATCTTCCATCATTATTCACTTCAAATATCGAGTATGAATTGTTTATTCATAGCAATAGAACTATTACTCTCAGAGATATTTTGGGTGCAACCCCCTTAGCTTTGGTTGCTAAGCTTAAAATGAATATTTTTGAATCGTAATTAGTTTAATTACACAGGTGTACTAAAAACTAAGGTCAGATATCACTATTTTATGCTGCTTGTTAAAAGTGACCCTACTTAAAAGCAATAGGTATCGCGCTAGTGCCAAATGTCAAGGGCATACTCCACAGAATATTACGTGACCCGTTGGTCCCTTATAACTTATAATGTAAGTTCTTAACATAATATAAAGTTCTGTCCCTTATTCCGAATTGTTTTTAGAAACGGTGAGAAATGTTCATATTTAGTAGGTTTCAAAATATTATTCAATATGAAATTGTATAAATTGACTATAGAAATAAATAAAAATACACATTTCCAAACTAAATTTTACACTTGCATCTAGTGTATAAATAGTAGATGGGACTATTTATTTTTTCATTTTTCATTTAGGACAAAACGATTGTACATTCTTTTAATCTGAATTAAAGTTTTTTACATTATTGTGAAAATAATAATAAAACCTACATATAATATTACTTTTATAGTGTAATTATATACAAGAAGATGATTTGGTAATGATACGATTAAATTGTGTTCTCACTAAAAACATTGAGTTAATCGTTCGATTTGCAATAAAACACAGTAACCAAACATGACCAATTGTTATCTAACGTTATACCTTTGTGCCAAAAAAGTTGAAACTTGACCTGTGTTTTCAGAAGTAGGTTAATGGAGTGTGCAAGTAGGTATTTAATTTATGGCAAGAAAAGTTTGTCCAGAAAACAGGAAAATCCTCCCTTGCTAATGTACCGTGTAAACAATTTTGGTCTCAAGGTGACGTAATTTGCGATATTAGCTTTGAAAAGTATCACAAGGGCTTGTTGTAGCGAAAAACACATTTTTTGTCTTTCTATGGATCTATATATCTATGATTTGAAAAAATATGTTATTTTATATCAATTAATTTAACTGATAAGACATTTTTACGTACCTTAACTGCAGAACTTTCATGAACCATACTCTCTATAAAATAGTTAACACAATTAATGGTTGAAAATCGTTGAGAAAGGTTGAATAATCACAATCATTCATTGTTTTACACTGAATTGCTATTCTAATGATCATTGGTAAGGGTTTTTATTCAAAGCACGTACAATGTGATTTTTCAACCAATGGTTAATGACTTTTAACCATTAGTAGAGTTAACTATTGTTCACTAAACCGGCCTTAAGTATAGTGCCCTGCTAATTTAAGGGTTTGATAAAGTCTGTATCTACATAGATGAATCAAACATTGTTACAGTTCTTCAGACAGCATGCAGCGTGTTTACGTACTTACGACGAGGTCAAGCGGGGATGCAGGTACCATTTACTTCAAGGAATGAGTAGGGTTATAAAACAATCAGATTACCGTGATAATTGACTCTTTCACCCTATCGTCTAGATAGACGATATTTAGTTAAGACTCCACTACTGTATCCAACTTAAATTATATATGGTTAAAGTAATACGGTACTGAATTTTGAGTCGATCGGATTTAAGGAAGTTATTCAGATCGCCCTTATTTACAATAAAGGGGTGATAATCTTCAACCGGCTAAACAGATTTTTATAAAACATGGCTAAGATTTTCTGTGACACAATAAAACGAAACTCGGTTCTCTGTTTGGGAGCTTAGATACAACAGAAAGATACACAAATACCCAGACAGACACGTTAAACTTATAACACCCCTCTACTTTTGCGTCAGGGGTTAACAATAATTATCTTCATATGGTATCTCATTTCCAAAATATCTGTAGATAAATATATAAACATTTATGGACTTTTGTAATTTTTCATAGGTCCTTGGAAGCTAAAAACCATCATTTAATCATATGTTATCAAAGTACAAAGATATTACATGTAAACATACCAAATTAAAAGCGTCTGAAATATATCAGAATAAGAACTACATCAGAAAATCGTTAACACAAGCTAATATCATTGTGAGTACAGTTCCACAGAATTGCCAACCACTGGCACTAATCTGCGCGACTCCATCAGATCTAATGCTTTTACGAAGTTATCCGCTTTTATAACTACCCACTGAGTTGGAACTCGAAGTGTCTACTTAGTTAAAATAAAATAGGAGTTTTGGATTTTAGACGGAATTCCATTCAATCTACTTGTTTCAGAAAGCCAGGTTTCTTAATGTTGTTAGTAAAAAAAAAGATTACATAAAGTAATAAATTTAATCATTATCAGAATTAACAACAATTTTCTTTTAAAAAAAAAGTGTTTTTTGGACGTCGTCATTATCATCACCCTTATCATTCATAATTTTGTATTGTAGCATAACGTAATTAACGATATGCTATCAAAACAAAGACAAAACTACATCTACACCTCACTAGATGGCGTTGTATATATTTAGCTCGCGGTGGTATTTCGCTGCCATAATATTAAAAGACGACCGCACATAAAATTACAAAGCTACCACTACGTCCCACTAGATGGCGTTGCATCTAGTTGACTCGCGGTTACAATTCGTTTGCCTTTTAGAATAAGAAGCCTAGACGCAAATTGTAAGTTAACTCTGTTCTCACTAGCTTTAGCGCTCAATAGCAGCACGTCCACTGGCTCTCACTACTTGTAACCTTTAGATGTCTCTACTATGCCTATTGTCAGGTAGCTCAGGAGTTATCCCGCTTACATAAGTAAATAAACTACTACGTCAAATACCGTACGCTGTACCCTTAACGACGTCATCGTACCACTTGTTCACCTCATCTACAACTGGCGCTCCTACTTAGTGGCATTTGCTCTACGCGACGTCACCAAGCAATCAGCTAAGTGGTTTCCCGTTCAAGCAAAGATCTGCCACCCAAATTCATCGTGACGAAGTTTGGTCGAACTACTACGGTGACAACGATATGACAGGTCGTCAGGGAAGATGCTAGACAACGTGGCCGTAAATTTAAGCACCGGGAACTCCCAAACCCATTGAAGAATTAAGTGCTATACGCCGCGGCCGAAGACGCCTAAAGAAACACCAAATATTACACTAATTTCACGTCGGGAAGACTTCGGAGCCTGATGGGGGAGACTGTAGCATAACGTATACGCTATCAAAACAAAGACAAGACTACATCTACGCCTCACAAGATGGCGTTGTATTTATTTAGCTCGCGGTGGTATTTCGTTACCACAAAATCATAAGACGACTGCGCAAAACTTGCAGAGCTACAACTACGTCCCACTAGATGGCGTTGCATCTATTTGACTCGCAGTTACGGTTCGTTTGCCTTTTAGAATAAGAACGCTAGATGCAAATTGTAAGTTAACCCTGTTCTCACTTGCTTTAGCGCTCAATAGCAGCACGTCCACTGGCTCTCACTACTTGCGACCTTTGGATGTCTCTACTGTGCCTATTTTCAGGTAGCTCAGGAGTTATCCCGCGTGCAATTAGTAGATGTACTACTACGTTAAATACAGCACGTAATATCTACGTCGCATTTTATTCTCGTCCGTCTTTTCGCCTGCCGTACCCCTAACGACGTCATCATACTACGTGTTCTCTTTTTCTACAGTATTTATTAAGTATATGTTTTCTATGTATCTCATTTGTCTTTTGTTTATGTATCCTATTATATATTTGTGTAATATTAGTATGTATGTTTATGTTAGTACATTTTACTTCTTTTTTTTACCACTCTTTTTACGTATTATTAATATTCGGCCACTGATTACACTCTCTGCATTACCCGGTGGTTGTCTGGTAGAGAAGCTACAAGTTCCCTATCAAAAGTTTTGTCATTATAATCACTGAACTCATAATCGTTAAGGACTTCCACCAGCAGCTCATTTCCTCACAATGTTGACTATCAGACGTAATTTTAGTACCAAAACACTAAGCATTCCTTTAAAATTTGAGGGTTTCCCTCTATTGCACCAAGATCCTGACTTGGTAACAATGGCACCAACTAGAAGGTTATAGATACACTCTAGTTCTTGCCTCTAGGTAGGCGTTTTTTTTCTTCAAATATCTGATATGAGGTAACACAGCCACAAAAAAACATACAGTCGAATTGATTACCTCCTTCTGTTTTGAAGTCAGATATTTTAATTAATTATTGTTTGTTGTAATTTATTACGATTTGTTTTAGAAACATCTCAGTGTTCAGTCATGACATTTTGAGTTAAGTATTTATCTAAATATAAAGCGAGTCTTTTCATTAAAAAGTAATGTCAATGTTGTTTAAAATATTCAAATAGCAAAGAAAACCTAAATTTGCATTGTGACTGGTATTATACGGGGCTTAAGGGATTAAAATAAATAGCTAAGCGTACATTTAAATAAAACAACGTTAAGAAATTAGAAAATCCTTAAAACAAGCTCAGTCCATTAACGGTAGCAATGGGAACAGTTACACAGAAACGCTGACCGCTGCACTAACACTAAAGCAAGCCACTCCATCAGATCTAATGCTTATACGAAGTTATATAATCTGCTTTTATAACTACCCACTGAGTTGGAACTCTGTGTGCCGTAATTTAGTGTCTACTTAGTTTAAATTAAATAGTAGTAATAGTTTACTAATTTAGATCAGTGTTCCCAACTTTGAAAAATTTGTTACAGTGTTTCTATATTAAAATACAGTACATTTAAATAAAATGTATGGTTTTCTTTCTGGAAGAGGTGGTCAAATAATAGTGTTTAAAATTAAAATAATAACTAAGTTGATAATCAAAAAACTATTGTTTGATCAACTTTAAATAAAAGTTTAGTTTGAAAAAGAATACAATTTCTTCCTCATTTTGTAGATACATTGATGTATTTAATTAGATCGAAAGCTTTCCTTTAATTGTGCTCACACTTATTTTGCTTACTTTTACACGCACGGTTAAGTTATATACCAACAGCCTAATATTCAAATAATTTAGTTAAATTGTGAGTATCTCTGATTTATTATTATGATTTATTTTGAGTAATACTATTCTATTACAAACGTTTTAACTAACATTTACTTAAAACAATGTAATTCGGCTAATAATACACTCCAGCCGCACTAAATTGTGTTTAATTAGTTTAACAACAAAACAAACAAAAAGTTGAACGAACAAAGAAACTTCCCATTCTTTGTGGCTGTCAGGAAACGCACCACAACCATAATACCACAGCAATACAAAGGTTTTTTTTCTAAGGGAAAATGTGGCAAGAACACAAACAAATTACCACCTTACTACGTGGTAATAAAAGTGTGCTAAACTCTTTCACGTATTGTTAGGTGCGTTGTTATATTTTAACATTCGGAATACCGATACAATATCGAAAAACGCGAGAAAAATAAGCTATTTTAGGCGAAGGTAAGATATTTCTTTCGTTGTATCTATACTAATATTATAAAGCTGAAGAGTTTGTTTGTTTGTTTGAACGCGCTAATCTCAAAAACTACTGGCCCGATTTGAAAAATTATTTTTACGTTAGATAGTCCATTTATCGAGGAAGGCTTTAGGCTATATAACATAAAGATACGACTCATAAGACCACAGCAGAAATGATAAATGTTGTGAAAACGGGAGAAAGATATTCCTTTTGAGAGCTTCGTCTGCATACGCTGCGAAAACCGCTTAAGTTACACAAAAATCATGTATGACAGGATTGTTTAGCATTAAGAGTTCTATAATAAAGTCCGCGACAGCATATGTCTATCTTTTATGGTTGACTTACTACAACCTTTTTTATGTTAATAAATTTGTAAAAAAATAATGCATTATTTTTAGAGGTGTATTATACACACAGGTATTTATTCTTATCAAAATAAATACATTCATCATCACGAGCATTTCATTTAGAACAAAGTCACCCTGTATATCATTTGATTTCAATAAATATCTTAGGAGCTATCACAGTTTTAACATAACTCCGCACCAAAATAATGTTCGCAGCTTAAGTGCAACGTGCGCTTGCGCTAATATATTATAAAGCTGAAGAGTTTGTTTGTTTGAACGCGCTTATCCCAGGAACTGCTGGACCGATTTGAAAAAATATTTCTGTGTTAGAAAGCTTATTTATCGAGAAAGGCTTTAGGATATAAAACATGACGCTGCGACGGGAGGGGAGGGAACAAACTCAAAACGCGCGGACGAAGTCGCGGGGGACCGCTAGTTATAATATATTCTCCAGTGTTGTTATGTTTGAGAGAAATACTTTGATTTATACATATTTTGCCAATTGGAAACGTGTCAACTGTATTGCTTCCAAGTGTATCGAGGAAATAATATTTTTTTTAGCCAGTACGAGTATACTATTTTTCCTACAGTCACGAAGTTTAATTTTTAGAAGGTTAATTAACTTGTAGCATTTAAATATCTTGTTTTTAATAGCTCGGTAAGCACGTAGGTTTGCTTGCTTACGTTCTGTCACTAATCTATAGGGTCTAACAAAATTAACTGCGTTCCATTTAGGGGTCAATTCTGACCATCAAATACAACAACTTTTTATATGGGACCAACATTGCAATCCCAAAATAATATTTCACGTTCCAATACTAGAGTGGCAATCAGCTGATTCTAGTTTGTATGGAGAAGTCAAAAAAAACTTAGGATTTCGATGTTGGTCCCATACAAAAAGTTGTTATGTATTAGCAACAGAATCACCACCGAGAAGGAATACAGATATTTTTTTAAGCCCTGTTTATCACCGGTAGCCACCCTAAATATATTATTTGCTCTTATACAGTGTGTTGTTTTTTGATCAGTGACATCCAACTCGGGGCTGATATTATGAGTTATGTTTATTCTAAAACAAATATTTTCTTTTAAATTATATGCACGTTTTATAAAAGAAAAGCTTTTCACAACATTGTAAAAAAACATATGGAGAATCTCGCACCCTCGCGCGTAGCTCTCGCGTATCTACGAAATACTACGTCATAACTAGTAAGCTACGAAGAGGCAATCTGGTGTTAGTAGTTTTGATTCGCTCGCTAGTATCGCCATAATAAAATTATTTTGTCAATTTTTTCCATTAAAAGAAATTATATATTTCGGCATCAGTATCGTTTGTACAACCACCACAGAGTCGCTCGTCGCTGACCAAAACAACAACCTGTATAGATTTTGACAATTCAACTCTGAGTTAACTATATGTAAGAGAAATCTCAGTTTTATGCCTATTACATCGTCACATAACACCAAATATTTACTACTTTGGGAGTACAAGGACCACGTCAAAAGTCGTTAAAACTGTGACTTTAGTCAGAAAAACATCAAAAACATGGCGACCTTAATGTTACATTAAGTACTACCTTGCAGCTGCATACATCCATTTGACAGAAAAACGTGATGAGAATACACAGCAAATTTACGAATACTAAAAGAACGTCAAAGATAATGCTAGAGAGTCATCAACTTTTTAAAAAAAAAGCAATAAAAAAATATTTGTTTCAGAAACGTCAGCTAGAAATTAATTCTTCACTTTGAAAATACTCAAATTCTTGGTCGCCTGAAATCTTTCTATGTATGTTATAGTTTATTGTTTCATTAAAATGTGAAATCATTTTTATTTTTAAATGTAAATGATTAAAAAAGTAAAAACCGACCTCAAAACCAAAATGCACTCAAAAGTTTATGGCACCGCCTCCAAAAAGAAATTACTCGCCTAAAATGGGAGTCCTTTATTTATTTAAGACTTTTTAAATATATTTTTTTCGAATTAATCGACAAATGACTGAGATGTGAGGTAACATAGATACATAAAAAAACATACAGTCGAATAGATAACCTCCTCCTTTTTTTAAAGTCTGTTAAAAATACGGAAATTAAACTCAGCTATTTTTAAATGTCTGAGAATTGATATTCTGAATATTCATGAAAAGAAAGGTTTTAAACCATTCCAAACTCTCAAATTTTCATTACAAAACTAAATTCGTTCATTTCATATAGTCAATGTTAAATAGAATAATAACATTGTTATTGCCGCTATACGAATTTCGGAATGGCCTAAATATCTAATTTCCCACGAAAATTAATTTAAATTCACGAAAGCTAATGACCATTTTAAAGACCACTGCATTCGCGTTTCGTATATTCCAGAACCAAAATTGAATCGTTCATTGTTATAGGTACCAAAATAACGAGTTTTGGTTATTATTTGTGTAAATATCTGTATTCAAAATGGTGGTTGCTTGTGACCTTGTTTTCATTTTTGAACATCGTTACGACTTACAAAACAAATACGCAATTAAGTCTGCTATGAGATAGCGCAACCTATTGTGTGTATGTCGTTAACGAAGCGTGCAAAATCACAAGAATTAAACCATCAAAACGATTTGTATGCAAAAAAAGACCTTTTTAAAAGTCACAATCCCAGATTGACGTCATAAAAATTCCCGTATAAATTTCCTGGTAAATAGCCCAGCGTCAACAAATGTATTAACTTGATTCCGCCTAAAAGCGGGGGTTGGCCCATCTTGCGAATGTGTATTTAACACTTTTCCTGCTTTTGTTTTGAAAAAGCTTCTTAAAGTTAGAGTAGGGTAACAGGCCAGTTTACCGGTCACGGGTCTAAACGACCCAACACATTTGGCCTCGCTAAATGTTCCGCCCAATGTTGTGGGGTTAAGTAAGTAATATTGAAGTAGCTATTCGTAGAGTACGAAATACAAAACAAGCTCTTTTGAGTCTACAACTTTTTAAAGAACATCCTAGAAATGGTATTTAAATGGAAATTGAAAATATAGGTTAGTACTTGTTATTATAATTTTTGACTGAGCGTCAAAAATTCTCTCAAGTCTCTGGCTTAAGTTCAAACCGAATTTATTGAAAAAATTGGAAACAAATTTACGTCTTGCCTTGTTTTTTTTGACTTGCCTATAAAATATCGGCTAAGGAATAATAAATGAATTAGAACTTTTACGTCCCTATGCCCCGATAGTACGAGTACGGCCCCGCTATAAATAGAAGTATAAATAAGAAACGCCACTTAACGCCGAGCACAACCACTAGTAGTATGTTTTCATATGTCATTTTTAGTTGGTACGCTTTTTCTAGTGAAAATTGTTATGATTAATGGAAAAATGCTCTAAAATGATTGGTATTGACGAATTTTGGTCAATCAGAGGTGAAAAGTAAAAACGCAATTTATTTCGTACTGCTATTTGATTGCGAGTTTTACTGTTCTACCGAAAAAACAAGTTATTTATCCACACCTAAAAAACAACCGCTCAGACGAAATTGAAATGCATCAACATTGTGACCTCAGAAATCAAAAACTATTTTTTCTTCGGCAATGAAAATTCGATCGGTGAAGTTTTTTCGTATCCGAATTGCACGAGATCCGCTCTCTGAGGCCGTAGTGCGAGTCGGAGCGAAACTTATTCGATCAAACGCATCGAGCGCGTTAACGTGAATTGTATGGGATTGAAGATGCCGTCAATTGGCTAACGGGTAAACTAGAACAATCCCATATTAATTTACGTTTTTATTCATAATTTAACATAAGCGGTTGACTGGTAGAGACATTAAGTCCGTCAATTATACCATTAAACAGTTGGTCTTATAGCATTCTCTACGAGTACTCTAAGTTTAAATAAATAAATAAAATATTTTTTAGTTCTTACCCGTATTTCAAAAACTACTGGACTAATTTTCATGAAACTTACACTGTACTCTAATTTGAAATTAACCTCATTGAACTAAAAATATCTCTAATATATATTACAAAGAATTTTCTTGTTTTCGAGAATTCCGTGGACAAACATTGACGTGAATTTACGAGTTACGAAATTTTGCACACGTGTTTAGATACTTTACTAGATCTACATGTTCCATCATTATAAAATTCCAATGATATCTCATGTGAAAAATCATACTACCTTTACTAAGTAAGTAATAATTATGGTTTCACCTACTTTAATAAATTTAACGTGTCAGTATTCGTGTCTATGTATGTTAACATATACCTTCGTAATTACTTACCTATTAGCTACGAGTAAAAATGTTCTATCTACACGGAGATTTGTTTAAAACAAATGTGTTGAGGTTAGTGGTAGCAGCGCTTTGGTAGTGATGCCAAAGTAAAGCAACCTACGGCGCGGTCGTGGTTGGATGGGTGACCATTCCGACCATGTAAGTGACATACATCACGAGCATCTCCGTGCTTCGGAAGGCACGTTAAGCCGTTGGTCCCGGCTAATAT
Organism: Pyrausta purpuralis; assembly: GCA_963924145.1. NCBI lineage: Eukaryota > Metazoa > Arthropoda > Insecta > Lepidoptera > Crambidae > Pyrausta > Pyrausta purpuralis. Next base: position 19,281,702 of record OZ001664.1, read on the forward strand.
CGGTTGATATTAGTCGTTAAGCCTAGTCAGAGGCCTTGTGGGCGGCTTGATAACATCTGACAGCAAGGTTAGTCGGTTGCCTTGCAACACCCCTCCACCAACCCGCATTGAGCCCGCGTGGTGGAGTATGGCTCAAACTACCTCATAGTTGAGGTAAGGCCTTCGCTCAGCAGTGGGATGTTACAGGCTATCTTTACATGGTACATCATAAAACTAACTTATTTTAATTTGCTTTGCACATACTTTTTAAGCGTCCTAAACTGATTGCAAATATAAGGAAACCTGTTAGTGGCGTAACTTTCTATAAGAATGAACTACTTTGAACAACTGATAATTAAACTGTTGGTTTCCTAATCAATAAAATAAAATAAAATAAAGTGCAACAACAAAACAAATAACTACAGAAGTCAATTGTGTGATTGTCTTTAGTTAGGTTTTATTAACAAGCTCAACATGTTATAAAAATCCCCACAGGATCGTTTTCGCTCTCGTTAAGTACTTTCATTATTAAAAGTTCATTCTCAAATTGAGATCAATTACCGATATGACGACGCGAAATTCCCTTTTCGCGTACATATAAAGTTAAATTTCATTAAACTTAATTGGCTTCCACGTAAAGCTCGAATCGTGAACAAAGAGATCTTAAGTTATTTGAAAGGTGTTCTGTGAAATAATTTCAATTTGACTTTGCAGGATCTTGACTGAAATAATAAAGCATCATATTGGTTCCTATTCTTGAAGAAGACATCAAAATATCCATTCAAATATTCGGAAAAAATGTTAAAAAAGACAGTGCTATTGGACCTGCCTTTAAATAAAACATATAAGCTCTCACCACCGTATTTATAGAAAGTTTCAGGTTGTAATATACAACTATTTGCAACTAGTCAACAAATTTCAAGAGGTGAATGAGACCATTTAAAAAAAATATAGCCTTGTTTCGGACATTGCTTTTTTGCATTTCTGTGTGTAGATTTGCCAGGTAGCAAAGCCTCCTCCAATCTTCTCTATTCTGACCTATCCATGGAATATAGCTAGCTATGGATAGACAAGAATGAAATGAGACCATAATACATATAAATTTAAGTATGGGGCCATGTTAAAAATATTAAATAAAAATTTAGATCCATATAAAATCAGTCAACAAAATTGACGATAAATGCATGGAAATAGACCGATGACCCTATAGTAAATGTTGCAGGTAATGATGGTCTCTTCACCTCTTACAATTTGGCTTCACCTTGCTAAATCACCCTGTATTTGGGTCTACGTATCAGTCTTTTTACATTCAGTCCGTAAGTCCATTAAATCTTTGATTGCGTACATTAACATACCTACTTAGTCAGTATGTTTCATACAGACCCTTTAAGTAAACAATAATTCTTCTTAATGGTTGTAATTTATAATCATTAAAAAAAAGTTATTTCCAAACAAAATAAATCGAACCAGCAATGTATTGCAAACAAATGATTCAAAGAACGTGACATTTTCATTTACTACAACTAGTTAGCGATTTAAATAAACATTGATTAGGGATTATAACTTTGGACACCTATAATTCTAGTTAAAGCATTTTGGAGAAGTATGACCAGGTAAGTACTTAGTATACTCTGTATTAAAAGTTTTACTTCTATTATTGGCCACACGTTCTATATCAAAACAAATTTTAGAAGATAGAAGAAAAAACCCGTACCTACTGTTATTAAATTAATAATATTCAAAACGTGCTTTGTATTCCCATTAGGGTATGTTAATATTAAATAGAAATCGTACCTAAAAAATATTGTTCATTTGCGTTCAAGTCGATTGTTGAAACAAAACCATTAAGTTTACCAAAAAGCGAAACAAAATCTCAAAGAATAAAACAAACTGGAATTTTACAGCGTTTGCTTTGAGCCAAAATTATTTAAATTTGCTCGGGTAAGTTTTAACGAAGTGTAACGGAGTAGGTAAATTAACTTTTGTGTACTTTTTCAATCCAACTTCTCTCAAAGAACAAAGGGCACAATAGGTAACAAACATAAATAAATAGAAGCTGTTTAAGCAAGATGTACATAATGTTTTATACCTTCGTAATAAATGATATTGAAAAGGTTTTCGTCAATTCCTGAGGAAACTTCTGCTAAGTTTGGTACAAAGTTTTAACATGATATAGACACAGTACGACAGTTTGCAAGAAACCTATGCGACGTGCAATAAGAAAAAAAACGAAAATGTATTTATTGAATGGACATCACAAGCACACACATACACATACTCATAAATTACAAATAAAGAAAAAGAAAACGAAATTTCACAAAAAAATTAAGGCGAGAGAAAAAATGCTAAAATAGGATGAAAAAAAATCCATACCAGCCAATCAGTGCGTGCCGCAGTGTGTGTGCGTGTGTTTGAGCCTATACGAGGGTCAAACTGAAAGTTCTTAGAACTGGCCACTTATAAACAATATAATAAAAAAAATATTCTAAAATTTGAAAATAGAACTCTTTGCCAATATTACTGAGTATATATTTCATTCATTTGTCATTTGTTTTACGATTTGGCGGCAAATTGAAAATTGTCTGTGTCACGTCAACATGAATTTAACACGAGAAAATTTTCGTGCAATGATTTTTTATGACTTTCGATGTCATTTAGTCAACAAGAAAGTTATGATAGACTACGATTGGCCTTTCACGAAGAAGCCCCATCTCGTGCGACTGTTTACAACTGGTTTAATGAGTTTAAACGTGGTCGCACTAATCTCACTGATGATGTACGTGAGGGACGGCCTTCTACAGCGACGACTGAAAATAACATCTGTGTTGTGCGGCGTATGATAGAGACTGACAAAAGAGTAACCTATCAGCAGATTCGGACAAGCTTAGGCATCGGTATGAGTCAAGTGCACAAAATCCTCCACGAACATTTAGCGGTCAGGAAGCTTTGCGCCCGGAGGATACCTCATAATTTGACTAAGGCTCAAAAACTCCATCGTGTGGATTGGTGCCGTAAAATGATTGAAAGATTTAACGGAGGTGACTCAAATGCTGTGTTCGACATACTAACAGGTGACGAAAGCTGGATTTACTGTTATGATCCTGAAACCAAAAGACAATCTGCTCAGTGGGTGTTTCCTTTCGAGGAGTTGCCAACTAAAGTGAAGAGAGATCGAAGTGCGGGAAAAAAAATGGTGGCCTCGTTCTTTGGAAGGATAGGTCATTTCGCAACAATTGTGTTAGAGGATCAAAAAACAGTTTCTGCAGAATGGTACACTACCAATTGTTTGCCACTTGTCTTGGAAAAAGTTCGAGAGAAACGACCTCGCAGTAGGATCCTCCTTCACCACGACAACGCCTCGTCGCACACCGCCAAGCGAACGATCGACTATTTGGCGACATCAAACGTTGAATTACTGGGTCACCCGCCGTATAGCCCCGACCTCGCGCCTTGTGATTTTTATTTATTCCCAAAAATTAAAGAAAAACTTAAAGGAAAGCGGTTTATGAATGCTGAAGAAGCGGTGACTGCGTATCGCGATGCCATTGAAGAGACCCCTAAGGACGAGTGGGCAAAGTGCTTTTCCCAGTGGTTCCATCGCATGCAGCGGTGTATTGACGTCAATGGACAGTATTTTGAAGAGATATAATAAAACTAATAACTGGCTAATGTAATCAGTTTTTGATTTTCTAAGAACTTTCAGTTTGACCCTCGTACCAAAGAAGGCTTCACTCAGTATTAGCCAGGTCCTGGATAATAAAGAGTAATCTATCTATCTATCTACGACTTTCTTTGCCGATGACGAAGCTGTTTACTCCGCTGGCCAAAAAATCAATACAAGTTTATGAAAGTGTTATTTTCACTTTTACACAATTTAATATTTTTGTTGACACAATTCACTAATATTTTTCCTAAACAGCACCGATTAGCTATCAAAGCATTGTGCATAAAAAAACCTGTCACAATTTTGTTCGTGGAAAATGGCAAGCCATTTTTCGAAACCGGGCGCCCAAATTACCATCACACGGTGAGTTAAGGCAAAAATTCAGCTATTTCGGTATTGTTGAAACCTGTTTTAACTCTTAAGGCATACAGCGGGTAAAATGAAAAATACCTTTACCGTGGACTGGGAGCAACAGCATTGCTTTAGTAACATTTTAGTGAGTTGTCCCTTTAATTAAGTTTCTGACCGAAATAATTTGCGGAGTTACGATGACCGAGTGTCTGGAGTTGCGCAATATTTCATCAACGTATTTCTCATCTGTCTTCGTGCGAAAAAATATCTGACAGAATATTAGGTCTTTTGCATGATTATTAAAGGAACATTAAGCCTTGAAAAAAACATTATTATATTATTAAGTAAAACAGCTAAGGTACTTAAAGTTTTTGTTTTGTTACGAAGTTTTGTTTTTGTATCTTCTACCCATTAATGTTTATAATCTAAGTCTCAATATTATCTCCGATCTCTTTCAAAAGTAAATGTACAGGCCATAATTATTTATCATTCCTTTATTAAATATTATAAGCAATAATTAAATTTTGATGAATATTGTTTTGGTGTATTACTTTGTAGGTATGTTAGTCTGTGAGTTGTTCATTCTTTAGGTCTGTATTGCATTTTGTAATCCATGGCCTGATTTAAATCAATAAATAAAAAAGAAGCCAGTTTCCAGTCGGTTTCCTTGGCGGTTACAGGCATGCAAGTAAGAGTACGTGCAAGAAGCAGGCATGCAAGTGTGCCAGCTACAGGCATGTGTCCGCTTAAAGTGATAATACAGAAATGCATTACATATTATTGTAATTCAACATATTAAACTTTAAGTTTAAGGTAGGAAATAAAGTTTTCGTTTTCCTAAATAACAAATCATTATCGATACTTGACACTTTTTTGTTTCATGTGTAAAAAATATGTTTTCGTCTTGTAAAAATACTTTTCAGATAAGTAGCCATTACTTTTTATGCTTTACGGGCCTCAGAGGACGTAAAAGTGACGTACATTTCCTCAGCCTGCCTATAAATAACAAAAAAGTTCGGGAAATAAGGAAGTCCCTGAAATACTAAAGTATTAGCAGTAAGAAGATCTGCTTGTGACACGTTCCTAACTAAAAAATAACGTTTTATGTAGAAGAAAAGACCTTAATACCTTCTTTGTGTAAAATTCAACTTTACGAGAACCAATAAAAACTTCTTCCTAAAGAAAATATACAAAACCGGATTTCTATAAAGTATCGGTATCATCCCTGAAATTTCAGAACTTCATCCTGTTAATGTCCTTCTCAATTAAAAGTCTTGTATATGTGTATATAAAAATAAATAAAACGATTTACTAAGTCAGATAAGAGATTTTGGTAGCGATTTATATGACAAATAACATATTTCAATAACAACATCTATGAGAATGAAATATAAAATGTTTTATTTATTTATTTATTAATAACAAATAAGAAAAAAATAAAACTAAGACATGCAACATAAAAAATAACTTAATATCCACCTATTCAAAAACGAAACTATTTCCTTGCGGCAAGGAGGCTATGATGCTGGCTGCGTTGCCGCGTTGGATAGCTATGCTGATCCTTTGAGCTAGGAACCAGCCTGTTTTATTATTGTCTGTTAAATAATATAAATGAATGTTTCTTTAAAATTGAAATGATAGATAAATCTTCGTAGTATAGTAAAGAGTTTTATTTCAATGCCTCACTTTCATAAAAAAATTATAAGCGTCACACCAACCTAACGCTTAATTATTTTGAATTTATGCCATAAAACATCACACTGCGACGAGAAGAGAGGCGTAGTGGCTAAGCACACTGGTTTTAAGGCGTCGCCGCTCCGAGGTCCCGGGTTCGATTCCCGGTCGGGTCAATGTAGAAATCAAAATTTTCTATATTGTCTCGAGTCTGGGTGTTGTGATACCATTGTTGTGTCTGATTTACATAACACACAAGTGCAAATAGCTACTTACTTTGGGATCAGAACAATGTATGTGATTGGTGTCCAATATTTATTTAAATTCAAAACGCTCGGACGCAGTCGCAGGTACCGCTTGTGTAAATAAAAGGAAAAAAATCATAGCTATAAAAAACAAATATTTGTAAAACCAGCCAAAAGCGAGTCGGACTGGCATAAAAATAGTTCCGTTTCTATTATGTAATTTCATTCTTTACTTCCCATAACAATGCCATGTGAAACATGATTCTGATTGTCTTGTAAGGTTTTGATTTACTTAAAATAAAAAACCGGCCAAGTGCGAGTCGGACTCGCGCACTGAGGGTTCCGTGCCAACTTTAACTGAATTAAGGGAATCCACTTACTTCTACTAAGTAACATACCACAATATTTTGTTGACTGCAAATATAACTTTGTTTTTCATAGTGTTTGTATGAAGTACAAAGTTATGTTTGCGGTTGTTGAAAATGTGCTATATCTCAAAAACTACTTGTTCGATCCTGTCCGAACCAATTTTCGTTGAAAGTATTTATTAAGATCTACATCACATATTTTTTTCAAAATTTACACTCGCTTAGTTTAGAAGTTAGATGGGGGGGGGGGGGGCAATTTTTCCACTTTGGAAGCGTCTAGCTACGAAACGTTAGACTTTAAAAGAAAATGATTTTAGGAACCTCAATGTCATTTCAAAAGACCTATCCATGGACACCCCACACGCATAGGTTTGACAAATATTTTTTTTTGGTTTTGGTTTTATGTATGGGAGCCCCCCTTAAATGTCATTATTTTATATTTTTTGTATAAGAATCGGTAAGCGGTTAACAGGATACATCTTTCTACCAAATTTCAACAGTGTAATGCTTATAGTTACAGAATAAAATGGCTGTGATATAGGGACGGACAGACAGACAGACAGACAGACAGACTTGACGAAACTATAAGGGTTCCGTTTTTTGCCCTTCGGCTACGGAACCCTAAAAATACCCGAAATTAAGAGACAAAACCAATTATATATTCTATGTGTTATATCGATGGCTCTGACTCTCTTTTTTAACAGCTTCAAGAGACAATCAAACAAACATAAACATATCTAAGGAAAAAATACATTTTGCTTTAAGTTCATGGACTACAACTCTGTAACTTGTTTACTTATCATAGCTGTTCCCTTAAATTAAATCATTTGATTTATTAATGTAAAAACTTTATTGTACAAGTAAAAGTGTACAAAAGGTTGACTGCACGCTTACAGCATTATGATGGTTATTATGATTATTGACGGCCTCCATGGTGTAGTGGCTAAGCACGCTGGTTTCAAGATGTCGCTGCTCCGAGGTCCCGGGTTCGATTCCCGGCTGAGTCAATGTAGAAATCAAAATTTTTTATATCGTCTCGGGGCTAATAATCATATATTCTAGTGCTGTGATTTTTTTTCATGTATCCGCCTTTTACCGTTTAGTTAAGCAGGTGACTGTAATAAAAATATTACCTATAAAACTTAAAGTTACGGAAAAGGGCCATATTATCGAAAAATTGTGTTAGAAAACTCATAATCATTTTAGAAAAACTACTCAAGGATATCCCAAAAAACATCCCTACGTTTTTTGATTGAGAGGTACCCATTTTTTTTTCAAAATTTTACTATACCCCTTTGGCGAGGAGATAAGAATACATACCAATGCCAAATTACAATTTACTAGCATTTCTCTGTTCTCTGCACTGAACTGCAGACAGACGGACATGGCGAAACTATAAGATTTTTTTGTTGTACTACGGAACCCTAAAAAAAAATTGTTGTTTTATTGTTAGAGAGATGTGTGTGCCCCAGGGATCAATATTGGGATCACTTTTATTTTTGATATATACATATAATTGACCTCCCGCATTTGTAGGGAATCTTTGTGATATAGTATTGTTTGCAGAAGTTACTTCACTTATACATTTAAAATCCCAAGAGGTAAAGAAAATTTTGACGATGTAAATAATACTTTCCAACAAGTATTACATTGGTTTACAGGCAACAATCTCCTTCTTAATGGAAGTAATACTAAATGTGTAAAGTTAACGATGCCTAATGTCCGACAGGTATCAACTTAGGTTAAGATAAAAGACAAATCGCTTGATATAATCGACTCCACAACATTCTTGGGAATCTCTTTAGACTCCAAACTACAATGGGGTGTTCAAATAGAGGCCTTGTCAGGGAAACTAATCTCAGCTGCTTTTGCTGTAAGAAAGATTATACGTTTGCCTGATATAAGAACAGCTACAGCTAGTGGGGCTCGGCTGCTGATATAGAATAAATTTTTGTATTGCAATAAAGAGCCGTGCGAGCTATTCATAATCTAAAACCTCAAGATTATCTACGAGGGGTGTTTAATTAAATTAGAATGTTAACTGTATCCTCTCAGTATATTTATAAAAAAATAATGTATGTACGCAACAATTAACATTCATTCACGAAAAAAAGTGATATACACAATTATACTTACACAAATATACTTGGAATAAGAATAAGCTTGCTATTCCACAATTTAGGCTTCGAAAGGGGTTATAGGGGGGACAGGGTATTATAAAGTACATGATTATTTAATAGATAATAATGTATGGACTTGCATGCATACTACAAACATTGTAAACCTTTTGAAAAGAGGCATTGACAATAGTGACTGAGTTTGTTGCGCAGCTTCTTCTCAGCACTACCCCAAAATTGTCCCAAAGCTGTGGTAAGGTTTATATTTAGACATGTAAAAGTGTCCTCAATGGGTCTATTTGCATAAATAAATGACTTTTATGATTTCTACATTTATGACCGCAAATGTTATTAATCGTGTCGACGAAATTATTTAATAGGTTACATCTACAGTAATTTCTGTAAATATATGGTAAAACCGATCTACTGATATATGTCTTTTACTGTGGCTAAACATCTATGTCCCGTATTTGGATTCAAAATGTATTGCCGACGTGTATGATTGATGGAACCACTTAGAAGGTTTGAAAGACTAATTGAAAATTTATTTTCTTTCAGATAAGTAGCTACTATACTTTTGCGTAAGTGCTTACAAAATGTTACCAAATATTTTTAGGTACATGTTTTTTTATTGATTTTATGAATAAAGCTTTAACTCATCCAGATTCATAATTTGAAAGAGGGAAATGTCACTACAGTAGAAAGAAACAGTCTAGGTATTTAAACTCTTGAAAATTTACTCTTTCATAGATTCAAAAGCCAAACAACGATTAAAAATATATACACATATAAAACTAAATTTGCCTTAGTCAATTTCTTACATCCCTCTTTGGTTTTTATAATAATATGTTTAGATTAAGTTAGGTATTCACAAACTCCGATATCATTACGATACGAAGCGATATTATTTTTTAAGCGGCTTCAGGAGCTCTATTTTTTAATCTTTCGCTTATTATTATTTCAATATGTACTTGACTTGAATATTATGTAATAATTAAATTGTACTCTCATTATTGTTAGTAAAAGATTTATTTTCATTTGTTCGGTCATTCTTGCATATATGAATTAGAAACTAATGATTGTGTAACTAAATATTTGCATGCTATAATATATAGTTTGAAAAAGACGAACGAAACTGTGCCTTGAATTCCATCTAAAAAATGTAACCCTTTTCTTACGCAAATAATGATCATTTCATTTCATTGATTTTTTTTCTTTGTGACAATATTTATGGCAAGACTAGGTATATATCTTAATAAAATTTTAACAGGATCATGACATAAATGTAGCAGTAAACCTCGCCTATAGCCACAAAGAATCACCTGTGATTGGTATATGTTCTACATTTTAAAAACTGACCAGGCGCTATATAATTTTAATATATTGTAAACCATGAGTTGCAATCAAGGTCAAGTAACTGCTTAGCTTTAAATTTTAAATGAATGGGCATGGAAGTTATTATTATTATTACTTACATGCTAATTGTTAATGGCTAAATGGGCCGAACATAAATTTAAATACAAAACTTCTGTATATCTCATTTAAACGCAAATAAATTATTATATTCTGTTCTATTCTTATAATTATTATATTAGGGAATCCACTTCCTCCCATTTAGTAAAATACCACAATATTTTGTTGACAGCAAACATAACTTTGTTTTTCATAGTTTTGTAGGGAGAACAAATTTATGTTTGTGGTTGTTGAAAATGTGCTATATCTCAAAAACTTCTAGTTCGATCCCGTGCAAACCAATTTTCGTTGAAAGTATTTGTTAAGATCTACCTTATTTTTTTATATGACACTCGCTCAGTTTAAAAGTCAGATGAGGAGGACGCCCATGAAACGTTAGACTTTAAAAGAAAATAGTTTTAGGAACAGTTTTGTCATTTTAAAAGAACCTATCCATAGACACCCCTAGGTTAGACTAAGAAAAAATCGGTTTTAATTTCATGTATGTATTTATTTTGTTGTATAAGAATTGTAAAGCGGTTAACAAGATACATCTTTCTACCAAATTTCAACAGTGTGATGCTTATAGTTACAGAATACAGTGGCTGTAATATACGGACGGACAGACAGACAGACTTGACGAAACTATAAGGGTTCCGTTTTTTGCCATTCGGCTACGGAACCCTAAAAATGAGTTGTTGTTTTTTATTGATTTAGAAGAATTATTAGTAAAGTTAAAAAGTTAAAAAGATCTCTGATGCATTAGAAAAACAAATGACCAAACTTATCACAGCAAAATGCTAAAAATTTCACAGCAGGTTAAAGCACTTCGTGCTTCAGAATCACGTTCAATTCACCAACAGACGGTAAGGGGTCAGAGCGATTGAAATTTAATGCTCAAAGACCGATGCAGAGCGAAAACCAAAAACAGACCGCTAACATTGTGGCGCTCTCAAAAAGCCGCAACTGAATTCGAGCTGCGGTCTCTGATAGTGCACCAGTCTTTGAGAGTACGCTGTTCGTTATTCATCGAACGCCAAAAAGAAGGAAACACGCTTTGGATTTGTTCGTACGTGTTTTAAATAGAACAATGCTAAACCAATCCGGCGTTCCACACATTGAATAAAAGGAATGAATTAATGAATAGAAAAAATGAATAAATTAATGGAATTATTTGCCTAAAATACAGAACAGAAAGTTATAACATAAATATATGTGTTCAGTGTTTTTCACCGATGTTTTCATAGGAAGTACAGTGAATGGTAATAGGCTTACATTCACCTTCACTTACCATTAGGATTATGTAATTTATAACATATTATCTTCAACCTTTTAAAGAGGATCATTATATAATTTTTAGCTTCCTGTAACGTAAAAGTTTACTCAAACTATTGTCATAAAGATTTCAGCGTCAATTTTGGACTGTACTTTATTTGTTTGTATAATGAGTTCTGTAGACGTTTATTATGCGGTTTTTAATTGCAACCTCATCATTGGATTTAATGACAGAAACCTTTCATTCAGTGGGCTGAATAGAGAAACAATAGCATCACATGTGGGTCGCAAAAGGGTAGATGGGAAGTTAAGTCCATTATAACGTGAATCCGTCGAATAAGTGTTGTGTTTATATCATTTGTTAGTATCGATAAGTCTATAGTTATTAATGATAATTAATCCCTCAAGCGTATGTGAACGAGACACAATGCAAATTCTATTGTTATGCGGTTGCCTGCAACCGCTCGGGTGTTGAAGCATTAAAGCTGATATTTTTTTCAGTCAATCTGATTTACATTGTGATTATTATGATACCCTGACACTGGTTTGTAGCAATAATTACAAGCTGTTACTTAACTTCTAATTTATGTTTGTACAGGTGGAATCTCGCAACTTGATTTTGAACCAGTTATCCTTAGCCAATTGAGCTGATATTATGTAGACACGCTTAAGATGACAATGCGTGGTAAGCTTTGTGATAATAGCAGTCAAATAAATTCAGTATGATGGATTTTCTAGCATGGCGAACTAGTATTTTTTCTGCAATACCACAATATGGGTATCAAATATTAGGGCTTTCTTTAAATTAACTATAAAAAAAAACCTATTAAATCAAGCTTTTATTAATATGACCTAAAAAAATTAAAAATAAACTTGTTATAAATTCTACACAAACTAAATTTTATATAAGCCAGGGGTGCGATTGTGTAAAGCAATCGTATTCATTTGACAATTCAAAACGTACGGTATGATCTGTCAAACGGCAAAGAACAAAGGGTTTGACAGATCAAACCGTACGTTATGAACTGTCAAATGAATACGATTGCTTTACACAATTCCAGCTCTGTTCCGAGATGTGTCGGAATCTAACGGGTTAAGATACACAAATATGAAATAAAATGGCTCTTAGAAAATCAGAAATAAATATCGCGAAAAGATTTTATAAAATGTATATTGTAAAATTTGATTCAAAGTTTATCGTCTTCTTGTTAGAGCACTTAAATAAAAGCTTGATTTAAAAAAATATTAAGCATTATTTTTTTTGGATCTTAGATCGGTTGGTAAAATTCTATCATCATTTAAAAATTGCATAATTACCCATTGATTATTGCTGGTTATGGTATCATGATAAAGAAACATAGCACTCTATATAAATAGCATATAAATCTCTGATCTCTTTTATTATCTATTCTGGGCCTTTATAATATCGCCCTATTTAACTGCCAAAAAAAAATATTTAAGTAACAAACATTTTAACGCTCACTATAACTTGAAAAGAAGCAGAAAACTTGAAAGGGACGAGGATGAATAGTTCTAGATTGTAGACCCGTCGACCAAAGACGTAGGACGTCCACCAAAAAGATGGACAGACGACCTTGTAAAGATCGCAGGATCAAACTGGATACGGATCACTTGTGATTGGTCGCTTTGGAAAACCGGTTATCTATGTTCAGTAGTGAACGTCTTTTGGCTGATAATCATTATCAGCAGATGATGATGATAACTTGAAGGTCTTAGAACTTCTTATCGATAAGTAATTGACTATAAAGCAGCATCACTACACAAAACTGGGTCATGTTAATATAAGTAAATAACTTCGTTTCATCTCCGTTAGCCGTCCCCAAAGGTACTGAAGCCGTGTCCCGCGTATAATGCCTTAAAGTTTGCAAATTATCCTCAAAAGATTTTTTGTTGCCGTCACAATGATTTTAATAATGAAACTCTCGGCTCCCAGGGCAATTAATGAGGTGCTAATTAACTTTATGTTTTAGTAACTACATATAAGATAGCTGTATGCTGCTGTTACATGATGAATATGTAGAAATATTTGAGAAAACTAGAAGCAACAGAAAGTAGGTATTTTTTTAATTAAACTAGTTACTTAATAGTTACTTTAATTATGGAACTAAACATATTGCTAGTTACTTTATATTAAATAAGGTAATCAAAATAATTTATTCCTTCATAAACATATTTACATACAAAGGTTGTGGGTTGTTTAAATGCGAACTCTATGCTTGACTTTTTCAGGCATTTGAAGTATAATATAAAAAAGACTATTAATAAATTACTTAAAAGCGGTTTCTTGCCTATTTTTCTATCTTTTTTTTTACACGACATACCCATTTTCTCTTTCAAATGCCCGCTCCTTGCATGGGCTATCGACTTTATGTGTAGGTTTACGCTTTTGGCATGCAATGTGAAAGAAAGGGAAGCCGGGGGCTGTAAAACTGGCGAATACAGGCATGCGAGGACGCAAATTTATATGTTTTCGCATGCCATTAACTAGCATGCAAGCTACTGATCCATTTTACAGGCATATGTATTGCCGCCTTCAAGAGATAAGTAAATTCTGGCCTTGAAACAATTTTATATTAAGTATACGTCTTTTAGCCCAAAATCAAAATATAGACGTGTTTTTACTGCGCATGATGTCCGACCGCCACAGATTATAAAAACATTGTCTATGGCCGCCGCAATAAAGCCAAACCAAACTTTTTTTATTTTATTTTATATTTCATATTATTTAATACACATCGATAATATTATTCATAATCAAATGTTGTGTTATTTATATTTTATTGTTAATTTTGTGATATATATTTCTTATTGGTGTATAATTCATTGCCGAAATATTACTACCGACTAAGGCACCCGCTGAAAATCAGCGTCGTGGTATGCGTCCCGCTGCCACGACTTATGCTGAGCGGGTGCCTTTTTGACTCAAGTCAAGCTTTTGTAATATATTTATATATTAAGCTTGATGTAATTTTATTTGAGTCAAATAAATGCATTTTCTTTCTTTCTACTTTTCATATTCCTCGCATCGCTAGGGATGTTACATTACAATGAACTCATTATTTACTGGCATTTGTGGTTAATTATTTGGTTCAAATAAAAGGTACCAAATTGTTCAATAGCATGTGTCATTCACCATAATCCGAAATATCAAAGGTTTATTAAATGTTTTTTGAAACATACCACATTCAAAATAAACATTAATGTGTACACATTTGACATATAATTTTCTTTGAAACGTTATCATTCTGGCAAAAAATATGCATTGATTCGGATAAATACCCGTGATGTTGCCTTATGAGAAGACAAAAGACTAATTAAAATTTTTCATCATTAATAAATTCGGAAGACAAAGGTAGTTATCTCGAATATTATAAAACAAGTAGATGCAATATCTTACTTTTAATATAATTAATAATTAAAAATAAAATTATAGATTTCCAAAAAATATATCAATTTTCCCGTCGTGGACATTCACAACTTTTAAAGTTATTTTTTTTTGCAGATGCCTGTGAATTTATTTGCATCAAATCTTTTGAGATGTCATGGTAAAGGCCTAATAAGCTTATTGATTTTAGAAAATGGTCAGTTTTTTGCTTATGTTACAAAGAAACATTAACTTTTACAATAGTACCCAATTTTTCTAAACAGCACCGAGATTTACAAGTCAAAAACTAGACAAAGGTGAAATATCTTATCCCGTTTGAACGAGAAAACGTGACGTAGCTTTTATACGTGATGTGACCTCATTACTTTTTACAGCCACTGAGTCTTGGCTTACTTTTTCCTGTATTTCACCCACCTCATTTAAAGTAGAAGAGAAAAATACATTATCGTTACCGTAAAACAAGGAAAAAGTATAGAAATATAGGTGTAGAAACAAAGCAAAACTTGATGGTATTTGAAAAAATATAAAATAAAAGAGCGTCTTGAAAAGAAAAACTGAAGTTTTTTTTTTATAACATTGAAGTAAAAATGACCTAACTGCATATAGGTAGATAAAAATAAAAAAAAACATTTTTTTCCATTGTCTTTAAGTTTAAAGTGTGTTAATACCCTTAAAAAAAATGTTTTGATATTTTGTTAAGTATTTAACTCGTTAAGTACTTTTTAAACTTTTAAATCTTAAATTTTAAATCTTCACAAAGTTCGATCAAACAATCAATCATTTATTTGCGTCAAATATGGTATACACGGTGTCAAATAACAATAAATAAAAGAATCACATATTCGGTCTATATAAATTTGTCAGGATACAATAAAAATTGATAATTACAATATGTAGTTTAAATGTCGTATAAAACTTTAGATAACAGTAACAATGCCAATTTGACAGATCTGCTTATATCATTTCATTCCAAATTAATAATTTTAACAAGCATCAACTTAAATAAAACGACGAAAAAACCAATCGTATTACCTGCTCAATGTCCTTCATAAATTCTAGCAAATTTATGTGAAAACATTCTAATATTCTGGCGAATTCGTGTGAAGAGCTCTTACAACTATTTCTCTGAAGATATATTTGAGTCCGAATGGTCCTCTACAGAATTAAAAGCTTTTGAGTGTACGTTCTGAAAGCCGACCGCTTTGGGACTGAAGACCCCACTATTAAGACTACCCAAAATTTCAAAGCCAGCCGTCCCTGTCCTTCAAATCTTCATGGCAGTGTGAGTGGATGTGATAGATAGTGTCAATAATATGAATTATATCATGCATAGTAGGACTTCAGTCATCCGAGTTGATGGCACAAAGAATCTAGTTTGAAGTTCAGAACTTACTACGACGGACAGAAAATATTAAGAAATATCCAAGTAGGGACGACCGCTGAAGTAGGCTAGCTAGTTAGCTAAGCCTGCTATGGAGGGTTGTTGTTCAGGTGAAGTTTACACTTTAAGTATTATAATTACAGAGTAAAATAAAGTAAACTTCGAATTTTCCGGTAGAATTTAAACTGATTTTTTTTTAAATATTTTTTTCACTTAAATATGATTTTTAGAAAAACCCTGTTTGCTAGTAATAACAAAATTAACAAAATCATTTTTTAAATACACTCTTCTATGAAATACGTTGCCTGCAGGGCACTTTTAAAACAGCGGAACAAAAAATAGAAGGTACGTTGAATTTGATATTCGAAAACAATGTTCATGTAGATTTACTGATATTTCCAAATTGAAAATAAATATGAAGGTATATTGAATATCATATAGTACGAGTAGTATCCAATATTTTTTCAAGTTTCTGCTAAAAACAAGCAAGTGCCTTCTAATTTAGTCTATTATGAATATCAAGGGTATCTATCTATCAAAACACATACTTTTTTTGATACTGAAGTTTATTTCACAGAAAACTATTATTAAGATGTTAATATCTTTTTTTATTGTAATGTTAATAATCGTCATTTTATAACATCGAATAACACATCAAAAACAAAAATAATCCGCTATTGTTTTGTTTAGCAGAATAAAGATAAATGAAACTAATGTTACATATAAATATTAAGTTAGGTATCGATAAAAACATTCATAAAAAATGTTTCAATGTGACTCAGGCAATCGGGCAGACTAGTGCTACGGCGAGGAGACAACTAGGAGTCGGGATTAACGCAGTATTTTTATTATATCAACATTTATTACCTTTTTATATCATTTATGCTTTCAATAGTCTATTTATAAAGTATGCAATATAACATAAACTCGTTTGGCAATACGGACTTTAGTGAAGTAAAATTGGGTGTTTCAACAATTCTGCATATTTTAACTTCCGTGGAAATGAAATTATGGGTAACAAAATAGTAAACTAACATTACTTCGATAAAACACATACTTCAAAGTTTGTAGATATTATGCATTCGTCCGAAAGAAATTGTGATGTGACATGTATTTTTTTCAAAATTTACACTCGCTTAGTTTGATAGTTGGAGGGGGGCCGCCCATTTTACCACTTTGGAAGCTTTCATGTCCCAAACGTTAGACTAGACCTATGCATAGACACCCCAAATACAAGGGTTTGACAAGAAAATTTGTATTTATTTAGTTCCAAGTATGGGAGCCCCCCTCAAATGCCTTTATTTTTTGGATTTATTTTTTGTATAGGAATCGTAAAGTCATTACCAGAATCATCTACCTAACAAGTTCCATCCATGTAATGCTAATAGTTTCAGAAAGAAGTGGCAGTGACGTACGGACAGACAGACAGACAGACATACAGACTTGAAGAAACTATAAGGGTTCCTTTTTTCATTCGGCTACGGAAACCTAAAAATGACTTTGAGTTTTCAAACATAAAATCGTGGAACAAAATTCTCTTTCGTATTGTTCCGCGCGTATAAGCCAATGTATGGTCTAATCCAACATGAATATTTGCATTTTCAAGATATTCGTGTCATGTCGTATTTATTCTTTATTTATTATTCTTCTACCTTTAGTTTATATTATAAAGTTAGGTAGACAATTCTATTTGTCGTATTCATAAAACTAAATAGCGCTAAAAATATGTCACAAACTAGCATTAGGGGACGTAATGAACCCTTTCCCTTACAATATCGAAGTCGAAATAACTAAGCAAACAAACTGTAATGGTCTTAAATACAGCATAGAGAAAACAGTAAATACAACGAATTCGCCAATTTAAATTCGTATGTACAACGATTTTAAATAAAATCCTCCTTTTCAACTCTTTAACAGTGATATTGCACTTGTGAATAGCAACGCCAACATTGTCAAGCCTGTAAAATTTTGCAAGTGCTTTCTTTAACGCGTAGACTGCGTTACCTCATCAATGTTGCGATAATTCTTGCACAATATGCAAAGGAAATATTTTTACAAGTATTGTTTATTAAATTTTATTTTAAGTGAATTAAACAATTTGTTAAGATGAATGAAGTCAGTTTATAATTATATTTTATTTAATTGTGTTTTGTTGTATAAAGAGGTCAAGAGAATGGATGAAGAGAGTAAAGAATGAAAAAAACTCCACCGACAAGAGAATATCTCTTAAATTAGATGATGATGAGGGTTTTGTTTAAAGACATATAAACTAATATTAATTTCACTAGTATAACAAGCAACTGTGTCAGACAAGAAATCAAAGCCGATTTTTTGTGTAATCCGGCTATTTAACAGTGGATTTTCGAGATCAAACGTATGTCTCTTGGCTCTAAAATTTAATTATTTTTTTGTTCTATAAATTAAAGGTAAAAGGCAAAATGTGCTTCTGAGTCTACCTGTGAGCAAATTAAAATTAAAATATGTTGGTACTTGGTAAAATATTTTTGCAGGATTAAGGGGAATTTGATTTTGAGCTTTTAATGATGTTTCCGCGAATCGATAGAATCTACCCAAAAACGTCGAAGCAAACTCATTATTAACCTCAAAGACTTTTCTAACTATTTTCCAGTTCATTCCGTCCGCTTTTCACGGATCTTTTCGCATATCAATGAGGGCAAACGAATACCACATTGGAAAAAAGAAAACGGTATCATAGTTTAAAAATATTCAGCAGGTTCAATGTGGAAGAAAATCTTGGATGAATTAACCACTGGATATGAAACGCAAGAGCGAATGTACGAAAACATCATTAGCCAATTTCTGCGGGGCGGGGGGAGCTTGTCGTGTCAAATTTTTTATCGATATGTGGGGCAGAAATGACTGAACGAATCTTTTGTAAAAATATATTCTTTAATGGATACATAGGATATCTGAAATTTTATTTTTAGGATGTATTGTCATAAAATATGAAGTTTAAAATTTTAAAGCAAACTGTTGTATTTTTAAGATTATCTTAATCTACTCTCGACTGAAACATTTTGAAGATTTATCATTTTATTTTAAGACTATTCATATTAATAATAAAAATAATAGTATGATTATCGACAATTGTCAAGCACAATTAAAACTAAACTGACAAGGGAACGAATGATGAACGTACGACAATCCTACCGTATTAAGTATATACGTTATCTTGTTGATTTTGTAGTAACTGACTACTACTTTTTCAATGGCAATGTAATTTTTTCTCTTGGAAAATACATTTCACTATTTTCAAGAAAAAAAAACAGCTTTATTGGGATAAAAAGAAAAAGTAAAAAGTTACTCATGGATAAAAAGGAATATTTTGTGTGTTGCCGCTTTAATTTTTGCACAAAAATATGACACATTTACCCATTTTTTCCGACAATGTTTCTTACTGAGCTCTGTCACCATACTGACAAGACGTCACTGTAAGTGAGGCCAAAAAGCCCGCTTTGTGGCTAAGGGGGCACAAGCGAAATGGTCCGTCATTGCACGTCCAGTGGTTTATTCGTCCAAGAAGATGGAGCACTGGAGACACAGTTGCCAAATGTTTTTATACAGTGACATTGCCACTGTCCGTGTGATAATCGAAAAAAAAAAGATCGAGCTTGATCATGCACGTTTAAAAATACAAACACAAAGACTACCTTATTAAATTTTAAATAATTATCATATGTTTTCATACACAATATATGTTAAAATAATAGTAGTATTATAGTCGTATTGGACACCTATCACATACATTGCTCTGATCCCAAAGTAAGTAGCCAATGCACTTGTGTTATGGAAATCAGACACAACGGTGGTACCGTTAGGTGGGTGGTGGGTGGATATAGAAAATTAAGATTTCTACATTGACCCGACCGGGAATCGAACCCGAGACCTCGGTGAGGCAACGCCTTGAAACCCAGCGTGCTTAGCCACCATGGAAGTCGACAATTAACAAACAAAATTCGCAAAAAAGACGATTGTGTTCGTAGTTTCAAGTGATGCTACTAAATTAGCAGCTCTTTAATTATTTGTAGTGAAAAAAATATAACAGTACGAGATCTTCTGATATATTCCCAACTGTGCTAAAACATACAAACTGCAGTACGCTCACTCGACTTTTTAAAGTTAAAACCGAATCTCACATCTACTCGGACGACGCAAGGACCAAGGTTTATTAAGAAATGCAATTTATACGCTTGCCAGAAAATGTTCTCAAGAAATCTGCTTGAAAAATCTTGAGGCATGTTTCTAAATGTGCCCAAGGAAGCGACACCTATCACAGCAGAATCGCAATATCTTCAACGTGAAATTGTAAGAGAAATTCTTAATCTGTACCGTTCACGGTTTCTTTTTTTTCTCTCTTCGCTTCCGTAGATGGATCTTTGTCTTTTATTACCGGAGCGCTTCGCAATATTGTGTATACCGCTTTATTTTAAACGTCTCTCGGAAATGTATGTTCTTTCTTCGAATTGAAATATAGAGTATAAATGAGAAATTTACGTTACGCGGTAGAAGCTGCAAATTTTAGAGTTCCAATGTGAATAGTTTACTTCTTGGTTTAATGTGGGAAGAGAAACTACTTCAATAAATTAATACTACATTTGTATTCATAGAAGTATGCTTGAGTAAAAAAAGAAAGGTGGCAAAGTAAACCTTACACCATAACATGTAAGGTGTAACGCTTAAAAGCTATTCTGAATAAAAAAGCAAAGGTTGAAAAACTCAAAGTTGTACGGTCAATGATCGCAAAACAAATATTGGGCAAAACAATTACGCGAGGATCAAGAATCTATGAAAAGGATGCTAATTTAATAGCTCCTGAACACGAATACACATTACGCCTATACTGACAAACCTACTTTGAGACTTACTTTCAAATGCGCAAAACTTACCCCGTGGTCATAACACATTATTACTTATTTTTCGGAGCACGTCCCTTGGAGGGATATTAAACACAAATACAGCTTACCCTTTTCCTGTCACGTCGAATTTCCGAGTTTAGCGGTGACGAAAACATCATAGATACGTATATTATGAGGGACCTTTGCCACAAAATTGGATGACATGGAAAGTTTTACAAGGCTTCATCTATCTGAAGTGCGATGTTTTTTCTGGGTTTCCCAAATGTGGGATCTGTTACGCGAATTTACTTTCGAAAGAATATAAACAAAAGTATCCGTAGATAGTGGAGTACGAGTAGATATTCTTATGACTTTTGCTTTACAAGTAATACCGAGTATATAACACAGACGGTCTTTATTTTTTTAAGCGTGTGACGTCTGCTGGGCTTAAAAAGCGGTTTACTTTTTAAACGCAACTGCTGTTATTAATGATATTTATATAATATTTATTGCAGACTGGAATGTATTTAACTTTATCAAAGATTATGTTCAAGGATAATTTAATAATAATTTAAAAGTTATCATCATCATCATAATCAGACAAAAGGTGTCCACTCCTGAACATAGGCCTCCCTCACGGCTTTCAAGCGACCGATCATTAGCAATCTGCATCCACTTTGATCCTGCAATCTTCACAAGGTCGTATGTCCATCTTGACGGTGGATGACCTACGCTGCGTCTCTGTTGTTCTTAAAAGTTATTATTACACTTACATCACTTATATGACTAAGATACTCAAAGTAGATAATGCATGTAATATGGTTACACTTAACCAGTATCTAGTGGAATTATTTAGTGAGTACTATTTCCTCCAATAAACATAAACCATAATGCGGCTTATCGCATATCCGAGAGCTGCGGTCAGCTCTACACAATATAAATATAATTCAGTAGATACTCGTACCACTTACACCACAAACAACCCTGTTTCTCACAATCTCGTTGAATCTTAGACGAGATAAGCTGAGTGCACTAGAGATTTATAGTGCACTAATGTAAACATATTACTCAGTAAACACTCTGTTTGTTCACATTCGTAGTCTCGGTAAGATACCAGCCATTCCTCCATGCCTCTCAAATAAAAAATAATAAAAATTGAAATAGATTAATGTTATTCCTTATGAATAGTCAAGCATTTTACACATAACAGTTTCACCTAAGGCTATCACTTGAAACTTAAAAGTCACAGCAAAATGTTTATCTATTTTAGAGGAAGAAGAGTTCAAATAAGTGTACAGGCTTTTGTGTAAAGCGGAAGACTTTAGAGAATTTGAGCCTTCTGTGTATGAATTTATTCTGCGCAGCTCTAATGTACATTGGTAATTATTAATACCGTCGGATTGCTACAATGATCATAACACAATGTTCCAGCAAAACTTCGGCTATTGTGCGAAACTTCGTATACTTGTGTTGTACGGGTGAACGGGTCAATAACAATGCTCGTTATAGTTTGACGTGAATAGAGATCTTAATGTGCCTCTTCGAAAGTTGGGTTCAAGTAAATAGCAACAAACTGCCCATTTGCAGGTCGAACGACTAGGACGTTTAGTCCGGAAGGCCTATTAGATATTTCGGGAGAACAAAATTTTACATTAATTGCAAAGAAAATGCTAATTCGCCGTGAATAGAACTAAGCATGACGTGCCGTTACCTCTGCATAATACAGTAGCCAGCACATCAGGCTACACAGTTTTATTGCAAACTTGCTCTTATTACAACTGAATAAGATTCCGCAGTGTTTACCTTGACGTGATGTTGTCCGTACATAACGATCATATTTTGTACGTCATACCAGCTTTATAAATAAATCAATTTCGGACTACTACTTTCAGATAATTAAATCAAGTTAATCTCTTTCTAGAAAAAAATATCATTACTCATTTATTGTCCCACCACCAGTCTTGACTGCCTCGTTGGTGTAGCGGTAATGTCGCTGCTTACTACATAAGAGGTCCCTGGGTTCGGGATCGAATCCCTGGTCGAGTCGAAATTTGGTCCTGGGGTTTTTCTGTCTTAAAAACAATCAAAAACAGCTCAAAGTCAGGATGTTGCTGGTGATAACAATCACATGACTAGGAAAGTACGTTATCTTCTTGGTCCTACGCCTGATCTCTCATTCCTAATGTTGAATCTGCCGTCTCACCGAATAATTAGAGTGAAAGAACGGAGAATGCTCTTGGGCATACATTTGGGCAATATAAACACCCCCCGCTCACGGTCGGATTTAACCAGGAGGACGTTATCACTAGTCTATTTGCTGGCGTTCGACACAAATCTGTAATGCCACAAATGACCCAGTAATCCTAAAAACCAAACGTCACTTTAATGTCCACTATCAAATTACCAGTCAAAATAAATAAAGAAAGCACTCCATAAATGTACCAAGGGATCGATGGCGAAGTTATGACACCATGATGCAGGAACGGACAGTAAACTGCTACAGACCCACATAAATAACGAATGGGGATCTTTCACGTGGTTTCACGATACCTTTTTATAGATATTGCTGTAATAAAGATAGGCATAACATATTTTTTCGTATCTTGAACTGTAATCCTGGAAAATAATAACTATAAAGAAATCTGGAGGTGTAACAAAATAAAAGGTGTGTAAAACATAAGTTAAGAAAATATTTCCACCCATAAGCTATAAAGCGACGGCTGCGCCAGACTTCCCGGGTTCGATACCCGGGTCGGGCCCATAATATGTACCATGGTTTTTCTGTTCAGAATGTTTTAGGGTAGCCCTTAGTTTGGAAGTTGGCGGTGTTTCACCCCCATACCTCGGAAAAGCACGTAAAGCCTTTGGTCCTGTGCCTGATCTCTCCCCGGTCGTGTCAGATTACTGTTCCATTGGGCTATGAGAGTGAGAGGAATAGAGACTGCACATGTGTTTGCGCACACACTTGTGCACTATAATAGGTCCCGCGCAGTCGGTTAGTCGTTTGTGAGTAGCCACCGTAGTCGAATTCAGCTAGGGGGACTATTATATTTATTATAGGTACCATGATACAATGAATTTTATTTGTTATAGAGAGTTGTTATTACTTATTGAGAAACTATGCCGAGCAAGAAATGTGTCACAATTTTATGACAAGATTTTGACGTATTCGTTAAAATTTGAATGTCGAACATGATATTGTTTGTATGGGTTGATGATAAATGGCGTCGATTCATTGAGCGCGAAATAAAAGTACCATACTCTACTAGTAAAAGTAGTTCAATGTATTGTTACATCACCAAACTAGTGTGTGTCAAGTAGTCTGCATTAGTGTGACTATAAAAGCGTAAAAATACAAAACAGGTACGAAAGAAACAGGTAACCGATTTCAGCTAATAAATTGCCTTTAATTAGAATTAACAAAACAAATAATTACGTAAGACCCTTTACACACTGCGAGTTTGAGCAGCGATACAGTCGCGATGCTAACGCGCGTTAGTATCGATACATTCGCAAAATGTCAACCTTTACACACTGCGCTACTTTTAGTATCGATACAGTCGCGATGCTAACGCGCGTTAGCATCGATGCCGTCGCAATGCTAAAGCTGGAAATTGTCAAATTATGTACTGAATTTTGGCGACTGCATCGCTTTTGCATCGATACCAACGCGCGATTGCATCGATGCTAAATTAAATCTGTTCATTGCGTGAGTCGCGACGCTGAAGCGCGTTTTCAAAACGCGCGACTGCATTGATGCTAAAAGTCGCAGTGTGTTAGGGATCTCAGTAACAGACGAGAAATAATACCTGAATATAACATATGGTTTTCAACAATAGAATTTAGGGGCAGCGAATTGATCAGGCTCCAGAGAGTCAAATAAACAATACCAACAAAGTTGTGAATGGAATCATTTTTCTGGTAAATATTGTTATACTCTGTCGAACAGAAAATTTTATATGGAAAAGAGCTTTTATAACGGCGCTACCTCAAATTTACATTTGAAAAGACATGCAATTTTGAATTTTAGCGATTGATTTTTCATTGAAATTCTTTGTGCCAGTGTGTATGATAATAAAGATGAAAGAAATATGCAATTTATGTATGAACTATTATGTAGAGTAGACATTTTCTAGGCTGAAATATAAATGTCTTTAAATACACAAAGAGGAGTATAATTTCTGAAGCTAAAGTGTAATGGCAGTTAGAACTAAATAATTCAATAATTATATCAGTAAAAGTCGACTCCATATTTTATCTCCGCCTCCATATGTTGCAATATAGTGAGAAAACAGCGTATAAGCCTACTGTTACTTTGGCCAGCGTATAAGCTTGGCTATTCAAAGAGGCAATGTGGCCAGCCTCATGGGCACCTTTCCACGGGACGGTGACCTGGGTCAAATTTTTTATTTGTAGGTTGATAATAACTAACAAATGAAAAATCTGACTCAGGCTCGTTTTGAGATTTTAGCTTAAAGTTTTTTGTTTTATTTACTATTTTAGCTTTAATGCTTCATGTTCTTTTTTGTTTGTAAATAAACTAATTTATGGAAATACATATTATAATAATACTACGTGAGAAAAAGGTATTATATTTCAAATGAGTAGCCACACAACGACTATAAACTTCACAAATGACGTCACACACGTACGTCTGAAGTCTCATCCGTAGTGCTTTAGAATGTTTTTAACACTCACAGTGTCATATTTTATATGCCAAAAGGTTGCTGGTTCAAGTCCCGCCCGTGCGCAAATTTTTGGTTTCTTATTTCATCTTTGTCTCATCCGTAGTTTCGAATTTTCGCTAGATATTTTTTCTAGTAGTCCTCAACGAATGCCTATTGTAGTATCGAATAAACAAAAGATTGTGAATCAAAGGCTGGATATTGGCAGCTCTTGAGATGTCAAGTGCGATCAGACGAAATCAAATTCTTGCGGTGACTAGTGTATGATAGAAGGTTGTATGGAGTTCAAAGAAAGATTTCCGGTTCGTCTCGCGTTTGATAGCGTGATTTGGGTGAGAATCTGGCACGATGATATGGGCTATTATAAAATAGGAATTGCAAAAATATAAGGTATGTGTTGTAGATATCTTCCAGGAGTTTATTTGCATTAATACAGATTTTGTATGATTCCCAACCGACTTTTAAATCTACGTTTACGCGTTGATGTTTTTTTGTTTTGGCACATGCCACGATGTTCTATTACACTAAAAATCGTGTTTTGCATTTGAATATTCGTCCGAATTTATGTCTGATCAATAAAATTACTTTCTACACTTCACATGCCTGATGGTTTCATCAGGAACGATTGTCCTTCAAGTATATCAACGATGAAAAGTACTAAAAAACAACTTCAATCTTAGCGCTATATTTTTTTTTCTTCTAATTGTGCAATTAGTTTTTTTATAATAAATACTACCTACTGTAGTAAAAAAAACATTAGCCGCAGAGTTGCAGTCATTGTACTCAATAATGAGCTAAATAGCTCGATATTTGAAGAATCCTTCATTATGGCTCGCCAAACAAAAAGCGCTTTCAGTCGAGTCTGTGGTCGAGTGTATTGTGTCAACAATACTATACTCGTAGTTCATAGTAACTAAGCGTGTGTTTCGCTGGGATATTTCTTTTGTAACACTTAAGATTGCATTTATTACGCCGTTAGTACAGCAATACATTCGCATGCGGCATGCAAAAATCGCATATGCTATGTCTCGCTCGAACATAGCTAGATGTGATATTTGCATACTTGCGTTGCACAATGTGCCAAAAGTTACGACAGTATTGGTTACTTAATGATTATTTGTCGATAATGTAAAAGACTTTAAAACGGCTGGAAAATAAATATATGCTATTATTTGACAGCAATGAGAAAAAAACAAACAATCATTATAATGCAATAATCAGGGCACATTGTCTGGTATTCGTAACACAAGGAAGACAATTTCTTACTTCGAAACCAGACAATTGGTGTGTTGTCTGGCGCTATTTTATTTAATATTATTATTTATACTATACACCGCTTGCAATACCATAGCGATCGTAACAATTTATGTAATCCAGGTTAGTTATAATATTTGTACATCTTTATTTATGGAAACAACTTTCAAATACTATTAAAAACCATTATTTTTGTGTGATAACCTAGGTAACGGATTTTTTCCTAAACTTGCAATTAATACAAATTTAACGAAATTTCAGATTACTACCTCAATAAGATAAAATATTTCAAGATTAACTCGTCTCGAAACATTTTATTAGCTAGACTTATAGTATTTTCTGTATAAAGTTACAAAGATCCGCATTTCATAAATAAAATTACGCAAACTTAAAACATTTGGTTCCCTTGGGTGACCATTACAAATTATTTGGGCACCTCTATAAAACTTAATCCAAAATGATGTGGGCTCTCTTTCACGAAAATAATATTTCGAGGGTCGCAGTTTGAAGAAAAATAATGATAATACGACCTAAGCGAAGTTTTGCGGCGCACTGGGTCAAATCCGGTACCTTATTACATCAATAACGCACAAGTTTTCAACGATAAGTTGGCTTAGTGAGAAAATTGTTAAAGCAGAGTGTCTGGCCACTTATATTCTACAATTTTAATTTATTATTAACAAGTGGTCCCCCGCGACTTCTTCCGCGCGTTTTAGGAATTTTTTCTCGTCTTTTAAACCTTCCCGAGACCTCCACGAACATTTCATGACTAAGATAAGATAAATCCGTTCAGCCGTTCTAGAGTTTATTATATAGATATTTAGTTTGAGCTAAAGTGTTGCTCACAGCTTACTAATATCTTAAAACCATTTGACGAACAACGTGATAATTATCATGAAATAAACGACGCCTTACCATTACCTCGTGATAAGTTCATTAGGCATTTCTCGTGTCAAGATGTTGGACTTGAGACATAGTGGGAGTAGATCACATACGTGATAAGCAAAACTGGTGTATCAGCTCTTTATCCGCCACGCAAAAATATGGTTATTTCACTTATTTAGCTTTTATTTTATACGAACTAAAATTTAGTACATATAACTACTACGCAGCGGTTTGCAGGTTCGATCCCCGCACAATACAAACATTTGTGTGCATGAATATGTCTGTTTGTATTGGTCTGGGTGTTTTCTATGTATATCATGTATGTATTTACAAACAAAAAAGTAATTTAGTATTATATCCGTTGTCTGGCACTGATAACATAAGCTTTGAGTAGCTTACTTTGAGACTAGATAGCGATGTGTGGGAATGTTATTTATTTATTTATATTAAACGCAAGCCAGTTTTTAAATGATGATGTAAACAGGTGATTTGTAGTGGTAAATAGAATGGTAAGGATAATTATAATAATCATGATATGATAAAGTAACAATAGTAAGTTATGTCAGTTCAAAAACAAATGAGATCTTCATTTTGATTCTCAACGACTTTTCAGCCTTCATTACCTTTTTGGAGTGATGTAAAAGGCTTTGTTTGTTTTGTAATGGAGGGTACTTCAAAATATAGCGACTAGATAGGAGCTATTGTTTAAAACAATCGCTGCTCGAAAGCTCTCAAGTGACGATTCAGTTAAGTGGGTTTTAGAGGTGATTTAGTTCAACGCGCAAGTTAAGATATTTTCTAACGGAGCTTCGAATTTTAGAAAGGAATAGATATCGGATTTTGCTTAACTTTACAATTTGTTGGGAAGTTATTTATTTATTCGATTTCGGAGCTACGGTTAGAAATTCAAGTTTTCATTGTCAGTTATGATTTAATTATAAATAACTTACATCATTCCCGGAGTCTCGTTTCGATTCTTAATGACTAACGAAATAATTCTAAGCCAGAATCCAAGGCAATTTATATTGGAAATTAAATCACCAATCTCAGTTAGCAACAGTATTCGCTCTGGAGGAATAAACGTACGAATGATATGTGTATTAACAATGTACCATTGAATTCGAACAATATCATACGAAAGTTGCCCTGAACAAAGTTATTTCCGAGCTTATTGTTACATTGCTTTCGGAAGTTTTAGCAACAATTCATTGGAACTATTTCTTGCTTTGTTATATCGATGAGTAGCGGTTCCCCGCAGCTGAACCTGCGCAACTGTCAGATATCAATAAAATATCCATGTATAATTTATTAAAGCTTTTATGCTATTTTGATGTTTGATTATTGAAAACTTCGCATTTATCATGTAAGGGTTGTTATAAAATGATTATGACGTTATAACGAGAGCGAAAAATTCAAACAGGTGCCATTTTTTATTGACTTACAAACACAGTAATTTGTTGATTCCATAAAAGAAGATAACTTTCGCAACATACTTATTTAATATACCATTTAAATTGTCCTAAGTAAACTTGCGAAGTCGCGAGTAAATAAATAATAGGTAAGTTTAGTTTATAATACTAACACCTCTTTTAGTGTCTACATCAAAGTATTTCAACAGTAACAGGTAATTCGGAATTGAACCATGATCTTATCATGATCGTCCAATAATAGACAGATGGTGAAAATTAAAGCAAACATCTTTAAGCAACTGGATCCTTAGACAATATTAAGAATCTAGGCGCTATTTTTGAATCACTTGCGTCAAGATGGCATGTTTTAATATCCATAGGTTAAATAAAAAAATATATATATCCTTTGGACATTCCCACACATCACCGTCTAGTCCCAAAGTAAGCTACTCAAAGCTTGTGTTATGGGTGCCAGACAACGGATGTAGCGTTGGGTTTGTGACCGGTAATTTACTCAATTTCGAGTAAATTACCAAAAACATGTAATTTGCTTATGAGTAATATTTAAATAATTTTAATTAACAAAACTTAATGTATAAATATACTTAATCCTTTACCAAATTACCATGAATAACATTTCACTCATTTTTACTGTCTTAGCATGATGATACTTCTTTACATGCCAATACGAACACGAACTTTTGAGCTGGATTCACATCATACAAAAATATATTTATTAGGTTTATTTTTGTTTTGTACTTTGTAATTTATGAGTGATATTGTGTTTGTAATATAAACATATTCATGTTTATTTTAAAAAAGGAGGTCATCAATTCGACCTATAAGGTATGTGATATTGTTAGAATTTTATATGTTCGAGTGGGGTAATCTTTTAAGGCTTCCAAAGTTCCAAATACGTGTTCAAAATTTCGTAAGTGTATGTGTGTTTTGATGTTTTTTTCACCACGGATTTCTAGAAAACGAGAAGTCATAACGAGATGATTATTTTTTGTTCAATCAGATATATTGCTACTTAGGGTAAGTTGCATCAAAACCAGTAGTTTTCGTTTTATATGTTATTAATTTAATGACTGAAAATGACGAAAAAGGGTACAATTTTTGAAAAAAAAATGCCTCCTTATCATACTGGCCTAAAAGCAAAGCTTATCATTCACCTCACCATCGTCTGCGTCGCCGGTTCCTTTTCACTTTCTTACTCAAGATAACTAACTAAACTAACGAGTTGCAGAGCTCAAGCCACAACTAATTCAACCTTCGGCGTCTTCATGTACAACAAATGCTATGATTAATCTCGCGCAAGTGTGAATCACGAAGCGTCTCGCACGTAGATTTGATGACTTCCAGCCTCCCGAACAAGCCGAATTCTGAAAAGGCTACAGTACCATAGACCACATCTATTAAGGCAAATTATACAGAAGTCCGAGAAGTACGAGTATAATATGCTCCTATGTTTAGCGTTTGTGGACCATGAGAAGGCTTTTGATTCAATCAAAACTTGGGCGGTGCTTAGGCCTCTTCAGTGGTGTCACATAGACGATAGGTGTTAAAGTGTCTGTATAACAACGCCACCAGTTCCGAGTCCAGGTCCAGATCCGAGTACAGGAACAAAATACGAGGGCGATTCCATTGCGGAGAGGTGTAAGACAGGGAGACGTTATATCTCCGAAACTGTTTACAGCGGCATTGGAAGACGCCTTTAAGCTCCTGGAATGAGAAGGATTCGGCATCTGCGTCAATAGCGAATACATAACACGCCTCCGGTTTGCCGATGATATAGTCGTTGTGGCAAAGACGCTGAATGATCTTGGCACTATGCTCGACCAAGTATCCCATCTTTGAAAAAAACATGGAAAAGACGAAAATTACGTCAAGTTCCCGTGTTATACCTACTCCAGTATCCGTTGGAAACTCAACTCTTGAAGTTGTTGACGAGTACGTCTACCTTAGATGAAAGATCCAATTAGATAGGTCCAACTTTGAGAAAGAGGTCAATTGACGAATCCAACTGGGCTAGGCAGCGTTCGGGAAACTGCATAAGAGCGTCTTCTCGTGTCAATCACCTCAGTGTCGGAAGACGAAAGTTTTCAACCAGTGTATGTCACCAGTGAAGACATACGGATCCGTTACGTGGTCTCTAACTATGGGCCTCATAAAGAAGCTTAAAATCACACAACGAGCAATGGAGTGGGCTATGCTCGGTGATCGAATCAGAAGCGAGGAGATACTTAGAAGAACTAAGGTAACGGACATATCCCTACGAATCAGTAAGCTCTAGTGGCAGCAGGCACTTTGGCAGGGCACATAGCAGGGAACTGATGGCCGCTGGGGCAGAAAAGTTCTAGATTGGAAACCCTTCGATCAAAAGCGCAGCGTGGGATGTCCACCGACAAGATGGACAGACGACAGGACCAAACTGGATGCAGACCGCTCACAACCGGTCGCTGTGGAAAAGCATATGTTCAGCAGTGGACGTCTTTTGGTTGATAATGATGTGTGAACATCAATGTGAACAGCAAGCTCGCGTCAGCTCTCTTGCACGAATATTTCCTCGAACGTTTCGTCAATAACCAGACGAGAAGCGAGCGCGAACGTTAAATGCCATTTAATAATTCACGCAACGCGCACGAATATTTGTTTTCTGTTTTATATGGTGACCCAAGTAACGTAAAAAATAATCAATTTTTGAAGTGTTTTCTACTATCAACATCGCCAACAACCGTTTGGATTAAAGCTTTAAGCATGCACAAATTATAAAATAAATAAATAAAGCAACTGAATATTTTACGGTCTATTTGGTAAATTACGAGTATTTTACCATTTTTACCATAAATTACCATATTTTTCATTACTTACCATTTTGTTTTTTTACCTGCCCAACTCTAAACGGATATAATACTTAAATATTTTTTATTTGTAAATATATACATGATATACATAGAAAACACCCAGACCAATACAAACAGACATAATCATGCACACAAATGTTTGTATTGTGCGGCGATTGAACCCGCAACCCGCTGCGTAGTAGGCGATTTCTCGACCACTACACCAGACGTGTCGTCGTTAAATTACAATTTAGAATGAAAATCTGTTTAAGAAATAAAATTCACACAGAAGGGATTTGAAAAAAAGAAAGCTTAAGGACATGTTTATATTTGTATGCGGAAAATGCCAACACCTTGTACATGTCACTAAAAATAGCTTATGTAAAGCTTAATCGTTTTTAGAATAACTTTCGTCTGTAAAATATTCAACTTTTAGGTAATATGTACTTAATAAAATAAAATTTAGCAATATTTCATGAAGTCTAATAAATCTGTCGAGTACGTGATAGCCAAACAGCTTTGTATAAAGATTTAAAAAGATTGAAAGCGGAAAGCAAAATGACATTTGACAATGACAGATTTACTTTTTTTGCAAGTTTTGACGCGATTTTGGCGTTAGAATAGACAGATAGAGTTTCAGGATTTTAAAAGTTTATAACTTTATTGTTAATTTAATAAAGATTTCATATGGTCTGTCTAATTTCCTGTATTTTTTGCTATTTTCACAAATACTGTACATGATCTTGACATTTTTATAAACATCTCCTTTTGTGTCATCTCAATTTTGCGTGTTTTTTTTTTGTTTTCGAATGAATTTCTGACACCATTTCAAAGCAAGTGATTTAAATAAAGGGCTCCAGCTAGACGATAGACGTAAGCTTGCACATCATCTTTATTCTAAAGCACTTTCCCTTTTCCAGAAAATATTATATCTAAGGCAGCAGAGTTTACACACACAAGCACAAGCCTCGTTAGGCTTCAAACGAAGTAATCTGTCGGCTAAAAGTCTCGTCTTTCTCTAATTGTGTTCAAGGACATGTGAAATATAACAAACAGTTACAAAGAAGACTCACAATAATGGTAATCATTTTATTATTTTATGTAAATGCGAATGTTTAAACTCTTCCACTGGTACAAAATTATTTATCATTTCACGAATGTGACTTTTCAATAATGTAATTGAGATAGCAGTATGGGTTAGTATAGGACCCACTTGCGCGTGATAATATTATTTAAATAAGGGTTAATTCAGCTTTGTTATGTTGTTTGTTTATTGAGACAAGGCAGGGTAGCATAGACGACGGTAGAACGAACTCACCCTGAAAAAGTTACTCTGACTCTAAGAATTATAGGGTTTTGATTCATTGTTTTGTTGATCCACTCGGGCCCGAGTGTACACGGCGACGTCTTTATCTGACATCATTTTGTAAATAGGACTCGGGACACAAGCAAGCTGTTTGTTCATCACTCTGACCTGTGTGTGCATGATTTTTAAAATAATTATAGCGCAAATATTATTTAACGTATTTTTTTTAATAAGGTTCGCTTAAAAAATGCGGTTTCCTGGACTGTGTTAAGTATTGAGAAATCTGCATTTGAAATGTGCAAATTAAACTTTCTGTTGCAAACTAAACCTACCTATTTGCCAGTCACTTGTGCGAGCTATGTTTGCTCAAATTTACTAAAACATGGGATAACTTGCAGATGAGTTCCACATTTGTTACAATACGCAAAAGGTTTCGATTAAAATAAGGTTACGTGAAGATATTAGCGATAAGATTGGTGAAACAGTCTTTAGTTCTAATGCTACAGTTAGTACAGACTTAAAGTTTTTAGAAAATCAGTTGTTTTTAGTTCATATGTCAAAGATAATATTGATGTAATTTTGCAGCCTTAATAATGTTCCATTAATTAGGTACCTGCATATTTCAATAAAAATCATAGCTATTTACCAATAAGGTACTTCTTGAAAACGGACGAAGTATTACCTGAAAAGAAAACACAAGATAGATTAGTCCAATAGTTTGTTACCAATTACAAATTAATAAATCAAATACCAGTCAAGACACAGTAGGCAAATAAATTGGAAAGACTTTACAAAACCTTGAAAAGAGTGTCTGATAATCTAAGATAACATAATAATATCCTGTGTGTGATTACCTTATTATTCTTGGATCTTTATTTTCTGTCCTTTAAAGAGAATACCAAATAATTGGAGGTAATGTCTTTTGACTGTTTGACTTTTGTTTTATTTTAGTATTTATCATTTATTTATTGAAAACACTTCATGCACAAATAAAAGGTACAAATGGCGGACACAATGCTAAAAGCATTCTCTAACAGTCAACTATAGGTAACTAATAGGTATACTTATTTATTTATTTATTTTAACATTATTGCACTGTAAAAATGTACAATTGGCAGACTTAATGCCATATGGCATTCTCTACCAGTCATCCACCTGGTAATGCAGAGAGTTTAATTAGTGGCGGAATATTAATATCAAGTGAGAGGAGTGGTACAAAAAAAATAAGTAAAATACACTAACATAAACACACATACTAATATTACATAAATTTATAATAGGATACATAAGCAAAAGACTAATAAACATACATAGAATACTTATACTTAATAAATACAAAAATATGAATGATAAAAGTGATGATATTGATGACATCCAACAAAACACAAATAAAAGAAAATGGTTTTTAATTCTGAAGAGAGCCAAGGTTACTTATTAGGCATAACTAATAATAAAAAAAACTGATAGGTGCTTAACAGAAAAAATGCTGGCGGCGCGAAGAAAGTGATAGAAGGGCAAAAGAAAGAGCTTAAATTAAACTATAATAGGTATTTAAAAATAAATAAACATCCATACTACTTATTACATAAGTACCGTATACATTAATACACATAGTACATACACATAATAACATTACTAATGTTATTATTTTTTGTTTGTTTTTCAAGTTTTTCACTATTGATTGTCACTATAAAAACTTAATTACATAAATTACACTTGTAAAAAGCAAATTTTTCGGACGGAATTGCTTCTAGCAAGTGCAATTTGTATTTGTTTTAATTTTAAACATTGATTTTCAAATTGTACAATGTTTCAAAAATACGTGAACCATCAGTTACTAGAAATCAAATGAGAAAAATACTATGTCAAGAATAAACGATCCTTAATTTGACCTTTACGGTCTTGTTAGTCTCACTCGAAGGGTTACTTAAGAATAGTAAAGGTAATTTATAAACATATTTAAATGCTAACAGGTGAAAGAATACTGACATTGTTTAGGTACTGTCTATCTTCGTAAAAAAATAATACATAATAAGCTAACAACATGAGCTCTAATAGACCTTGTATTGGTAACTAGATAACGGATATAAATAATATACTTGAATTCGCGGTGAAAACCAAAAGTTTGTAATCCTCTTTAGTTGTTAGAATCCGTTTATCTGATACAAAAGTTCTTTTTTGTTTTTTTGCTCTCATAGCTGGAGATCGCAGATATTTCTTTAGCGAAACTTTTATCAAGTAGGGTGTTGTTGCCGTGCTACAGTTCAGACATTATTCAAACCTATGGATCTATACGATACAAAAAGACAGAACTAAAGAACGCTTTTTAAGTCACACTTATTTTCATAAAGCCTTCGTTGTTTTAAGTACTTAATTTAATATTTATTGATAAAACGAATTTAAGGATAAATACGGAATATTTACTATTTACTTGTACAGGATGTCCCAAAAAGAATGGAAAACCATGTAACTGTCGATAGGCTACATCATGGTTTACACACATCAAACAATGCGGATGATCACTAGCTTAAGCTGTTTTTTTAAATGTTTGTTTTCTCGAAATTTAAACCCGTATAATAAATTTATAGTAACAATAGGTAATGATAAAATTTTCAATAACATATAAGATTTAGATTTTTCAAAATAATCGTAATCTTTTTTAATGTCTCCGTCTTATGTCAAATTTTGAACTTATGAAAAATATCATGGTTTTTGTTGGCAGGTATTTTTAGAAAATCTACGATTTGTTTTTCTCATGCCATTTTTGCAAATTGTATATATCCAGTTCTTTTAAGATTCACAGACATTCAGAAATATAAAGGGATATCAAATAATATATTTTAAATTCAACAAATTAAAAATGTTAATACATAGTTTATTTTCTGACTAAACCTCTACATTGGTACCTTCATAGTTTTACTCGTATTTAAAAAAATACGTAATGGAAAATTAAGTCAGACAATTATGGTGGGTTGAGACCCAACCTAGAATTTGTCCTGTATCTTAGGATCAACCCTTTTTGGGCCGTGAGGACCCTCTGCTAAATTGCTATTTAGAAAAGTTGCACCAAAATTAAATTCAGTAACAGCCAGTAATAAAGCTGGCTGGTTCCTAGCTCAAAGGCTATCCAACGCGGCAACGCAGCCAGCATCATACCCTCTTTGCCGCAAAGAAATGGTTTCGTTTTTGAATAGGTAAATTTTAAGTTTTTTTTATATTGTATGTCTTAGTTTTATTTTTTCTTGTTTGTTTAATGAAGTCACCCTTCTAGTATTATCGATAGATTTTAATAGCAATAGTAAATTGTTAGCGACCCTTTCAATAGTACCAGTACTATCGATATTTGTAGTGCATTACTATTAATTTTAAACAAATTTTCCTACAGAAAATTTTCACTGTATATTTGAATGAATGAATGAATGAATATTTTATTTGCTCATAAATAGGGTTACAATAAAGATCTTAATTAAAATATGTTCGTCCTATTTAACTATTAAAAAATAGCATGCAAACATTTATTATTATATTACATTTAAGTCAATCTATAATGAAATGAATATGATTTTACAAATGTCAAATACTTATTCTATTAATTACAAACAAGTCAAATTTACCACATAGTATTTTTATTAATAATGTTGTCATTTATTCCTATTATTATTAAATCCAGCAATGTCAAGTTAAACTAAGTAACAATTGTTCATAACATTTCCTAGCTATTCAAAAACTCTTGAAACGAATAAAATGCACAGTCTACCAGCCATTCATATAAACTTTTTTTAAATTGGTTAAAGGGTTTGTCTTTAATATATTCCGGAATTTTATTAAAGATTACTACACACATACAAAAGCAGTTTTTTTGGATTTGTGCACTTTTTGGCATAAAATCAAGTACTAGCTGGTTGCAATTTCTAGTACAGCGTGCATATAAATCTTTAGCTTGTGTGAAATGATTGGGGTTTTGTTTGACAAATTTTGCAGCCTCAAATATATACAGGCAGGGCAATAATAGTATACTTAATAATTTAAAAAGTGGCTTGCATGATTCATCTAGTGCTAAACCGCAGATGGCCCTTATACACTTTTTTTGCGCTACAAATACCTTACGCATATCAGTGCTGTTTCCCCAAACAATTAACCCGTAACGTAGAACAGACTCTATATACGCATAATAGGCTGTGAGTGCTGTTGCTCTTGTAGCTGCTCTTGCTAATTTATACAAAACAAATGAAAATCTGTTAATTCTATTACACGCATTTTCTACATGTTGCTTCCAGTCTAATTTATTATCAATTTGTATACCTAAAAATCTAGTACTATTTGCATGTTTAATCACTTGTCCTTGATGATGGATGTTTAAATTTTGTACAGTACTATTAAAATTAATGTAGCATGTTTTGTCAATATTTGTAATTAAGTTATTTGATCTAAGCCAGGTGACAACTAACTTTAGTGTTCTATTGACTTCATTTTCATGTTCAAATATTCCATTTTTATTGTTTGTTGTCACGATCACTGATATATCGTCTGCAAAAAGTATGCTTTTATGCTCAATACAGTTTGGGAAATCATTGATATAAATGAGGAATAGTAGGGGACCTAATATACTGCCTTGTGGGACCCCAGTCTTATTGATTTTATATGATGATTGATATGCTTGATATGATTGAAAATTTTGTTTTTCCCGTCAATTTGCGTAATTTCTACTAATTGCATTCGGTTATGTAAATAAGTCATTATCCAACTGAAGGCTTCACCTCTGATACCGCAATTTTCAAATTTTTTTAGAAGCTGTTTATGTGACACGAAATCAAATTTTTTTTATAAGCGTGTTGTACAAGATTTCATGAAAACGAATATATTTTGAGATTTATTTATTAAATTGCTACTAAATAAATATGTATTGATGCTGTAGCTCTTCATCTATTTAATCAAGTATAAATAATACCATAGCTATTGGTCATTACTTTACAAGCCATCATTTTCCAGAATAAGTGAGGTGTTACAACCTACCTCGTACTTGGGGAAGTTGTAAAATCTACCGGGGCAAGTAGTAACGACAACAAAAACGACATGAATACCTCTAATAATTTTATTATTTGTTAATTTTTAGCAACATTAAAATCTTTCAGTATGTATTCTGTATTTTCGATCAAATATGAATGCAAGTACACTTTTTATATAATTAATACTATTACAAATACGTTAAAAATGAAGTTCGTAATTGAAAAAACAATTAAATAAAATTTCTAAAATCCTCCGTTTAAATGCGTAAGTGTAATCAAATATTTATCTACTTGTTTATTAATTGTTACAAAACCAAGTAATTACGACGGGGCTGCCATTGTTATCTCTCTGTACCATTTTAAAAATGATTAGAATAAGAATAATACTTGAAAAATTGTTATAATATGGCAGATAATGCTCCCACACAGATGAAGTGTCGGTATTATTATTTATTTGCACTTACACATTCAAATTAAGGCGCTATCCGGATTTTAACCGCGCACACTAGCGCCACTTTACTAGAAAAATCATAACTCGTTAAATAAAAGACCAATCAAAAATCTGGGAGATACGATTGTAGCTCTGATTAAGTGGTTTAGATACAATGTTTAAGTTTAATAAAATAGAGTTATCTGCAGTTACAGTTAGAAAAATTGCTAAAAGTGGCCACATTTAGCAGTTTTTCTAACTCTAACTACAGTTAAATAAATAAATAAATATCCTTTGGACATTCCCACACATCGCCATCTAGCCCCAAAGTAAGCTACTCAAAGCTTGTGTTATGGGTGCCAGACAACGGATATAATACTTAAATACTTTTTTTTTTGTAAATACATATATGATATACATAGAAAACACCCAGACCAATACAAACAGACATGTTCATGCACACAAAATGTTTGTATTGTGCGGGGATCGAACCCGCACCCGCTGCGCAGTAGGCGATTTCTCGACCACTACACCAGACGGGTCGTCAAAACAATACTTTATAAAAAATACTTTAGAAACAATTTAAACGTACTAAATAAACTATAGAACCTGTACTACAATCGTATCTACCAGATTTTGGATTGATCTTTTATTTAACGAGTTATGATTTTTCTACTAAAGTGGCGCTAGTGTGCGCGCTAAAAATCCGGGTAGCCCCATAACTAATGAAATAGTGAGGAGCGTCCTTTCAGTTTAGTCAACTCTACCAGACTTTCGGTTCCACGGAAGATGGAAGCACTCACTCGTATCATATAATATTAGTATAAAATAGTATACATAAAATAGAAAGTAGCCTATTCTTTTATAAATTGACAAATGTCTTTCACCTTTAAAATACATTCAGAATGTTTTTTTCCTCGTCTATAAAACGCGTGCTTCTTTTCTCTACATGTTATGTCAATCTCAATACAACCATCGGAATCGCAAATAGATGTGCGGTGTGTCAGACTTTGAATTATTCATACATTTCCATTTTGATACAGTCTTCCAATTTGTTCACATTGTGTTTTGTTCATCTCAAATGAGTTGAACGAACCTTCAACGGTATTAGTTTCTATGGTAATAGGATACAGGGTAATAAGACCCGAGTTTCCATGTGTAAGAGGGATTTCGTCATTTTAAAGGATAAGCTACCGCTCCCCCTTCGCATTAAGGTGCCGGCTCTAATGAGGGGAATTAGGAAAATACACGACGTAACACGAAAATCACGTTGTCAGACCTCTTTTTGCTTTATGGGAGACATGACGAGCGAGCTTATTTTGAAGAATAATTTATTCTTCAAAATAGCTTTCTCGACATTTATTTCAATCTCCCCTTGATGGGGTTTTTTGTAATTATTTGACTGTCACGTTGGACATGTGAATTTCCGTTCAACATCCGAATTGAATGTTCAACCTCCGTAACTACGGCGGTGGCATTATTTTGAAGGTCACAGTTAGTCTGATAATTTAAGCTATCTACAAGGTACTTACTATCAGCAAGAATTTGTTCAAACTGAACTCTCTTCAAATTTAAAGTCGTTAAAGTTAGTACGAACCCTTAACCATTTACAGGAATTTCTTCGCTAATCTTAAGTATTGATAACTTCTTAAGTTTTTCTCATAAAAAACCGTGTGCATAAGAAAGATGTTATCATGCTGTTAAAAAGTTAAAAATCTAAAAGATATTTTTTTTATTAATTTTATTTTGCGGTTTATTACTAACACTTATACAAATCTCAACATAGACTCTATCACAGCTTCGGGTTTATAGTGGGGTAATACTAGTGATAAAATATATTTTTTATGTTTGTACCATTTCTACTAAATTTTGTACCTTTTTGCAATTTATTACCTACATAAATGAGAAAATAGTATAGTATAGTATGTTGTTCTCAATAGGATTTAGGTTAGCACAATTTAGGCATTCAAAAAGGGACCTCATGAACCTTTGTTAAAGTACTTATTTTAAAAATTAAGCCTTCAAGTACTTAAAATCGAGCTGGTCTTTTTGAAATACCAATGACTAGCGCCTGTCATCTCTTTTGTTCTTTATTTTATACGGTCTTCCTAATGCCATTAAATAAAATAGTCACTTTATAACTTCAAAACACCTAAATTACATATTGCGTTTATTTAACAGATGAGCAAATATTTGGAATCATTACATATTCTAACGTACACTTAAAGACTTGTGGGACTGTCAATTTTCTTTTTTCATATTTTACGTAGAAAAACTTTCTTACCGCGAATTCCGAGTCGACTTTTCTTATTAAAGCGAATTTACATTTCCATCTCTATTTCCCCAGTCAAACTCAGGAAACTGTGGCATCTGAAATGGCAAAGGGATCTTGTGTAATTTAATATAATTTATACAAGCATGAAGTGACGTCCGGAACGAAAGTCGAGTCAGCGACGTACAGTCAACGACGAAAATCTTTACACATTTGACGTCTTACCAACCATGTCACAGTGAATCAAGAGTTAATATTATTCAGTAAGAAAATCTTTTTGAAGATGCCTGTACCCAATTTTTCATCTTGGTCTTCAAATAATTATTATGTAAGTAACATATTTTTTGATGTTTTAGTAAAGTCATTTAAGAAATGATGGAGATACTACTGCGTTTTATAGTGTTTTTTTTTCTGTGAAGAGTTTTGTGGATGATTGCTACAAAGTAATCGGTAAGGGCCAGTTTTTCATCAATAGCAGAACATACATTTACGAATAATTAAAAAACTGACAATTGGTTATGATATCTTTTGTTGGCAATATGCACGATCGCATTTTTTTATCGCTGGTAACAACTGACCGTTAGCTGAACTCAACTAAAGCCCAATTTCTTCATTGATAGTAATAGTAAAATGTCGTTGCCAACGATTGAATATTTAAGATTGTGAGTGTTTTGAAGAAAATATACCTAAAACAAATATCAGAATGGCTATTTTATTGAACATTGGTTAAGGTTATTTTTGTTTAAAGCACGTAAACGTAAGTATTAAACAAGGGTTTTAACTTTTAACCATTAGTTGAGTGAATTATTGATCACGACACTGGCCCTAAAAAAGCTAACAATTAAAAAACCAGTCCTGTGTTCTGTTACTGATAATCATAAGTCATTTTTAAATTATATTCGTCAAGGCTTACACCCACATACAATTATAAATTTTGTTAACAGTATGTTTGGAATTTCTGGAATTCTGGATTTTGCACACTGCTTTGCGGTCCGGTGCGTATAATATTAATCGCATGCTAGAAAACTTGTATGGACCGGACCACAGACCGCCACAGACCAATGTGCCAAATCCTTAAAGGTATTTCTGAAAAGTCAGGACTCGCAAACCGTGTAGGTTCAGTGTGATTTTCTGGCAGCTACCGACAGGAGTTCAAACAAGAACAAAAACAAACCGTGAATGTTAAGGAAAAGGCAACATCTTTCGGCTTAGTCGGGATGAAAGCAAGACGCCTCACCATTTGTTGAGCGAACGTGATTCCTCCGACATCAACGTAAGAGCCTGTTTAATCTGAAAATGTTTTTTCACCTCTTTTACCCACTCTGGACTCCTTTTATATTTTTGATTTCTTTAGACCCTCTCACTCAAATACGCGTCTTATTATGAGTGCCAAAAAGTTTAAAATAATGCACTCGTCTTCTATTTAGAGGAACAAATTCTTTTAGAGTCAGTGCATGATGTGTTTATATTGTTGGCGTAGATAAGCTTGAATAAAATTTAAATTAATTTTTTTTTATTTCATGATTTTTAGTTATAACTTATATCTCAAAAACTACAGCCCAAAGTTGAACTATTCCTGATTGGACTAAAAAAATATCATCTCGCTATGAACTTCTGTTTTTGTGAAATCCTGAGACAAACATACAAATATCCAAACACACATACACTTACGAAATTTTGCACACGTGTTAGGAAGCCTTAAGGGGCTACCCGGAATTTTAACGCGCACACTAGCGCCACTTCAGTAAAAAATTCATAACTCGTTAAATAAAAGACCAATCAAAAATCTAGTAAGCAAGATTGCAGTACAGGTTCTATTTTTTATTTAGTACGTTTAAATTGTTTCTTAGTAGTTATCTGCAGTTAGAGTTAGAAAAATTGCCAAAGGTGGCCACATTTAGCATTTTTTCTAACTCTAACTACTGTTAACTACTTTATAAACAATTTAAGCGTACTGAATAAACTAAAGAACCTGTACTACAATCTCGTGTACCAGATTTTTGATTGGTCTTTTATTTAACGAGTTATGATTTTTCTACTAAAGTGGCGCTAGTGTGCGCGTTGAAAATCCGGGTAGCGCCCTAATAGATTAACATACTAATATTTTATCCAATTCTAACGATATCATTACATAAAACATTATATTGATCACCTCTTTCTTCGAAGTGGGTATAAATAGATGAAAGGTGTAGGTTTTCGAGTTCAAAATAAAAATACGAACCATAAAAGTAATAATTAAACGAGAGTAAGACAGCTAAAGGACCAAGAAGCTGTATTTGTGTACAGCAAAACACTTGTGCGTGTTGTGTTTTTTTTAAGGTTCCGTAGGCGAATGGCAAAAAACGGTACTCTTATAGTTTTGTCACGTCTGTCTTTCTGACTGTCTGTCCGTATATCACAGCTACTTTATTCTGAAA
The DNA here is from genome assembly GCA_963924145.1 of Pyrausta purpuralis. NCBI lineage: Eukaryota > Metazoa > Arthropoda > Insecta > Lepidoptera > Crambidae > Pyrausta > Pyrausta purpuralis. Next base: position 19,324,980 of record OZ001664.1, read on the forward strand.
CGACAAGTATAAGACAGTTGAAACTTAGTAGGTAGTTGAATCCTGTTAACCGCTTTACGATTCTCATACAAAAAAAGAGTAGTTAAGGGTGGGCTTTCTTACATTATACATGAAACTAAAACCTATTTTTTATTGTTAAAGTTGGTTTGAAGATCGAACTAGTAGTTTTTGAGAAAGAGCACATTTTCAATATCAGCAAACATAACTTTGTAGTTATAATTTTACTGTCAACAAAATATTGTGGTATTTTGGCTTAGTGGAAGTAACTAGATTCAGTTAAAGTTGGCACGTAATCCTTAGTATGCGAGTCCGACTCGCACTTGGCCGGTCATTTTATGTGACAATTCCTTAGATGCTTAGAAAGAGTACTATCCATTAATACTTACAAACATTTTGTTTAATACGATGTCTTTAAATATGTATTAAACGTTTTTGTTTCCACATATTAACCCGTACACGATATTTTAAACTTTAAATCTTTCTTTATATAAATGAAGTTTAGTAGGTTCATAATGTATGTTTCTGACTGAATTGGGTTTTTATCAGACTTTAAAATAATGTTTGTTAAATAATTTTAATGAGTAAAGAAAGCTTGGCGAGATCTTGCGTAAAATCATTCCAGTACCAGCCTTAGGTAAACGTTATGCCCCAATCAAATCTTATTTATTATGATTAGCCCTCTTCCGTGGAAGCTTCGAACGATTTTATGAGCAAGAGGTTAAAAATATTGGAAGATTCAGTTAGGTATTTACCTATGACGATAAAATTTTATGACTTCAATAAAGTTGAACGTTAATTTTGTTGGCATATTTTACTTTTCCCAATCTTTTCCAGCTCTGCTGTCTTCTTTTATCCAGAATATTCATATCAAAATAAATAATAATGTTATATAAAATAATACTTATAATAATGTTTTATTCGTCCTCCGACAAGGAAAACTTACAAATGCCTTTGTTCAAAATGCTGCTGAACAAGGGCCTCCTCCTTTCGCTAATAATGTGATGATGTATAGTTTAGAATCAATATTTACAAATAGTGAATCATATGCTTTTTTGAACATATTAGTATTCATATATTCATAAAGATGAAATAAGAAACCAAAAACTCAATTAGTAAGAGCGTTTGGCGCACGGTAGCTCAATTGGTAAGAGCGTTTGGCCCGGTCAGCCAAAAGGTTGCTGGTTCAAGTCCCGCCCGTGCGCAAGTTTTTGGTTTCTTATTTCATCATTATGAATATAAAAATATAACACTGTAAGTGTTAAAAACATCGAAACCAATATTAGTATGCGGGACCACATCTCCCAAGGCTCTTGGGACTGCTTTTTACTCTGTGCATTAGGCATTCTTATCTGCCGGGGGAGCTGATGAAGTCGGTGGTGGTACCTATAGTCAAAAACAGAACTGGAGACACGTCCGATAAGTGTAACTACCGCCCGATTTCGTTGGCTACAACGTCAGCTAAGGTTCTTGACGGCTTGCTTGAGCGACAACTTAAAGAACATCTCCATATACATGACGCACAGTTCGGATTTAGACCGGGACTTTCTACAGAATGTGCGATTATGTCTCTCAAGCAAACCGTTAGGTACTACACGGATAGGAATACGCCAGTGTATGCTGCCTTTCTTGATCTCACTAAGGCATTCGACCTGGTTAGATATGATATTCTCTGGCGAAAATTAAAAGCCACTGGCATGCCAGGGGGGCTGATAAATATTTTTAAATATTGGTATGATAATCAATCAAACCGGGTCAAGTGGCTTTCTGAGTTTTCGGATGAGTACCGGTTGAGGTGGGGAGTGAGACAAGGGGGGTTATCGTCTCCTTCACTTTTTAACCTGTACGTGAATCGGTTGATTGTGGAGCTGAGTGACACAGGGGTCGGTTGCTCAATTGACGGTCACTGTATTAACAGTATTAGTTACGCTGATGATATGGTGTTGCTCAGCCCATCAATTGCCGGTCTCAGGAAACTAATAGGTATATGTGAGGATTACGCGGCGTCACACGGTCTCCTGTACAACGTTAAAAAGAGTGAGATCGTAATATTTCAGGTAAGGGGTCGCAAGCTGGGTGATGTGCCAAGTGTGCTTCTTAATGGCGTCGCTCTAGGTAGGGTGAAAGAGTTTAAATACCTCGGCCATGTGGTTACCGAGGACTTAAAAGACGATGGTGACATCGAAAGGGAAAGGAGGGCGATGGCGGTCCGCTGTAATATGTTGGCCCGTAGATTTGCACGATGTAGCATAGGGGTAAAGCTCACTCTCTTTAAAGCCTTTTGCCAAACCTTGTACACGTGCAGTCTGTGGGTCAACTACACGCAGCGGGCCATCAACGCCCTGCGAGTGCAATATAATAATGCATTCAGGGTGCTGGTGGGGCTTCCGCGTCACTGTAGTGCGTCAGCGATGTTTGCTCACGCGCACACGGACGGCTTCCACACCGTGCTGCGGCGCCGAATGGCCTCGCTGATGTTCCGCACGCGCGGGAGTCCCAACAGTATCCTGAGTATCCTGAGCGACAAGCCGGACTGCCCCCTTCTGCGGCACTGGGTACAAACACAAGTGGTTGTGCCCGGTGCCCCAGAACGTGGCAGATATCTTAATTAAAACTGTTTGAAAAAAAAAAAAAATGTGTACATATATTTTTGATTGAATCTCATTTTGTGTCATATTGTAGGTATTTTAATTAGAATTTGTGTTTAACTTTATTTAATTGATTTGAAATTTATTGTCATGTTTATTTTATTATTATTGAATTGAATTGAATTGAATTTAATTTTTTTTTTTTAATTTTAATTTAATTTTTAATTTTGGTTTTATGTTAACAGTTTCTTATATGGACCACGTCTGAAATAAAAGTATTTTATTTTTATTTATTTTTATTTTAGTATTCATCTAATTTATATGTTTAAAGCAATAACAAGGTCAGTACAGGACTCTTTTGGGTCCAGCTATAATTAATAAATAAAAAACGTTGTGTACAGTAACTTTTGACTGTTTAAGCAATAATATAATTTATTAAAATGTCTTGTACTAAAATGGCAAATAAAAAGACTAAGAAAAGAAGTGTGAATACTAAAATACTGATATCAAAGAATCAGCTGCCAAAATATAACGTTCAGTGAACTATCCAATCAACGAAATATTATTTCACGTCCAATGTCATATATCAAAAGAAAGTTCGTTCACATTCCAATTCTATATAAACACACCTTCGCGACCTTTGCCGAATATTGATCATATATTACATTATGTAAATAGATCCTTTCGAATGTTACGATCCGATAACACATATATTTTACCGCATCGAGGTAACTGAATCGTAGAAAGATGTTGTTGAGGTTAAAATATGAGGTCGACGCAAGCTTTATATCGCTTTGTTCTTGTGCACAACAAATCGAATGAAAATATTTTTTATTTATTACTTAGTTGGTTATAAAATGAAACTTTGAACTCACTCGGATTATTCTGTTCAGAATTTACTTCTGTTTTATAGTGATTTTGGAGGAAATGAAAGTAATTTGGCTCAAAATTTTAATCGTCATAAACATTTCAAACTTTTGTTTGCAATCAAATTTCAAAAATAGTAAATAGTATCCCAAATTTAAATCATTTTCGTAGGAAAATTGGAAAAGGTTGTTATTCTGTGTAATAAAAACAGTTCTCTGTACCTAACAGTTGACATAGTTGTCACAAAACGAAGTTCCTGTACAAATCTACGTCACACCACAGCACTAATATTAACTATTGAATGTGGCAAACTCTCAAAACATACAATATTGTAAATCCTCCAACATTACACGGGTTCGAAATGAAAGGAAACAAGTTCGAACCTTGAATAGGTTTTGGCTTTTATGTGAATGTTTTAACAAGCCAACCGGTACATTACCTAGTGTGGAATGAATGGGTCCTGGTTGAAGGGTTCTGTTAGATCTAAGTTTGCGAATATGTGTCTTGTTTGAATCAATATTTTTCAGGCAGTATCCTAATATTTTTTATCAACTAAGAGAGCGGGGCAATTTAAACATAGCAAGTGAGGTTGTAAAATGCAATAGTGTAGGTCCATATTTGCATGGACCCCTGTTTTTAGGGTTCCGTAGCCGAATGGCAAAAACGGAACCCTTATAGTTTCGTCAAGTCTGTCTGTCTGTCTGTCTGTCTGTCCGTCCGTATGTCACACCCTTTTTATTCTGTAATTATAAGCATTACACAATTGAAATTTGGTAGGAAGATGTATCTTGTTAACCGCTTACCGATTATCATACAAAAAATAAAAAATAATGACAGTTAAGGGGGGTTGGTTTTAGTTTCATACATGAAACTAAAACCAAAAAAAAATTTTTTTGTCAAACCTACGCGTGTGGGGTGTCTATAGATAGGTCTTTTAAAATGACATAGAGGTTCCTTGAACCATTTTCTTTTAAAGTCTTACGTTTCATAGCTAGACGCTTCCAAAGTGGTAAAATGGGCGTCCCCCCCATCTAATTTCTAAACCAAGCAGTGTAAATTTTGAAAAAAATATGTGATGTAGATCTTAATAAATACTTTCAACGAAAATTGGTTTGGACAGGATCGAACAAGTAGTTTTTGAGATATAGCACATTTTCAACAACCGCAAACATAACTTTGTACTTCATACAAACACTATGAAAAACAAAGTTATATTTGTAGTCAACAAAATATTGTGATATTTTACTAAGTAGAAGTAAATGGATTCCCTAATTCAGTTGAAGTTGGCACGGAACCCTCAGTGCGCGAGTCCGACTCGCACTTGGCCGGTTTTCTACTCTTAAAACGCTGGATCATCATCATCATCATCATAATCAGCCAAAAGACGTCCACTGCTGAACATAGGCCTCCCCCACGGCTTTCCACAGCGACCGATCACTAGCGGTCTGCATCCAGTTTGATCCTGCGATCTTTTTAAGGTCGTCTGTCCTTCTTGTTGGTGGACGTCCTACGCTGCGTCTTTGGTCAAAGCGTCTCCAATCTAGAACTTTCCTGCCCCAACGGCCATCAGTTCTTCGCGCTATGTGCCCTGCCCACTGCCACTTAAGCTTACTGATTCTCAAGGCTATGTCCGTTTCCTTGGTTCTTCTACGTATCTCTTCGTTTCTGATTCGATCTCGTAGAGAAACACCGAGCTGGATGGTTCAGATGAATTGTAATCATGATCAGAGTGCTAATTCTCGTACAATTCACACTCCGACAAATAAAATAAAAAACGATATTAGCTCATCGTCTTCGGCATAGGAAACCCAAAGTAGATTAATTTATGTAAGACTGCCCTTATGAGAAAGAGTTTAATAGGTATGGCACATGCAGAAGCTTGAATACAAAATGTTTAAAATACATTAATTACTCTGGAAGATAAAAGTTACTATAAAATTGATGACTACTAAATAATTTTTAAGATTAAATATTGACATTTTGTATTACAATAATAATTATAATTGTTCGTGTTTTAATAAAAAAAAAATTGAAATCATTTTATATTTTGTTTGTATGTATAAATACATAATTCAATAATTAAATAGTTTGGGTAAGATGGCATTATGATGGGTGATAGACTCTTTTTTTTAATCTCATGAAAATTCGTATGCCTTTAAGGTAAATCATAGTGAAACACTCCAAATGTAACTAATAGCATTTTTAACTATGATGACGAATGAATAATCATTTTATTAAATTTCATTAAAAAAAGTAAAACATTCGCATATTCTCTTGCAAAGAAAATACAGGTTTTGGTCACAATTTATATGCATATCCATTTCTTTCGTGCGGTACCATAACTTTTTAGGGTTCCGTAGCCGAATGGCAAAAAACGGAACCCTTATAGTTTCGTCAAGTCTGTCTGTCTGTCTGTCTGTCCGTCCGTATGTCACAGCCATTTTATTCTGTAACTATAAGCATCACACTGTTGAAATTTGGTAGGAATGTGTATCCTGTTAACCGCTTTACGATCCTCATACAAAAAATAAAAAATAATGACATTTAAGGGGGGGCTCCCATACATGAAACTAAAACAAAAAAAAAAGTCAAACCTATACGTGTGTGTGTGTCTAAGGATAGGTCTTTTAAAATGACATAGAGGTTTCTAAAACTATTTTCCTTTACAGTCTAACGTTTCAAAGCTAGACGCTTCCAAAGTGGAAAATTGGGCGTCCCCCCCATCTAACTTCTAAACTAAGCAAGTGTAAATTTTGAATAAAATTTATAGTGTAGATCATAGCAAATACTTTCAACGAAAATTGGTCCGGACGGGATCGAATCAGAAGTTTTTGAGATATAGCACATTTTCAACAACCGCAAACATAGCTTTGTACTTCATACAAACACTATGAAAAACAAAGTTATATTTGCTGTCAACAAAATATTGTGGTATTTACTTAGTGGAAGTAAGTGGATTCCCTAATTCAGTTAAAGATGTCACGGAACCGTCAGTGCGCGAGTCCGACTCGCACTTGGCCGGTTTTTTTAAAGATAAAACTACTGCACCAAAGAAATCTAAATGCATGAAAATCGTGACTCTGGTAAGGCAAAAACTGTATTTTCAAAAAAAGATATTCGATCGGTAAACTTTTACCAAATGTAAACTGCCTGACCTTAAAGAGGCTGGGATGGTTAGAAGATACCAAGACAAAAAAAAATAGCAAAGACGCGGATAACTTCACATAAAGGAAATAACATAATTTGATAAAAACTAAATTACATTATTCGAAAAGAGAGGTAGAGTCAAAAGTTTAATCATGGTAGGTAAAAAAAAACTTACGACAAATTTGGTAAAAAAATAATGCAGCAAAAAAGATATATGTGATGGAAACTAACAAAACAATTGCTAAAATACACAAAAACGTTTTACTTACAACAACGTTAACATATAATAATATTGATACTCATAAATAACTCATATCATTGCGAAAAACAAAGAGCCTCCTTGTTCTGATTCCGAGAATCGTTTCAAAGGGCAAGCACTACAATCGTTTTCATTTTACGGTAAAATCACTTGGTACCTAGTTTTAAGCAACAAATATACATTTTTATTTACTCCTAAGTATACCTATTATAAAACTATTCCTGTTTTTAAAATGTTTTCTCATAATACAATATAAATTGCGCTCTAAAAAAGCAACCGTTCGGCTATTTTGCCTGGCTCAATTGCTTATTACTAGTGCAATTTTGTATATTACGTTTAACTATTAAAAAAATCTTTGTTTTGTATAATTTACTTTGATATTATAATGCACTCGAGCTTGGACAGTAATTTACATTCTCAAATAGTGTGTCTTATAAATAACATAAAGATTTAAGGTTTGAGAATTTTCTATGTGAATGTCTGGATAATGCCCTTTCTGAAATGACTAGACCTGATCAGATTGAGACTTCAATAGTGCATTTGAAAGATAAAACTTTTTAAGAACCCTACTCGCATTTGTATGCCAAAGTAAATCGGTTGGGTTTCTGCTCGAAAAGACTAAAAATTTCAACATCTTGAGCTAGTTCTCTGCATTACAAACCTCTGCTCTGAATTTCAGTGACTAAGACGTAGTTCGACATGTCAGGGAATATAGATGAAATCTTTTTAGGGCTCGCTTTTTCAAATAGATTTTTCGAACATTGGAAATTTTAGGTATGAAGACATTAATGTCCTCTAGACCAAAGTTATAAGATACGCAATCAAAGTATGTGAAGCACAGTTTAGTATATTTTGAAGCATCAATAGCACATTTGCACAATTATTTTTACACCAATCAACTTGGGTTTGAGGTGCTTGTAGCGCAGTGGCAACAGCGCTTTGGTAGTGATACCAAAGTGAAGCAACCTACGGCGCGGTCGTGTTTGGATGGGTGACCATACCGACCATGTAAGTGACGTACATCACGAGCATCTCAGTGTTAATGTGCTCGTAGCGCAATGGTAGCAGCGCTTTGGTAGTGATACCAAAGTGAAGCAACCTACGGCGCGGTAGTGTTTGGATGGGTGACCATTGCGACTATATAAGTGACGTACATCACGAGCATCTCCGTCCTTCGGAAGGCACGTTAAGCCGTTGGTCTCGGCTAATATCGGTTGATATTAGTCGTTAAGCCTAGTCAGAGGACTTGTGGACGGCTTGATAAAATCTGACAGCAGGGTTAGTCGCTTGCCTTGCAAACAACCCCTCCACCAACCCGCACTGAGCCCGCGTAGTGGAATGGCTCGAACTACCTCATAGTTGAGGTAAGGCCTTTGCCCAGCAGTGGGATGTTACAGGCTAACTTTACTTACTTACTTTTACAATTTAGGTTTACATTACTCTATTTCATACCAAATACCTCGGTGGCGCAGCGGTAAGAGGGTCGAACTTTAAAGCGCTACGCCAGAAGTCCTGGGTTCGATCCCAGGGTCGGGTCAAAAACCTAGGTTTTTCTGTTCAGAAATTCTCAGGGTGGCCCGGATTAGAAAGTTTCACCTCCAGTGCCTCGGAAAACACGTAAAGTTGTTGCCCCTGCACGTGATCTCTCTCCGGTCGTGTCAGATTGCTATCCCATCAGGATATGAGAGTGAAAGGAATAGAGAGTGCACCTGCTTTTGCGCACACACATTGCAATATAATAAGTCCCGCGCAGTCGGTTAGTCGTTGTTGTGACCGGCCACCGTAGTCGAAATCGGCTAGGGGGACTATTATTATCATACTTATTTCATACTTTATCTTATAATAATGTTAAATATTATTGGAAAATTAGTAAGGAAAACAAGTTCTTTCTATATGTTTTAAAGAAATATGTATGTTATTTACAAAATTGCAGTAATTTTATAAACATCCGGTTCCGATTGTCATTTAATTATGCATATAATTTACTATTTATACAAAACATTATTATTAATAAAATATTAAGTCTTTTATTGAGTAAATATGAATTTATTAACAATTTAAGATGTTCGACAGTAACAATTTAATTATTAGAAACATAAATTTATCATTTCCGTTATAGTGGCGCCACCTAACCGCTAAACTAAACAAACTAATATTGGAAAGTGTATTGATCGATTCCGGTGAGGTGGCGCCATCTAGTTGCTCAGTTTGAGGCCTTATAAGCCGTTGTCGTTCCGCCTCCGGGCATTCTTGTGCTGACCGTCGAACGCTCAAGAATACTCGGAATTATTGTGAGCGAATTTACTGTAAGTACTATCTATTTTATTTTATACCGTTTTGCTGTCCAACTTCAAATATTAATATATGTAACTAGAGTACATGAATACTATATGCTTACATTGTAGCTTGGTTAAAATAAATCAATGCTGTATTTACTAAGAATATTTGAATAAATACTATATCCTATTGCCAGGCTTATTATTTTAACAATAATTTCAATATGTACATTTTAAAATGATCGTTTTGTTCCATTGATATTACTAAAACAACTAGCAGTGCACTGCATCCTACTTACATTTCAAAATCATACATAACACGCTAAAGTTAGTAAGAATTCATGTAGGATTGTTAATCCTTTACGCAAAAACTTACCACCGGACTCGGATGTCAATGAAATTTTACAAATATAGCTCATACATCAGGATAACATACAGGTTATTAGTGATATTTTTTGAGATCTAAACGATATGAAATTTATTAGATACCGGGGGAAACGGCTAGTTGAGAATATGCTACGGTACCATTAGGGGAAGCGATCACAAATAGCTATCGTAATTTTGACTCCTACTTATAAAGCCTTAAACTAAACAAATAATGTTATGAAAATCTCATAAGCCTTATATTAATTAGTTTTATCATTTCAAACCGTTTAAACCCAGAATCACTAGGACAAAAGTTTCACAATTAAACTGGTAGAAACCTGCCAGTTGTGCGAGTTTGTCTTAACAAAGATTTTATTTTGTCGGAACACATTGTCGCGATGTTGCGACAAACGACAGTTTGCCGGTGTTCGCGTAAACAATTTTGAAACTTTTAGCAGTTGGTCGCTTTGCTGACTCGTCCCATCGGGATAAAAGTAGGGTAGAGCCGATTCGGTGGAAGGGAAGATGCGAAATACGTTATTATGGTAATAACAATTTAAAAGTATTAATTCCTTGCGAGGCAACTTTCGTGAATTCAACGGATAAGCCGGGCTAATTTTGTTTTATTTGCTCAACTTGTTTTTTCCGGTTGCCAGTAAATAAAAAGTTATATTGCCATTGTCATCTTAACATATTTTTGAAAAGCAACCATCTGATGGTTGCTTTTAAACAATATTTCAAAGAAAAGAATCATCAAATCAGGCAAAGAACTAATGACGAAACCTACGTGTTCTCCATACTACACTCCTTTTTCCTACTATTGAAATACTTAAAAAAAAGGAAGATGTTCATTCCTATCAATTTTCATTACTAGGTATGAACCGTTAACTCCACTGTATCTTTTGTAAATATGTACGTAGGTTTAGGGACATGGTGGACAATGTATAAGTATTTTAATTAAAACTGCAGTTCAAATTAATAAATTGACGACCTCCGTGGTGTAGTGGCCAAGCACGCTGGGTTTCAAGGCTTCGCCGCTCCGAGGTCCCGGGTTCGATTCCCGGCCGGGTCAATATAGAAATCAAAATGTTCGATATTGTCTTCTCGGGTCTGGGTGTTGTGGTACCACCGTTGTGTCTGATTTCCATAACACAGGTGCATTAGTAATTAAGAAAACTATTTATTAAGAAAAAATAAGTAAAACTAAGACATGCTACATAAAAATAACTTAATAAATACCTACTCAAAAACGTAACCAAGTACATTAGTTACTTATTTTGGGATTAGAGCAATGTATGTGATTGGAGTCCAATATTTATTTAGTATGTATTATACTGGATAATTATATAACACACCTAACGCATCCATTTTCAGTACTTTTGACAATCCTAGAGTAAATTGTTACACAAAAAAGCTAATCAACCTGTTTGTAATAGGAACATCCCTAAAGTCAACCTCAAGTCTCAACTTTAAGTTGGCATAAAAAGACGGCAATCGCAGACCTCATGGGGAACACTTTGAAACTCGGGTTGCTTCTAGCGTCTTGTCATTTGCAATTCTTTTCATTTTTATAGGAAAAACTGTTTTAATATGCAATAATGTCTAGGCCTTTTGAAAAAAAATCAAATATTCAAAAGAAAATGATGTATTTGCATATCGTTTTGGGAGAATAGACCTAAGATTGCATTCAAATTTTAAAATTTATAATTTAATTGTGTTGGTTATATGTACTCGTAGAAGTTGTATATTTTCATAAGAGTAAACTTTGAAATTTTTGTGATAAAGGAGAAATAAATGAATTGAAAAGTAAATAACCCCCTAAGTTTTTTCGTATAATACATTTTGTTATGCGTACGTTTTTACTTATTACCATGGTATTTATATCTTCAAAACATGATTAACGTGTCTTATCCGTCTGAGTGAGTATAAAATGAGCGATTTTAAAATTTGTTTTTAATATATATAGGTGGCGATTTCAATGGCCATATTGTATTTTATTCGACGAGTATTCCTTTTCTGACGTTGGTAAATCAGGCTTTACTATAGCTATCGCTGAAATCCGCTACTAAAACAAATGAGTAGTATGGACAACAGCACGTCATGGTAATCACTGCGGCATCTTATTCAGTTACTAGCGGTCCCCCGCGACTTCGTCCGCGCGTTTTTAGTTTGCTCTCTCCCCTCCCGTCGCAGCGTGATGTTTTATATCCTAAAGCCTTTCTCAATAAATAAGCTATCTAACACAGAAATAATATTTCAAATCGGTTCAGCAGTTCCTTCCTTGCTTTATAATATAATTAGCGCAAGCGCACGTTGTACTTAAGCTGCGAACATTATTTTGGAGCGGAGTTATGTTAAAACTGTGATAGCTCCTAAAATATTTATTGGAATCAAATGATAAAAAGGGCAACTTTGTTCTAAATGAAATGCTCGTGATGATGAATGTATTTATTTTGATAAGAATAAATACCTGTGTGTATAATACACCTCTAAAAATGATGCAATATTTTTACAAATTTATTAACATAAAAAAGGTTGTAATAAGTCAACCATAAAAGATAGACTTATGCTGTCGTGGACTTTATTATAGAACTCTTAATGCTGAACAATCTTGTCATACATGATTTCTGTGTAACTTTAGCGGTTTCCGCAGCGTACGCAGCGGAAGCTCTCAAAAGGAATATCTTTCTCCCGTTTTCGCAACTTTTTTCATTGCTGCTGTGGGCTTGTGAGTCGTATCTTTATGTTATATAGCTTAAAGCCTTCCTCGATAAATGGGCTATCTAACATAAAAACAATTTTTCAAATCGGGCCAGTAGTTTTTGAGATAAGCGCGTTCAAACAAACAAACTCTTCAGCTTTATAATATTAGTATAGATAAGGGCTAGTTTGCCATAAAAGTGAGTAATCTGATGTGCTGGCCACTGTACATACAAACAACAAGGATTAACTTATGCAATTAATAGATAGTTCATTAAAGGTTTTTTATGTGATACTCATAGTTTTTATGTTATCTTTACAAAAAAGTGTCGACAATCTGTTACAATGAAAGCGATTTTTGTACAACAGTTGCTACCTTTCGTTGAGGTAAAAGTTTCAGCTACATTTCACCCACTATGAAAATGGTTAAAGCAAATCGATTGGAAATGAATGAAGCCAGGGCAAATAGAAGATATGTGTTTAAGTTGTTTAATCTGAGTTTTGATCACTCTTTAGCTTCAAAAACATAAAAGTCTTTTTTTATTCCTTACTGAACTGACAAAATAAAGTACAATTTCGAACTTAATCATTTTAACATTCTCTACCAGTCAACCATTAGGTGAAGAAGTAACGATGGAGGCATTGTAACAAAAACAACAAAACAGTAATATACTAACATAAAACTTAAAGAATAAAGCTTTTAAACGTACTTGAGTACATATTTTGTTTCCATGCATAAGCTAACAGAGATTATAGGGGAAAAAGAGAAGGACAAACCTTGGTACAAGAGCATCACGTGGTATTCTCACTAAGGAAAAAAGCTCACGAATCGACTTCATAAATGAATATTCTGAGGATAAAGTCTTGATCGTATCAGGGAAGGAGCTCTAGAGCCTTATAGCACGCACTAGAATGGAATAGAATGGAATAAAATAGTATTTATTTGCTATTGAAAAAGTGAAGGAGTCTTTAAGCAATCTTCTAAACTTAAATGTTGTTTTTTTTATGTAAGTATTAAGCCAAATATGATTTGAATCCGCAGATTTCATTGGTTTTCTTTGAAAGGTTGGTGGTAGTTACGGATAAATACATAAAGAGTGTTGTAATATAGATATATCCGTAGACATTTCAGACGAAGGGGTCGCTTTTTAAGATTTAAGGAAAAACTCTCTGAATTGAGCACTAAGAACTATTAGTAGTAGACATAGTGGTGAATCAATGTTTATTTTTTAGTAATAATTACTTTTTTTTCTATCATTTATTTTTTTTGACAAAACAACATCTACTCATAATTTTCGTGCAATCACAAGCCAGTTCGTAGAAAAAACATACCTACAGAATTATGTTCTGAGTAATATAGGTTATTCTAATGTAATAAAGAGATGGAAATATTCCCATGACGTCACGACGTCGCAATGCAGTATGTTTTAAGTGCACATTTATGAGTAAATTTGCGATAATCTACTTAAGGTTAAACTAGGAAATCTTTACTCATGGGAGTTGGGATTCTATCTTTCTCCTGTTAAATAGACTGTATAGACTAGATTTTTTATGCTTGACTCTATTATTTATTTAAATAAATAGCTGTGAATTTTAAAAGGTCACTGTTTTAAGGTATTGCATGCTTAGTATTATTAAGCATTCTTCGTTTTAAAAACCCATAAAATTCATGTGATTAAATATTTTTTTAGCCGTTTGATTAATATCGACTCTTTTTCTGTACATCACACGTATAACATGATAATAAGAAATGTGCCTCAGTGTATTCTCACTATTCAATTTAACGTCAGATTTATTCATGTCCTAAAGAGTGTACAAAAGTCGTGTAATACAGTCTGTATAACATCTTAACAGAACGTCAGTACTAATAAACTTTTCCCGCCATCATTACTTCAAGACAAAAGAAAACTAAAATTGCATTAGCTTGATCTAGCTACAGCATAACTAGTTTGAGTTTGAATCAAATAACTTGGTGGTTGTACTAAGATTTTTCTCTATTTCACGTTAAGGAAAGTTTCCTGAAAAAATGTCATATTGTATCACGTTCTTGAGCGTGAGCCACATCTATTTGTAATGTTTTTCTCGGCGTTCGCCTCAAAAACTTTTCTGTGTAATTTATTTTGCGAACGTGGTAGGCGACAGCAGTTGGTAAGTCCGCTTTCTTGTGTGTAATAGGATGAATGTATGTTTTATTATTACTTACACTGTATAAAAACGGTGTTTTCATCAAGGCGAAATTTAGATCTTGTCAAATTAAGGCTTAACCCACTTAATACGGAACAAATCCGCCTAAGAAACATAAGGTCATATGTTCAATATCAGTACAAAACTTGTTCGTTAAAAATAGTTATAAAATTATATTTTTCAAAGTCACATTTATTTAAAATACACAAAAGCGTAGATTTTTTGCTAATTTGGATTTAAAATAAATGTTATAAAGTAACTGTAAACTGATATAAAGTAAGCTATACTTGATATAACTACACGTCCTTTCTAATAACTGAAGTGTCCTTTTAAAAGGCCAGTAGTATAATCTGGGTCAAAGGTCCAATTGAACGGCCTTAAACTGGTCCGATCCGAAACTAATTTGAATTCGTGAAATTAAAATCCATCATCATCGTTGATAGTGGATAATTCTTAGTTGGTTTACGCACTACATTCGACATTTCTCATTTATTACTTCAACCAATCTGATGAATTTTGTATCAAGAAGCTGCGTGTTACCGCATATGATAAACCATTCAAATTCAATCGTTCATTGCCACAATATCAAATTATGTGAAACACGAGCGTTTTAATCTTACCTACTATTTTGTAACGGTACAAGGGATACAAGCAACGTCGTCAAGGGATAGAAATGTGCGTGGGAAAATACAATTATACTTTCAAATTCCCGATTAGCAAGCATATAGGTACTTTGGTGGAAATGAGATTGATAAGTAGGAGAAAATTGGGTAATTGAATATTCAGGGGTATTCGGTAGGCAATTGATTTTGGAAAGTGTGGTAATTTCTTTAGAAATTCTATTAGAATGATTAAGCTTTTATTAGCACATGTACTTCATAAGTTTTTTTTTTTAGTTTTTTTTCTATTATTTTATTAAAAACATCTGTCTCTGTTATTGGTGGTTAAAAAATATTGTTATGTTATAAACACCAAACCACACAATGTCTCACACAATATTTACTTTTAAATATCTACAAAAATAAATATAAAATGTGGAAAAGAAATAAATACCTTTACATACAGAACTGCGTAGGTAGCTTTAATTTTACTGGAAGATGATTTTAAATAAAAATTAAAATAACCTGTACCTTTTGTGTGTCTGCCACTTCCTCAAAAATCGTATTCAATCTGCCTTATAACTTCAACATACATAATTTTCAAAACTCTCTGCAAACGTTATTTGACTATCGTTCTATCTCACCGTAATAAATAACACTGAATCCAATAACCGAAATGTATGTAGTTCAAAATTGTCAATTCAATATCCGATCATAAATTCTTTCCAAGCCGAAAATACAAATATTTTTTTGCGATATAGGTATCGTTTAGTGCCCAATTGGCGCTGTGCCTGATGGCTAGGTCCTGATAGTGATATTTATGGCAGACTATCTAGCATAAAGGAAAGTGTTTGCTATGGCTCAGATAACTTATTGTCTGTACATTTAGGACTTTGAATGGAAGGAATAGGTGGAAGATATCTGCCATTGTTTCGTGATTCTTGCGCCAAGTTGTTCTTAAACAGATTATTTGGTCTTAAAGACCGTTGAAAGAATGCTCATAACAAGTTTCAATTTTGTCAGAAAATGTATACGAAAATACTAAAAATAATAGTCCACCTAGCCGATTTCGACTACGGGACATATTATTGTGCACAAGTGTGTGCGCAAGCACAGGTGCACTCTCTATTCCTTTCACTCTCATAGCCCGATGGGACAGCAATCTGACACGACCGGAGTGAGTTCAGGCGCAGGACCAACGACTTTACGTGCTTTTCCGAGGCACGGGGGGAAACAACGCCAACTTTCAAACTCCGGTCTGCCCTGAGAATTCTGAAATGAATAACTCAGGTACATATTTTAGGCCCGATCCGGCGATCGAACCCAATACCTCTGGCGCAGTCATCGCTTTAAAGTGCGACGCTCTTACCGCTGCGCCACCGAGGCAGAGGCACGGAAATACTACCTGTTTATCGTCAAAATGAACCTATCAAACATGTCACGTACTCCGGCTTACCCACTCGCGTTCGTCCATTTCGTGTCAATACCGATTCTTTTCGCACGCTGTGACACTGACTCCATTCTCATAATAACCAGGTAATAAAGATAAAAAATTTGAGAATGTTTCTTCTTATAGAGAGTACGCTTAATTCGATAGTAAAATTACTTTTTTACGGTCCCAGCGAACTAGCTTTACCCTGGCCCCGTGCCGCCCCAGCCCTTGCTTCTTCGAACGGGTTTAAAAGTATCTTTTATCCTTTTCCTGGTTCTTATCTACTTCCCACCAGTTCTTGAGTTAAAAAAGTGTACCTAACAAGACTTTCTTTTATATACTATAGATTAAATGGTAATTCAGTGAAACTTAACTTAAAGTTTAATGCTTTAACACCCGAGCGGTTGCAGGCAACCGCATAACAATAGAATTTGCATTGTGTCTCGTTCACATACGCTTGAGGGATTAATGATATCCTTAAATTAAAATATCTTAGTCATCCAAAGTAGTATATTAGAGATAGACACCTTGCTGCAATAATTGCCTCTCATGTTTGCTGTGCTCTTGCAGGGCGTCACTTGTACTGTATCTAATACCACGCATATACCATATCATAACCCACTTGTGACTTGCAATAAAAATGAATCTGAATCTGAATCTGCTTCATTTTATAGTAGAATCCATTACAATGTAAAATTTCATGCCATCTTCAAGTCAATCAATTGTAGGTACTACAAACAAGGAGTAGCTAGAAATACCGCATCAATCATTCGAGATCATACAATTATTATCCCTTTGAAAAGGGTATAGTACTTCTATGTTTGAGATGCAGGCCATTTGTCAAAGATCTAACGACCGAACTGGTCCGAAATTGTCTTCTAGCAATTAGAGAGCAAAGCGCGTGAAATAACTAGCTGTAGTAACCGATGCGACTGAATAAAGCTAGGAACACACTGGGAAAGACACGTAGGTGTGGAAAAGAGTATAACCCAGATCATACTATGGCCTTTTAAAAGGACATCTTAGTTATTAGAAAGGAAAGGTAGTTATATCCAGTATAGCTTACTATTTATCAGTTTACATGTATTTTAAATCTAAATTAGAAAAATAAACTTTATTGTGTTTCTGAAACTCATATTATTAACCACACAAGTTTTGTACCGATTTTGTACATAAGACCTTATGTTTCTAAGACAGTTTTTTTCGGGAAGAATGACGGAAAGTAAAGACGATGTATACTTTTTCTGTACACTGCAACAAGGCACGTATACTTTGATGACCTCCGTGGTGTATTGGCTAAACACGCTGGATTTCAAGGCGTCGCTGCTCCGAGGTCCCGGGTTCCATATCCCTTTCTGGTCAATGCACAAATTATAATTTTCTATATTGTCTCAGGCCTGCGTGTTGTGGTACCACCATTGTGTCTAATAACACAAGTGCATAAGTTACTTTGGGATCAGAGTAATGTTTGTGTTTGGTGTCCAATATTTATTTTACTAGCGGTCCCCCGCGACTTCGTCCGCGCGTTTTGAGTTTGCTCCCTCCCCTCCCGTCACAGCGTGATGTTTTATATCCTAAAGCCTTTCTCAATAAATAAGTTATCTAACACAGAAGTGTTTTTCAAATCGGTTCAGCAGTTCCTGAGATAAGCGCGTTCAAACCAACAAACTCTTCAGCTTTATAATATAATTAGCGCAAGCGCACGTTGTACTTAAGCTGTGTACATTATTTGGTGCGGAGTTATGTTAAAACTGTGATAGCTCCTAAGATATTAATTGAAATCAAATGATATAAAGGGCAACTTTGTTTTCAATGAAATGCTCGTGATGATGAATGTATTTATTTTGATAAGAATAAATACCTGTGTGTTGCATTATTTTTTTACAAATTTATTAACATAAAAAAGGTTGTAGTAAGTCAACCATAAAAGATAGACTTATGCTGTCGCAGACTTTATTATAGAACTCTTTATGCTGAACAATCTTGTGATACATGATTTTTGTGTAACTTTAGCGGTTTCCGCAACTTACGCAGCGGAAGCTCTCAAAAGGAATATCTTTCTCCCGTTTTCGCAACATTTTTCATTGCTGCTGTGGTCTTGTGAGTCGTATCTTTATGTTATATAGCTTAAAGCCTTCCTCGATAAATGGACTATCCAACATAAAATTAATTTTTCAAATCGGGCCAGTAGTTTCTGAGATTAGCGCGTTCAAACAAACAAACAAACAAACAAACAAACAAACAAACTCTTCAGCTTTATAATATTAGTATAGATTGTATACTTTTTTTCCAAATTAAAACAATTTACTGAGTTCTTTTACGAGTGTTCTTATTTCTTAATACCATTATTCCATACCACATACCGAAAATGATGAAACTATCCGATGTAGCTTTGAGAGAGAAAGCGAATCATACCAGTGCCAATGACACATGCGGCATTTAAATATCAAATTCCGCATCCAAAAGCCGCAGTAGACTTACGGCCTGTGTTAGTGCACCAACACAGGCTGCAGCGATAAGGTTGAATGATACCTACAAGGATGCAACTATCAGCTACCTAGATGCTGTGTTAGAGTAAAAATATTGCGGAAATCTTATAGGTATAGCATAGCTTAGCTTTTGCTTCTGTGGTCACACCACTTTAAGCTTTTTGAGAGGCACCGCTACTGTGTGACGTTCACTTGAATTGCTGAGCTTACCAATTTTCGGGTCTAGGCAACTTGAACCACGTACAAGCTATTGTTTTTGAACTTTGTTCAAAGCTTTAGAACTAGCACAGCTGAAAAAGACTATTATTTTAACATTTCTTATGAACATTTTTTTACCCTGACCGCGAAATGGATTTTGTTTGAAATATGATCAAAAAAGTAATTCAGGTTAATTTTTTTTCTTCTTATGAAGTAAGGCGGATATAATCTAAATAATGTTATCAATTCAAGATGTAGTTAACAATAATGCACCTACTGCAAGTGGTTGTTAAAAACCGGCCAAGTGCGAGTCGGACTCGCGCACTGAGGGTTCCGTGCCAACTATAACTGAATTAGGGAATCCATTTACTTCTACTTAGTAAAATACTACAATATTTTGTTGACTACAAATATAACTTTGTTTTTCATAGTGTTTGTATGAAGTACAAAGTTATGTTTGCGGTTGTTGAAAATATGCTATATCTCAAAAACTACTTGTTCGATCCCGTCCAAACTAATTTTCGTTGAAAGTATTTATTAAGATCTACGTCATATATTTTTTTCAAAATTTACACTTGCTTCGTTTAGAAATTAGACGGGGGGGACGCCCATTTTACCGCTTTGGAAGCGTCTAGCTATGAAACGTTAGACTTTAAAAGAAAATGGTTTTAGAAACCTCTATGTTATTTTAAAAGAACTATCCATAGACAACCCACACGCATAGGTCTGACAAATTTTTTTTTTTTGTTTTAGTTTCATGTATGAGAGCCCCCCCTTAACTGTCATTATTTTTTATTTTTTGTATGAGAATCGGTAAGCGGTTAACAAGATACATCTTCCTACCAAATTTCAATTTTGTAATGCTTATAGTTACAGAATAAAATGGGTGTGACATACGGACGGACAGACAGACAGACAGACAGACAGACAGACAGACAGACAGACAGATAGACTTGACGAAACTATAAGGGTCCGTTTTTTTTTCCATTCGGCTACGGAACCCTAAAAAATAGGCATTTAATCACAGTGAAAAACATTCTCAGGTGAAATTGTAAGATACGAATCCACTTTGAAGTCAATTAAGATAGTTATGCGATTGTGGTGCAAGAAAGTTAATTGGTATCTTAACACATCACAAAGAAGCTTGTATTAATAGAGTCGTCCCAGCAGAAAAGGAAATATCTAACTAATGAAATGTGTTTAATGTGTTTTCGATCCGAAACGAAACACCTAACTTAACTGCTGAGAAGTACGAAGATTATACAACATCCGAGACTCAGATTGGCCGCATTGCTACTTTATGCTACAAGATAACACTCAAAGAACGGAGCCTTAAGTACACTTGAGTTCTTTTGGCAACCTGCCACGGATCACCTTACTAGATAATCTATGTGTATTTATTCTTGGGGGAAGGAAACATCTTTGGGCGGAAACGCTGTAAATCATTCGATTCGGTATAGAAATATACGGATACGGATAAATAATAACTATTGGCAGTAGGCTCAGTACTAAAAATTAGGTAAAAAACCTAAGTGTAAAGACATGGTCTAACTTTCATAAAGATGAAATAAGAAACCAAAAATTTGCGCACGGGCGGGACTTGAAACAGCAACCTTTTGGCTAACCGGGCCAAAAGGTTGCTGGTTGGTTGGTTTGGCCCGGTTAGCCAAGGTTGCTGGTTCAAGTCCCGCCCGTGCGCAAATTTTTGGTTTCTTATTTCATCTTTATGAATATAAAATATGACACTGTGAGTGTTAAAAACATTCTAAAGCATGGTCTAACTTGTTATCATAAAAAATAATATGAATTACAATAGATTCCAATACCAACAGCAGACACTTTAAAACTAAATGTAATATTTAACTGTTACCGTTTGTGATCGGTAGCTGTGGAACACCGCGGGAGAGGCTTATGATGTTATTTGTTTGATAATGATGATGATATTGCCGTTAATTCTATGAGAAATCAAATAAATTACTTTCGTTTGTTGTTAACTCAAAAAAAAATATGATAGAAATAACTGACAAGTAACTTATAACCATAAATTACAAACAGGATGTTTCAAGGAAATGAAATACTTTACGGAATTATTTCGCATACATTTTATTACAACCATATGCTGTCGAATGCTTTACAGCATTAGTGGTCGCAGGCAAGACTAAGGTACAGCTTACAGTAAAGAAAAGTGGCTTTTTTGCGTGGATAGGAACGTCAATAAATATTAATGAGTGATGGTAGCTTTATTTTTCATAACTATTTAATGACAAATAACACCTTAGTCTGGCCTGTGACCACGGATGCTGTATTCTACATTCAAAACGTCAGGCATATAGTTTTAATAAAATGTGCGCGAAATAATCCGTAAAGTCTTTCATATCAATGAGTAGTTCGCGAGTAAACTTCAATAGCAAATAAGATGTTTCAATGTCAAGACAAAGTGTGGTGACAGGATCACCATGCTAACCTATCTATGTACCGCTATGGGGTAGTTATCAAATAAAGCTCTATTTGGTACATATCAGTGTTACTGCTCGTTTTTTAAATATAATAAAACTTGGAGTGCGGTGATACACTTCACGCTCAAACAGTCGTGAGATATTTCAAACTTCGTGTCGTGTTATTGAGAAAAAAGATATGATATATAATCGAATACGGTTCTGATGGATTACTTTCTTTTTCTACTAAATACACAAGTATGTTTATTAACGTTTATCAAGTAACCTGGCAGAAAAAGTAATCGCTATTAAATATTATTAAGAACAATACCAGTACAAAACTCCTACAAACCTATAAAATATGTGAGTATTTTATTAAGCATTCAGAATTTAATTAAATGTTCTAATAGCATGAATCCAATTTAACCACTGACTAATTAAGCAATTAATGAATGAAATGTAAACATTATAATATCGCCATCGTTTTAGCCAATATCGTTAGGATGCTATATTGGAATTAAAAGATACTATGAAAGAAAAGTTTAATTGAATAAATAAAAAACGTGTACAAAGTCGTGTGTATCAATGTATAAAACACGCCAGATTGAAAAAAAAAACAGCAATTAATACATCCATTCAAAGAAAATAAACGGTAAGGTTAACAAATTCAGTCCTAGTAAGAATTGATAAAAATTAATAATCATCATCATCATTATCATTATCAGTCAGTCAAAGGCCGTCCACCGCTGAACACAGGCCTCCCCCACGGTTTTCCACAGCGACCGATCACAAGCGGCCTGTATCCAGTTTGGTCCTGCGATCTTTACAAGGTCATCTGTCTGTCTTATCGGTAGACGTTCTACGCTGCGTCTTTGGTCCAAAGGTCTCCAATATAGAACTTTTCTGCCCCAACGGCTATCAGTTCTTTTCTTTAACTGCCAAAAACTACGTACTTTCCTTTTTCTGTTCAGAAATTCTCAGGGTAGCCCGGAGTTTGGAGGTTGGCCATGTTTCACCCCCGTGCCTCGGAAAAGCACGTAAAGCCGTTAGTCCTACGCCTGAACTGTCTTAGTTCGTGTCAGATTGGTTTCCCATCGGGCTATGAGACTGAAAGGAATAGAGAGTGCAACTGTGTTTGCGCACACATTTGTGCACTATAATATGTCCCGCGCAGTCCGTTAGTCATTGTGACTGGCCACCGTAGTTGAAATCGGCTAGGTGAACTATTATTATTTTTTATTTCTGATCAAAGATTGAACACAAGAATAAAATTTCAGCATGTCTTACATTGCTGTAATAAAAGTTTATAAATACACAGAAAAACTAGCAGCGTTTATGGCCGCAAATGTAATATTTGCACAACACACGAGTGCACACGCGTTAGTAGGAGAGCCCGAGAAGAAGTTTTTGTATTTACTCGAGCGTGGTAATCTTACATTAGGTATATGGGATATACCTGACTCCTTGCCAAGTATATTCACCAAGTCAAGGTACTCAATAAAAACGGCCAAGTGCAAGTCGGACTTGCGCACTAAGGGTTCCGTATGGAGATACGGAAGATATCATGATCATGGATCGTCTTACTATCTCCATGATCGAAGATCATGGAGATAGTAAGACGGCAATAAAAGCGCTATCATAAATAGGAGTATTTATGATAGCGCTTTTATTGCCGTCTTACTAGTAATATACATTGTAAAACACAATTTAAAGTGCCATATTAGGTTTTGAATCCTTTGAAACGACCAAAAGTATGAGACAAAACCAGTTGCCATATCTTTTGATGGCGCTGACTCATAATTTTGATTTCTATTCCAGCCAAAAAAATCAATCAAAATTAATATTTTACAATAGTTTCAGAGTCGTATCTTTTCACGTTTTGGATCATACTATATGTTTTGATTTTTTTCACGTATCACAACCGTTTTAATGAGGGAAAAACATTGGATTCTGACTAAAATTTTCCTTTTAAAACTGAATGTTATGAAAACAGGATTCTTTATCAAAAAATGATATTTATACACTCAGAATAGAATTCTTTTTTGTTTCATTTAATCCACATGTGATATTTTTGGCTCCCCGACTATAGTTTTTACGTTGCAGTTGTTTTGTTTAATCGTGTGTATCAGCCATTACACGTGTTACGTTACAAAGCATTTTTCTTTCTTATTTTGAAACGTAACGTTAACGTTTATTTAAAAAGGTATGTTTGTGTTTTCAAGCAACCGATGAAAAAAGTTGTGATGTTGAGTAGAATAAGCTAAGTTAATAAATAACGTTAAAGGCCTTGGCTACCATGTACAGCAAGAAGGAACAGAGTGTAATTTTAATAGGTAGGCCTCTTCCTTCTGGAGAGAAGAGCCCCACATAAACCCTTCACCCGGCCAAGCGGAGGGTATACAAATTAATGCATTTTTAAGATTCTAGAAAAGGTCATCTTAGTAGAGAAAGTTAAACGCCTCCTTATTTCTAGTTTTCTATTAGCTTAGGTCCACATTTTATAATTTCCTGGATAATAGCCGTAAAATATTGTCACAATGTAAACATACTAATGTAAGTATATTTCTTATGTTGAAATTAAAACTTTGCGACAAAAACATTCATTGAGAATATTTCATAGATACGTACTATATTCATAGAGAACATCTGTTTACAATGTGAACGTTTTATACTTTGCTATATATGTGTATATTACTTTACTTGCGAGAAAAACATTACAACAAAACGAAATTCAATTCGATGTTTCTGATGTATCTGATAATGATAAAGCGTAGGGATTCCGGGCTAGTATTGTCTTTCGTTCACTTCATATTCAGGTTGTTCAAAAAAATATGCTGTACTTTTTAGGTTGAATTAATTTAATTTTTTACGCTACTCATACATTATACATACTACAGACAAAATTAAACTTAATAAAGCTGACCCCAGCTTGGGTGTGCGCTTTGAAGCGTATAACGACGCAAATGTCTAAGTAATTTTCCATCTAGCGACACGTAAGTTGCATTTAGCATCTAAGTGCCAATGCTTTACTAAATTCTTAATGTCTACCCTCCAAATGTCAAC
The DNA here is from genome assembly GCA_963924145.1 of Pyrausta purpuralis. Taxonomy (NCBI): domain Eukaryota; kingdom Metazoa; phylum Arthropoda; class Insecta; order Lepidoptera; family Crambidae; genus Pyrausta; species Pyrausta purpuralis. The sequence continues at coordinate 19,349,580 of OZ001664.1, forward strand.
ATGACACACAGAAAGGGCTTACTGAAACGTCTTTTCACCGAAAGTCTTGTATGTCTGGCACCTAAAGCTTAACAGCCTAAAAGCAAAACCATGTTTTTGAAATTCCCGTCGACACACGAAAACAACACTAGATCTTCTACCCAGTTTACAGGTATAATTAAATTTTGTCCTGAAATAATAGGACCCTTGGTAATTCGTTCCTTATTTTATTATTTTTGGCGGCCAAAGAATTATGTTTACTTTTTCCGTAAAATTTGAGTTATTTTTTATACTGGAGTGGAAAATTATATCGTAGTAATGTGTTATGGAGGTGATATTGTGTGTGTATATTGTGGAATTTAAGGGGTAATTATTTATGTGATAATTTAGAACGATATGCTAAATTAGAAATAAATGAAGTTGGCGTTTTAATTGACACTTTAAAAAGAGCTTTAAACTTATTTGTCTATTGGCATACCGTTCTGTGTATATTTTTCAGTGTATTGCTTTTAACAAATTTACGGATATTTTAGCGAATATTAATAGCAAAACCGGCCAACTGCGAGTTGGACTCGCGCACTGAGGGTTCCGTGCCAACTTTAACTGAATTAGGGAATCCACTTACTTCCCCTTAGTAAAATACCACAATATTTTGTTGACAGCAAATATAACTTTGTTTTTCATAGTATTTGTATGAAGCACAAAGTTATGTTTGCGGTTGTTGAAAATGTGCTATATCTCAAATACTTCTTGTTTGATCCGGTCCGAACCAATTTTTGTTGAAAGTATTTGCTAAGATCTACATTACATATTTTTTTTAAAATTTACACTCGCTAAGTTTAGAACTTAGATGGGGGGACGCCCATTATACCACTTTGGAGGCGTGTACCTCTCAAACGTTAGACTTTAAAAGAAAATGGTTTTTGAAACCTCTATGTCATTTTAAAAGACCTATCTATAGATACCCCACAGGCATAGGTTTGTGTAAAAAAAATTTTTCGGTTTTAGTTGCATGTATGGGAGCAATGTCTGAGCAATGTCAAAATTAAATGTAATTATTTTTTAATTTTTGTATAAGAATCGTAAAGCGGTTAACAGGATACATCTTCCTACCAAATTTCAACAGTGTGATGCTTATAGTTACAGAATAAAATGGCTGTGACATACGGACGGACAGACAGACAGACAGACAGACTTGACGAAACTAAAAGGGTTCCCTTTTTTTGCCATTCGGCTACGGAACCCTAAAAATGAATATCCTGACGTTTCTAACGCTTTGCAACGTTCGTGGTCACGGGTAGATTACGATTTTATTTGTCATTTACTTTTAGAAAGTAAACTACCATCTCATTCATTTTCATTAACGTTCTATCCACGCAGATCGTTATCAGTTTTATGATTGTTTATCAGAGTACCTATAACTTAATGATTTTATCAGATCTACCCTTATTTGGCAAAAAAATAAGAGTCTTGTTTCGTGATGCATGTTGTTTGTTGGTGGTCTATTAAATGTCGACATTTAAAAAAAAACTGTAAGTTTAACAGGTTAAATTCATATCAATTAGATTAATCTCTTCTCGCAAGCGGAGCAAATAAGAGCAAAAATAATACAACAGTACCACTGAAATATTTAAGCAAGATTTATTCCATCGTTGAAGTCTCATAAAAGCTTTAAATTAATTACATTTTTTAACGTGCAAGCGAATTTCTGGCACTGTAAAATAAACCGTATTTTCAATCGGCACAAAATAGTAATTCCTTTGTGGTTTGGCGTTAGTAAGAATTGTGGTAGCCAACCTTGCATTGTAGAATGGATGGTTGAACATTATCCTTTCAACCATAAATGTAGAGTATATTTTTCACGTTGGTATATAATTTACTTGCGTTCATTACCTGCATTGCAGCACTTCATAGGGCGGACCACGTATTTGGTGTCGGATTTGAATTACGCAAGGGGCAAATTTTTGTGTGATGAGCACGATCATTTTTTACCCAATTCATGGATGATTTTAATGTATTTATGGGAGACGCCCTCATCATAATCGTTGTCTTGGATTTGTAACACAAGGAAGAAAATTTCTTATTAAGAAATCATGTCAATTAATTAATAAATATTGGGTATTTTTTTTATAAATAATGGATACCAATCACTAAAGTTGTTCTGATCTCAAAGTAGGTAGCTAATGCAATTGTGTTATGGAAATCAGTGGTGGAATTGTGTAAAGCAATCGTATTCATTTGACAGTTCATAACGTACGGTATGATCTGTCAAACGCTTTGTTCTTTGCCGTTTGACAGATCATACCGTACGTTTTGAGCTGTCAAATGAATACGATTGCTTTACACAATTCCACCTCAGACACAGCCTAGGTACCACTACACCCAGACCCGAGACAATCTAGAAAATTTTCATTTCTATATTGGCTCGCACGTTACCGTGAGCTAACGTCGGCTTTACTCGCTAGCGACGACGTAAAACAAGTCTATAGAAAATACACAGCGCTCCTAACTGTCCCTTGCAGAAATAAAATTTTGTTGTTGCTAGCGAGTGAAACCGCCGTAAACCCATGGTAACAGTACCGACCGGAAATCGAAACCGAGAGTTCGGAGCCCAGCGTGCTTAGCCACTACGCCATGGAGGTCGTCAATAGAGAATATTGATATATATATTTATATACCGCCAACGGGTATATAAATATATATTTTAATGGAATTATCTTCGCCGTCAAATTAAATTGTATTCGAGCATTTTATTCAAATTGTATTAGTTGCTACGTTCGGGTTTATTCTTTACTTAAGTTATATCTGACACCACAAAAGAGCAAAATATTCTCATTTGCATCAAAGAAAGAATCCACAAATGCTCTATCATAACAAGTTATGAATATTTTTCATCAAGAATTCTTTAAAGGGCTTTACAATGTGAAGGTAAAAATTGTTGGCAAGCGAAACATTAGTCCTATCTGGCTTTGCCAAGATATCTTGAATGGCAGTAATCTTGAGTTGACGCGCTATCAAATGAAATAAATCATAATTTATCTCGGAGGGAGAATACTTATTGCCAGCAAAGTAAGATGTAGAAGGCGTATTTTGTAGTTTATCTGGTTTTGCGCCACGATTGCGTCTATGCGTTTTCAGTTTGCTCCTTGCACTCCCGTCGCAGCGTGAATTTCTTTGGCTTAAAGCTTTTCTTGATGAATAAGCTATCTAACACTTTTTTTTTTCTTATTAGTCCATTAGTTCCTTAGATAAGTGCTTTAAACAAACAAACTCTTCAGCTTTGTAATAGATAGTTCACAAAGTGGTATCATTCCAATGCGTTAAAATGTTAGTGTTGTAATAATTATAATACATATTTACTCAAAACATGGTATAATAATAAATAAATATTTGACAACATCACATACATTACACCGATCCCAAGCTAAGTAGCTAAAGCACTTGTGTTATGGAAATCGGAAACAACGGTGGCATTACGAACACTATATAGGGACGAACTCACTGACCCGTCTCATTGACATTAATTTATCTATGTGTACCATATTATGTATATTTAAATGATGTGTATGTTTATATAATGAATATATTATTTCATTATTTTTATATAATCGTATATAAGTAATAGGCAGTATGTATGTTTATCATTGTATTATAGTTATCTGTATCGCTATTCTCTTCTCGTTTATTGCCTCTATAACTTTACTTGCACCGCCTGTATATATATTTTTCTCTGTCCTGACCTATGGTTGACTGGTAGAGAATGCTTTTGGCATTAAGTCCGCCATATGTACCTACAATTATATGTTGTGTGCATGAAGTTTTTAAAAAAATAAAAAAATAAACGGTGGTACCATAACACCCAGACCCGAGACAATATAGAAAAGATCGTTTTCTACATTGACCCGACCGGGAATTGAACCCGGAACCTCACGAGATGGCGACACTTGAAACCAGCGTGCTAGCCACTTGACCACGGAGGTATAAATGGATATAGTATCAAAGTTTCGCTGATAAAATTGCATGCAAATCATTTGGTTGAATGTACTTTTTGTACAAAAATTGTCCGTTTATAAGGATTTCAGCTTTTTCCAAGCACAGACTCTACTGCCCTTATTTTATGTTACTGCCTCCCGTGACACTTTAGTTCAGTCCCACGAATTACGATTCGGTCCTCGAAAAATGTTTATTTTTTACTGATAGCCACGAAGCAAAACACTTTCTGATGATTACATAATAAAATACGTTACCTACATTTATATTTCTTGGATTAATACAAAAGTGTATTAATAGAGGTATTGGTTCCGGTATCAATTATTCAAAATATCAGTAACAAATATTTAAACATACAAATAAGCTTAAAACATAATTATATAACTACTACTACAAACTACTAACTCACTTTGTATTTCCAATTCGTTGAGTAAAGTGAACCGGAAAATTGGTTAGAGTTTTGACCCACCTATCAAACTAATGTTAGTTGAAACTCAAATCAAAGTTGCGTCGACTTTGGTTGGATCTACGTCCGTTACCCTCGAGACAGGACTAGGAATGACATAAGCCGGCTTAAGCTCGGGTCAGAATCCAAAGGTCAGTCAGTCAAAGTGGCAACGCGTTTCGCGTCACAAAATATTGAAGCGTAGAATTTGTAATTCGAACCTCATGTTAAAGTGTCATTTGATAATATATCGGTACCTTAGAATTGTATTTGTGTTTGGAAACAGATTAACATGTAGATATGTAATACGTTTTAGGCCTAATTTTTCCAAAGTCAGATACGAAATATTCGTCAAATAAAATAGAATGTGCCTGATTTGAAAACGTCATTTTTTTAAAATGTTGTTGGTCGTTATACAGTCTGAGAAGTTTTTTGCTGACGTTGAAAAAACTGCTATTAGCTATAAAATTCTGTAACAATAAGGGTAGTTATTGATGATATGTAGTGAGAACTAACGGTCACAATGATGGCAACGAAGTAAGTACGTGACGTATAATTTGCACTAAAAAAATTCAAATTTAGCCATCATTTGGTTGAATATTTAATTAATGATATGAAATATGCGATAAAAATAAAGTAAGACGAAGTCTTTAGAAATAAATAATTGGACTAATGACATAATAACACACCGTTATAGTAATAATAATAGTTCACTACTTAATATTTATACAAAAATACATTTCGAATATTTTACTAGAAACCACGAGGTCATATCTTAAATTCGTTATCGTTCCTTTTATTTTTGATTACATTCCGAGCCAATTTATCAGCCCCGTGAGAGTGCCTTCCTTACTCCACTGAGTTTTAATGGCGGTCAAGTTGTGATCGTAGATCCATACTACAAACAAAGACGTCACAGAGCGTGGAGGACAATTTTATGGGCTGGAACGTGGATTTGGACAGAAAAACTTAAAATAACATAGAAATACAAAATTTTATACGCAACACCTGAAACATATTATATTTTAGGAATACAGGAAAAACTATTTTTTTTAAATATATTTTGAGGAGGCTTTTGCACAGCAGTGGGACAATGTTTCCGTAGTGTAAATACTAGGTACCTAATAATGTACCTATAATCGCTTTCTCGACTGTCAATAAAAAATGTACACAACCGTATCACTATAAAGCAGGTTTGGGTTCGACACTAAAATAAGGGTCAAACGCCTTACTCTATAACGTGAAGTCTGTGTTTTAGATTCAGCTGTCCCTGTTGCTCATGCGAACATGACCATGATTGTAAAAGGGATAGATTTATATTTTAATATGTGTAATTTGTTCCAGAGTAGGGTACCAGATAACAAGCCCCACGAGAGAACTTCGATTTATGTATCGAATATTGACCCGTTGTAAAACTGTCTGGCGGGAAAGGAAATATTTTGAGGTTATGTTTGTATATAAAATAATATTTGATGGCATACGCTACAGACGGACAGAAATGTTAAAGTTAAATATACGACAATTACAAGGCAATGGTTCAAAGTAAGAGCTTCAATCAGTGTGTATTACCAGTGATAACAAACAGATACGACATGTGGTCTCTGACTATGGTCCTTTAAAGAAGCTTTTAAAATAACACCGCAAGCGATAGACATATAGGTTAATGTAGATCTTCCACGTCTCCAATGTCGTCGCACGTCGAAAATGTTTCTGAAATGGGCACTCGAACTTTCAGGAAACTGCTAGTCAAATATAAATAAAGGCAAAAACAAACAAAGTAACTCATTAAATTAATTGATCATCTACTAAAAAGAGAAAATACCTTCCACATAAATCTTTTAAGACTTTTTTTATTGTTCGTGTAAGCAAATGAACGTGGATACGTCCAGTGATAAATTTCTTTTGTTCTACTTAATCCTATCACTGATTTTATTACTACTAACTCAATGTTTACACGTTCGAAAACACATAAAATGGGGAAACGACAAAAACTAGTTTTATTTCACGACCATTTTTCAAATTATTTAATGCCAGTCTTTTTCTACGGGCAAGTCTTTCAACTACGACGTATGTACTGTCGAAGTCTGTGGCGCCTAATCACCTTAGGATCCAAATTCGCTTGGTCCTTGCATAATTATTTATTTGCAGTGACATTTGTGTTGTATAATAAATAAATATAAATATCCTTTGGACATTCCCACACATCGCCATCTAGTCCATAAGAAAGCTACTCAAAGCTTGTGTTGTGGGTGCCAGACAACGGATATAATACTTAAATACTTTTTGTTTGTAAATACATACATGATATACATAGAAAACACCCAGACCAATACAAACAGACATGTTCATGCACACAAATGTTTGTATTGTGCGGGGTTCGAACCCGCAACCCGCTGCGTAGTAGGCGATTTCTCGACCACTACACCAGACGGGTCGGGGTTGTGTCGTGTAGGCAAGCGATTTTCGTGGAAAGGTGGTTAAGCCCGCCCGAGAGACCTCGACCGTACCTAGGTTCTTGCATGCCCTTATTTTTCTTTACCATCTCGCGTCGTCTTTTGTTTAAAGTGATGCTCGATTTGATGTCCTGTTTTTTTTTTTATTGGACACCAATCACATACATTGCTCTGATCCCAGAGTAAGTAGCTAATTGCACTTGTGTTATGAAAATCAGACAACGGTCGTACCACAATACCCAGACCCGAGACAATATAGAAAAAAATATTTTTTTATTGACCCGACCGGGAAACGAACCCGGGACCTCGGAGTGGCGACGCCTTGTAACTTGCATGCTTAGCCATTACACACGGAGGTTGTCAAGCGACTTTCATTTGAAAATTGTAAGGCGGTTGTGACTTTGGAGGAATTATTACAGTCAAAGTTCTGTATTAATTTAACAAGAGACAAGTATTGGCTTATTTAAATAAGTTATTCGAATCTCTATTGTGTTCTTAACTTGTGATCTTTACAGCAAAAGTTGTTCAAAGTCAAAATATATTATTCAATTTGTTTGGAAATTAATTCACAAATACCTTAAATTGATATTCTAAGGCCTTTTTGTATGTTTCAAATATTTAAATACTTTAATTATACGCTTCCATTTTACTTAATATAACGATTATTACATAAATAAAGATAAAATTTAATTACGACAAGCGAGTTACTAATAAATTACTATTAAAATAATTAATTTCTCAGAAGGCCTACTCATTCTAGATTTCAATCTTGTATCCAAAATTTGAATTACTCTCTTAAGATAATACCGTCTTTAATTACCTTTTGGTTTTAGAGAAACGATAATAATCTTCTTTTCCATCAATTCATTCCAGAAAAAAAAAGATCAAGTTCGGCTTACATTTAGGATTTCCTATTGACGCATGTAAGCATTGGTAAGCACAAAAACAAAAGACTGCCTCGAAAGAAAACTTTCTTCCCTATCTTATTATCTAACTTTGTCTATCTAAGACCCCTTAAACACTGTGATTTTTAGCATCGATGCAGTCGCGCGTTTTGACTACGCACTTCAGCATCGAGACTCACGCAATGAACTGATTTAATTTAACACCTATGCAGTCGCCAAAATACAGTACAGTCGCCGTCAGATATATAGGAGCAGACAAAGTGACCAAATACTTCTGAACAGTTTAAAATGTCAATAAGTTCCATACACTATAAGTTACCATTAATATCAGAACATTCATTACTTCATTAATATCTGAGCAGATACTTGTCAATAACTTCTATACCCACAACTAACCAATAATATCTGAACACTCACTTGCCTGAATTTATTTATTGCATGACACTTTCATAACAGTGATGACAAGACTAAAAACTACAAAGCGTTACAAACTGCCAGCGTCATCTTACTATATTATTAACTATGAAAAGAGTTCCTATTTTTAAATAGTATTTATAATTAAGTTGGAAGCACTTCCTTCTGCAATTTTCTTCGATTGCTCAGATATTTATGAACGACTACGTAGATACATTTGACGTTATGAGTGTTCAGATAGTATTGGTTAATTTTGTGTATAGAAGTTATTGACTAGCCACTGCTCAGATATTAATGAAGTAATGAATGTCCTGATATTAATGGTAACTTATAGTGTATGGAACTTATTGTCATTTTAAACTGTTCAGAAGTATTTGGTCACTTTGTATGCTTCAATATATGTGACGGCGACTGTACATAATTTGTCAATTTCCAGCTTCTGCATTGTGACTATATGGATGCTAACGTGCATTTTCATCGCGACTGCACCCATGCTAAGAGTAGCGCAGTGTTTAAAGATTGACAGTTTGCGACTGCAACGATGCTAAAAGGCGCAGTGTATATCTAAGACCGATATCGCGATACAGTCGCGATGCAGCATCGATGCTATCGCAAACTGTCAACCATTACACACTGCGCTAATTTTAGCATCGATGTCTCTCGCTGAATTATAAAAAAAACTTTGAATGTAACAATAGGGACGTTAGCGGTCACCGCCTTACCATTTTCAAACGAAAATTGCTTGACATAATACAGGACACCAAAACGGGCATCACTTCAAACAATAGAAACGCGTAGACATGGCTCGGTTGAAGTCCCTCAGGCCTAACCACTTTTCTACGATAATCGCTTTTCCACACGACACGACACAAAATGGCCGCTCCAAACAAAACATTATGCAAGGAGCAAGCGAATTTGGATCTTAAGATGCAGTCGCTATGCAGAAGCTGGAAATCCACAAATTTTTTACTGTATTTTGGCGACTGACGACACTGATGCGTGTAAGCATCGATGCTAACGCGTGACTGCATCGATGCTAAACTTAATCTGTTCATTGTGTAAGTCGCGATGCTGAAGCGCGTTGTCAAAACGTGTGACTGCATCGATGCTATAAGTCGCAGTGTGTAAGGGGTCTAATGTTTAATAAACCAAAGTTTTATGGTAAGATGAGATAACCAACGCTCTGTTGCCCCCTTCATAGGTCAGTAACAATTTGTTTAAAGGAAATGTACAATAAAAGCGATCTTTTCCAGACAACTCTTATTCTTGGTAAATCAAGTGAACCCGTTCTAAGATTGGGTGGTTGTATCATGCAATTACTCTACATCAAATCCATTTATTTATTTAAAAAAAAAAAACATTCAAAATTGTAAGCTATTGATATTACACATTCGATTTTATTTAAATATTATTTTTATTTAAACACTTGCGTTTGCTCATTCACTTGTTCATTGTATATTGCAAGCCAGCTTACAAAGGATATGGAATTTTATGAAAGGCGGGCTTTCTCGATAAAAAGACGGATAGAAAGGCTACAATATATTAATAACCGTACGCTAAAGAATGAAAAAAAAAACTTCACCTTTTTTATATTTTATTCCGAGGATTTACATGCAAATGATAAGAGTTAATCTCAGATTTATTTGTGTATCTTTTAGAAAAGAGCAAGGTATTTATGGAATGCGAAGTATGTTTAAATTGAAAACATACTTTTTAGGGTTCCGTAGCCGAATGGCAAAAAACGGAACCCTTATAGTTTCGTCAAGTCTGTCTGTCTGTCTGTCTGTCCGTCCGTATGTCACAGCCATTTTATTCTGTAACTATAAGCATCACACTGTTGAAATTTGGTAGCAAGATGTATCCTGTTAACCGCTTTACGATTCTCATACAAAAAATAAAAAAAATATGTCATTTAAGGGGGGGGCCTTCCATACATGAAACTAAAACCAAAAAATTTTTTTTAGCCAAACCTATACGTGTGGGGTGTCTATAGATAGGTCTTATAAATGACGTAGAGGTTCCTAAAACCATTTTTCTTTCCATTTATTAATTTAGGGACTTTTACTAACGTTTCATAGCTAGACGCTTCCAAATTGTAAAATGGGCGTCCCCCTCCATCTAACTTCTAAAACAAGCAAGTGTAAATTTTAAAAAAAATATATAATTTAGATCTTAATATATACTTTCAACGAAAGTTGGTTTGGACGGAATCGAACTAGTAGTTTTTGGGATATAGCACATTTTCAACAACCGCAAACATAACTTTTTACTAAAACATAAGTTATATTTGCAGTCAACAAAGTATTGTGGTATTTTACTAAGAAGAAGTAAATGGATTCTCTAATTCAGTTAAAGTTGGCACGGAACCTCAGTGCGCGAGTCCGACTCGCACTTGGCCGGTTTTTTAACGATGAAATAACATTTGCAACATTGAAAATGTCGATTAACTAGTAGTAATACTACCATAGGTACCTAATGAAGTTAATTTATTTTCTGAAAAATATGTAATTCAAAAAACCGTGTTGAACGAATGAGAAGAGGTTATTAAAAAACCCATTTACCTAATTTTGAAGTTTTCAGTTTTGACTAAGATCTTTCCATTAATTTTGTATCAAATTGAAAATTTTCAAGATATGAGCATTTCCATGTAGGTAGCTAAATAAAACGTACCTTATGTATTTGTTATCCATCAAACCTCGCATTAACTAATATCCCATTAGGTTTTGTACAACATTTCTAACTTTTGAACGAACCTTCATTCTGAAAAGGACCCTGAAAGCAGCCTTGGGCTCCCAACTTGCAAACGTTTTCGAGATAGTTCCCGCTTCGCCGCATAGATGGCGCTTAATGTGAGTTTACGAAGTCTACAACATACAATGTTTCATGACACATAATTTATTGAAAAAATCGAGCTAGCTGAATTCGGTGGTCCATAAAAATAAAATGATAACGGTTGAAAGCTAATTTTAGTTTTTTACGCGTTAACTGCACTTTTTATTTTAGGCGTAACGTTCTTGTTTTCACTAGCAGCAAAAAAATGCATTTGTGGCTGTAACCTAGTTTCTTCTGGTAACCGCATTTCAGAAGTTATTATTTTCGCAGTCGTAAAAATGGTTCGTTAAGTTTTCGTGGGTAGCAGTTTTAAAAAGAGTTTAGTAATTAAATCTTGGCCATAACTAAAATAAGTTATAAAAATAGTTCATTTGAACACATTGTGCAGAATGACGTTAAGAGTAAAACTGTACTATTTCTACTAACTCTCACTGAATAAGGGAATCTCTGACGAAACTATAAGGGTTCCGTTTTTTGCCATTCGGCTACGGAACCCTAAAAAGGAGTGGCGTGTTATGATTTGTTGAGAAGGTACGGATAACAGCACGTCAAGGTAAACACTGCGCTATCTTATGCTGTTGTAATAAGGTCTATATGTGCTGGCGCTGTACAAAAGGCCTGTGTCATTTCTGTGGTTTAATATTCGACATTCAATTTTCAAGTTATATGTTCGTCATTCTGTTGACAGTTCACGTTAAAAGCTAGACATTAAGTTGCGCCCATTTGTTGCTTTGCATAGTTTTTCACATAGTTAGGATAAAAATAACTCCATTTGATACAAAAAAAATGTATCAAAATATATCTAGCAATAAATCATTTCTAACCTACCGTCTAAAATCACTAAAAATAAGAAGTCTAAAATGTGAATTTAAAAGAACTTAAGGTTAGCCAAAACTTGTGATCAAACAGCCATCTTTGAAATGAGGTCAGCATTACCTACAATGATCTCTGAAGTAATTACCCAAGCTTTGCCAAAAACTAGTTTAACTCGAAGGCAAAGTTAAAAAAACAAAGTTGTTTTAAAGAAAATTAATAAATAATACAATTTTTCTTGAACAAGTGTAAAAAAGTCGTAGGTTTTGTTTTCTTTTTAAAACACAGTTTTACAATGTGTCTGAATACTAGGTAGAGTTATTATTATTAAGCTACCCAACAAAAAATAAATATTGTTTAAATCAATTTGGTGCTGCCTGAGATTAGCGAGTTCAAACAAACAAACTCGTTAGCTTTATAATATCAAAGGTAAATAAGTAATAATTATATAAATAAATAAGTATACAAGTATCGATTGCAAAACCAACAACAACGGCCATATTATTTTATTGTTAGTTCATGCACCACATTTTATGACCATTATTCTTTTTAATGTTACATCATTTATTTCAGCTAATAATATGGAAATGAAAGAACGTTGAACAGTTACTCGTACGGTTAAGGGACGATTTTACCAACGTCAGTTAAAACTTATGCAACTGAATAAATATAAAACGACCGATTTTAAAACTACATTTATATAAATGATTGCTTACAAATAGGTGACGATTTCAAATTAGGCGGTTCGTGTCACAAATATTCCTTATCTAACGTTGGTAAAATTTACACTAAGTCTCGTAAATAAAACTTGCACCGAAGTTACCATCTTAGTCCGGTGCGCATCGCAGCGCGATTCGTTACTATCAATACATAAACTCCGTTTTTTTGCTAATTCATCGTTGAATACTGAGATATTTTTAAATCAAATAGTTATTTATTTTATTTACTGATAATATTGTAAAAGGTAAAAAAAATATTACATTATTAGACTAGCAAAGAAAAACGGTTTTTATTATTTTTTTTATTTTAAGGTGAACTTAAAGATATTTTTTTGATGATAAATAATAAACGGCTATTAAAGGTTCGACAGTGTTTCTATTTTTTGCTGTATTATTTTATATTAACTGAGTCTGATTTTTCAAATACAAAGTGCAATCGGGATGAGATATAATTTTAATCAACCTCGGAGTAATCAAATTCAACAGAACGACATCAAATCCTTTCGAAAAGTGATTTTATAAATGAAAACGATCATATTAATTTTGTCGATTGTGTCGTACATCTTGTCTATTTAGGATTTTTGACTATTTTTTTTATTTTGAACAGTTTTGACTATGTTGCTGGTTATTTTCTTATGTTCTTATCTTGACTATGATACCATGTATTTGATAATGTCATTATTTTGCTTGTGAATAAGCTTTTGAAATTGAGATGTCGCATTCATTAACATTGATCATACAATATACGTACTGAATTCTTTTTTTGTTTGAATTCTCGTATGATATTTAACAGCTCATTTTACTTTTAAATGGCCAATCAAGTCCTAAAATACGCTCCCACTCAACCGAAAGGAGGGTTTATTCAGAATTCACTTTTAAATGATAAGACCCAGCTTAATGTGGGGCTATTAATAACAAAACAAAGCCGTTGCAGGCTTGTATAGCGGCAATTGGTCCCACACGATAATAGGCGTTGCGAATATCCTAACTGGGTTCTCTACATTGATAAATTTCCCCCGAGGCCGAACTAAGAGCTAAGGTACGGTGGGATTAGACGAGCGTGATGTTAACCATTCGTCATTAGATTGCCGTTTGATTTTGAATTGACCCTTGGTTTCTGGATTAAGTAATTGCTAAATCAGTATGAAATTACTAGCGTATTACAGTTGTCGACAACAGTCGATATAACACGACAATAATAAACCTATGATATTTAAAACAAAAAGGCATTTAAAAACGCTCTTAAGCTGAACGGTTTTTACAAGTACAGGTTTCATACGATTATGTTAGTATGTGTTTACTTTGATTTTCAATGAGATGTCATATAATGCGTGGCCACTTATTCGTATTTCAAAAATAGTGTTGTTACTAAATAATCGAAAATTTAAATTTATTCAATTGTTATTTTGTGTGATTATATATATTTAAATATGTGTTATTAACGTGTTATTAAAAAAAAAAACTATAAAATATTCTATTTATAAATTAGGTATTCTACAAATATCATCATTCTTAATTATAAATTAGTAGCGGTTCTCCGCGGAGTCACCTGCGTAAAGAACAATGGCAAGGCCCCATACAATGTTTTACCTGAAAAATATTTTAAGCGTCTACGATTGAAAAAATGATTAAATGATAGCAGTTGCACTAAATTATCATAATCAATAAGAATTTCGTTTTGTCGAGGCCACAAAAAAAAGTTATCTTTATTTTTGTATTTTTAGGTTATATCGAAATGAACGCGTCTAATATATTAAAAATCTGAAAAAGCTACTAAACAACGTTCCTAAGAGGCAATTCGGCAGTCAAAATATAAGAATAATGCCCGAAAACAGTTGAGCAAGTCGATAATAAAGATAATCCAAATCCAAAACCCATTCAAAATAAACATCTTTTTTTATTAAATAACAACGCAGGTAGCGAAGTAGTCAAGACAAGCTACTGTCAAAGTGACGTTTGACTTTTGTTTTTTTAGACGGATGTCAGTGTTGCTGTTGTATTTTACAATTTGTGTTCATAGTCTATTCCCTTTTTCAATAAATCATTTTGCAATCAAGTTATATAGTTTTAAAATACATTCACATCTTTCTGTGTTGAAAACCTTAGTTATTTCTATTTCATATTTTTCTTAAGAGTACAATCAAATTGATAAAAATATGACGCATACTGTATTTTTTTCTTTAAATGGCAGCACCAGTGAATTTACTTATAGGATTCAAATGAGAGTTTTTTATTACATTTACAATTTAAGCCCGGCTTTTAAATGAGAAACCATTTTCATGAAAAAAACATATTAAATAAATGATTAGTTTTTGCATAGGTCACATTTTTAGACGCCTCAAAATAAACTCAGGTAAATTCCTGCCATTGTTCTTTCGGATTTCCCGTCATATATTTCAACGCAAACAAAACACATATTGTCAATTGAAGTAAAAAGGCCAGAAACCATAGCATAAAAACAATTGTTTTAGTTATCATTATTTATAGCTCTATGCATTTTTTTACATAATTAATCCCAATGAGTAAAATCTGATCTTTGAAGACTCATGTCACAAGTGCAACGCTATCAATTTGCACAACACTATTGCGCTACGTTTGCAACATTTAAAAAGAGAAAGAGCGATTAAAGCTGTTATTTTAGTCTATCTATTTAAAAAATCAGAGTGAAATGATGAACAAACAATAAACATTCGTAGAGTTTTATACGGTCAATGTTGTAGTCTATGATTATTGACACAGTTCCCGTGTTGTACCCACTCCAGTATCCGTTAGATAACTCATCTCTCGAAGTTGTCGATGAGTACGTCTAGCTTGAACAAGTGATCCAATTGGGTAGGTCCAACTTTGAGAAAGAGCTCAATCGACGAATCCAACTCGACTGGGCAGCGTTCGGGAAACTGAGCAAGAGCGTCTTCTCGTCTGAATCACCTACCACCCTCCAGTACCAGCAATGACATACGGATCCGAAAGAAGTGTCTTAATATGGGCCTCATAAAGGAGCTGAAAATCACACAACGAGCGATGGAGAGGGCTATGCTCGTTGTTTCTCTACGAGATTGAATCAGAAACGAGGAGATACGCAGAAGAACTAAGGTAATGGACATATGCCTACGAATCAGTAAGCTCAAGTAGCAGTGGACAGGGCACATAGCGTAAAGAACTGATGGCCGTTGGTGCAGAAAAGTTTTAGATTGGAGACCTTTCGACCAAATGCGCAGCGTGGAACATCCACCGACAAGATAGACGGACGGACAACCTTGTTAAGATCGCGGGATCACACTGGATGCAGACCGCTTGTGATCGGTTGCTGTGGAAAACCGTGGGGGAAGCCTATGTTCAGCAGTGGACGTCCTTTGGCTGATAATCATGATGATGATTAAACAGTAAGAAATACTAAGCTTATAGTGTAAAATTTAGGGCTAGCTGTACTAATACGACTACATTTTGGGTGGCTTTCATTTTAGCTGTCACTAGTAAAAAGCCTTACCGCTACGGTCAAGTTATGGTAATCACAAAATATCGGCCCACGTTGAAATGAATCATATAACCAAGAGAGCTTTCCTCGTATTTTTCTGAAAAGAAAAATGAATTTCCTCTGGCGCCCATTGATTTGGCTATCCCTTCGTAGATTCACAAAGCGCGCAGTAAAATTGCTGAGTGACAGTTATATAAGTTATCCTTGGGCCGCCCAAATCAATCCTTGGACGCAAATAGAATTGAGTGATACATTTAGAACATTAGAAAACGATTATTCTTTTGTCTGCTTGTTTTTGTAACCTACTACAATTTGAGTAATTAAATTAAAACACAGTATTAATCAATTTCGACTCTCGAATTCTACCGAAACTGTAGTCTCTTATGGATACGTCATTTCGCGTGCCGTTAGTGCCATCTACCCGTCTGTTTTGCAACAGTTGACCAAGTAGTTACTCATTACCAAGTAGTTACTCATTACTAGTAATTCAACTTGGAAATTGGTAACGTTTCGCTATTTAATAGTTTTGTAGAATTGTTTTAGCGGTAATATAGTGTTTTTTTCTGTATTTTTGTAAGATCACATAAGTTTTCTTTTTTGTTTCTTATTTCATCGTATGAGAATACAAAAACCAAACTGTGCGTGTTAAAACATTTAAAAAAAACATGTTTTCAGTACAAATCACTTAACGACAAAAATGTTACAAACGTATTATGTGTTTTAATTTTTTCTATTAATGACTGAGTGAATAAACTTAATGAATAACAGAGTTTAAATATCATTTGACATCATGCCGACAGTTTTTGCAATCATTCGTTCAGTCTGTATTTAAAACATACTATTTGGTACTTTATAGATAAAAAATAGCTTTTACAATGACCACACCTGCGGTCTCCATTCAAAGGTTCACACATTCACTGTGACACTCAAAAAATCTAACTGTAAAAGTGTTTAGTGCTACCTGACGTTGACTGATCGTCCCCCCATTTGGCAGTGTTCCACGCACTTCGACCTCTTTCGGGTCCATCCGTTTGTTTTTATTTCACTTTTTTGTTCCTTCCATAAACGACCTTAGCGACCTTTGTGATTAACACCTTTTTTTGCTTCCCCAAATGGAGTTGCAGTTAACTTTCATATCGTAAATAATAAAGTATAGAAGTATAGATAATAAAGTCTTTATAGTGAAGCTACGAATAATATTAACAATATTATTTTCATTCTACCTCGCACTGATAACTGTTAACTTTCTGAATATGATATGATATTTTGTGTTTATTGACTGAAACGATAACAATCTAACTGTAACTTGTGGTTTCTGAACTTGCAAGCCGCTTTGAGGTTGACATTGTAAATGACAATAAGATGTAAGCATTTTTTTATAAATTATAAGACGATACGTGGATAGAAATAAATATTAAATTACGTTCATAAAATGCAATATCGACATTCATGAAATCGCTGAGATCCACAAGTTTGTAAACAATGCCAATAATTTAATATCTACCTTAATTTAGTGAATTCAAGTTTATGCTATTATGTTGTGTTAACTTGATTGTTACAGGCAAACTTAGGTAAGATAAACACATTTTCATTTGACCTACTTTCTTATAATATTATTTCATAGCCATAGATAAACTTAAATGCCATTAAAAAAAAGACTTTCGCATAACTCACGTTAGTGTATTTTATCTTGCAATGTTGCCAGACACCCCACAGACTTGAAATAGGAGCTGCTGCAAATACAAGTAAATTATTGAAAAAAATATATTTAGTTGCACAACTGAGTATCGGCTAGGAAAATAATGTCTTCTATGAGTTATTAACGCAGTTTAAAGTTACGCGTTAAAATTAATATAGAGACAAAATTTTATATGTTTGATTTCTTTAAACGAATTTAGCATTTTGCAATATTAAAATATTATTAAAAAAACATACAAAGTAATTAAGTACATACCCCGGGCGAAATTAAAACGGATTGATTGTATACAGATTTTACTCAAAATTTATTTCTAAATTAAATTACGTTACCGTTAAAAAGAGGAGTTTGTTGTCCGTGAAATTAAATATTTACGAATATTTGTAGAGTACAATATTACATCAACTGATATTGTAAAAATATTGAAAACCCGGCCAAGTGCGAGTTCCATGCCAACTTTAATAAAATTTGAAATATACTTACTTATACTCAGCCAAAATACGTCAATATTTCGTTGATAGCAAAAATAACTTTGTTTGAATAACAAAGCTATGTTTGCGGTTATTGAAAATGTGCTCTATCTCAAAAACTACTATTGAAAAAATACTAATTTTTGTTTAAAGTCTTTGTCAAGATTTACATCATGTTTTTTTTTTTCAAAATAAGGACTAGCTTGTTTAAAAGTAAGATTGGGGGCGGCACCCATTTTACCACTTTGGAAGCATCTATCGTTCAAACGTTATACTTTTAGAGAAAATGGTTTTAGAAACCTGGCTGTCATTTTAAAAGACATCAATAGACATTACTTTTTTGTATGACAGTCATCAGGATCATAATATATAGCAACCTCTGTTTATAGCAAAAAAGAACAAAACACCTCTTTTTGTTCTGACAGATAGGAATATTTACCCCTAATGCTATTCCAAATATCAGAAATGCCGAACAATAGAATTTGGAGTTTACAGCCGCAGTGACGTCATTCAATGTCGGAGCTTCGGGCCTGTTTATTGTCTCACAGATATATGGATTTGTGATCGACAGTGAAATGGGTGCTGTTTTTAATTTAATAAATAATATGGAGCTGACTGCATTTTGCGCCCTAAGGATTAAAATGAGATCCAAATTTGATCCTCATAAGATCTGGTGCGGTTCGACATTACGTCAAGTAAAAAAATCTAAGTGACATTCTATCACACTTGAAAATAAACCGGCTAAGCTAAGTTGACTTGCGCATTGAGGATTCCGTGCCAATTTTAACTGAATTATAGATTCACTTACTTCTATGTAGTGTTTGTATGTGGAATAAAGTAATGCATGTATTTTTTTCAAAATGTACACTCGCTTAGTTTAAAAATTAGAGGGGGGGGAGAACCCAAAAAAGGTGTTTGAGGTACGAAATAAAACTTTTCATCATTTACACATCAGATGAATGCCCACACTTGGCGTTGGCAAAGCCTTTCGAAATCATACTTTTATGTTAAAACGTGTTCAATAGGACACACCACGAAAGACCACCACTGTAAGACATGAGTCTTGCAGAACAACAATCAAGGCTCTGACGTTAAATATCCACCAAACAGCATTGGATCAAAGTCATGGTTTATAGTACAAAACACCCCAATCGAATGCCAGTATAGAGGGAGGGAGGTAGAGGGTAGCCTTTGCCGCCGAGGCCCAGGCCGCGTTATTTTATTAAATTAAAATATAATCAAGAATATCTAGTTATGTAATGTCAACCATCATCAAATTACATTTTATACTGCATTTTATAGTGTTCAGAAGAAATAAATGTTTTATGTTCTAAGCTAATACACATACTGATCCCATCGAACTTCGTTTCGCCCCCGGACCCATCCCACCCTGCCCCGTTTTATATTTATTGAACGTTTTTGAAATGATGTTTATCACAGATAAAGCAGAATTTTAATGGTGAAAGAATCATTCGAATTGGTTCAGCAGTTTTGTTCTATGCAAACGAACAAATTCATCTTTATAATCTTACTATAAAAAATATCTTCTGCTTTAGAATGTTTTTAACACTCACTGTGTCATATTTTATATTCATAAGGATGAAATAAGAAACCAAAATCGTGCGCAAATTTTTGGTTTCTTATTTCATCCTTATGAATATAAAATATGACACTGTGGGTGTTAAAAACATTCTAAAGCATTAGATAGCGAAGCGTCATCAATTTCCAAGTTGAATTTATTCTGTAAAGAATAACTGCTTGGGCCATCTGTTTCATAAACAGACAGCTAGATGGCACTAAGCGTCACGCAATTGACGTTTTCATAAGAGACCACAAATTTCGCAGGTTCGGACTGACAGCATGGTAGCTCAATTGGTAAGAGCGTATGGCCCGGTCAGCCAAAAGGTTGCTGGTTCAAGTCCCGCCCGTGCGCAAATTTTTGGTTTCTTATTTCATCCTTATGAATATAAAAATATCTTCTTTTTAAAATATGCACTAAAAGAAGTATGTTAACAGACAATTGTTTTTATTGTTATAAAAACCTAATAAATCCATCTTTTCGACAAGCCATTAACCTATAGAAACAGTAAAAATTCTCCTCCAAAGTAAAGATGTAATAACTGAAATATTTATATACAAAACACGGATAATATTAGTTACATCAGAATTCGTTTATAAACACCTCTCGTTGTTTGGCAAATGACCTAAATAAACAGCGGTATACATCACTCAAGGGGGAGTATCGGCGTTATTAAAATTAGTGACACTTGATTAAATCTGTTGTGATCCAAGGAGGACGTAAATAACTTATAGCAACCCTGTTGGTGTTGTTCAGCCGCATTCCTTTTGAAGACGTTTGACAGGTAGCATTTGTATTTAATAATGTTCCGTGTTTGTTGCACAGTTTATTCTGAGATGGATGAATTTTTTTTATGTAAATCTTAAAATTACGGCCCGATTTCGCCAACGGCAGACAATGAATATTCGCCGAATATGATACAAAACGCCTAATTCGAAAACTTCACCTATTTGTCAAAAAAAATTATGTAAGAGTTATTTCAAAATCGGTCGTTTTTTATTCATGTGGACTATTTTCACTTCTTTTCGCACCGACAAGATTTCAAGATTAAATGTTAAATTGAAAGAATTCATGAAAAAATACGTCTCACATACGTTATATTATCTCAATGCATGAAACATTTGCTTAATTACTAAGATATTATTACAGATCAGTTTAGCAATCACAATTTTTACTGCCTTGCATTCGTTGACACGTAAAATATGCTTAACTTAAGTTCTTGCTACTCTTAGTTGCATCTTTTATTTAATCAACCGAAAAAACAATACATATATATTACGAATTTATTTATTTAGCCTCGTCATTACTAATTTTAAAGCATATTATCCAGGTACTAATTTAATGAAATTAAGAAAATCTCGTCATCAAGTATACTTTTCAAATTGCGACAATGACCACGTGTCTTAACGGGGCATACTGTTAATCCCATTTAATTATTTTAAAACATATTTTTATTATCAAGACATGACTTTGAGAAAACTATTTTTTGAGAGAGCTAGACGTCAAGAATGCTGGCGGGCAGCTTAAAAGCACCACTACTATAAAAACTCTTACAGCATGAGCACGGATTCAAGTACACAAAGTAATTGTAATAGATGATTGCATGTGAACTGTAGAAATAAATATTCGCACAGTATAGGCTACAAGACACTATGCATCATAGTTGAAAAATCCGAAAATTGTATTACTAACACAAATCGAGTTTAGTTAATGTTACCTAATTAAATAATATTATTTTTAATTCCGCAATGTCGCATCAACGAATAATTCATTGGCCATTATCATTAAAATACAACCTTTTGTCACATTTCAGTAAAATTATGCACCACTTATAATGGTTAATGAGTTCACTAACCGCCAATTTACTTAATTAACTCAAACTGTGTTAAAATAAATAGGTTTTAATGAAAAAACTTTACAATACCAAGCCTTTATTTATCAAGCCTTCTTCTCGTTATGAAATTAAAATAATTAGGAACCTGATTAATTGAAACACTGACTCCGTGGCATTGTTCAATTATTAGGCTGAAAATTAAAAGAATCTTAAATCTTGTTAGTATGATCTTTTTTGATTGGTAGCTGTAACCAATAAAAATGTAATTGCCACGTAGGTATAATAAAGATTTACTTAACAAATTGGTTGGTACAATTTTAATCAAAACGTACTGCTATAGAATCCAATAACAGTTAATTATCTTATCAAAAAAAGGTTAACGAATTTTGAGGATCAAATAATATGTAAAGTAAAAAAATCCGTACACTTTAAGGCTTGTTAGATTAGTATCATCATATATTTGTTCAGTTATTTTCCATGAATATACGCAATAACCGGTATTTCAAACCTGTCCCGAAAATCAAAAAGAAAGAACTCAAAAATTAACAGAAATCCACCAAAAAAACACATCACTTACCTATGTTCCCGGTGAGTCAAAATCAGCCGTCACGGGCAAACCTTTTTAGACACATGTCGCGAATTCGTTCACTTATCACCGCACCTCACATCCGAGATAACTTCGAGTTCACAAATAACACGTCCGAGCTTCATGAAGGCTCAGCGAGAACTGGAGACGCGCAGTCTCCAACCGTGTGCGTAACGCAACGAGATCGCTACGTAAAACCGTAACAGTCAGAAAAGGAAAATTGCCGGTAAAAGGGTTGGAAAGTTTGAAAATAGAAGTTGGGTCGCGGTTACGGTGTAGGTTATGATAAAAGTTTTTTCAAGATCAAACGGTTTTTGGTTTCAAGTTGGGTTAGCAAGATTTTGGTTTTAAACAACAATTTACCATTGCTTCTTGGATTTAATTTCAAATCAAAGTGGATCCTTTTTAGAATCATTCTTGGCACGAGGTTAAATTATCAATGCGATTTAGTTTTATGAGTGTACGAAACTATTAGAAAACATAAAAACAATATTTTTATTAAAGGTTTCAATTACTTTATTATTTATATTTAAAATCTATTCAATTATAGGCTTTGGAGAATGTGTTTTGGCCTATTAATATTTTTTGATACAAAAGTTTGTATTTTGAACTTGTAGGTTTATACGATTCAACCTCAAATATTATGATAAACACGTCAATTCGATTACGTCTGCGAATTATATTTCATTGTTATCCTATAAATTGATTGGTTCTAGTGTTTTTCCTCTGTTGATGTTTTGATATATCTTTATCCTGGAAGACAAATAAGATTATTATGTAGTTCTTTTGCTTCAGATCTGTTTTGACGTTGATGATATTTACTTATTTATGTGCAAATCTAACAGCTAATGATAAACGAAATTATTTTCTTTTTGTAGTATTTTGAACAATACTTTGTGAGTCACTGCGTACCGCTGCTGGTAAAATGTCGCCTTAACCAAAACCGTATGCAAATGGTTTTAAAGACCACGGGATTTGGAGTGACTATTACTTCACCACTTAAACCCTTACACACTGCGACTTTAAGCATCGATGCAGTCGCACGATTTGTAAACGCGCTTTACCATCGCGACTTTTTTTTTCTTTTTTTTTTTGGACATTCCCACACATCGCCATCTAGTCCCAAAGTAAGCTACTCAAAGCTTGTGTTATGGGTACCAGAGAACGGATATAATACTTAAATACTTTTTGTTTGTAAATACATACATGATATACATAGAAAACACCCAGACCAATACAAACAGACATGTTCATGCACACAAATGTTTGTATTGTACGGGGATCGAACCCGCACCCGCTGCGTAGTAGGCGATTTCTCGACCACTACACCAGACTCACGCAATTACAGGTTTAATTAAGCATCGATACTAACGCGCGTAAGCATTGATGCAGTCGCGCGTTAGTATCGATGCAGTCGCCAATATTCATACACAATTCGACCGTTCGACGACCCGTCTGGTGTAGTGGTCGCGAAATCGCCTACTACGCAGCGGGTTGCGGGTTCGATTCCCGCACAATAAAAACATTTGTGTGCATGAACATCTGTTTGTATTGGTCTTGGTGTTTTCTATGTATATCATGTATTAATTTACAAACTAAAAGTATTTAAGTATTATATCCGTTGTCTGGCACCCATAACACAAGCGTTGAGTAGCTTACTTTGGGACTAGATGGCGATGTGTGGGAATGTCCAAAGGATATTTTTATAAATTTTTATTTTACAATTTAACAATTTACAGCTTCAGCATCGCGACTGTATCGATGCTAACGCGCGTTAGCATCGCGACTGTATCGATGTTAAAAGCAGCGCAGTGTATAAAGGTTGACATTTTGCGACTGCATCGATGTTAACGTGCGTTAGCATCACGACGGCATCGCTGCTAAAAGTCGCAGTGTGTAAAGGGTCTTATGTGCATGAAAACTTGGCAAAGATGCGAATGACCTTATAAATACCTATTTGCATATATACAAACTGCTTGCTACGCAATGTTTTTGTATTGCGTTACATTCGCGTCTACGAAATGCTACGACTGATGCTACGAGAAAGATCGTAGCATCTTCGTAGAACTTTCGTAGAACAACGCTTATGTTAACGATCTGAAATTTGTTTATATTGAAGATATTTTGTAACTGCACCGTACCATACCCGGTCCTTGCCATGACCGTGCTAGGAACGTGTCAGGTACAAAAAGCAACACAAAAAGCTCTTTCTTGCCCACTGAACCCGTATGAACCCATATAATTATAGTATGCAATGCATTATTGCGTATGATACCCATAGTGAGTGAACCGCAATTTGTTTTATATTTTCTTGGCAAGGCTTAGGATCTGTCTCAGAAATGTCGTGATCATTCTGACAGTCTGTATCGGCTGAACTAACAATGCACAGACTAAGTTACAGCGACACCTTTATTATGGTCATCATACGCGGTTACAACTGTATCGTAGCGTGTCATGCACTCAGCATGTCAGCACCGGCAAAATAAGATTCACGTATAGCATACCACAGTATTGGTCTGTTACGGAACGGTCTAGTGGGTAAGGTATCATAGTTTTCAATACAAAGAAATATTTTTGTGTCGGACATATTCCTCGCAAAATCATAGCATCAGGTGTGGTGTACCGGCAAATACTTTGAATGGATGGCATTTTCTTATAAACTTGGTAAAATCATAATTAACTGTACAGGGTACAAAAAGGGGGTGAAAATTGATACAGAACATCAGATATTCAAGCGAGAAAAGTGGCAATAAACAATACGCCAGAAAAGTAAAAATAAACACAAGACAAGTTTTTATTTCATACCAATCACATACAATGCTTAAAAAAGAGGTTATTACTGTTACTTTTCCAAGCATTTTTACTGTTGAAAAGAGGTTTTTACTGTTGTACCTCGCAACGCACCAAAATGTCGTAGGTAAATCTCAATCTACAGATACCAGATCTACCGCAAGCAAATCTCATTTAAGTCGTTCATTCAGTCCACGATCACTAATTGAAACTACACAATGAACATCAAACGCTGTAGACAAAGCGGTCGGATGCGGATTGTAACAATAGTACAAATTACTAGCTCGTCTTTAGCTTAACTATGTCGCAGAAATAGATTGTGACGGTATCTTTGAGAAAATCTTGAATTTTAGTAAGGATTAGTAGTTTCTACATTTTTGTTTTATTTTTCATATTGCTATGAGCTTGTACTGTCTGCAAGGAAAAGGCTTCTCTACCTCTTTCAACTTTCTTGTACCAGACAATGAATTGACGGGGCGTCTCTCTCGTCCCTCTCGCCTTTACTCTCCTCATATGGGGTTCATTTATCACATTCGCAGCAGTCGTAGCGTCTTACTGTCCCCATATCGGGTTCTCTGTACTGTTAGCGTCATGTATTACTCTCCCCATATGGGGATTGATTGAGTAGTCGATTTTAAATCGATGACAATTGAATACTGGGAAGTCTTTAACATTTAAACGGTAAAATGAGCAATCCATAGATACCAAAAAGTTGGGTGTTCCGACTAGTTTTTAGAAGGTGGGTCTTGTGAATAGACCCCATGTACTAAAATGTAGTTATTACGTTTTTTATTTATCCTGTATTTATAAAATTTGTTCTATGGTGATAAGTTATCTTATTTATATGAAAAATATTATGTTTCAGTTTTGTTTCGAGGTATTTGAAGGTATAATTGAAAATTTATAACGTAAACATTTATTATAAATACGATGAGTCATGTTTTTCCCCGCGCTACCTTCTTTATCGCCTCAGTATTAATAAAAATATTTCAGAAACGTAATATTTAGTAAAACAGTGTGATAGCTTATACAATAAACAACAAATCGCCGTTTACAAAATGATAATAGCTCATTCCTACCGCGAGATATTTATATTTTTGTAAATTGCGCGGCCCGCCCGATGGCGGGCGCTTGGTACCAGACAGAGTCGAGGCCACGTGTGCGTCGAGGCGCTGCTAAAATTCGCAGTGTGTAAAGGGTCTT
Organism: Pyrausta purpuralis; assembly: GCA_963924145.1. Lineage (NCBI taxonomy): Eukaryota > Metazoa > Arthropoda > Insecta > Lepidoptera > Crambidae > Pyrausta > Pyrausta purpuralis. The sequence continues at coordinate 19,375,763 of OZ001664.1, forward strand.
ATGTGCATGAAAACTTGGCAAAGATGCGAATGACCTAATAAATACCTATTTGCTTTGCAAGTATACAAACTGCTTGCTAGGCAATGTTTTTGTATTGCGTTACATTCGCGTCTACGAAATGCTACGACTGATGCTACGAGAAAGATCGTAGCATCTTCGTAGAACTTTCGTAGAACAACGCTTATGTTAACGATCTGAAATTTGTTTATATTAAAGATATTTTGTAACTGCACCGTACCATACCCGGTCCTTGCCATGACCGTGTAGGAACGTGTCAGGTACAAAAAGCAACACAAAAAGCTCTTTCTTGCCCACTGAACCCGTATGACCGATTATAGCTAGTAGTTCCATCAATAGTCACAACCAAACACGCAATTCTAAAATCATCAAATGCACACAAATCAACCTTGCTCGCTGCAAAAATGCACATCAAGAACTGATTGTATACCTTTCTAACTCTGATAGCAATATTGTTTTCGTTACCGAACCCTACACTGCCAATGTTGGTATTATTAAAAACGTACCTGGATACTCTATCTTTCAATTTTGCACATCTTCTCCTGTCAAATCTGCCATATTAATAAAGGACGGGACCTTTAGTGGCCTAGGAATAACTAATTACTCTGATTCCAACTTAAGCATTGTCCAACTGAAAAATAGGCGCGGTCATAAAGTATATCTGGCTTCTGTCTACGTTCCACCTCGTGTTGACGAAAACAACACAATTGGCAAGCTGGAACAGTTCCTTAGGGGTACTTCGGGTGCCGCTCATGTAGTCTGTGGAGATCTGAACGGACACCACACAGCCTGGGGCTCCCCATCGTGTAATCGAAGAGGTAACGATATCTATGACCTCATGACACTCTACAATTTAAATATCTGCAACATTGGAGATGAACCAACCTTTCAAACTGTCATAAATCACATCCCACGGCAGTCAATAGTTGACATCACGATGATTGACGATAACCGGCGTTTATCTGTATCTGATTGGACTGTTGACTACAATATCTGTCCATTATCTGATCATAACGCCATCAGTTTCACTTTGTCTATTGGCACTTGTCCCCTCGCAAAACCAAGTAAACTATCCACATTCAAATATTGCACTAGCCAAGTCAAATAGGAAGAAATAAAACCCCAATTTGTTACTGAAATGAGAAGATATTTACCCAGCAACCAAGATTTTCAATCTATGGATAGCAATGCCCTTAATATTTATACGGACGAATTTGCAAAAGCCGTTCAACTGTCCTGCGAGAAGATTTTACCTAAATCCACCGGTCCCCCACGGCGTGCACCTTGGTGGAATGATCATCTAATTAATTTAATTAATACGTTTAATTGGTCTTGAGGAACTTAAGCGAGCAGTCATCTCCAATCACCACCGGCTAAGTAGGGCGGTCCGACGTCAACATCCACTGGATGATCTTTTACGCGAACGAGACGAATTAAAACATGAATACTCTACTGCTTGCCGTACTGCTTCATCGGAACACTTTCGCGAGTTCTGCAACAGGCAGACAAAAGAGAATGTATGGTCCGTTACCAATCGGATAATTAAAACACGACCTCTCACTCAACCCCCTGCAACCTTGAAACTCCCCGATGGGTCGTTTACTCTTGACTCTGAAGATACAGCTCGCAAGCTTTTAGACAACTTCTACCCATCCGACACACCTGATCTTCCTGGGGTACAATGTAGATTCCGTTCTGAAATGCACTCGACCATGCACACCTCAAACGAACCACTGTTTACTTACGAAGAGATCCTCACAGCTCTCAAGGGGATAAATCACAAAAAGGCTCCCGGTCTCGATCATCTGACCTCCGACATTTGTCTTAAGGTAACTCAATGGTTCCCGGATGAAATTCTGGGCATCGTCAACTGCTGTCTTCGCATCCAGTACTTCCCAAAAAGTTGGAAAACAGCCATTGCTAAAATAATACCCAAACCTAATAAAGACAACTACAACCTTCTAACCAGCTTCCGCCCGATAGGTCTCATCAATGTTTTCGGGAAGATGCTGGAGAGATTGATCGCAAATAGGCTCATACATCATCTTGACAGGACCAACAATAGCGCCCCCAATCAATTTGGATTCAAGTGCCAGCGGTCAACAGTGATGGCTATAAAAAGTGCCCTCGATATTGTTGAAGCGGCTAAGTTGCGGGGCGAGCAGGTAGTCGGAGTCTCGCTGGACATAAAAGCAGCCTTTGACCGAGCTTGGTGGCCAGCCATTTTTCACAGGCTCCGAGCTGCCGACTGTCCGGCGAACATATACCAGCTGCTTATCAACTATGTCGAGGACCGAGAAGTAATTATCAACTTCGCGGAAACCACGGTTCACAAGGTTATGTCTAGGGGTTGTATCCAGGGATCAGTTCTTGGTCCCATGCTTTGGAACATTGTACTAGACTAACTCCTGCTCATGTCGATGCCCGCTGGATGCCACCTACAGGCATATGCCGATGACGTCCTTTTACTAGGACATGCAAAAGATATAATCGAGCTATAAGAAATCGTTAATCGCAGCTTAGATGCAATCATCAATTGGGGTATGGAAGTAAAACTTGAATTTGGTCCAAATAAAACTCAACTCATCGCATTCACTCGCAGGGCACTTTTGGCAAAAATTTACGTCAACAGTACCTTACTTCCATTCACTGACAAGATTAAGTACCTGGGAATAGTGATTGACCACAAGCTTCTCTTCAACAAACACATTGAGCATGTTATTGAAAAGGCTAAACAAATATACACTAAGCTAACGCTGTTTGTTCGTCCTACCTGGGGCATACACTCTGACAATGTTAAGACCTTGTACCTCCAAGTCATAGAACCTATAATCTGCTAGGAGCGAGCATCTGGGCCCGAGCCGTCAGAAACCAATGCTCTTCACAAAGGCTTCTCTCTCTACAACGCTTGTTCGCCATCAAAATCATTCAAGGATTCAGAACTGTCAGCACAGCCGCCTCTATATCTATTGCCCATCTTACACCTTTGCCTGCTAAAGTCCTCGCCATTGCAGATATTGAGCGCTCCAAAATGCTGGGAGTATCATCATACCTCCCGGATGACGTCCCCATAGAGACACTGTGCCCCCCTGCTGACCTTTTACATCCATCACTACGCAAAGGTATCGAGTACAAGGAGATATATACTACCACTGATCTTGAACTGATTAACGCCAATAACACATGGAAACTATATACTGATGGTAGTAAACATAAACAAAAAGTTGGCGCAGCTATTATCATCTTCGATCCAGACGGAACGCAGAGAACGGTCGTTAAGTTAAAGCTGCATAACTGTTGCTCTGTGTTCCAAGCAGAAATGTTTGCTATACAGAAAGCCACTGAACAAATACTGGCCCGAAACCTACCACATTCTATAATTCTGTCGGACAGTAAATCCGGCCTTCAAGAGTTGCAAAACGGCAGTAGCCAGAACAAGATAGCTGTTGCCATTAACAAAAATCTCGTGCAAGCTCAAGCAGCAGGATTGGTCGTCGAGTTTGCATGGGTGAAAGCGCATACCGGCCTCCCTGGAAATGAACTAGCGGACACGGCGGCCAAAGCTGCCGCCAACTTACATAGAACTCCGGATTTTATGCACACTCCCATTAGCTACATTAAACTTCAAAATCGCCATAAATCTTTGGAAGCTTCAGAAGCGCTCTATTCCAACCCAAATACCTGCTTATACACCAAATCCCTCTTTCCAACGTACCAAAATCTCGTCGAATATCTGTCACAAGTCAAGCCTGTTTTTGCAGTTACACAACTATTAACTAATCATGGTTACCACAAGGAATACCTGTACCGCTTCCATATTACTGCAGATGATAAATGCCCATGTGACAACACACAAACTCAAAGTTGGCCGCATCCCCTGCAATCCTGTTCCCGTTTTAGTGCGAAACGATTTACCCACATCACTATATGCAATGACCTGAAAATAAGTCCCTTTATCTTATCCGAAATCTGCACTAAAGACTCCACCCTCAATTCTTTCCACCACTTCCTCACCTCAATAACCTTAAAGAATTCAATAGAACTTAAACCATTACCCCACAAAAACAGCTATAAAGTATCAAAAAATAAGAAACCAAACTGTGGTAATCGCGGCAGTACACCATTAGCTCCGCGAATACGACAAACCTTAAGTCGGTTACAAAAAAAAAAAAAAAAAATTATATTTTCTTGGCAAGGTCTACCTAAGGATCTGTCTCAGAAATGTCGTGATCATTCTGACAGTCTGTATCGGCTGAACTATCAATGCACAGAATAAGTTACAACGACGCCTTTATTACGGTCATCATACGCGGTTACAACCGTATCGTATCATGGCAAAATACGATTCACGCATAGCATACCACAGTATTGGTCTGTTACGGAACGGTCTAGTGGGTAAGGTATCATAGTTTTCAATACAAAGAAATATTTTTGTGTCGGACATATTCCTCGCAATCATCAGGTATGGTGTACCGGCAAATACTTTGAATGGATGGCATTTTCTTATAAACTTGGTGAAATCATAATCAACTCTACAGGGTACAAAAAGGGGGTGAAAATTGATACAGAACATCAGATATTCACGCGAAAAAGTGGCAATGAACAATACGCCAGAAAAGTAAAAATAAACACAAGACAAGTTTTTATTTCATACCAATCACATACAATGCTCTGATTCCAAGCCTTAAAAAAGAGGTTATTACTGTTACTTTTCCAAGCATTTTTACTGTTGAAAAGAGGTTTTTACTGTTGTTCCTCGCAACGCACCAAAATGTCGTAGGTAAATCTCAATCTACAGATACCAGATCTACCGCAAGCAAATCTCATTTAAGTCGTTCATTCAGTCCACGATCACTAATTGAAACTACACAATGAACATCAAACGCTGTAGACAAAGCGGTCGGATGCGGATTGTAACAATAGTACAAATTACTAGCTCGTCTTTAGCTAAACTGTGTCGCAGAAATAGATTGCGATGGCGTCTTTGAGAAAATCTTGAATTTTGGTAAGAATTAGTGATTTCTACATTTTAGTTTATATTATAACTAGTGGTCCCCGCGACTTAGTCCGCGCGTTTTCCGATTTTTTCTCGCCTTTTAAACCTTCCCTAGACCTCCACGAATATTTAAAGACTAAGATAAGATAAATCCGTTCAGCCGTTCTCGAGTTTTAGTGAGACTAAAGAACGGCAATTCATTTTTATAAATGAGCCTGTACTGTCTGCAAGGAAAAGGCTTCCCTACCTCTTTCAACTTTCTTGTACCAAACAACGAATATGACGGGGCGTCTCTCTGAGACTCTTAAATACATTTAACATGCATGACTTATAGAGATGAAATAAGAAACCAAAAATTTGCGCACGGGCGGGACTTTAACCAGCAACCTTTTAGCTAACCGGGCCAAACGCTCTTTTCAATTTAGCTACCGTGCTGTCAGTCCGACCCTGCGAAATTTGTGGTCTCTTATGAAAACGACAATTGCGTGACGCTTAGCGCCATCTAGCTTAGCTCAGCTGTTTATGAAACAGATGAAATTTTGGTTTCTTATTTCATCTTTATGAATATAAAATAAGACACTGTGAGTATTAAAAAACATTCTAAAGCATGCATGACTTAGTTACAAATGTTCGTAATCATCACACAAACATTTGCCCGATGCGGGATCCGAACCTGCGACTGCTGGTTCAGTAATCAGGACCACTAACCATTGCACCAAACGTGTCGTCGAACATAATGTTTTATAAATTGATGAAAATTATAAAATCTGCTCATACTTCCAACAAACTGCGTTTAGTTTAATTTTAGATTTTCCGTGAATTTGTAAAACAATGCTTAAACTAAATGGTTATCACGAAAGAGGGATTTCATTTCATGATTATTGCATTACGTAAAATATTACACGCAAGTGTTACCGGCGGACCTACATTTATAATATTATTAATAATATAATAACATAAACAAATCGTAATTGAGTTATTCGCGAACAGGTGTTGTTTGCAAAGGGTACACACTGACAAACAATGTAACACATTAACGGTATTATTATTATTGTAATACAAATGTTGTCCTGTATTTTCCCGTTTTCATCACGGAGAATGTGAAATAAGCACTTTTTACCTTTGCAAGTTTTTCCTTGTTGATCTTCTAGGGGAAAATAGTTTGTTTATTGTTCCGACATACATAAAAACGTTAATTTGTTTTCAATATTTTTTTGTATTAAACTGATTGTTATTGAATTTGTTTACGGGCCAATTTTTCAAACGTCAGATAAAATATAACTGACTTATAGAGTATAAAGCGACTGGTTCTAAAATGAGCGTTATATACATATAGTTGTAATATTATGTTATGTATGTTTAATAACCTTTTTTTAAAAAAAATTTTTGATCTTTTGGTTTATGATATGTCAACTCAATAGTTTATCTAAGCATTTAATTTACTGGATTCGATAAATAACTGAAAAAAATAGATATACGATTGCGTACAAATACAAGCAGGTGTCATTTTCAAATAAGCCATATTGTATTTTGTTCGAAGAATATTTCTCATCTGTTTATTGAAAAATCTGGCCTAAATGTATTTGGCCAAAAAGAATACTATTTTAAATTGAAATTGTCGTAAGACTTGCTTTAAAGCTTCAACACCCGAGCGGTTGCAGGCAACCGCATAACAATAGAATTTGCATTGTGTCTCGTTCACATACGCTTGAGGGATTAAACACCATTATTCATTGCCCTATTCTAGAAGTGTTGTTAATTTTTTTTAAAATACATCAGGGTAATAATGACAGCTGTCAATGTCAAAGACAAGTTATTTGTCAAATTTTAGCTGAGTCTGCTATATTTACAGTCTGGGATAAGCATCATCATCGTTACCAGCCAAAGAACGTCCACTGCTGACCCAGCGACCGATCACAAGCAGTCTGCATCCAGTTTAATCCTGCGATATTTACAAGGTCGTATGTCCATCTTGTCCGTGGACGTCCTACACCGCGTCTTTGGTCGAAGGGTCTCACATCTAGACCTTTTTGCCCCAACAGCCATCAGTTCTTCACGCTATATGCCCTGCCCACTACAAATTGAGTCTACTGATTCTCAGGGCTATGTAACGGACATACCAACCGACCTTCTACGTATCTTCTCATTTCTAATTCGATCCCGTTAATAAATATCAAGCATAGCCCTCTATTACTCGTTTACTGACTTGAGCTTTCTTTTAAGGGCCATAGTTAGAGACAATGTTTCGGATCCATACGTTAGCACTGGTAAAACACACTGGTTCGTCTTCAGACATTGAGGTAATTGAGTCGAGAAGACTAGAAAAATAACTTATAATAAAATTATAATGCTTAAATGAAAAGTGTTTTTTTTTATGCAGTATAAAACTCTACACCCATTAAGGTCAACTTGCGCAGGTCCGATCCGTGCTTCGAGTAACAATCTGATGCGAAGTTAAGAATTGTGTTTCTGCCTCTGTCAACTTCAATGAAATTGACTTATCCCAGAAATTAATTCTTTCATTTTAAAACCACAAAGCTAAATGAGACAAAGACTGCAGAGAAAGACAACCATATCTATAGGCAATGTGGTAAACAGTGGGTAAGCTGGCAAAATGCCATGGCCCCTTTATAAGATCGCAGGTCGTCTACTTATATTAGCGAATGTAAGTCTTAACGGGAGATAAAAATACCTTTTTATTGCTAGTCGGTAGAGGTAATACCAAAATGTGGGTAGTATTAGATTAGTGCTATCATCGATGTCGACCTGAAAGGTAAACTTTGTTAGGTTTTCGGAAAGCTTTCAATGTTTTTTGATGGCTTTGTTTTTCTTTTCTTTTCTTTTCGACAAAAAATACTAATAAACCAATAACTGTGAGATGAGTATATGGGTGTTTTCAATTTAAATTTATATTGAAACTTATTTTGAATGCATTTTGTATTTTGTGTTTATTTTGCAAGTAGATTTGCAAGTTATTTTGCAAGTAGACCTTAGGTTGTTATATTTAAAGTAAAGAAAGTGAATAAGTAGCTGCCATTTTTTTCTAAATCTTTTTTTTAGGTTTGCTTAATTTTATTTACGAACCAAAATAAAATTATAATACAGTAACAGTTTAATATTTCATTGCCATAACGAACAAAGATTCCATAATCCATAAATCTGTTACAGAATTCCTTTAACACAACCGCTACAACTTAGATACGTCGACAAATTGTTCCAAACTTTCTATTTCGAATCTGTTTCGGCAAGAATAAATATGCATTCTGTTCTGCTAAAGGAGCTTGCATAGAAGCGTAGTAATAAATTGCACTTCTGTGGAATACGACTCTGCACTTTGCTGGTTCCGCATAAGATGTGTGAAAATTTGATGTGGCATTTGTTTATACTGACTGATTGTGATGACACAATGACGCATTCAAATTCTAGTAAATAGTCAACCATACAGAACCTTTATGCACGTGGCCTATATAATACGAGCAATCATTTTCTACAGAGTAAACTTAGTTACCTTGATCTGGTCGTAGTGCCCTAAAATGCTGTAACTCAGCAATCCAAAGTTACAATCCTAATAAAAGTATATCAAAATCGCTAACTGGACACATTAGTTTGCAATGCATTGCTGGGTCAATTTATTTTGTAAAAAAATAACAATGTATAATTAAATAACTGAATACTTAAAGGACCTATATTTTTGCTACTATTACAGTCCATACCCTGTTTAACTTTCCAAAGCTGTTCATATTTAGCTAGGGAAATGAAAAATACTTTCTGAAGGAGAAGATATTGTGCAGACATATCCTCCTCACCTGGGCTGGCTCTGTAGTACGGGTTGGTGTATTGAAATCATCATTGACATATTATGGAATTTGACGTAGTCTTCGCTTAAAAACCATACAAAATAAAAGTGAATAACTATCTAAAATATAATAAAAAAAGTAACGAGTTTTTTGACAGCAGTTTAATTTTTAAAATAGTTGTTTGATTCAAAATTTGAATCAAAAAATAATTTAAAAAAAGGTATTTCAATTATATTCAATTATTTATAGAATTAAAATCAAAAACAATTTTGATAAAACTAACACTGTACCCTTAGTTGAACTACGAGTATATCTGATTGAACTAAAAAATAATCATCATGCTATGACTTCTCATTTTCGAGAATCTTGAGACAAACATACAAATATACAAACATACATCGTCGTCTAATTTAGGAGCTAAGCTGTTATCGGTGTAGATTTTTTCATTATTTACGCTTTTCCGCCATTCTCTAGACCTCTTGATAGGAATCTAATTTAAGTTTTGCTTTATTTAATGCATACAGCTTATTCTTGGTCTTCTTCTCTTCCATCTCCTTTATATTCTTTACTCTTTTATTATGCTAATGAAACTTTCGTGTCGTATCAAGTGTCCCATCATTCTCCCTTCTACTCTCAATTGTTTCTATTAGTTTCTTTTTTTCCTTTACTATGTTTAAAAATTGTGTTTGTTGTTTTTTCTCCGTCCACCTGATTGTTTCTATCCTTCTCCAACACCACATCTCCAAAGTCCACGTTTCACACCCATAGAGTGCTATACTCCAGTATACACTTTTACAAGTTTTTTTGCAAACACTGCTGGATATCTTGGATAAAAGTAAGTGCTTTTAAAGTTAAAAACTTGTATTGCCATCGCAATCCTTGCGTTTATGTCTGGTGTAGATCTAGAGTCGTTGGTTATTGGGCTGCCTAGGTATTTAACGTTTTTAAACTGTCCTACAAATCATTTATCAATAGTGATACAGCTAAATATTTCTTCCATTAATGGAATTTGTGTTTTAGCTTCATTTATATTAATTTTATGTCCAAAGTCTAATTAATATATATGATGTACATATCTTTAACTAATTCTTCCAATTCTGTCTTATTTTCTACTATGGCTGCGATATCATTAGCAAAGGGAATGAATTTAAATATTTTCCCGTTAATTTTTCACCCCCTTTTATGATTCTAATATTTTGCGTATTGCATACTCTATGAATACGTTAAAAATAAGCGGCGAGAGAGGACAACCTTTTCTTGCTCCCTGTCTTATCCTTGACTTTTCTCTGTACTTCTCCCATTTCGACTATCATTTCTTGGTTTATACAACTCAAAGATGATCCTTTTGTCTCTATAATCCAGTCCAGCCTCCTTTAGAATATCCATCAATTTCATCCAATTAAATTTCATACAATAAAAGTTAATTAGACTAAAATTTATTATTTATTTTAGGAAAACATAACAGATTGCAATCAATTTCATTACATTAAGATACTTATAATGGTATTGAACTAGATAGCAATCCCAAGCATGTTTCACGGCCATTACATAGTGGTGTCTCCTAAATTAAGCAATATAATTTAAACATAACAATTAAACCAATTATACTATAAGAATTTAAGCAAAATAAAGATAAAGATGAGCAGAAGTAGCACACACACAACTATTCATATATTTTTTTCAAAAGGAATACCCTCAATAATATTCTTGACGAGTGTCCGGAAACGAACCAAGTTAGAGTTAAAAATACCCAGATCACTGCACTGTTGAGCAAATTTCTCATACATACACTTACAAAATTTTGCACGTATTTGGAAGCCTTAATAGATAAACATAATCAAATTCTAACAATATCACATACACACATTTAAATGATTAACCCCTTTTTATTCGAAGTCGGTAAAATACATTGTGAATTTCTATTGGAAAAGAGTTTTATTCAAACATTTTTTTATATGTATATGCCGTATCCATACTGACCAACCGACATACTACAATATCCTTGTTCCTAACGAATTTCCCAGTCGGGGCCAACTATCTAAGGTTGGTTTAACTGCATAATTGTTTTCGTTAAGTGTCACGAAACTTCGACAGAATTATTACTTCTTAGCACTTTTGTGTTAGGAGTTAGGCAGGCGAAAGTAGTTTCGAAGATTTTAAGTAGTTAGCAGAGTTATCCTGCACACAATAAGTTTAGGGAGGTGTAAAGAAAGTTATTCCAGATGTTTGAGTTACCAACTTTTGCAGTTTATCTACGCATTAGTTAAAATTTAATAGTAAAAAGATTTAAAATTGTTTTTGACTATTGAAATGTTATACATTAACAAAGCTAATTTCATTTATTACACTTTGATAAATAACAGACAACATATCATTTAATTAATGTATTATATCACAATGTCACTTCTAAATCCAATTTGAATAAAACATTTTTATAACCCCGTAGAAGTACGGGGTACTTTAATAAACGAATGCTTTTACATACCTACTTTTACAAATTGATGTTTTTATTGTAAACTCTGTATGTTTCCATTAAAAGTACAATACATAATACGAGAAATATAGAGTTGAAAACATAATAAGTTGGTGCATAAAGTATAGTTGAAAAGACTGCTCTACTACCAAAATAATTGTCACACTAGCTATTTCGTTTAATGTGAACAATCTGTGTCAGTAGTCCACTTGCCAGTGTTGCCAATAGAAAAAAGTTCCAGCACTCGAACTTTATGCAACTAGTTACTAGCTAATCGAGTTTTAACGAAAGAGTGGCCAATTGCCGTCAGTCTTACACTCTTGATTGTTTCAATTTAAAACTAGCCAAACTTTTTTTACTGAATTGCCGAGCGAAATTTTAGTAACTACAAAATTGAGCCAATTCTCGATTTTACTGGACTAGTTGGCTTGTCGTTTCAGAGTTTTTTGGGGTAGAACTTATATCGGATTTTGCAGTCGCAAATTTTGATTTAAACTAAGAACTTGAATTCCAGCTTCACCCGTAATTACTTGATGATTTAATGTATTGTATGTTTCAATGAACGTACACAAAAATGAAGTCGGTTAAAAACTATAAATACACGTTACTTTTCTGTATTAGCTAAATTTGTATATCACGTTCTAGTTAGTTGTAATTTCAATTAATTTTTAACCGACGTCAAAAAAGGAGGAGGTTATCAATTCGACTGTAGGTTTTTTTTAAATGTTTGTTACCTCATATCGTAGTCGATAGTCGACCGATTCGAAATTTTTTTCGCCTACTTAGAGGGTGTACCTTCTAGTTAGTCCCATTGTTGCCGATTTGGAATCTGAAGATGGGATCTTGGTGTAATCGAGGGAAAACCTCAAATTTTAAAGGCACGTATAATGTTGTTTTAATAAAATCTTAATGTTGACGTATTGTTACGTCTGATAGTCCACATTTTGTGGGGCTGAGCTGATGGTGGAACTCCTTAACGCTTAGGAGTTCAGTAATTATAATGACAGAACATATGATAGGTAGCTTGTAGCTTCTTAAAGAACAGAGTCATAAGGTGCAACTTCCCCCCCCCCCCCCCTCTATCTTGTAATCTCTAAAAATGGAGAAATAATATTAACTTAAAAAAAGTAAAAACCAACTTCAAAACCAAAATGCACTAAAAAGTCTTAAATAAACTCTTGATCATTGAAAGGAAAGGAATCCATTTTAGGGAAACAATTTCGTTTTGTAGTCGGTGCCATCACTTTTAAAATTCAGCCTCACCTGTCGCAGCACCGACTCCAAAAAGAAAGTGTTTTCCTAAAACGGATTCCTTTCCTTTCAATGTTCAAGGGTTTATTTAAGACTTTTTAGTGCATTTTGGTTTTGAAGTCGGTTTTTTTATTTTATAACGTCATTTTTGAAGAGCAATAGTTTCTTTTCATATAATTTTACACTCATCACTTAACAACATTAACGTTATTGCCAACCTGACAAGCACCTATCGTCATTATTTCTCAAAAGACACTTCATCATGCTAGATTTGCAGCGTCATAAATTTGGCATTACTATTATGGTAAGCTTGGCAAACTGCTCTAAATATAAAAAGCTTGGTCGCTAGCAGGATATCGTTTGTCATACAATTACCTCCAGCTCCAAGCCTTGTTAGTTGGATGGCAGAGAATAAGTGCAGCTGGAAAAGCCTTACAACTAAAGTGACAAATAACTTTAACATCTTCTTATACTTTAAAGTCACCAGAATTTCTCGGACTCGTATACCTTTCAACATCATTATCAACCAAAAAAACATAGACCTCCCGAACTGTTTTCTACCGACGACCGATCACAAACGGTCTGCATCCAGTTTGGTCCTGCAATCTTTACAAGGTCGTTGGTGGAGTCCAACTTGTTGGTAGACATCTTACGCTACGCCTTTGGTCGAAGGGTCTAGCTTAACTAGTTAACTTTTCTGCACCAACGGCCATCCATCTTTACGATATGTACCGCCCATTACCACTTGAGCTTATTGATTCTCAGAGCTATATCTGTTTTTCCTTCTATCGCTCTTTGTTCAATGTGCATGTATGTGATATTGTTGGAATTTGATTCCAAACACGTGTGCTAAATTTCGTAAGTGTATGCATGTCAACAAAATCCCATCAAAAACAATACTTGTCAAAAAAACCAAGTCTCACAACTCAGTTGTTCTGCGGTAAAAAGTTGTGAGATCCATGTAATACCAAGTCGGTTATTAATTTATTGTCTCTACTTAAGCGACTTTCTGTCTTAATACGGCCAGTCTCTAGGACCACGATCGTGGTTCATAACAATTGAAAATCAATTGTGTCTGGAATCTCCGTACTCGAAGCATTAAGTTGTTACGTAATAATTAACAGCATCTTATAGTGACGCATATCAATATTAAAATTCTTTAATGTTTTGTATAAATATATTGAGACTTGGCCATCGCCTGAAAACACGTGTAAATTCAATCGCCTGAAAACATATGTAAATTTAATTATTTAGTGCGATGGCCAAGTCTCTAGATGGTGAAGGCACTACCGTGCCCCCAGATTCTCAAAAACGGGTCGTCACAGCGAGATCATTATTTTTAAATGTAATCAGGTATATTTTAACTAAGGGGATAGTGTAAGGTACAGTGTAAGTTTCATCAAAATCGGTTCAGTAGTTTGTGAGATATGGGTAAATTACAATGCAGTAAAGTTAAATTACGCGTTACAAATCCACAACAATCAGGACGAGTGCTGTCCATGGTATACCATAGTTTTGCCATAATCGATTATAAGTCTAACAGTAAGAAACGAAAGTTCTACTCCACTCGTGATTTATAAAGAAAATCGAATTGCAACAGCCCTCGAACAGAAACTAAATAAATCAAAAACTCGAACGAAACGTATTTTAGTTCGTTGTTCGTTCCACTAACTTTAATTCTGTCGCCAGTAAGCCCCGTTCTAGCGACCACAGTAAAAACTAAAAACTTGCGAAATATTTTACTATGTGAAAAATTAGGTTTAATAAACTGCCTCACTGTAACGAATTTTCAGACGAGTTAATTATAAGGGCCAGTTAAAAGAATTTTACGACCCTCCATAGCTCTAAATAATTGCTAAAAGGTTCCCACTGGGGAAAGGTGATAAATAGCTAGAAACATTTTTGCAGCTCGTTTGTGGAACGTTAAACTTTTGTTTATTAAGTAAATGTAGGAATAAAGCACAAAGTTTTAAATAAAAGTACGTCTAAGAAGCATAATGTTACTTTTAAGACAATTAAAACTAAAAATGATTTATTGGATAAGTGGTGGTCCACCCCAAATTTAACCGCCTTCAAAAAAACTGTCTTAAAAGCTTAAAATAACTCATTTGACCTCTATTTAGGAGAATTAAATTTATTTGGAGTCGGTGCATTAGCCTGAGAAAATAAGCCGAAAATTGTCTATCAGCGGAAATAATTCGTGTAGTTTTGAAAATCGCTACAGGTATTTCTTGAGATATCCAGATAAACAAATCGAACATTCTCAAGGTTGAGGGGTGAGCTTAGGGTGTAGGGGGGGTCAAAGGACCCTTTTTAGGGTTCCGTAGCCGAATGGCAAAAAATGGTACCCTTATAGTTTCGTCAAGTCTGTCTGTCTGTCCGTCCGTATGTCACAGCCATTTTATTCTGTAACTGTAAGCATTACACTGTTAAAATTTGGTAGGAAGATGTATCCTGTTAACCGCTTACCGATTCTCATACAAAAAATAAAAAATAATGTAATTTAAGGGGGTGCTCCCATACATTAAACTATAACCAAAAAACATTTTTTTTAGTTAAACCTATGCGTGTCTATAGATAGGTCTTTTAAAATAATATTGAGGTTCCTTAAACCATTTTCTTTTTAAGTCTAACGTTTCATAGCTATCCGCTTGTCCAAAGTGGTAAAATGGGCGCCCCCCCCCCCCATCTAACTTCTAAACCAAGAGAGTGTAAATCTTGAAAAAAATATATAATATAGATCGTAACAAACACTTTCAACGAAAATTGGTTTGGAAAAGATCGAACGAGTAGTTTTTGAGATATATTTGTAGTCAACAAAATATAGTGGTATTTTACTAAATAGAAGTAAGTGGATTCCCTAATTCATCTAAAGTTGGCACGGAACCCTCATTGCGCGAGTCCGACTCGCACTTGGCCGGTTTTTTTTTAGATTTTAGATCATTAGTCAAAAATCTGCACAAATAGCATTACAGTTACTTCTAGGAAAACATTTTATATAAAATTTCCTTTAAATTTGGTCTTATATATTTTTTTGCAGTATAATTATTTACGCTGATTTTATTATTTTTTTATGCTACATTATGTCAAATTTATTTGTTTTTTTTTATATTTTTTATGATTTTCAGTTATTTTCCCGTATATCAATAACTAATAGATCAATTTTAAAGAAACTTACATTGTACCCTTAGTTAAAATGTACCATAATGATCTTGTTTTTTAAGGAATCCGTAGACAAACAAACAGAAATACAAACATGCATTAACTTCCGAAATTTTGCACAAATGTGTGAAAGCCTTTATCCAACATATTTTCAAATATTACGAGTATCAAACTCCAATAATTACATACATACATTCAATTGATTATCTCCTTTTTCGCCGTCAGTAAAAAATACATGGTGTAACTAATGATTTGGATTTAAAAAAATGACACTTTTATATCCTAAAAATATCATTGATACTGTTTTGAACGAAAAATTTCATATGAATTTGTGAACTTAAAAACTTTAAATTCTCGGCATAAAATTTTGAGTGCAAAAACTACTCGTATATTGGACGCTCGGACACCCACTCATAAAATAAGTATGCGCAAAAAAACTGGTCAAGCACGATTAAGTTAAGTAGAAAAGAGTTCAGTAAGATTTCAGTTAATAACTAATAATAATAAGAATAGTCCTTCTAACCGATTTCGTTGCAGCGCGGTGGCCAATCACAACGACTAACCGACTGCGGGGGACATAATATAGTGCACAAGTGTGTGCACAAACTCAGCTGTACTCTTTATTCTCCTCACTCTCATAGCCCGATGGGACCGCAATCTGACACGACTGGAGAGAGATCGGGCGCAGGACCAATGGCTTTACGTGCTTTTCAAGGCACGGGGGTTGTCGCCGTGTCGAGCCTCCATGGTGAAGAGACGGACTGGCGACTTGGACTGACATACTGACGGACTTTTGTTATAAGTTTTTGATGGTTTAGAATGTTTTTAACACTGACAGTGTTATATTTTATATTCATTAAGATAAAATAAGATACCAAAAATTTAAGTTTTTACTTTTACGAGTAAATAATGATGTTTATAAATATCCTAGGATTTTAACGGATAACTGACGACAAAAAGTAAAAGACAGTCTTTTTTATACAGACCGTATAGGGCTGAAAAACCGCCAACTGCCTAACTCCAGACTACCCTGAGAATTTCTGAACAGAAAAACCCAGGGATATATTTTTGGCCCGACTCGGGGATCGAACCCGGGAGCTCTGTCGCAGCCGTCGCTTTAAAGTGCGACCCACTTACCGCTGCACCACCGAGGCACTATACATTATAGCTAGTAAGTTATGGAAGATCTGTATTAGGAATGTACTTACCAGTAGTGGTTTAAAACTTAGAAAGTCATTATATGCAAAGACTTAGCTTAGTTTAGCTTTAGTAAAATGATGTAACCGGGCCTTTTGTTTCTAAGGCCAACAGTAAACTTCATGATACGCATTAGTTAAGACTTTAGAGATGTGAGTGATAAAATGACTTCAGTCAAAGTGTCCATGAATATTCAGCAAACAAGAATACTGAAAAAGGTTTTAATTATTTTGCCTACGGACCCGTGAACACTTAACACGGACCAATTGTACCAATGACCGCTTAGAACTTTAATCAATTGCATTAATTGCATTCTACTGTTGGTCCTGGGCAGTGATCAAGTAATTCTTGCATCAGAAATGTTCATTCAAAAGTGACGTTTAAGTTTAAGAGTTTAAAGTTGAGAATGGCTTGTTAATAGTGGAATGATAAAGGACAATTTTGTTTTAATCGCTCGTATAGGACGTTCGATGGTGCCACAGACAATAAGATGTAATTACAACGTTCTCCTTTCTACAGTTTTCCGTAAGGAGTAGCGGGCCGTAGGCTCACTTAAACTTTTTATAAGTTACTAGCTGACCCGTCAAACGTGATTTTGCATATTATCACGGTTAAACTTTAATAATAAAAATAAATGTTTATTTTCATAAAATAAATTTTAGATTTGCCGTAAGCTAAGGGAAATATTAATCGAAGTACAGTTAAAAACACCAATTGATCAGTTATCGAACGGGATGAAAAATGATTAAATTACTATAATGGTTATAAAAAAATAGGGGTTGGTGATAAAAAAGTAAAAATTTATCGGTACGTATTTTTTTAAATGCCACATTATAAAAATAAAGTCCAAACATTTAAAGGTGAACAACTCCTATTACTTAGGGGTAAAAAAAATAGATAGCAGCCGATTCGATTCTCAGACATACTGAATACGCATATAAAATTTGGTATGAATCGGTAAAGCCGTTTCGGAGGAGTACGGTAACTAACATTGTGACATGAAAATTTTAAAAATTAGATTTTTATTTACATATAATTTATATTTTGATGTTCTGTTGAACCAATGGTAGTTGCAGTTGTTTTTATCTATAGTGCCACTAACTAAGACCCCTTACCCACTGCGCCTTTTAGCATCGATGCAGTCGCGTGTTATGATAACGCGCTTCAACATCGCGACTCACGCAATAAATAGATTTAATTTAGTATCAATGCAGCCGCGCGTTAGCATCGATGCAGTCGCCAAAAGTCAGTTCATAATTTGTCAATTTCCAGCTTCTGCATCTGTATCGATGCTGACGCGCGTTAGCATTGCGACAGCATCGCTGCTAAAAGTCGCAGTGCGTAAAGGGTCTAGGGTCTTATATCACGAATAGCTGAAAATGAAACTACAGATGTCACTATGAAATCGTCATTGCTGCCGGTACAAGTCAGTACTAACCATATTATTAGCCAAAAAATCTCGTGAGTTATGAATTTTTAAACAACAAACTACTTACTAGAAACAATTAATAATGACGTTGTTATAAATTTTTACCAACTTAAAAAAATGAGGTAAATAATCAATTCAATGTGTATGTATGTGATACTCGTATCGTTAAAATTTGATAATATTTGAGTATGTTGATCTCTTAACCCCACTTACCCATCAGCACGACCTATTTAAAATATGAGTTTCCGATGATTTTTCTCAAATATGGCTGAGAAAAAACAACCCCTCGAAAAATCACAATTATTCAACAACGAAACCATATTTTATCATTCTGTAAACGATATTATATTATTTATCAAATGCACCTTCCATTTGTGTCAACATAAATACGGACCGCATCAAAAAAAAAAAGTTATACAAGATCAAATCTTACCAACTGTACTAAAGACTCTTTAACAAAAAACAAATGAACACTTAACAGAAGTAACAATTAAAAATAACATAGCTATCATAATGTGTAAGACTACCAAACACGTGCGCGAAATTTTGTCAGTGTATGTATGTTTATCCACGGATTTCTCGAAAACGAGAAGTCATAGTAGCGAGATCATCGTTTTTAAGTTAAATTAGATTTATTTAACTTAAGGTACAGTATAAATTTCATTAAAATCAATCCAGTTTTTTTTTGAGATATAGGTTATAACTAAGAGTCGTAAACTTAAGAAACTGCCTAAGAAGCTCAAAATAACACCTTTCCCCCATTGTTTAGAAACACATTCATTAGGAGTCGGTGCATCATGTCAAGCTTGTGTGACCGGGATTAAAGAAAACTTCACTGATTTTTCAACAACAAGGCTTTATTCAGAACTTCTTATGATTTTAACACAGTTTTATAACAGTATCACTAAAACATGAGTCACTAGACGGACATAGGTTTTGCTAAACCACTACTCAAGTCGACTGTCGTTGATCGAATGCCAGAGTGCGCCGCGTTCTGTCTACAGCTCCGCTCCCCATCCAGCGATAGCTTGGTGGGGCGCATTGGCGGGAAAAGTGTTGCCAGTTTAGAAAAACGATAACGGTTAAAAGTAACGATTCAGTAACGAGCAATGATAAAATAACGGTATGATGTTGGTATTGAGTAACAACTCGGCCATCCGATCACCAACGAGTCTCTTCGTTGTAGTAGAAACGAAAAGGGTTATCAATCAAATTACAATAATAAGGTGATACAATATTGAATAACGATATCGCAATTTTCTATTTCAATTACAAATATATATTATATTTATATAAACAAAGTCATTGATAGTGCATTCATAACATGAATTTACAAAAGTTTTAAAATCGTTTTGACCCCGGGCATGGATTATAATTAACTACTTATTTAGGTAGGAATTACTTGTCACTAATTAATCTATCACTTGAATCGCTATTAATCGTCACATATTTAATTGCTTTCACTTGAACGAATCCTTATATCACTGGTCACTATCAATTGATAGAATTACTAATGAATCATAGCTCACTATCGTAAAGACTATTGATTGAGTTCTCATTTGGCGGCACAATCATAGTGCCCGGCATGCCAACAATAAATAGTCTCGTATCCATGCCACAAGTATACGTTAAGCCGGAATCCTTTCGGGCTTACGGCATACACATGGACTTTTCACTAAAGGGATATCAGATAACATCACTCTGAACATTCAAATCGGTACCGTGTGAGGGGTTTCCATCATGGGTGTCTCTTTCACATTCTTCAGCAGAATCTGAGCTAACATCTAAATCGCTGTCAGATATTGGCTTAAAAGACAGCCAGGGGTGCATTTTATCCGTAACAACTTTACCTTCATAAGGACGTCCCTTGCGAGACAAAGGCGTGTCCTCCACAACGTAACGATCTTTGGAAAGAACTTTTATTACCCTGTACGGTCCCTGAATTTTCGGCTCTAACTTCTTAGATTGCCTGCTGCCTGATACAACCGCTCGTTCTATCCTAACCAAATCACCAACTTGGTAATATCGTGCATTTTTTTTTTGCTCTTGTCGTATCTTTGTTTGCTAACTTTGCTTTTGGGCAAGTGTCTGACAAATGCCCAATTAAGTTACAGATAGTACACTTTAAGATCGGTTTTTCGCACCGATAGCTAGGGTGCCCTACCTGTTTACAGTTAAAGCATTTTATGCTACTATTATCCGATTTGTAAACTTTTGTTTTGTTTGGGTCATTATTATTTACTGAGCGTTTTTCTTCAGCTGCTCTATCTGGTTCTCTGAAGGAGCCAGATTTTACAGTTTTGAAAAACATTAACACAACATCTTCAATACCTAGTACAAGACAATTTACAGCGTCTTTATGATAAATTTCACATCTATTAAGTAAGTTAATTTTAGCATAATAGTAAAGCTCAGGGGAGTCACCAAAACGTAGTTTTTGTTAAGCATTTTGACAAGTAATTCGCCATAATTCTGGCTAGATGGAAATGTTTCCAGTAGTTTCGATCTCCATTCTTGCCACGTGAGCATAAGACTAGGTAACCCGAGGTACCACGTTTTAGCGACACCCGTGAGCTTGGGAAGTGCATGATGAATGACTTCTTTTTCAGTCCAATCGTATATTTGCCTACACTCTTCAACCTTAGAAAGCCATGCATTGATTGTTTGTTCCTTAACCATTGGGTCAAACTCAGGTATTACTTTGTGTAGGGATGGAAACCTCTCACTCGTACCAGATTTCATTGATTTCACTAAATCGATAAAAGATTCAATCAGGGAGTTGTCACTTACATTGCGGCTTCTTACGTGACGATCCCGCATTCCGTCGTTGCTATCGCCACTGTCCAGTATGCTTCTGCGCTTGGTGCTACGTGGTCGGCTCTGGCTGTGATCACGTGACCTGCAACGCCGTCCGTTGCGACGCTTTAGGCTGCGTCCGCGACGACGCACTGGGCTCCTACTACGGCTAGGAGATCTATCTTCTGATCGTTCCTTGGGAATGCTCTTCACTTTACTGCGCTTACCACGACGCCTTGGTAGTAGCGGGCTTGGACTGCGGTGCTTGCTCGTTCGATCACAACGACGTTGTGTAGATCGACGGCTGGTGCGGCTACTACGATGATGGCTTGCTTCGTCATCTCTCGTCTCCCGTCGAGCAGACAGGCTGTTCACTGGTGAACGCGATCGATCTCGTTCCATGATCAGAGTGAAGAAGCAAAAAAAAAGAACGCATGAATGCTCTTTGTGTAAAAAAAACACTTATTGGGGAAATTACGTTGCCACAATACTGTTCAGAGAAGTTATGTGGCCATTATGGGGTACCATTCTTAGAACAGCCACGTTTCAAAATGATCAGACAAAGAAGTGTCAATACTATCAGGGAGTGCCCTGACCAAATATTTTCAAATCTTTTGCCTAGTCAAATGCTAGCAGGTTCTTAGTCAAGATTTATTCAATAAGTATAGAGTAATCAATCACACGACCATATTACCGAGGGGTGCCTTGGCCGAATAAGATCGCGATCATGATTTGCTCTTCAGGAATATATTGATACTATCAGGGGGTGCTCCGATCAAGTATTAACAAATCCTGTCCCTAATCAGATGCTATCAAAAAGCAATCTATCACACGACCATATTACCGGAGTGTGCCCCGGCCAAATAAAGTCGCGATCAAGATTTACTCATACGAATTTATTAATACTATCAGGGAGTGCCCTGATCAAGTATTAACTAATCCTGTCTAGTCGTATGCTATCAAGTTATCAGCCTATTAAAAGCAATCAATCACACAACCGTATTACCGGGGAGTGCCCCGGCCAAATATAGTAGTGTATTTGATTTGCTCTTTTTCAATATATTGAGACTATCGGGGAGTGCCCCGATCAAGTATCAACATACTTCTTATTCCTATCTTTGGGAGTTGTTTATTACATTTATCCACTTGAACATGCAGGACACTTGTGGGCAATGGACGATAACAAAGTAAAGTTAAGCAAGAAAGGGGAAAAAAAACGTACCTTGTTACCGTGATCCCGCTTCTGAGTTGTGACCGGGATTCAAGAAAACTTCACTGATTTTTCAACAGCAAGGCTTTATTCAGAGCTTCTTATGATTTTAACACAGTTTTATAACAGCATCACTAAAACATGAGTCACTAGACGGACATAGGTTTTGCTAAACCACTACTCAAGTCGACTGTCGTTGATCGAATGCCAGAGTGCGCCGCGTTCTGTCTACAGCTCCGCTCCCCATCCAGCGATAGCTTGGTGGGGCGCATTGGCGGGAAAAGTGTTGCCAGTTTAGAAAAACGATAACGGTTAAAAGTAACGATTCAGTAACGAGCAATGATAAAATAACGGTATGATGTTGGTATTGAGTAACACTTGCGTTCATCAATTGTCTACGCACATCATGCACGATCATGCACGGACTCTAAGTTAATTTTTTTTTCCTAAACAGAGGGCAAATGGGATATTTAAGTTTTTCAGCCCGTTTTTTTAAGGCGGTTTAATTTTTTATTAAAATTTTTGTTAGATAACCAAAAGCCGACTGTTTTCATTTATTAAGTGGAATATTATTATGTTGGTAAATTTTTATTTTCTTTACATTATAACGAGCAAGGAGAAACAAGTTAAAAGTAAAATGTTTTATTGTGTACCTAGTTACGACGAATACTTAAAAAGTTAGAAGTGTTATTTTTGTAAAAGATGGCAACCCTTATCGGCGCCATCCTGTCATTCTGTAGATACGTCAATTTGATGTTAAAATAAAAATAAGACTAATGGATGTGGTAAACTAATCTTTTGCGGTGTATCACCACCCGGTAGCATGCCGATCGCCGCTCATGCCGCACCAGCTGCTGCTGATGACGCAACGTCTTTTTCCATACCATCTGACAGTTAATTGACATATGCCGCTGGCTAAAACGCCAGACGCTGTGGATACACCATTTGAAATACATTGTCTTAACCCTTTTTATATTTTTGACACTTTTTTTGTTTAATGGCTTAGATTTTTTTTAACACTTACAGTGTCATTTATTATTTGACCCGGTTAGCAAAGAAGTTGCTGGTTCGAGACCCGCCCGTTTTTTTAGAGCCCCGCGCAAATTTTTGGTTTCTTTTGAATCTTTATGAACGTTTTTATTTAGTTAGTTATCTATAACTGTCAAAGACATTGCGATTCCTCAAGATAACCAGTTTTAATTTAAAAATTCAGCCTCTGATCCCTCTCATCGCCCACATTTTTATTTCTCCAATTTTTCGTTTGACATTAATTTCACTTATCTTATACCTATTTATACCTACCTATACTAAAGGTATATACTTATACCAAATAGCTAGCAATCTCTACCAGAAAACTAATCATAAGAATCATAACTGAAACTCTACTTTATGTGTACCTATTGTGGTTTTCTAAACACGATAATGAAAGAGAGAACGGAACTTTTTTGTTTAGTTAGGGCCTTCACTGGACATTAAAGGGTCTGAATTTTTATTTGTCTTTAGCGCTAGTTTTTACAGGTTTTCTCAATTTGTTTTGACGATTTTGCGCCTTATTACTGACTATTACGACTTCGTTATATGTGCGAAGTCAAAGAAGAATACCCTGTCCTATCGCCAAAGAAGCATTAATCAACGAAAGATTCGATATGGAGCGTCATTTTCTTTCATATATTGGACAGATAATTCTAACTAGGCCTTATTAAAATATTCTAAAATAGGCTATTAATCACAGAAAACAAAAGAAACGTAAATAACGCTAAGGTTGAATTGCACAGCTCAGGATAAGCGAATTAACTCGAGGTTAAAATATATCAATGCTTTTTAATACCTCAAGCGTATGTAAACGAGACTCAATAAGAATTCTATGGTTATGCGGTCTCATGCGACCACTCGGGTGTTGAAGCGGATATTACAAGTTTAACATATCTGTGACTGTGGTATCGTAGCTCCCAAATGAATAAATAGATTTTCGTTTTTTTGTGTCATAGATAATTTTATCCCAAGTTTTCTTAGCCATGTTTAATGAAAATCTGTTTAGCCGGTTGAAGATCATGATAATTTAAGTTATAGTTGAGTTTACATTATCAACCCAAGTGAGTCTAAATGCACTTTTTTTTTTATAAAAAGTTTATCTCATAACCTTAAAACGAGTACTTAACGTTTTATTTAACTATTCTCTCTCCCTTCCGTTATGAAATGCATTGATCAATCTAAACAATTCTGGTTCAATACAAAGCGCCTTCAATATTGGCCCCTTAATTTATTGGCGGAGCTTTCACGGCGATATTAAAGTTATTGCCCAAGCTCGTCTTACAACAGAAGTCGGAAATTTCGAAGGAAGCGTTTCTAAGGAAAGGATTAATTCTCGGGAGACCACTTCATCTTGTTTTATGAAAACAGCAATGACTTGTTAGGGAACTGTTAGTACTTGAAACCTTCGGCGCTAATGATGCAAGATCGTTTGTTAAGTATATGAAGAGGGGTAAATGTTTGTCAAATTGAAGTTGGGTCGCAGTTTCTCATACACTTTGTTTGTGGGCTTACTAAGAAATTTAATTAGCAATAAGCATTGCATTGAAAGACTTTACGGATTTATGTCAAGTATCTACATTTAATTAAAACTATATGCCTGACGTTTCGAATGCTTTACAGCATACGTGGTCACAGGCAAGACTAAGGTGTTGTTTGTCATTACGTAGCTATGAAAAATACCGTCTATCAACTACTAACTACCGTCACTCATTAATATTATTTGACGTTCCTATCCACGCAGGAAGAGCTTATTTTTCTTGCAATCTTACAGTATGTGACGTTGCCTAGGTTTTTGAAACAATTGGATCTCCATGCTGGTGGAACTTTCCAATCATTCCACCAGAATGTTGAATTTGATTAAAAATAAGATCTCCATGTCCTTTTCTTCACCAAATTCAGCACCAAATAAGCAATAAGCATGAAAACTTGCGAATAAATAATAATTCCTAACTTAAATTTATCAAATGTATACTAATATTATAAATCTGAAGAATTTGTTTGTTTGTTTGAACGCCCTAATCTCAGAACCTAATGCACCATTTCACTAAAGCTATAATCGTTAACTATGTCATGGCATATTATAAATATCCTTTGGACATTGGACATTCCCACACATCGCCATCTAGCCCCAAAGTAAGCTACTCAAAGCTTGTGTTATGGGTGCCAGACAACGGATATAATACTTAAATACTTTTTGTTTGTAAGTACATACATGATATACATAGAAAACACCCGACTATGACTTTTGATATTTTATTTCTACTGGTAAGTGCATTCCTAATCCAGCTTTTCTATAAATCTATACTAATATTACAAAGCTGAAGAGTTTGTTTGAACGTGCTAATATCAGAAACTACTTGACCGATTTTAAAAAAAAAATTAACGTTAGATAGTACATAAAATGAGGAAGGCTTAAAGCTATACGACATCAAGATACGACTCATAAGTCTAGCGCCGCAACGAAAAATGTTGCGAAAAGGGGGGGGGGGAAATATTCGTTTTAAAAAGGTACAATGCGTACGCTGCGTAAACCGTTTAAGTTACACAGAAATCATATACGACGAGATTAATTTGCATTAGCAGTTCCACAATAAAGTCTACAACAGCATATGTCTATCTAATATGGTTTACTCACTACAACCTTTTTAGGGTTCCGTAGCCGAATACCAAAAAACGGAACCCTTATAGTTTCGTCAATTCTGTCTGTCCGTCCGTATGTCACAGCCACTTTATTCTGTAACTGTAAGCATCACACTGTTGAAATTTGGTAGAAAGATGTATTCTGGTAACCGCTTTACCATTCTCATTCAAAAAATAAAAAAAATATATATTTAACAGAGGGCTCCCATATATAAATGAATCTAAAACCGAAAAAAAATTTTTTGTCAAACCTATGCGTGTGTGTGTGTCTTTGGATAGGTCTTTTAAAATGACGTAGAGGTTCCTAAAACTGTTTTCTTTTAATGTCTAACGTATGATAGATGGACGCTTTAAAGTGTTAAATGGGCGCCCCATCTAACTTCTAAACTAAGCTAGTGTAAATTTTGAAAAAAATATGTAATGTAGATCCTTACAAATACTTCCAACGAAAAATAGTAAAGAGATCGAACAAGTAGTTTTGAGATATAACACATTTTCAACAACCGCAAACATAACTTTGTTCTTCATACAAACACTATGATAACCTAAGTTATATTTTCTGTCTAACTAAGTCCTCGTAACTCCCTGAGAGAGGTCTTTAAGAAAATCAACATATTAACTGTGGCTTCTCAATACATTTTTGACAATATAATGTACGTCCGTAAAAATGTAGATTATTTCATGAAGAAGAGCGACATTCACTCATATAACACAAGAAATAAACACAAGCTTGTCGTTCCTAACTTCAGATTAGTTAAAACTAGTAATTCGTTCATGGGAAATTGTATAAAATTCTTTAATAATATACCACACAATCTTGTCGAATTGCCGGTTGATAAATTTAAGAAACACGTTAAAAACACGCTTATGTCTAAAGGCTATTATAAGGTTCAAGACTATCTGAACGATATGTACTTATTGTAAAAAAATATGTAAATTATATGCGCGTTTGATCAAAGAAAACCTCGTCACATTGAAAAAAATGACAAAACGAACGGGAAAACTCGCACCCTCGCGCGTATCTACGAAATACTACTCCGTAGCTAGTAAGCTACGAAGAGGCTACCTGGTGTTAATAGTTTTGACTGGATCGCTGTATTGCAATAATAAATTGATTTTGTGCGTTTTTTCCATTAAAAAATATATTTTTTTTTATAAATATAAGGTCAAATCGTTTTAAGTGATAATATTTTAACCTATCGATTTTAAATGTTATCTACGTCATCGGCTTCGCCTCTCTCATTTCAATGCCCAATCTTTCTTTTTCTCTAATCTTAACCTTAATTAATAAAAAAAAAACAATTTCTGCAAAAAAAACTATCTTATAGTCTCTAAATTTCTTAAAAATCTAGCGTATGAAAACCCAAAGTGTTATCTACAAAAAATGATTCATTTATTGTGCTGAATTGGCCTTTTAAATATTATCACTTAAAACGAGGTAACCTTATATATTTGGCATCAATATTGTTTGTACAGCAACCCCTGAGTCGCTAGTCGCTGAACAAAACAACACCCTGTATACTAAAACATTTTTTAAGCCGGATAAAAAAACAATCCTTAAGGATTCGGCACACTGGTTGCGGTCTGTATAATATCGATCGCATGCGACCAATTTTGCTTGGACCGGACCGCAGACCGTAACAAGTGTGCCAAATCTTTAAAGCTTGTTGTTATTATTGGTGCCACTAAAACAAAATTTCTAGAAGTCGAAAGGGGCCAACGCTGCCTCCTTCAGGTATTGTATTCTTTAGGATCCCTACTGAAGAGCTTCATAACTATAGTGAACTCCTATCAATTAGAAAAAAAATATGTCTATCAGATTATTTTGAAAATACATAAATCGATACCATATAAACCTAAAACATCTAAAAGTAGAAAAGATAAATTGACAGACCAATATCCTACAAAAACAAAGCTGGCTAGAAAATAGTTTGAATAGTTTCTGACGACGCGTTGTGGGTATCGGTTAGAGCTTCTGGCTATTACGCCGGCCGAATTCGAATTCTGCAAGGGGCAAATGTTTGTGTAATGAGCACGAACATTTGTACCTGAGTCATGGATGTTTATTATGTAGTTAAGTATTTATGGGAGATGCCCCCGTCATATTCGTTGTCTGGTATTCGTAACACAGGGAAGAAAATTCCTTACTTGAACACCAAGACAGTGTGTTGTCTGGCGCTAATTTACATATTTTATTCATAGTTTAAAATACAATCAGTTCACCTAAACAACATGAATTCAACATATTAAAGTCACAAACTTACAACTAAAACAAAAATGTAGATTGGCTAAAAGAACAAAATTATAATAAAATTGAAGAATTATTGGTCAAAAGAAAATATAATCAACAATAGTATAAAAAAAATAATGAAAATACAGAGTCAAAAGCATAACTAATTAAAGCATAAGATTGATAGGGTGTAATAAAAATATCCATCTGTTAAAACCACATACATAATCAACTGTATGAGTACGCATTGGTTACTGGTCGTTAATTAATAGGTAATGTATCTTCTAATTTGGTACTTTGATTGTTTCATTTCAAATCTTGATGTAATATTAAAATAAAAGACTACCTGCAAAGAGCGGGGCTACTTGCCACAAGTGTTTCTCGTATATTAACCCAGTTTATACTACTGTCGATTATAAAGGACACTTCAGCTATAAGAAAGGACATGTAGTGTTATTAAGTAATTTACTATTTATCAGTTTACATAATTTCAAATACAAATAAGTAAAAAAAAACTTTTCTGTGTACCTGAAACTCATATTTAAGTATATCTAATTTAATTTAACTTTGAAAAATATATTAAGATACTATTTTTTTTATAAATAATTATTTTAAACTATTAAATATATTTTTTATTAGTATTGTTTCTATTTTGTACGTATAGGACTTTATGTTTCTGAGGCATAATTGTTCTGTACTATCTGGGTTAATTCTTACTAGATAATCTCAATTATAAGCATTGTTGTAGTATAAAGCTTGGAATGAAACAAAAATCCTATAACTTTATCTTATCTTTATATTTGTTAAAGTTCCTACATCAGCCCTCTGCCTTAAGTAATCATTAGTTGAGCAAATGTGATTAAACTGAGAGGAATAGTCACTGTATTTGCTATTTAATGAACACGTGTAATTAATTACCAACTATTGGAAATTACAAGCACTGGTTGTGCATACCACGTGCCTGTAATTTGATTTATCATTAATATACGTAAACGACTCAAGAGGTGGAGATACAAGTAAAAAATAAATAAAACAAATAAAAAAAACTGCTCATAAAATCAACTTGCGTCAGATGAGAAATTTAAGTTTGCTTTATGTAAAAAAATAGATAGATAGATAGATAACTCTTTATTGCACATTACAAAAGTTGATTTACAAATTCGTTTTAGGGAAATGAACAATTTCCCTGAAACGAATATATAAATACAACAATGAAACTTTCAAAAAGTACTTATTTAAGATGAGACATTCAAACTAGTGCATATTTAAAAATAAAATAAAAGTGATCTGCATATTTCATATCTTTTAAAATAAATTCAGTATCAACCACTGCAGTTACTCGTTTTAAATGGAACCATTAATTTTAGATGATACTCAAGAGCTTTCAGCTTTTCTGTTTCGTTTAAAAAATCATTTGATTTTTATTCAAGGCAAAGGCTTTATAAAAATATATTTTTAAGAAGATAAAATGTTTGCTATAGTTTGGTATACTGAAATAGGTATATTGAAGTAAAGTGTACCTTCTGACCACTGATTGCTAAAACCGTTTGTTACACTTACTTATCTTCCATCAATTTTTTGTTTATAAATATTCACCTATACCACGAGGTTCATAAAATTGGAGTTATTTTTTTATTGATTATATTAGACACTATTAGACAACATGCACGCAAGTAACAAAAAGAAAGACAGTGACAGCCTCATTTATTATAATTACTTGTATCACTAAATTTTGACTGTACCTACATGAAAAGTTTCAACGGAAATTTATCTCTGAATCCCGGTCAAAAACACCAGCACACTGCTTATTTACATGACACGGCAGTTTATTATTTTATTCCCAAAAACGATCGTAATAGATTATGCAAAGCGTTTCCAAACTGGATTTGTGCTGGTCATCCAAATTGAATACACTCTGCAGGTATACCCCAAAAATTCGCTGAACACCAATAAATCTCCCAGTTTTATATCGTGGTCGGTTAAATAAATGTATTGAGAGCTGACGACAAGCCGTTGTAGCCGACTCCAATAGCCCTCGAATAAAAACCTAAATAAACTCATAGAACATATCAAAGAGAACAGCTATACCACCACGGCCAAGCATTCCAATCTATTTAGTAATTCAATTCCTGGTCCAGTCAAGAAATCATAAATAATTTTCTTAATTGTTTTAGGTTTTTCTGCCAGAGTTGCAGATTCACAATATGTAAATGCTATTTATAACTACTAAATGAAGCTACAATTAATTCATAAATTGTTTTCGTGCGTTAGGAGCTAAGTAAATTTATGGCTTTTGTAAGATAACGAAAGCAAAGCGTTTGTGAGATCTTGACTGGTTATGGCAAAGCATATATGTCACCGATACAAAATTTAAAATAATATTAGAATTTAATCACTGATAGTGACTATTGGAACGTGTACAGTTCACCATTTGAATCATCGGTGTTTTGGAAATCAGTAAAAACGGTGGTAGGTGGTACTACAATACCAAGACCCAAGTCAATTTTGAAAATTATGATATCTGCATTGATCCGACCGGTAAAATAACCCGCAATGATTAGTCACAACAAAATGGAAGTCGAATAACCTATTCTTATTCACACCGTATCAGAAGTCCTATTTTTGAATCCCTTGCGTTAAACATTTCCGAGAGAAAACAAAAGTTTTTACAGTTTTATTCCACACAGGAGTGATTGAAAAAATATAAAAATCAATTCTGTGAGTATTGACTTACAAATTTAACTCAGTTTTCGTAAATTTTTAGTCCACTTTCGAACTTAAATTACACGCATACATATCCAAACGAGTGATTCTAAAATAGAGTTCCAGAACGTGAAATAGGTAGCTAGCCGTTTTTAACGCGCTATGTGTGCGAGTAATAACTCATTGCGAGCCGGATCCCGGCAGATCACCGGCGAGCCGCTTGCGCAGCCAAATCCCCCATATTGCGACGTGCGATTGTGTGAATCGTCATTTAATACAACCGGCTAAAGCACCGCATTTTTATTTACACCCGCAAAAGGATCCAGTGATTTAGCTGCAATTCCGCGAGTGTTGGAAAGGATTGCAGGTTTATAGGTGGCTCACGCTAAATTTTATGAGGTTTATGTAATATTCTTTTGAAACAAAAGTGGATAGCAATCTTCTACATTTTCTTTTGAAATTATTTCTGAGTCTACCAACCAAATATTATTATTTTTTAAAACTTTTGTAGTTTATACCAAAAACAAATTAAAAATTTCGTTTCTAAGATAAGAGATTAGGTTTTTTAAATCCTAAATTAATTGTTGTTTTCGTAATTTGCACTTATGAAAATGCACTACAATATTGGCCACCAATCACATAAATTTCTCTGATCCCAAAGTAAGTAGCTAGTGCACTTGTGTTATGGAAATCAGACAACGATGTTACCACAACACCCAGGCCCGAGACAATATAGAACATTTTGATTTCTACTTTTATCCGACCAGAAATCGAACCCGGGACCTCGGAGCGGTGACGCCTTGAAACCAGCGTGTTTAGGCACTACACCACGGAGGTCGTCGTCAGTACGAAAAAAGCTACCAATAAAACAAGCTACTAACATTGCGACCGATACTAGCCTGGACCAACGGCTGAACGAGCTTTCCGACACACGGAGATACTCGTGATGTACGTCATCAGCTCATTATGACCGGAATGATCACCCATCCAAACACGAACGAGCTGAAGCTGTTTCGACAAAAAATACCAAAGCGCTGCCAGCACTGCGCTATAATTATTTATCTCTGCATCTTTTCGTAGTACATAACTCCGTAGTTAAGAAAAAAATGAAAGGTATCAGATGACTTGTAATTTGGTATGAGATTCACGCAACTTCTCTCCAAGACACGAGTGCCTACTTTATAAGCTTTAGGTATCTCAATATATTTCATAAGTCACCTGGAAATCGTGGTGGCCCGGAATTTCATTGTAATATCTACACCCTTCTCAGGAAGATTAAGGCAATTAATTTCCTGAAATAAAGGTTTTGAAACATTCCTGTAAGTAAAAAATATTTTCTGTCTATTCACAATGTCTAAATAAGTTCCCATTAGTGTTATCCGTACAGTCCACTGTCTCATACGAAATGACGTGTTCATCATCATCATCATCATCATTATCAGCCAAAGGACGTCCACTGCTGAACATAGGCCTCCCCCACGGCTCTCAACAGCGACCGATCACTAGCGGTCTGCATCCAGTTTGATCCTGCGATCTTTATAAGGTCGTCTGTCCATCTTGTTGGTGGACGTCCCACGCTGCGTCGAAATGACGTGTTCATATTTGAATTATTTGTTGGTTAGTAAAACAGGCCCTTAGCCATCTGTAAAGGTATTTTTTGCTTTAGTTAGTATGTATTAATGTTAAACCATGCATAACTTACATTATACCATCTTTACCTAATCCATCATAATTAAAACATAAAGCTATTCACTCACTAAACATTACTTCAACACTAAAACGCGAATACTGTAGCTAACGAACATAAAACATTGCATAAAAGTTGTTTAAAAAACTGCATATATTTAATTAAGTAAAATAAACACTGTTGCATAAACAGACGAGTAGATGGCACAAAACATCACTCGCAATGAATATCCAAAAGTGACCACAAATTTCGCAAGGTCAAAACAATACAATAAACAAATTGAAATTCATATAAAGCATAAATTTTAAATTCAGGTATGTATTTTTTTTAAAATAATAAGAATTTAAGTAAGTATCAAATCCAAACAAAATTATTATAAATGATATATGCTATTTGATTTGTATTCATATTAGACTCCTGTTTCCTAAAATTGACACACGTCGCTATCATTATCAGCCAAAGGACGTCCATCTGCTAAGCCTTTGCATAAGCATAAGCCTCCCATATAGTTTTTCACAGCGACCGAGCACATGTGGCCTACATCCAGTTCGATCATGAAATCTTTACAAGGTCGTATGTCTTTCTTGTTAGTAGACGTCCTACGCTGCGTCTTTTGTCGCAGGGTTTCCAATCTAGTACTTTTCTGCCTCAACAGCCAACAGTTTGTGAATACGATCCAAAATTTGTTTTAAAATCCAGTTCGACGTTGAGAATATTGAATCATCTGAAGTATTTACTTATTCTTTTCGGCCCTGTTGTTTTAAGTCTGCTATGGACCCTTACATGTATTATTCATAACTGAAAATAAGTTCTTGTTTAATACAAGGTTGGCTGCCTGCCACCTTTTCAGTTACGGTACCATTAAAATGGAATCAAGAATTGAAAAGCGATATTTTACACTGAACGCTGTAAGACGATTTTGAGCTTCATATTTCGAGCCAAGTTGATTTGATATCAATGAAGTAATGCCAAAATAATATCTTTTGACCTTAGCTGAAATATGATACAATACATTATTAATGCAGCCTCAGATATTATAAAGAGCCTTAAGAATAATTACATTGTTTTTTTTCTAACATTTCACACTCACAATATCACTTTATGTAAGCTTCAGCGACTTAGTTTGCGCGTTTTGAGTCAGCTCCCTTTAAATCGGTCCACTAGTTCCTGAGATTAGCGCGTTTAAACAAACAAACAAACTCTTCAGCTTTATAATATTAGTATAGATACCTACATGTGACAGGGGGAAAGAAAAGTTATCGGCCTAAGAACTTAAACGAGCAATTTTTTTTTTAATAACTTAATTACCATCAAGTTTAACACACATTTCCTATTTTCCATTCTTAGTGTTAATACCGTTGAATAAAACGAATTAGTCAAAAAACTTGTCTTTTAACGATGCTTTGACCTCTTAATCTGTCAAAAATGTCTTTCATCCTTGCTGATTTTTTGGGTAGAGAACAAAAAAGTCGGATGGTGCAAAGATCGGGTGAATAAAGCGGATTTCAAAGCCACAACTTTAAATTTCAGCCATTGATGCGGATGACAGCGCATAGTTATTTGAATACATGCATTATCCCATTGTAACCGGATTAATTTCCGAAGCAAAACTGTAACGTTCACACGTGAATAGGATAGTCATTAGATTTTTTATTCTCATTGTTTTTTTTATAGTAAACCATATAAGTAAGATAACCGTATAAGTTATCAAGCCGCCCCATAAGGCCTCTGCATAGGTTAACGACTAATATCAACCTTAGCCGGGACTAATTGCTCAACGTGCCTTCCGAAGCACGGAGATGCGCGTGATTTACATTGCTTATATAGTCGGAATGATCACCCATCCAAACACGACCACGCTTTAGGTTGCTTCACTACCAATGCGCTGCTACCACTGCGCTACAAGCACCTAGCGCAACGAGCACCTAAACCGAACCATACTCGTATACACGCCCTTTAAGCCCCAGAATACTGAAGCCATATCACCTTATTTGCTGACAAATTTTATTTATTTATTTAAATGCTTTATTGCACAAATCATAGTGTACAAAGGTGGACTTAATGCTAAAAGCATTCTCTGCCAGTCAAACCTTTAGGTCAAGCAGAGAGATGGCAATGGGTGCAGCGAAAAGAAATTTTGAGAAAAACTACAAAATAGTTACAGTTGACTAATATTTATAGTAACAAATAAAGGTTCTTTAATTACTGTAAATAATTTTATATTCAATAAATATACTTAAACTTACACAAAATAAATACAATATATAAAAAATATACATAATACACATAATAAATAAATATTATTTTGCAATTATCTATTCTTTAAGAAATTGTCGGACTTTCCTCTTGAATGATACCTTCGACTCGGCCCTCCTGACATCCAAAGGAAGAGAGTTCCACATTCAGTGACGGCAACACAAATTTTACTGACTTTTATAAACATATGATTACCCTAAAGAGAAAAAAATCCAGATCTATTTCAAATATTTCCAAAAAGTTGCAGAAAATTATAATCGCTGTCATTTTGGTCGACTTAAAGCAGCCGCGGGACCCACCACGCAAAGAGCTTGTTAGAAACAATTTAGTAGACGATGATATTTGGAATTTGTTTATGAAAATTAATCTCTTTAT
The DNA here is from genome assembly GCA_963924145.1 of Pyrausta purpuralis. Classification (NCBI taxonomy): domain Eukaryota; kingdom Metazoa; phylum Arthropoda; class Insecta; order Lepidoptera; family Crambidae; genus Pyrausta; species Pyrausta purpuralis. The sequence continues at coordinate 19,411,015 of OZ001664.1, forward strand.
AATCTAGGATATCTCCGTCCATATTTCACCTGCGGTCTTGCATAACCAAATAATGTACATTTCTGTGATTTTCGTCAGTGGTGGACGTTAAAGGCCTTCCACGGCAGGATTGTCTTTCACCATCTATCAATCCCGTTTGAAATCCTTTTTTTTATTTTTTAAGTTGAGAGGCAGCATAGGACGTCCACCGAAAAGACAGACAGACGACAAACTGGATGGAGACCGTTAGTGTGGGAGAGGCCTTTGTTCAGCAATGGACGTCCTTTGGCTGACAATGATGATGATGATGATTTTTTAAATGTTGAATAAGAAAGAGTTGAATCCCGTTGGATACTGCCTATACAATAATAGATGGTTTTTGTTCATAACCCCATCGAATTGAGTTCCTAAACACAGCATGCTTATCAGTGTGCGCTTATTGCAAAAAATCGACAGATTCCCTAATAAATAAATGAATTACATCACAACTCAAAAACGCACACGTTTGAAACTTTGTATGGTTAACCAGACTGAAATAAAGTAAGTAAGTAGCATTGATTCTTAGTATTGGATGCAACCGTATGAGGCCGAGTACTTTTTAATACACCCTGGTATCTAAGTAATTTACGTTCTTTAATACTTAGGCCCAGTTTCGTTATCAGTAGTAAACACTGCGTACATTTTGTTACATCTCATTCGGTTTAATATTTACGATTTTGCATCTACGAATGTTTTGAATAAAAAAAAAACTTTCCCAATGGTCGTTATACACAAACAATCGTAAAAATTCAACCACTGGTAATCGTAAAAATTTAACAAGAATTAATTATCGATCACAAAACCGGGCCTTGTTAACATAACTGAGAAAAATATGGGTGATAGGTTGTTGCTACAAAATCACATCAAAATGACTGAATTTATGTATGCATCTTTTATTGCACCAACAAAAGATATCGAGGACTTACCCGTCAACTTTTGGACAAAGCAAAAACTATTCATCTTGCTTATAGTTGAGACAGTATACATTAAAATGGGTTTTTCCAGAATAATATAACAATCTATAGCTATGATCTATAATAACTGTTAAAAATGGCAACATTTAATGAGAGATTAAATTTTTCACGGGAAGACACTTTTTTTACTAGCTAAAGGTCATATTATGATACTACTATTACTATGTTCATACTAATAACCATCTGGTACGATCGTAGTCAAATTTCTTTTATCTTCGTTTAAAAAACATTTTTTTTAAACTTTTTTTTTCTTGACATCAAACAATGCCAAGTGTGGCAGACAAACAATTAATAGCTCTCTCAAAAAACCCTACATTATCATGGTGGAAATTGAATTTTCTAGTTTGTTCTGTTTTAGAATTTAACGCTCGGCTTTTAGCAAGCCACTCGCAAATCAGAGTAAATAGGTCAAAGACAGCGCGTCGTACTTTCGGTGTGAAATCCGCTGGCGACGTGCAGTCGATGAACTGAATTTAGGATTTTTATGAGAAATTACTTATATTATGTGATCAGGTTTTAAAAAATATATACGGGCTGTAACAAAACGTAGTTCTTTCCTTTGTATTTAGATAATTATATGGGAGAATAACTAAACAATTTTTACCTCGTATATAATTACTTATTTAGGCCTGATTTAACAACGTTAAAGACCGTATTTTTGAACACTCGCGTCAAGGTTTTATTTATTTATATAAGTCGAATTTTCGAATGAAAATCATTCAAAAGATATTTACAAAAATATCGAAATTTGCAAGTACATACGTTACGAACATTGTCATCAATTCTAAATTAGTTTTTATATTACACGCTCCGAGCGATTCAAAAGTAGGGCAAAGATAAAAAAATCGTCCACTACAATACGCCTCATTTGAACGTAACATTTTAGTCAGCAATTATTTATGTTAATTATTGTATTTTAAATCGGTCATTATATACTTATTCAGACGGATAAGTTAAATCGGCCCTTAATCACACGAGGAGATGGATACTATTTCCGTGATATCTTATTCATATGAATAAAGAGCGAGTACTTAATCCAACATAAAAACTTCTATTCACAAGCGAAGAACTCAGTATTCAAAGTCTCCAAGAATATTATATCCGTGTGCATTTCACAAACTCTGCCAATGCGAGGTCCTACTCTGAATCCATGTCTAAGATATTGCACTGAAATAATCTACTATCCAAAGTTGGGTCTTTGGCAGGTTGGATCAGACCTTTCGGTAGGAGAGTCTGAAATTTTCCTTAAAGTGTACGCGATGTGGGGGATTTTAGAGGATAAATATAAATTTTGGATATTATTTATGAGAAATTGATGTAATTCTTATGAAGTAAAAGAAACAACTGAGTAAATAGTAAAAACGTCAAAGAAGAGAAGGAAAATGAGACATAAAAAAGACTGTCAAAACAGAAAAGAGTTCGGTTTGCCACATAAAGGATCATACCCGATTAAGATTATCCGATAAATTCATTTTATTTTCCTGTGTAGCTCATTGTTGTGTATCCTGCACACAAACGTGGGTAGCCACGTTTTTTCGATACGCAACGTAAGTAGTTGCATTATCGTATACATAATGTTTTTTGTCAATGTTCTTACATCACATACAGAAGTCTTTTCTGGGGCGCTTGGGGCGGCTGGATCAGCGCTTGGTAATTAGTGATAACCCTGACAATGCTATGGTATTGCCTGGTACCTTGAATGTGTGTGAGTGAAAACACAGTGTGAGTTTTCATGCCATCAGTTATACAAGGTGTTGTTTTCATCAGGAGCCAAATTTGTTGTAAAGATTTCACTGATGAATATGAACGACTTTAACTACGGAAATCAAAGTTGTTACATACAAAGGTTCATTAAAATGTATGCTCTTTTTTTACGATTTCACAATAGCTTTCCAAAAGTTGATAATATTCATCAGCTGAGTCTTTACGAAAAAAAATTAGAACTGATAAAAAATCATCCTGTATACACAAAACTTTACACATCGCTATTCGTGTAGGTATGACTTTATTGGGCATCACGGAAAATGCAACAGCGGCATTTAGAGCAACGCTGAGCCATTTTTGGTGTCAAGCCGTGGCCGCGTCTGTTGATGCGACCCGCAGCACGATCCGAACGGGCAGCAAACGCGCCGACAAACCGAGCATTGGCTCTGATAGGAGACATACTTGCTCAGCACGATGATTTAGATATTTTCACTGATAGTCTGACGAGTTTATTATCATTATTTTATAAGATTGTTGACAAGATTGTTAAATTGTAAAGTATGTTATTTAATTGAATTGATATTGAGGTTACTGACTATTGTATGTTGAGTGTTATTATTATTGTAATTTTAATCTAATGTAATATTATTTTGGTTTTGACATACATTATTTTTTCATGATCGTTTAAGTAAATTGTTAATTAATTGTGTTTAAGCTTTTATGCGACTTGGTGTAGATACTTTAAGCTACAAGTGAAAATTGAATTGAAATAAATAAATAAAAATAAATAAAGCCTGGAGTTTGAAAATTTAAAATCTTTAATCTCCTACCGTACCGTATATAATTTTATACTTCAACTCGATAGAAAATAAACACATTAATGTTAAAACTTAACATTGCAGGAAAATGGTTGCTCCGTCGTGACAGCCCGCTCCATGTCTCACTATTTTTTGTGTGAAAACTATGAGCACGTTAATAACAAATAAAACCGGCCAAGTGCGAGTCAGACTCGCACACTTAGGGTTCCTTGCCAACTTGAACTGAATTAGAGATCCACTTACTTCCACTTAGCCAAAATACCACAATATTTTGTTGACGGCAAATATAACTTCGTTTTTAATAGTATCTGTATGAATTTCAAAGTTATGTTTGCGGTTGTTGAAAATGTGCTACCTATATCTCAAAAACGACTTGTTCGATCTTGTCCAAACCAATTTTCGTTGAAAGTATTTGTTAAGATCTACATTATAATTTTTTTCAAAATTTACACTTGCTTTTCAAAGGTTAAAGGGGGTTCGGACACACATTTTACCACTTTGTAATCGTCTATCTATCAAACGTTAGACTTTAAAAGAAAATGGCTGTAGGAACCCCCATATAATTTTAGAACACCTATCCATAGACACGCATAGGTTTGACTAAAAAAATATTTATCGATTTTAGTTTCATGTATCATTTATATCTTTTGGCGTCAGTTCGTCGTCGTTTCAAAAGAGCAGTGTGAAATAAAAACCGGTTATACATTTATCCAGTTCAGTTGCTGTTCGCGATGTACATACCTACCTACTAAAGTGAATGACCTTGGTGAATCGATAATTGGATCTCGGTCCTAATATTTTTGAAGATATTTTTTTAACAATTGGTAATCGTTTTATACGTGTAGTTCTATTATTATTGCGAGGATACTTTTAAACTCTTCTTTTTATTTAACCTTTATCCACCGAGGTGGTATTTTTGTCACACTAGTACCGTCGTGGGGCCTGAGAGGCCACGAAGATGATATCGAGTTTTGTCAAAATTTAAATTAATGTTATGTAAAAAAAACACTTGATATTGTAAATTTAGGATATGTTTATACAATAAGGGATAAAAAATTTAATCAACTTTATTAAACGTTTACATTATTTGCCTTTATATCTTTGGCTATATTTTTTACCTAAAAAACGACTACTACACGAAAAACAAGTCTTAAAACATATATCACTCCTTAGAAACAACAAAAAATACTTTTTCTTATACATTATTGTTATATCTATTGGAAAACAATCAAAAAATATTCTAAATATATCAAATAAAAAAATGACCAACAACAAATTCACTCGCAATCAGGACACAGTTGTTTAGCGTACTGTAAGCAAACATATTTTCTGCAAGAATAACAGTGATAAGTAGTGATTTTATATTTAGTTAAGGTGGACAAGATGCACACATTTTTCTTGTTTTTTCTGCGTTGGCTTGGATTTGAACTGCATCTGGCATGTCAGGACCGATTATTCTGGCCAAACTCATACGTAGTTCTCGATGCAAACGTAATTTGAACACTCTTGTCTTCATATCATCTGTTACTAATTGTCGAGCTTGTTGTTTTGTAAACAGGCCACGATCAATCTTTGATTTGCATGCACTTCATATAAAATATGGGCATTGACTCAACTTATGTCCAAAATTCTATAAAAAAGTGTCATGGGACAATTTCTCGAGCGGCGGCTGCTACTGTAAATTAAGCACTTCTTATCAATTTCGTCAACGCCGCCTTTTGTAGTATTATAAAATTGTATTATTTCTGACTTCCCTGATTCAATATCCATACCCTCACTATGATGCATTGAGGAAGCTAATAAGACAGCTTTGTTTTTCTTAGGTACGTGAGAAATTAGAGTTATGCCCTTCGTAAAACCATACAATGTTGAACCCTCTTGTCTAGTTTCAGAAGATAAAAAATCTGGGGGAACTTCCCTTTTATACTCCCATCCATACTTCAAATTAGTGATTAGATTTCTGTCAAATAATACTTAATGTACGAGGGTCAAACTGAAAGTTCTTAGAAAATCAAAAACTGATTACATTAGCCAGTTATTAGTTTTATTATATCTTTTCAAAATATTGTCCATTGACGTCAATACACCGCTGCATGCGATGGAACCACTGGGAAAAGCACTTTGCCCACTCGTCCTTAGGGGTATCTTCAATGGCATCGCGATTCGCAGCCACCGCTTCTTCAGCATTCATAAACCGCTTTACTTTAAGTTTTTCTTTAATTTTTGAAAATAAATAAAAATCACAAGGCGCGAGGTCGGGGCTATACGGCGGGTGACCCAGTAATTCAACGTTTGATGTCGCCAAATAGTCGATCGTTCGCTTGGCGGTGTGCGACGAGGCGTTGTCGTGGTGAAGGAGGATCCTACTGCGAGGTCGTTTCTCTCGAACTTTTTCCAAGACAAGTGGTAAACAATTGGTAGTGTACCATTCTGCAGAAACTGTTTTTTGATCCTCTAACACAATTGTTGCGAAATGACCTACCCTTCCAAAGAACGAGGCCACCATTTTTTTTCCCGCACTTCGATCTTTCTTCACTTTAGTTGGCAACTCCTCGAAAGGAAACACCCACTGAGCAGATTGTCTTTTGGTTTCAGGATCATAACAGTAAATCCAGCTTTCGTCACCTGTTAGTATGTCGAACACAGCATTTGAGTCACCTCCGTTAAATCTTTCAATCATTTTACGGCACCAATCCACACGATGGAGTTTTTGAGCCTTAGTCAAATTATGAAGTATCCACCGGGCGCAAAGCTTCCTGACCGCTAAATGTTCGTGGAGGATTTTGTGCACTTGACTCATACCGATGCCTAAGCTTGTCCGAATCTGCTGATAGGTCACTCTTTTGTCAGTCTCTATCATACGCCGCACAACACAGATGTTATTTTCAGTCGTCGCCGTAGAAGGCCGTCCCTCACGTACATCATCAGTGAGATTAGTGCGACCACGTTTAAACTCATTAAACCAGTTGTAAACAGTCGCACGAGATGGGGCTTCATCGTGAAAGGCCAATCGTAGTCTATCATAACTTTCTTGTTGACTTAAATGACATCGAAAGTCATAAAAAATCATTGCACGAAAATTTTCTCGTGTTAAATTCATGTTGACGTGACACAGACAATTTTCAATTTGCCGCCAAATCGTAAAACAAATGACAAATGAATGAAATATATACTCAGTAATATTGGCAAAGAGTTCTATTTTCAAATTTTAGAATATTTTTTTTATTATATTGTTTATGTGGCCAGTTCTAAGAACTTTCAGTTTGACCCTCGTAAACCGTAGCACAAACAAAAAAGTCACGTAACTACCGACGTTGGGCCTGAGAGGCCGAGTCGGAAATTCAAATGGTCATAACTTACCAATATCACGCTTTCCGGCACTACTACTACACTCAACGGCGTCGACGCAACTAAACTCGCAGCTACTAAGGAGCGGAGAACTCCCCCGCGCGGGGAAGGGGTGGAATTAGAAAATTCGTAACCCGTCGCGGCCTCACAGGCCCCACGTCGGTAGTTAAAGGTTAATTTGTATTTGACCCTATCTACTTAGCAGCATCGGTTAAAAGAACGATATAACAAGGACCTATGTAGGTACTAATTTCCACAACTGAAAAAAAAAAATTTTTCAATGTACGAGTAGGTTTAACCGTTATTTTTTACCAAGGTTAAGTAAAGACATTTGAACTGAGCATAAAAATAACACCATTGTATTATTGTGATCTGTCTTTTAACAATAAAGAGCCCAAGAGAATTATATTCTATTGTAAGTAGTCTAAAACATAATAATCATATATAATATCATAATTATTTATTTCTTGTATAAGAATCGTAAAGCGGTAAACAGGATACGTCTTCCCACCAAATTTCGACAGTCTGATGCTTATAATTACAGAATAAAATGGCTGTGACATACCGACGGACAGACAGACTTGACGAAACTATAAGTATTCCTTTTTTTGCCATAGAACCCAAAAAATAGGTTTTATCTTATTACAAACACGTACATTTTGCCAACGCTCGTAAGGTAGTAAATAATGATTATAAGAAACATATTAATTGAATATCAGGCATGTCCTGTAGTATCTGACAGTTCTCGACGTATTCTGGCCGGCATTACACTAGCATCAGCGTGTAAGCGAGTGAGATTCGCGATCTTAAACTATAGGTATACTGTTTAAATATAACACAGGTATAGCGAATGGCGTGATTGGTGCGGGTGACACGAATACAACCACCTTCACCCTCCGCACCTCAGTACCCCCGCAGGCGAAGTCTCCAAATACCTGGTTGCATTTAGCAAAGGCTTTCAGAGTAGGGCACCAGATGTTCGCGAGTTCGCGACTCGGTCCGCGTGTTGTTAAACTTCTACGGATTTTCTTATCGAACTTACGAGTAGTTTTACCTCATTACGCGTGTTTATTTTTGTTAGAAATCCTTCTCGAAGGCTTAGTTATAAGTCAAACATAACTTATACTGGAACTTACTTCTCAGTTACCGTGTAAGTAACGTAAAATTAGTTGTAAGAAACCGTTAAGGGGAATCCTTTTAGATTCAAGTTGAACTAACAATTTCATTACACAACTAAAATTGCTTTTAATATCATCAATATCAACTAATCGTTATTTTGTGCATAATCTATCTTAAATTCCAGTTTCGAACAATCGGAAGGCACAGAATTATTCACAATAAGGTGGATTAGGTGTTAAGTTTCAAGTTTAAGGTTTTAAGTTATTTTAAAATCTTTTTGCAGTGCATCGTTCTCGTCTACTCTACAGGTGCAATTCACGATCTATGCAAACGTACTTGTCGTAAGTATTTCATATTCAACAATTACCATTGAAGGTCGTGATTTCTTTATCGTATATTTTATACTGTCTTTACATGGTATCCTGTTACGGCAACATATTTATATGTATGTACCTATTACATAAATAAATTACATACGAGTACTAAACTCGGTGACGCAGCGGTAAGAGGGTAGCACTTTAAAGCGACGGCTGCGCCAGAGTTCCCGGGTTTGATCACCAGGTCGGGCCAAAAATATATACCTGAGTTTTTCTGTCCAGAAATTCTTACGGTAGCCCGGCGTTTGAAAGTTGGCGGAGTTTCACCCTCGTGCCTCGGAAAAGCACGAAAGGCCGTTGGTCCTGCGTCTGATCTCTCTCCGGTCGCATCAGAATGCTGTCCCATCGGTCTTTGAGAGTGAAAGGAATAGGGAGCGCACCTGTTTTTGCGCACACACTTGTGCAGTCCCACGCAGTCGTTTAGTCGTTGTGACTGGCCACTGTAGTCAAAGTCGGCTAGGGGGACATCTACTAAATTACATACTACAGAAACTACCTTACATAATTTTCCGCGCCACAATTGAACAAGTACGAAACAAGCGCAAGCACGAAATAGTATCACCATAATTTCAACCAAAATTACGTTGTCTAAACTTCGATCAACAAGGTAGCGACGAGACGTACTTCTGGCACCTCACACGATAATGCATGCACGAAACTTGAAACTACAGCGTGCTGCATTACTGCACATTGAAATTTGGCACGGTGGCTACTTTCAAATAGGGCATAAGCAGTAGCGGGAGCGGGCAAGCCATGCAAACTTATGATACAAGATACTATTAGTAGTTCTTGTCTACAAAGATATAGTTTAAGCTACGATACGATTCAACAGAGTTATGTGCGACAATAAATACGGATCAAGAGAGTGAATATTTTATAGAAACCCGATCATTTACGAAGTGAGAGAAAAATGCTTCTTCTGGGTCAGGGGGGCAAACGAGCGTTTTGAGGCGCAAATGAGCTTGGTTTACGAAGCGAAATATTTTCTTGTACGCGAGATCAATTTTTAAGCATAAAATGTAGCACGAGTGTCAACGCGTACACCAAAACGCTAGAAAATATATCGATCTACCAACTTATGCGTAAGAAGCCAAACTCACTTGTGAATAAATTGGCCTGTAACTTTTTATTTTTGAGATGTAAAGGGAAGATGTAGGTATCAACATTAATATGGATTTTATTGTATTTATGTACCTTTATGTAGGTTTATTTAAGAAGTATTTATGTAAGTGTATGTAGTTCATTCTTATTATGTTAGTTTTTTTGTTCTTTTACGCCGCCTCAACAGTTTCTGTCTCACCCAATGATCGACTGGTAGAGAATGCTTGAAAGCACTAATTCCGCAATTTGAACTTCATTTCAATCAATCAAAATTACCTTCTACACAAGCTTCATGTAGAAAATAGTCCGAAATGCATGCTTTTAAAAATTATGCTTAGAATTACGACTCCCTGGGTTATTATTCATATTTTTTAAGGCAGTCAAAGTATTAAATATAATTAAAATTGAAAGCCACTCCTCGCTTAACCTCATAAAACGCGTACGCTTCTGACTGCATGAAAAGTTGATGTAAATTTCCTAACAAGAATGCACTTTGTGTTAAGCTGTGGATTTGATGCCATGTCTTTGACACTTTAGTGGAATGCTTTGACCTGTTCTTGGGTATATCCGATGGAGAAACTAAAAGCGTGTCCGGTTATATATCTAGGTTGGTACAGACCCAATTTCGTGTACACATACAATAACTTCCAACATTGTTGCTTGGAAATTCGAGTACAGTTGGAACGTAAGCTGTTAATACAGAAGTTACTTTGGATTGTGTGTAGAGAGAATTATTTAATACTGTTCTCTCGCAAATGAGTAGCGTATACGTATGAATGGATAATATAAACTTTAGTATTTGTACATTTTAGAACTGATATTTCATATATTTTGAAAGTATATGTTTGGAAAATTTAAAATCCGTAACCAGCTCGACAATGTTTAGTTTTTGATGCGAAAGATTTTCGAACTGTATTTGAAACGGATTCTGATGAATTGATGAGTTAAAAAGCTCCATATGTAAAATGTATGTATTCTTACAAAAGGTTTTCCTTTCATGTAAAATTACAAAATTCATATTTAACTTGACATACGTTATGTTGGACGACTTCTTTGTTTCATTAATGCTGACAAAAGATGAAATTAACAATTTCCCTGCGCAAATTATAAGAATACTGGAGAAATGAGCAGGAAAAATAAATTGTAAAATAGCTGAAAATGGTGTTAGTAATTAGCAGCTCGAGATAATGATAGAGAGAAACTGGAAGTGTCAATATGTAACAGAGGTAAATCTGCACGTAATGTCTGCACATACAAGTTTATTCACTCGTCTTAAAAGGTTTCAAATTGCGAACTGACGATTTCTAAGTGCCAAGACTCATATGCAGTGAAAATTTATGTGCACTTTATTCTGGTCCTTAATGTAGACACAACTTTGGCACGTATAAATAGTAATAACTCATTCTTGATTCTTTTAATTTTCAAGCCTTTTTGTATTAAATTAATTAAAGCAATAAGAATGGTCAAATTACCCTTAAAGTATTTACATAATGCTACGTGTACGTGCCTTAACAATAACGCCACCATGTCGGTCCGAGTACAGAAGCAGAACACGAGGGCGATTTCGGCTCTTCAGGTGATCACTGCGGAGAGGTGTGATACAGGGAGATGGTATATCTCCGAAACTGTTCCCAGCGGCATTGGAAGACGCCTTCAAACTTCTGGAATGGGAAGGAATCGGCATCAATGTTAATTGGGAACTCAACTCTCGAAGTTGTCGAGGAGTACGTCTACCTGGGATAAGTGATCCAATTGGGTAGGTCCAACCTTAAGTAACAAGTCAATCGACGAATCCAAATCGGCTGGGTAGCGTTCGGAAAATTGTGCAAGAGTGACTTCTTATCTGAACTACTTCAGTGTCTAAAGACGAAAGTCTTCAACCAGTATGTGTTACCAGTGATGACGTACGGATTCAAAACATGGTCTGTAACTATGGGCATTATAAAGACGCTCAAAATCACACAACGAGCCATGGACAGGGCTATGCTGGGTGTTTTTCTATGAGGAGGTACGTAGAAGAACTAAGGTAACTGTCATAGCCTTGGGAATTAGAAAGCTTAAGTGGCAATGAGCAGGGCACAAAGCGTGAAGAACTGATGGCCGTTAGGGCAGGAAAGTTCTAGATTGGAGACCCTTCGACCAAAGACGCAGCGTAGGACGTCCACCGACAAGATGGACAGACGATCTTATAAAGATCGCAGGATCAAACTGGAAGCAGACCGTTAGTGATCGGTCGCTGTGGAAAGCCGTAGGAGAGGCCTATGTTCAGCAGTGGACATCCTTTGGCTGATAATGATGATGAGGACGTGTACGTACGGCTAGGAAAAATAGGCATCAAGCACTTTCAACTAAAGATTTCGGCTCTTCAGGTGATTAGGCGCGAGAAACCGCGACCGTACATGTATAATTGAACTCAAGTCATATCTAGTAAGAATTTGATATCATTGTATCATACCGTGGGTGCCTCATAATTAGCTGGCGCTAATTTTACGCATTATTTACCTACCCCAGTTCTTGAGAGGCAATTATTAATACCTTTACTAATTTTTAGCTCACTCATTTAAAGCTCAATTAAGGGTGGCGTTAAAACGGTATGTTGTTCACGCCTGTGCATTTAACATGAAATTATAGGGTAAACAGGGTGTCAAGGCAAACATGAAGAAACTTTGACAATGCTTATAAAATCTTAAAATGTTACTCTGTTATATTATTTGTTGTGTAAAAAATATATATTTATGATTTTTTATACTATTGTGTATTTTTGTAATAATTCTTTCATGACATGTGACATGCTTCAACGTTCACTTGAACTTCAACTTCGATTGAACAATTTAATAGGTAGGTACGAATAATTTTACCCAAAAAATGGATCAGCAATTGGTTTAAATTACAAACTTTTAGGCTCTTAAAACTCTTAATGAATTTCAGATAAAACCACTCACATAGGTATGGAGAATAAAAAGAGTTTTTAAAACTGATTTTCATTTCAGCGTACAAACCCCAAAAAAGGTTTTGACGCCCAGTCCGACACCGTACAACGCGTAAATTAAAAGTTCTCGACATTGACGGGACTGTTTTTGCGTTTTACAACCACATTTGGAGGCTGTCATCTATTTTTGTTACCACCCGGTATGTGCGTGACGTGTTTCATGCATTTTTTTGTAAATGAGATGTGATTAGGTGTGGACACGTGGCGAGTTAGCAACGATTTTTTTTTATTAAATTGACATGGACAGGCGATCATGTAGAGGTTTTAACATAATCATTATTATATTGTGGAATTCGTTTTAAACACATGTGTATTGTTTTGCTGAAATGGTACAATAATGTTCAGTAAGTTATGTATGATTGATTTTCATTTTTAGATAATTCTCTGCATCCCAAGCGGATGACTGGTAGGAATGTAATAAGGCATTACGTCCGCCAAAAATTGTACTTCTTACAGTGCATTTAAGTTCAAAAATATATATTGAAATAATTAAACATCATTTGTTAAAGGTTTCAAATACTTTTAATTACTTTGGTAAGGGCGTAATGCCTCAGTGGGATAGATGCCTCATTTTCAAAAACTTCATTTCCCAATTCACGAAAAAGAAACAATATTTAGTGTAACCAAGAGCAACAGTCATTCCGCACCTCAATTAGCTTATTTCGAGATTTTTCGAGGTATGAGTGCTCTAGGGGCATCTATCTCTCTATACATCAGGATGTGTGTAGACTGTTGGTATACGTAAGCAAGACACCGTCTCCAAAATATTTTATTAGACAAATGCGTTATTTTTAAGCTTTTAAGTAGGTTTTTTGACGATGGATTAATGAAAAACTTACTGGACAGATTTTAATGAAACTGCCACTGTACTCTTTGTTGAAATTAACATGATTTAAGAAACAAAATAATCATCTTGCAACGCCTTCTCGTATTTGAAATATTATTGGGCAGAAGTAAACTCACGAAATTTTGCAAGCCATAATAGATCAACATACTGAAATTCTATACATTGCATACATACAGGTCAAATTGACTACCCAATTTTATTGAAGTCGGTAAAAATTAAGATTTTTATTGTATTTGTGATTATTATGAATATAAATGTGGAAACTTAACAATAAATAATTTATAATATTATGGATCATAATTATTTGATTAATCATTTCTATTTGGATTTTGTTACGGTTGTTTTATTTAAAAGAGTAGAATAACTGCTAGAGCACCAATTATCCTCATAACTCATAAAAGTTTTGTTCAGTTTTCTTTTATACAGTATGAAGGGCATCTATCCCGCACCGCAGGCATCTATCTTTCTAAGTATTTTTATATTGGGTCAACTATCCATACGGATAGGCATCTATCTACAAAAAGGAGTTCCACAAAAAGCTAAAATTTGCTATATAATCGTATCCGTACTTTGTAGGTCCAAAAATATAAAACACCGTTAAATATAAATGATTAAACTAGCAAATTTCATGGTATTATTAATCTTAAATGTATACTTTTGTAGGAAGATAATTCTAAAGGTGAAGCATCTAACCCAATATTACCCTACTACATATTATGAATAAATAAATCAGAATTAACCGTGGCCCAAATCAATTTTATTATCCCTTAATTTTATCCAAGTAATCTTCTCCTGATTAGCCTTTTGAAAGCAACAAAATACGTCTCGATTACAGTTTAAAATTGGAATTAAATCTCAGTCTCGGTAATAACTAGATGATTAAAATAAGTCAGTATATTACGGTTGGATAGAATTCTACCATTCTTTACCTTTTTCTTAGGGCTGCTACTGCAAAAAATAATATATAATGTGTAACTAAATCTAATATTTTTTAAATCTGTAATAATTTTGTCCAAACAGTAATGGAGATCTCTGGTTACTTATTATTTCCATAAATTTCCTTTTTTTTTTTCGTTAAATAAAGGTAAGTTAATATTGATACCATTTAGTCAGGTTTGGTTAACAATCTCATAAAATAATGTTTTTTACAAAACGTTAGTAGTTCATGGCCTCTTACATAAAATCTGCAAAAAAGTAACACTTAGGAGCCGTCGAGCAAAATCCTTGGGAGTGACAAACAACTGGTTCGCAGCTCTATATCTTTACATCCTGTTCTCTTATTGGAAATGTGGATGTAACTTGGTTTTCTGCTTTGAAATACATAGAAGCGCACTCAAAAGATCTCCCGTGTGACTCTTGAGTATTTTTCAAAATTTTTCAGCTTTACGTTTGAGTAAACAAAACAAGAAATCTTAAATATGGATTTTTAATTGTGTTCAACTTATTGTAACGTTGTTCTGCACTAGTTTTGAACCTATGCTGATTTTATGCTAAGATATGAAAAATAAACTCGTTCGTTTTCGTTTCGTAACATGTAATAAAAAAAACACGAGGGCATTAACGACGAGACGATTGATGACCTCCATGGTGTAGTGGCTAAGCAGGCTGGTTTCAAGGCGTCGCCGCTCCGATGTCCCGGGTTCGATTTCCGGTCGGGTCAATGTAGAAACCAAAATTTTCTATATTGTCTCGGGTCTGGGTGCTGTGGTACCACCGTTGTGTCTGATTTCCATAACACAAGTGCATTAGCTTCTCACTTTGGGATCAGAGCAACGTTTTTGATTGGTGATTGATTGATTGATTAACGAAGTTCTTATGATACCTTGATCTATTACTTAATTTAGTTACCGATTTGATAAGCTGATAAACGCTTATTTTTACTAATATATATTTTTTAGGTTTTCTTGAATTATTATTCCGGTTTTGATAGTGACCTAAATAAGGAGTCGCTGGCAAGTCAACAGTATGTTAACTTCATGCCAACGGCAGACACTGCATCAGTGGATGCTAAAGGCATTTAAAGGCACTTATGTATGCAAAAACCTTCAGTCCGTATAATCCCTTACACGTGTATTGCCACGCGTAGCAGTGCCACCCATAATCATTGCAGATCCGGTATCAAAATGTAACCCATAATAATCACCATTATAAACAGCTGTTCATTATTCGTCTTCTCACTTTCTTTTCCTTTTTTACCGACTTCAAAAAAAGAGGTAATCAATTCAATGTGTATGTATGTGATATTGTTGAAAATTGATAATATTTGTGCAATATTTCGTAAGTGTATGTATGTTTTTCTGTTTGTCCAGGGATTCTTTTTTTTCTGTTTGTCAAGGGATTCTTAAATAGTTTAATTGGTTTATCTTTTAACTGTAGAGTTCAGTGTAAGTTTCATCAAGTTCGGTCCAGTAGGATTTGAGATATGGCTAAAAATCATGAAAAAATAACGTATTTTCCCCCTTCTTAGGAGAAACAAAATCAGTTGGAGTCAGTGTATGAACTCAAACTTACGTACACCAACAGTCTACGGACATCATGCACCGACTCTAAATAGCATTCTGCGCGTTATAGCTGGGCGTGTAGATTGTCCCTACATGAGGCAGTGGGTTCGGCTGCATGTGTTGTAAAAGTATGTTTTAGTGCTGTTATTTTATTTTTATTTTTGTTCGTTTTGTGTATTAAGTGTTGATTGCTGGCTATATTTTCTATTTCCTTATAATAATGCAAATGTATGGACTGATGTCTGAAATAAAAATTTGAATTTGAATGAAATGAATTTTTTGCTCCTACGTAGAGGGAAAATGCGTTATTTTAAGTTATTTTGTTTTTTACTGTTCTTATACAGTAAAGACAATTTCTCGTCACCCTGTACAAACGCGTATGATAATCTTCTGATTATCATACTAACTTTTGAGTTATTGAATTATAGAATTGTAGAATAAGTGATAGTGAATGATTTGAAGTTCGTGATAATAACGATTTACTAGTATTTATTAACGATCCAACTTATTTGTACATTGCATAATAATGAGCACAGTGATCTTTACACAAATTAAAAACATCAATATGTTCATACATCACAACAAGAAATTACACATGAATCTCCTTTGCAAACCTAGGTACCCCATTTTTTATAAATCTTCCACATTTACTTCGCAGCTGCACATAACACGAAGCCTACATTTTTTCTTATGCATAGATATATCTCGTCACGTTCTTTGTAGATCAGGCAAATCACATGTTGCAAGCGTGTGTTTCGACCCTCGGATAAAAAGGATGGCACCGATTTGTGGACGACATTCTTAAAGAGCCCTACTACAAACGCTCATGTCCATTTAAAAGATTTTTGTAAGTACTTACATACCATTTAAAGCCACCTGCGGAGATTTTACAATTGCACTCAATAGTCAACAAAAAACCCAAATAATAAGGTAGGTCTTTCATCTGAATCTCTCTACTCCGATTATAAATGAGTCTTTTTCTCGAATCCTAAATATAGTAAAAAAAACGCCACATTAATTTATCATTATGTCAAATGAAATAGGCATTTATTGTTCTTTATCTATGGCTGTCTATGGCTGTGATCAACATTGAAATGTAAAGCTAGACGAAGTCATGCCGCTTGCTGAAAATATCACACTTTTCAACGCAGCATAATAGCTTTGTTATTCAAGAAAATTCAATTTCGAAATTACTAGGATAGCTGACGCTGAAAATACAGACAACGTCTTTCAAAGTAGGACCTAAAACTCTTATGTAGTGATCGAAACGTGACGAAGGTAACTTGGCAGTCCACGTCTGTGAAAAATGGGAAGGTTTGATACAATCTAACATGGAAGCAGCCGCGCTATGGTCGTTGAGTTAAGGAAATTGAGGAATCCATGGAACATTATTGCATCCGAATGGTTAACTGAGCGTTTTTACTACATGATGATTCAGAATAGGAACGATCAAATCATTGTGTGCTGATTTCATACGTAAATAGCACAATGTTTCTAGGGCACTCATAAAACGCGTACGCTTTTGACTGCATGAAAAGTTGATGTAAATTTCCTAACAAGAATGCACTTTGTGTTAAGCTGTGGATTTGATGCCATGTCTTTGACACTTTAGTGGAATGCTTTGACCTGTTCTTGGGTATATCCGATGGAGAAACTAAAAGCGTGTCCGGTTATATATCTAGGTTGGTACAGACCAAATTTCGTGTACACATACAATAACTTCCAACATTGTTGCTTGGAAATTCGAGTATAGTTGGAACGTAAGCTGTTAATACAGAAGTTACTTTGGATTGTGTGTAGAGAGAATATTTAATACTGTTCTCTCGCAAATGAGAAGCGTATACGTATGAATGGATAATATAAACTTTAGTATTTGTACATTTTATAACTGATATTTCATATATTTTGAAAGTATATGTTTGGAAAATTTAAAATCCGTAACCAGCTAATTACGGAATTGAGCCGTCGGGTAGGATTTTTAAAAAGCACAAAATTTAATTAATTATAACTTTAATTAATAAGTAATTAGTGCGAATTACATAAAGTGACTACTATTAATTAATCTCGATGATCAGACGTCCAGATGCTTCCCCGGTTGGAGCAATAAGGCGCGGAGAGTTCCTCGAGATCGCCCATGTCGATGAAATTGTCCAGTCAGCTCTTCTGGTGTTCGGGATTGCTCAATCGGGCCGATGAACAATGGGAAAACAGGTGTCGTAGCCGTATGACGTAAGAGGCTTGCCCTCGTAACACCTCCCCTCTTAGACGAGCAACTATTTGCGAAGATTGAGAGCAAATGTTGCGGCTTTTCTATCTTCAATTGATGCTGATGAAACTGCTGAAGTTAATTCGATGTCTTGATTCGGAGTTACAACGACTCGGTTACGCAGGCGTTTAAGGTAGTATGCGAGGGTAACCAGTGCAGCTGTACTTAATAACAGGACGATGTATGTAGGTATAGTGGTGTGATAAATGCTTGATAAGTCCGTTGTTTTGATTTTTCCAGGTAAGTCCATAAGTACTTGATGTTGAATATTGTGCAACTTATTTAAATCGATGGTTGTCAGATTGTAGTGTGGAAGTTGTTTCTCGAATTCTGATGACATCGGCGCTGAACGTGGGATCGTCATGATTTCGACAGGTTGTCCTTGGAATTTGTCATCTAAGTTGACGATTGTGAATTCGGGCGTTCTTATGCTGCAATTTCGGGGAATAGTGGCTAAGTAGCTGCCTTCCAGGAATTGATGTTGCTCTTGTGCGCATGTTAATTGTACTTTTATTTTATTGGGAAGTGATAAGATATAATGCTGGCTATCTAGTTCCAAGAGTGCTTCTTTTTGTAGTGAAATAGAAGTGGGGTGGCATTCTGTCGCGTCTTGATTGTAGATGAGATCGAAGATGCAATCCTTTTCGGTACGGGTTTGGTGGCTGAGCTGCTGTTTGCAAATGTGCCAGGTGTCAATCTTCGGGCATTCAGCCTCCAAGTACGCAAATTCCTGGGAGTTGGATGCCATATATGGGAATGGAGGAAGGATAATATTAGAGTTTCTATTTGGAACGGGGCAGAGTCTATATAGGTCATAGGTATCTTTCGACATGATTGGGAACTTAAGAACAATAACTATTTTTTTATCAATGTAATATGACCCTAACGTAATAAGATCGTAATAGTACCTAATATCTAAATTTAATAGAGCACTTTTGCTGTATAAGTTTTTCAATTGGCGTAACATATTATTTAAATCGTTAATACTTAAAATAGAGTGGTGCATTACATTTGTGCGACTAAAAGCTACTATGCTTTCTAACCTACTTATTTCGGATGAAAGATCCTGAATGTTCTCAGTTACTATACTAAATAATTGAGAAAGCTGAGTAAGATGATATATTTGATTTCTACCCGTTATAGATGCGTTGTTTATTATAGAGATGGTTTTCTCTAATTTCTTTTGATTAGCTGTAATATTATCTAAAGTTTGAGTCTGTTGGATAGTCATTTGCTTATACAGACTAATATGCCTGTTCATAGAGACAGATAGCTCATGGTCATTTTCCTGTAAAATTTTAATGGCATTTTCAAATCTCAGGGCGTCCTCGTTATCTAGGTTCCCTGAAATGCTTTTAATGAAAGTTCCTAATGGGTTAAAAAGGCCTCTTTTAACGCGCTTCGGCTCGAAGGTCTGTAATTGCAATGATGTTTTGTTAAGTTTACGAAATAGATGAAGTAACTGATGTTTAAATAAAATAAAATTTTGATTAGGCAATTGGTTAGTAATGTCGTTTAATTGAGTCATCAATAAGTCAATCTGTAGTTGTGTCTTTTCGAGGTCAATTTCCTGAAGGAATGTGTGGTCATGAGATATTATTTTAGTGGGACCAAGTTTAAAGGGAAGAATTCCGGGACCATTTGATAAGTCGTCAAGTCGGATCGTGTCTAGCGTCAGCATTCCGGCTTGTACTCGGTCTGGGTTCACTGCCATTATTAGGGCCCTGTAACAATGTGACGTCGTTAGTTTTCTTAGTACGTTTTAGTCGAGTTTTTGCTATTGGGCCTCGTTTCCTAGACGTGTAAATATGAATAGGTAAATTGGATACTACTTTGTCTTGTGTATAACGAGCTGCTGTTTTTTGTCGTGTAGCACCGGGATTTTTAACGTAAACCCTCTGTTCTTGGTTGTACTGTGGTATAGCTTCGCGGTCAAGGTTACGGCGCTCCATTATCGCATCGCGTTCTGCAAACGATGCGTCATGTATTATATTGTAGACCGTTTCCATTTTACTCCGATGTTCTTGTAGGTACTGTTGATATAGTCGTTCCGATAAATCTAAGTCAGTCGGGTTTCGTGGGTCGAAATGTCCTAAAAGAAGGTCGAACGGTCTGCATTTAGTTAAACTGTGAATTGAACTATTATAGGCTATAATTGCGTAAGACATTAGATTTTGTGAAGGTTCATTTCTGTGTTGCAGTTTCAAAAGTCGGATGTGTTCTAGGATGGTGCTATGGAAACGTTCTATCATACCGTTTTCGTTTGGGGCATGAGCAGCTGTTTTATGATGTTGTATTTTATGTAATTTAAGGAATTCGCTGACAACTTGATTTGTAAATTCTGTGCCTTGGTCTGTTACTAAATACATAGGGAACCCGTGGTGAGTAGAAAAGGTTAAAAGAGCTTTAACGATATTCGGAGCCGTGCAATCAGGAAGTCTATATGCCTGTGCATATTTTGAAAACGAGTCGATTATTGTAAGATATTTTTCTTGTTCTATGGTTAGAACATCTGCGTGTGCTATTTGGAACGGTTTTGACGGAGGGGGTACAATTTGGAACTTTGGTCGGACGGGGTCTCGATCATATTTAGAACGATTACATATATCGCACTCATTTATGAATTTAGTTATACTATCTTTTAGTTTGGGCCAAAAATATCGCTGAGATAGCGCAAGGTAAGTTTCATTAATGCCTCGGTGGTTAGTTTTTCCTTCATGATATTTTAATATTATATCCTGTTGCTTAAGGTAATCGTTAATATCTTGGATTTCATGTTTTACAAGCAATAAATTCATGGAGGCATTTTTGTAAGTTCTTTGTAAAATTGGTACAATTTCGTACATTTTACTGAGTGGTTGTATTAAAATAGCTGTTCGTATTTTTGGGTCAATGTGGTTTTTGACGACAGATAGTAAATCTTCTTCGAGGTTACTTTCTGAAATTTGAATAGTTGTTTTTCTAAATGTTTCGAATGGAATAGTCGTTTTTGGTTTTGCACTACAAGGGTTAACATTCACTTTTATTATTAGTTGCCTTTTGAATTTGTTTAATGGATCTTCTGTTACAGGTATATCGAGGATTGGGTGTTCTACACTAGTGTGGGCTGTACTGGTTTCCAGATTTTCCATGAAAGTTAGGTAGTCTTCTCGAACAGGTAAGTTATCTATTAGATTAGGTAGGTCACCATCTACTAGGTCTAGGACAGGTAAGTCATTTTGGTGGGGGAAGTTAAAGGGTGAAGGGCTGCTCAGAGGTCTCAGACTTGGTGCAGTGTCAGTTGAAGATTGGCTGATGATAGCTCTGTCGTCGGGAGCGGTAACTGTAGATGAAGAGTCACTGATATTAACCATAATGGAGTCTATTTCTTCATTATGAATTTCGACGCGAGACAATGCATCTGCGTTGGTGTTCATTTTACCTTTTTTATAAATGATAGTGAAATCATACTCTGCTAATTTAAGACGCCAGCGCGTTAGGCGAGAATTTGGTTCTCTTAAGTTCAAAAGCCACTGCAATGGTTTGTGGTCAGTTACAATTTTGAATTTTCGGCCAAATAAGTAGGGTCTAAAATATTTTGTAGCCCAGACGATCGCGAGAAGTTCTTTTTCGATGGTAGAGTAGTTGATTTCGCTGTCATTTAGTGTCCTGGATGCGTAAGCCACTGGTCTGTCCGAGCCTACGGAACCCTGGGATAAGACGGCTCCCAGAGCTATATTAGAGGCGTCTGTGGTCAAAATGAAATCCTTAGAAAGGTCGGGGTACTGTAATATGGGGTCATTAGTCAGTAAGGTCTTACAATGTTCGAAGCATTGTACATAGTCAGGGGTTAACGCTATTTTTGCTCCTTTTTTTAGACGTGATGTAAGGGGTTTTGTTAGACGGGCGAAGTCAGGGATAAATCGCCTGTAATATCCCAAAAGTCCAAGAAAGCCTTTTATTTGCTTAGGTGTTTTAGGGATAGGATATTTCAAAATCGCCGAAATTTTATCTGGGTTAGGCTTAACGCCTTGTGGTGTAATAATATGGCCTAGGTACGGTGTCTCATGTTTTAAAAATTCCGATTTGTCCATTTGTATTTTGAAATTTGATTCTCTGAGCCTATCGAATATTTTGCGCAAATTAATCATGTGCTCCTGAAGGGATGTGGAAAAGACCAATATGTCATCTAAGTAGACCACACAAATGACGTTTTGTAAACCCCGCAGGACGTTGTCCATGACGCGTTGGAAAGTAGATGGACTATTTTTGAGTCCCATAGGCATTCGTGTAAATTCGAAGTGTCCCTGACCGTCTGCTACACTAAATCCTGTCTTGTGGATATCATCAGGGTGCATCTCCACCTGGTAAAACCCACTTGTGAGGTCAAGGGTACTGAAATATTGGCATTTACCTAATTTGTCTAGTATGTCTGTGAGGTTAGGTATAGGGTATTTATCGTCTACTGTTTTTTCGTTAAGTTTTCTGAAATCTACGACCAATCTCCACTTAATTTTACCGGAGGCGTCTGTTTTTTTCGGAACGATCCATATAGGCGCACTCCAGGCTGATGTTGAGGGTCTAATTATACCTTGGTCGAGCATTTTTTTTATTTGGCATTTTACTTCTTCTCTATGTACATAAGGGTAGCGGTAAGTTTTACTGTGAACAGGAATTTCGTCTGTGGTTTTAATTCGGTGTTTGATTTTATTTGTGAAAGTCAGTGGTTCGTCTTCCAGGTAAAATATGTCAGGGTATTCCTTACAAAGTGCAAGCAAATTTGCCTTTTCTTCCGCGTTCATATGATCGGTGCGCAACCGCGGCAAAATTTCTTGGAAACGCTCGGGACAGGTGTCGAATCCGTGAGTCACACTATTCATTGTTTGCGATAGTTCGGAGAATTCGTGAAACACTTGAACTTGAAGCGGCTCTGATAAGCTAAAAATAATATCGTTTGGTGATGGATTTAGGATCTCAATATATGCTTGACCATTTTGCACGGTCGAAAAACAGTCAGAAATATTGCAACCGCAGATAGTTTGTGACTCTACACAAATTTCACCTTTAGAAATATTAGTTGGAACTCTGATAATCTGAGTCGATTGCGCGGGAATTACACTTTCGAACAAATTAACTGTGCCCGATTTATACATGAGTATAGGGTTTTCCGCGAACTCGGTTTTTAGAATGTGAGTACTAAGGTCAATTTTAGACTGCCACTGCTCTAAAAGATCTAGACCGATTAATCCATCAAAATATTCATGAAACCTGTAAATAAAAAGTTTTATGGGTTTTTGGTCACGTAATTCTGAAAAACATGGAACAGTGATGGAATAGTCATTTTGAGTAGTTGCGTGGATATTCGTTACTACAAAGGGGTCATAATCTAATGGATAGTTTGAAAAAAAATTTTGCACGGCCTCTGGACTTATGAAAGATTGGTTTGCTCCAGTATCTACGAGGAGTTTCAAAGGTGGGTTAGAAATTTGAATAAAAGGTAATTGCCTTTTATTTTGGAGGTGCAACTCTATTCTGGGGGGTTCTCCTGCTGGGCTTTGGTAAAATCTTGGTCATTAGAGTTGCTGTCAGGGATTTCTTCCTGTGTAAAATAGTTGTCTGAGTCTTCAGAGTATGCGTACGAGTATTGTTGGTCGTCATCAAGGTCAGTATACGAATAGTAGTAGGTATTGTCAGGGTTGCAATCATTAATATTAATTTGCTGACGCGCGTTTTGGGGAATAGGTGGTAATACGCGGGCCACGGGATGACTCACTCCACTCATAGGCCTAGGATAATTTTGATAGGCCGGTGCAGGACCACGGGGTGGAATTCTAAAGCCTGTAGACCAATTAGATCGCGGCAAGGCTCGCATCATTTGTTGCGTCCTTGAAGGTCCTTGTTGGTTATTATAGTTATGCGATTGTGGTAAATTATTGGGCCTAAAGCTTTGATTAAACTGTTGATAATTAGGCTGGTAATTAGGTTGATAATTAAACGGCTTAAATTGGCGTGTGTCTGGCATAGCAAAATTAAATTGCCTAGGAGGCTCGAGGGGCACGTTAAAAGAGTTAAAATTGCTGTTAGTATTTTGCCTTTTAGAAATTTGAGAGTTTCCAACTTTATTTTGGAGATAAAGAACGTTAAGTTCCTCTTGGGCAAACTCTAGAGCTTTTTGCAAGGTTTCAGGTCGCATGCATCTTACACGTGAGCCAAGAGGCTCAGCTAGGCCTCTAGTGTAGGTCTGAAGGGCCAACTTTTTATAGAGGTCGCGCTTTGCTTGAATTGTAGTCTCTAACGTTTCATGTAGCTCAATGTATGTGATTATAATAGACAGTAAACTTTGAACACGTTCGTAGAAAGTTTGAGGAGTGTCGGAACCTTGAGATAACATAGACATGTCTGTATATAAGGCGGACTCATCCCTGTGATCCGAAAAGCTGTTAATAAGTGCACTTCTTATACCATGCCAGTCCCGGGGAATGCCGTTTGTCGCTAACATTTTAGCGGCTTGGCCGGTAATTTTATTAAGAATGCCATTTATTAATAATGCTGCATTGTTTAAATCATTTCCCGGAGCTGGGTTGGCGTAAGTTAAAATCAACTGGTCACACAAATTTAAAAATCGAATTAAAACATTTGAATTTCCATCAAACTCTGGAACTAGTCTCAGCGCCTTCCAGATAGTGTCGGTCAGGTCAGGTGTCTGACCGATGGCTGACGCATCTTGATTTAACTGTTGTTGGGCCATTTCTTCTTCCTCGATACTAACTAAACTACTAAAATCGATATTTCTATGAAATCTAAGTTCTCTAGAATGTAAAAGGGGAATATCACGCCGCGTATTGGGCCTAATATCCCTATCTTTCCTTGGAAAGAAAATTTTGATAACTAATTTCTAGCCTTTAAAAAAAAATATCTTAAGTAATTTACACCTACTATTGGGACAGGAAAGGGGCCGCTGGCATCCAATAGGAAAGCGTATCTAATAAAATATTGTAACTCACAGGAGCAGCATACTCAGCTGGATTTGGGCCATCGATTTTCTGATTGCACCACTGCTGGATCTGCTTTCACCTTCCGACGGCTGCTTCGCGTAGATTCTGGATTCTCTTCTGTGACGCGATAGCCACACGGGCGGCTCGTACGAATTCGGAAATCTTCCTAGACGTAACGCGAACGCGACCGCGAGAATCCTACCGACTGCGCCAATTACGGAATTGAGCCGTCGGGTAGGATTTTTAAAAAGCACAAAATTTAATTAATTATAACTTTAATTAATAAGTAATTAGTGCGAATTACATAAAGTGACTACTATTAATTAATCTCGATGATCAGACGTCCAGATGCTTCCCCGGTTGGAGCAATAAGGCGCGGAGAGTTCCTCGAGATCGCCCATGTCGATGAAATTGTCCAGTCAGCTCTTCTGGTGTTCGGGATTGCTCAATCGGGCCGATGAACAATGGGAAAACAGGTGTCGTAGCCGTATGACGTAAGAGGCTTGCCCTCGTAACAAGCTCGACAATATTTTGTTTTTGATACGAAAGATTTTCGGAATGTATTTGAAACGGATTAACGTAACAGCCCCAAATGTATGTATGTATTCTTACAAAAGGTTTTCCTTTAATGTAAAATTACATAATTCACATTCAACTTGACATACGTAATGTTGGACGACTCATTTGTTTCATTAATGCTGACAAAAGATGAAATTAACAATTTCCCTGCGCAAATTATAAGAATACTGGAGAAATGAACAGGAAAAATAAATTGTAAAATAGCTGAAAATGGTGTTAGTAATTAGCAGCTCGAGATAATGATAGACAGAAACTGGAAGTGTCAACATGTAACAGAGGTAAATCTGCACGTAACGTCCGCGCATAAAAATTTGTTCACTCGTCTTAAAAGGCTTCAAATTGCGAACTTATGATTTATAAGTGCCAAGACTTATATGCAGTGACAATTTATGTGCACTTTATTCTGGTCTTTAATGTAGACACAATTTTGGCACGTATAAATAGTAATAACTCATTCTTGATTCTTTTTTTTTAAGCCTTTTTGCATAAAATTAATTAAAGCAATAAGAATGGTCAAATTACCCTTAAAGTATTTACATAATGCTACGTGTACGTGCCTTAACAATAACCCCACCATGTCGGTCCGAGTACAGAAGCAGAACACGAGGGCGATTTCAGTGCGGAGATGTGTGATACAGGAAGATGGTATATCTCCGAAACTGTTCACAGCGGCATTGGAAGACGCCTTCAAACTTTTGGAATAATAAATAAATAATAATATCCTTTGGACATTCCACACATCACCATCTAGTCCCAAAGTAAGCTCCTTAAAGCTTGTGTTATGGGTGCCAGACAACGGATATAATACTTAAATACTTTTTGTTTGTAAATACATACATGACATACATAGAAAACACCCAGACCAATACAAACAGGCATGTTCATGCACACAGATGTTTGTATTGTGCGGGGATCGAACCCGCAACCCGCTGTGTAGTAGGCGATTTCTCGACCACTACACCAGACGGGTCGTCATGAAGGAAGGAATCGGCGTCAATGTTAGTGGCTAATTCATCACACACCTCCGATTTGTCGATGATTTAGTCGTGGCAAAGACGCTGGACGATCTTGGCACTATGCTCGAAGACCTTGACGGAGTCTTCCAACAAGTTGGTCAAAAAATGAACATGGAAAAGACGAAAATTTTGTCGAGCTCCCTTGTTGTACTTACTCCAGTATCCGTTGGGAACTCAACTCTCGAAGTTGTCGAGGAGTACGTCTACCTGGGATAAGTGATCCAATTGGGTAGGTCCAACCTTAAGTAACAAGTCAATCGACGAATCCAAATCGGCTGGGTAGCGTTCGGAAAATTGTGCAAGAGTGACTTCTTATCTGAACTACTTCAGTGTCTAAAGACGAAAGTCTTCAACCAGTATGTGTTACCAGTGATGACGTACGGATTCAAAACATGGTCTGTAACTATGGGCATTATAAAGACGCTCAAAATCACACAACGAGCCATGGACAGGGCTATGCTGGGTGTTTTTCTATGAGGAGGTACGTAGAAGAACTAAGGTAACTGACATAGCCTTGGGAATTAGAAAGCTTAAGTGGCAATGAGCAGGGCACATAGCGTGAAGAACTGATGGCCGTTAGGGCAGGAAAGTTCTAGATTGGAGACCCTTCGACCAAAGACGCAGCGTAGGACGTCCACCGACAGACGATCTTATAAAGATCGCAGGATCAAACTGGAAGCAGACCGTTAGTGATCGGTCGCTGTGGAAAGCCGTAGGAGAGGCCTATGTTCAGCAGTGGACATCCTTTGGCTGATAATGATGATGAGGACGTGTACGTACGGCTAGAAAAAATAGGCATCAAGCACTTTCAACTAAAGACGGCACTAGATGCAAAAGATTTCGGCTCCTTAGGTTAGGCGTGAGCGACTGCGACCGTACATTTATAATTGAACTCAAGTCATATCTAGTAAGAATTTGATATCATTGTATCATACCGTGGGTGCCTCATAATTAGCTGGCGCTAATTTTACGCATTATTTACCTACCCCAGTTCTTGAGAGGCAATTATTAATACCTTTACTAATTTTTAGCTCACTCATTTAAAGCTCAATTAAGGGTGGCGTTAAAACGGTATGTTGTTCACGCCTGTGCAATTAACATGAAATTATTACGTAAACAGGGTGTCAAGGCAAACCTGAAGAAACTTTGACAATGCTCATAAAATCTTAAAATGTTACTCTGTTATATTATTTGTTGTGTAAAAAAATATATTTATCATTTTTCATACTATTGTGTATTTTTTGTAATAATTCTTTCATGACATGCGACATGCTTCAACGTTCACTTGAACTTCAACTTCGATTGAACAATTTAATAGGTAGGTACGAATAATTTTACCCAAAAAATGGTTCAGCAATTGGTTTAATTTACAAACTTTTAGGCTCTTAAAACTCTTAATGAATTTCAGATAAAACCACTCACATAGGTATGGAGAATAAAAAGAGTTTTTAAAACTGATTTTCATTTCAGCGTACAAACCCCAAAAAAGGTTTTGACGCCCAGTCCGACACCGTACAACGCGTAAATTAAAAGTTCTCGACATTGACGGGACGGTTTTTGCGTTTTACAACCACATTTGGAGGCTGTCATCTATTTTTGTTACCACCCAGTATGTGCGTGACGTGTTTCATGCATTTTTTTTTGTAAATGAGATGTGATTAGGTGTGGACACGTGGCGAGTTAGCAACGATTTTTTTTTATTAAATTGACATGGACAGGCGATCATGTAGAGGTTTTAACATAATCATTATTATATTGTGGAATTCGTTTTAAACACATGTGTATTGTTTTTTTTTATGGTACAATAATGTTCAGTAAGTTATGTATGATTGATTTTCATTTTTAGATAATTCTCTGCATCCCAAGCGGATGACTGGTAGGAATGTAATAAGGCATTACGTCCGCCAAAACTTGTACTTCTTACAGTGCATTTAAGTTCAAAAATATATATTGAAATAATTAAACATCATTTGTTAAAGGTTTTCAAATACTTTTAATTACTTTGGTAAGGGCGTAATGCCCCAGTGGGATAGATGCCTCATTTTCAAAAACTTAATTTCCCAATTCACGAAAAAGAAACAATAGTGTAACCAAGAGCAACAGTCATTCCGCACCTCAATTAGCTTATTTCGAGATTTTTCGAGGTATGAGTGTTTTAGGGGCATCTATCTCTCTATACACCAGGATGTGTGTAGACTGTTGGTATACGTAAGCAAGACACCGTCTTCAAAATATTTTGTAAGACGAATGCGTTATTTTTAAGCTTTTAAGTAGGTTTTTTGACGGTGGATTAATGAAAAACTTACTGGACAGATTTTAATGAAACTGCCACTGTACTCTTAGTTGAAATTTACCTGATTTAAGTAACAAAATAATCATCTCGCAACGACTTCTCGTTTTTGAAATATTATTGGGCAGAAGTAAACTCCCGAAATTTTGCAAGCCATAATAGATCAACATACTGAAATTCTATACATTGCATACATACAGGTCAAATTGACTACCCAATTTTATTGAAGTCGGTAAAAATGAAGAATTTTATTGTATTTGTGATAATTATGAATATAAATGTGGAAACTTAACAATAAATTATTTATAATATTATGGATCATTATTTGATTAATCATTTCTATTTGGATTTTATTACGGTTGTTTTATTTTAAAGAGTAGAATAACTGCTAGAGCACCAATTATCCTTATACCTCATACAAGTTTTGTTCAGTTTTCGTTTATACAGTATGAAGGGCATCTATCCCGCACCGCAGGCATCTATCTTTCTAAGTATTTTTATATTGGGTCAACTATCTATACGGATAGGCATCTATCCACAAAAAGGAGTTCCACAAAAAGCTAAAATTTGCTATATACTTGTATCCGTACTTTGTAGGTCCAAAAATATAAAACACCGTTAAATATAAATGATTAAGGTACCAAATTTCATGGTATTCATAATTCTTAAATGTATACTTTTGTAGGAAGATAATTCTAAAGGTGAAGCATCTAACCCAATATTACCCTACTACATATTATGGATAAATAAATCAGAATTAACCGTGGCCCAAATCAATTTTATTATCTCTTAAATTCATCCAAGTAATCTTCTCCTGATTAGCCTTTTGAAAGCAACAAAATACGTCTCGATTACAGTTTAAAATTGGAATTAAATCTCAGTCTCGGTAATAACTAGATGATTAAAATAAGTTAGTATATTACGGTTGGATAGAATTCTACCATTCTTTATCTTTTTCTGAGGGCTGCTACTGCAAAAAATAATATATAATGTGTAACTAAATCTAATATTTTTTAAATCTGTAATAATTTTGTCCAAACAGTAATGGAGATCTCTGGTTACTTATTATTTCCATAAATTTCCTTTTTTTTTTCGTTAAATAAAGGTAAGTTAATATTTATACCATTTAGTCAGGTTTGGTTAACAATCTCATAAAATAATGTATTTTACAGAACGTTGGTAGTTCGTAACCTCTCTCATAAAATCTGCAAAAAAGTAACACTTAGGAGCCGTCGAGCAAAATCCTTGGGAGTGACAAACAACCGGTTCGCAGCTCTAAATCTTTACATCCTGTTCTCTTATTGGAAATGTGGATGTAACTTGGTTTTCTGCTTTGAAATACATAGAAGCGCACTTAAAAGATCTCCCGTGTGACTCGAGAGTATTTTTCAATATGTTTCAGCTTTGTTTGAGTAAACAAAACAGGAAATCTTAAATATGGATTTTTAATTGTGTTCAAATTATTGTAACGTTGGTCTGCACTAGTTTTAACCCTATGCTGATTTTACGCTAAGATATGAAAAATAAACTCGTTCGTATTCGTTTCGTAACACGTAATAAAAAAAACACGAGGGCATTAACGACGAGACGATTGATGACCTCCATGGTGTAGTAGCTAAGCACGCTGGTTTCAAGGCGTTGCCGCTCCGATGTCCCGGGTTCGATTTCCGGTCGGGTCAATGTAGAAACCAAAATTTTCTATATTGTCTCGGGTCTGGGTGTTGTGGTACCACCGTTGTGTCTGATTTCCATAACACAAGTGCATAAGCTACTCACTTTGGGATCAGAGCAACGTATAAGCCTTTTAAGAAGCGCCTACGTATGTTAGTTTCATAAAATTAATATTCCTATCGGAATAGAAGGACAAGCAAAAGCTGTCAAACGAAACCGATTTAAGATGTCAGTAACTAACTTAAGTAAGTAACATTTGTTGCTTTAAATGAGATAATCTTTAGATCAGGTGATTTATAACAATGTTCCTAAGTTAAATATAGTAGTTTACTGCATGATAAACAGTCGACACAAGATATTGAACATGCAGCTCTAGTGTAAAACTAAATATTATTTCATTATACAAAATATTCGTCGATATACATTCCCTGTGTTATTCTGTCTTTATTTTTTACGTAAATTAACGTTTGTAGAATAGAATAATCAAACTGCGTACTTTAAATTTGAAGCGCATTGGTAAATATCGTTCACATACGCTTGAGGGATTAATTTTATGAAACTAACATACGTAGGCGCTTCTTAAAAGGCTTTAACCTTTCCCAGACCAAGTTACCCGTACCCGAGATCTACAGTCACCGTAAATTGGCGTAGAACAATGCTGCACCTCCCTGAGGTAATTCCGCCTGTCGCAGCGGCAACGGAATTAAGGAGGCTGAAGAACGAATTGCAATTTTGTAAGACAAAAGTTAGAGGATTTAAAATGTTGTAGCTTTCTTATGGTAATATAGTCCAAAAAGGAACCCTTACTGTTTTGCATATCCGTCAAAAAAATTCCGAAGTAAAATTACAGTATTTTTTTTACCTCCATTTGCGTTACGGTAGTAAACCCAAACTGTAGTAAAATATTGGTGTTGATTGACCTTTTAGGTCAAAAAAAAGAAATTTGTAAGTCATCGTCATCAAAACAAATAACAATGTAAACTATATTGCTCTGTAAGTTGTACAATCAAAATTTCGAATATAATGTTACTAGCGGTCCCCCGCGACTTCGTCCGCGCGTTTTGAGTTTGCTCCCTCCCCTCCCGTCGCAGCGTGATGTTTTATATCCTAAAGCCTTTCTCAATAAATAAGCTATCTAACACAGAAATATTTTTTTAAATCGGTTCAGCAGTTCCTGAGATAAGCGCGTTCAAACCAAAAAACTCTTCAGCTTTATAATATAAATTAGCGCAAGCGCACGTTGTACTTAAGCTGCGAACATTATTTTGGTGCGGAGTTATGTTAAAACTGTGATAGCTCCTAAGATATTTATTGGAATCAAATGATATAAAAGGCAACTTTGTTCTAAATGAAATGCTCGTGATGATGAATGTATTTATTTTGATAAGAATAAATACCTGTGTGTATAATACACCTCCTAAAAATGATGCATTATTTTTTTACAAATTTATTAACATAAAAAAGGTTGTAGTAAGTCAACCATAAAAGATAGACTTATGTTGTCGCGGACTTTATTATAGAACTCTTAATGTTGAACAATCTTGTCATACATGATTTTTGTGTAACTTTAGCGGATTCCGCAGCGTACGTAGCGGAAGCTCTCAAAAGGAATATCTTTCTCCCGTTTTCGCAACATTTTTCATTGCTGCTTTGGTCTTATGAGTCGTATCTTTATGTTACATAGCCTAAAGCCTTCCTCGATAAATGGACTATCCAACGTAAAAATAATTTTTCGAATCGGGCAAGTAGTTTCTGAGATTAGCGCGTTCAAACAAACAAACAAACAAACAAACTCTTCAGCTTTATAATATTAGTATAGATTTAAAGGGAATCGAAAACGAATGATAAGGCAACCTTTATCGTGTTTCACAGGTCATTATAGAGCAATGAAAGTGGTGTGCGTCAATAACACTTTACCGCGGAAACGTTATGTTGTGAGTCAATATAACCGCTCAGCTGTTCTTTTTTACGGTAAACTGTCCGTGGTACTACAGTGCCCACCACTTGAAAAGTATGTATTAAGTATAGTATATATATATACGAGTATGAAGTATAGTATATATTATAGTATAGTAAGTATATTATATTTTCAACTTTTTATATATTTATAACTATTACCTATCTACCAGTAATTTTGTTTTCGTAATCACAACTATACTTTTCTTTATATAATCGTTTTTATCGCGCGACAGTCGCGCGATTTTTATCATTCAACCGTCGCGCGATGTTGCCGGACAGTTCTCCCACATCATAGTCTGACAGCGCGGACAGTCGAGTGGATAATACAGAGATAATAAATAATAATAATAAATATTCTTTGGACATTCCCACACATCGCCATCTAGTCCCAAAGTAAGCTACTCAAAGCTTGTGTTATGGGTGCCAGACAACAGATATAATACTTAAATACTTTTTTTTTGTAAATACATACATAATATAAACACCCAGACCAATACAAACAGACATGTTCATGCACACAAATGTTTGTATTGTGCGGGGATCGAACCCGCACCCGCTGCGTAGTAGGCGATTTCTCGACCACTACACCACCCTGTGAGATGGATATATTATTATGAGCTGTGTCAATACATGGCTGTTACAGATACAGATAAAACTAGCAAAGTTTATAGATATCAAGATATAAATATCACCGTGAACTTGAAAATACCGTTACGTTATAATCTTGCGTGCGATATTGAAAATTATCGATAGATTGTACCGAAACCATCAAATTGTAAACGACGCATGCGAGGAAAGTTACCTTACTCGTACGTGCTGATTGGTTGAACGCCATAAGCCCCACAACGCCATATTTGTTTTGTATCGTAGTTTAATTGTTACCTATTTAAAGTAAATTACCAGACAAAAGGGGATTGTAAATTGTTTTTCGTGTCAAAATAATTTCGAATAAAACATATCTGTTTAATTGTTCAGAAAGAAAAAATAATCTTTGTTTAGTCAAATAACTTTAAGGACACTGTAAGAACTACCAATCAGAGGCAATTTGAAAGTTTAATGCGCAAGTCTGCCTGATATTTTGAAAAATAAATAAATATTTTGTGGTTTTACGGTTTGACTTCGATAAATTATAATCTAATAGAAAAAATGAGTTATTATGTAAGCACTACGTTAATGTTTACAATCTATACGTAATAAATACATCTTTCTTTTTTTCTTTCTTATTCTCTTAGACGGCTCACAATATCGCAAGAGAGATTGTAATCTAGCGGCATTTAAAATGGTACGGCGATATACATACGCAATAGAAAGTCAGCATTAACTTGGTACTGAAATTGACAGTACGCCTTTCTGTCAGTGTAGACATATTTGTGCTCAGGCTCAGCCTAGGAGGCCGATTCTCGCGGCAATCTAACTTTTTCGTATGGTAATTTGATTGCTGAAGTTTAATCGTTTTACCTAAAAAGTCAAGTAAAATATCTACACATAATAAAAAACTATTGCACGAACAAAATCTAAAAACTTAGAAATTGTGACCCTGTGAAATCAAAATCATTTTTTTCTTCGACAAAGAAAATCCGATCGGTGAACTTTTTTCGTAGATTGGTGAACTTAGATCGTGGGAATGCTCGATTGGACGTAAAGATTTGTTGCTTTACATTCATTATATTTTATGAATTCAAATTTATTCAAGACAAGAACGTTGTAAATCTAATTTGAATTTTAAAGTCTGTCGTCAATAGATAACATTTCTCAAAAACAGGTTCATGGTATATTGATATGAGTAGTAATATTGCTTTTTGTTTACATAATAATGCAGAAAACACAGAATATCGTGTACTATATACTTTCTTTTCATTATCTGTAGGGGGCTTTTTTAATGTCATCAAGAGCGAGGATTTTAACACTTTACGTTATAAAGAAAAAGAATTTGTTGGT
Organism: Pyrausta purpuralis; assembly: GCA_963924145.1. Lineage (NCBI taxonomy): Eukaryota > Metazoa > Arthropoda > Insecta > Lepidoptera > Crambidae > Pyrausta > Pyrausta purpuralis. Next base: position 19,445,504 of record OZ001664.1, read on the forward strand.
GCGAAATAAAAAAAAAATGTTGCATACCATTTCCATTGCTAGAGCTAAGTCGAAGCCATTGATGATAGTCAAATATGTGTATAACAAGTTTTAAATACTCGAACAATAAATTCAAACAGTGACTTAACTTTGTTCAGTGAGTGCATAGAACTTCAAAATATTTTAAAGCCCGGTATTATTAAAGAATAATACAAACGTACCAGATACTTATCACAAAGTTTAGCCCACAGGCTGAATTTCAGAGGTTAAGTTACACTAAATTCTAGGCAATACTGCAAGGGAACAAAGCAAAAAGTTTTTCCGGTGCAAGCTTACAAGCGAAAGCGATTGTCACGTTTACCAAGAAGTTCACGCTGTGTGCGGTAGATGGCGTTAGGTATTTTTTTGAACAATTGTTTTTTTGCTTATCATGTTTTATGAGTTGTATCATAAAACTATTATTTAATAAAAAATATTTCTGTTTTCATTTTTTAACGAAAATAATAAAATTATGAAAATAGACTATGTTATTTAAGCAGAAGTAGCTAAGGTATTAGTGAAAGTTATCGATGTAGTGATAGTTGTTAATCCATGGAAATCGTACCATAAAAGAGGTCTTCACTTGCATCAAATGGGGCAGTTCTGATTTTTTCATATGATGTGTATAATGAGGTGGTAATGACAAATATTATTTTTTCACCTCGAAAGCCTTCCGGAACATTGTAAAATTCTTTAAAAACCATTAAATTCTTGATCATTTTTCAGTTTTTGCCATTTTTTACCACCAAGGACCTGTTTTACGGTAGAAGTCACTATGAATTCTTTTAAAGTAAACTAAATTTGCAACAAAATGAGAATAGTTGGGTCTCGATAAGCTGAATAGTTTCAAAGATACAGCTGTTCAAATGTTTGCAAAATTTCTTAAATAATACAATTTAGAGTTTAGGGTGTCTGTCAAAAATATTTTTCTACTAAAGGTGTGCTTTTTATTATTTTTATATATAGTTTAGGGTACATAATTATTTATAATAAGAAAAAAACAAAATCATAATACTTTGCCGTAGTAAAAAATAGTTCTTCCAAGTTACGCTGTGGCAGCCAATCATAAATCGATGTTCCCAATCAATATTTTTCACTACATTATGCATCCCTGTTGTTATCGAGAGAGGTTAGAAATCCTGAAATGGGAGCTTGGTCTGTACTATACTATAAAGATTTTTTTTTGTGAAAATAGACCAAAGAACAACATAATATTTGAAAAATGTGGAAGAGGAAAAATCCCTGATGTAACTTACTCGACGAATTCCTTCACGCACCAAGCACAAAGCGAATTGGCACTGTTCCTTCACGCCTTCAGTGGTTGTGATACAACATCAGCACTTTTTGGCCAAGCAAAAATGAAATTTTCATCAACACTGAAAAAACAGCCGCGCCTCGAACAAAATGGTGTAGTTTTTCTAAACCCCAATGCCACACCTGAGCAGGTCACCGAAGCAGGAGAGAGCTTTCTCGTTTTACTGTATGGAGGCAACAGTGAATCCCAAAATCTCAACGACCTTCGCTTCCAAATGTTTACAAGGGCGGCGACTAAGAAAAACATGAACCTCGCCAGGTTGCCTCCAACCAGCGATGCTGCAAGATTTCACTCTCTGCGAACATACCACCAGGTGAAAAAAATTCAAAAAGCAGGACTCAAATGTTCGGCTGTTTGCAACCACTGCAGCGGCCAATCTTGTGATAACAAACCAGACCTGATGTGTGATGATATTGATGAACCTACCATCGATGACCCACCATCAGATGACGATTTAGACCTGCCTGAGCTGGTCGTTGACGAAATGCTACCGAAGCGAGCTCCCAAAAGGTGTACAGATTGGTGGTACGGTGTAAATCGACGGATTTTGAGGTTCAGCCTGGTCCATAAAAGATATACAAGAAAAACTAATAATACAACTCCTTTGACGACCTCAACTTCAACCACCACATGCAAAGATAATATGTATAACACAGTCTTTAAATTTTTATGCTACAATTATTTCTTTTTAAAATTATAATGCTTATTTCATAAGTCGTATTTCATTATGTTTACTCACCTCAGCAATTTTGAACAGCTGTAGCTAGGGAACTATCAGATCTTAATACATTAAATTGGTCTCGTTTTGTTAAAAAAAAATTCTTCTTTAAAAACGTATATGAATTTATGCCGTGAAATAGGTCAATAATTGACCACATTGACGAGAACGAGTAAAAACTTGAAAAACATTATTTTTTTGAAATTTTGCAAACATTTGAACAGCTGTATCTTTGAAACTATTCAGCTTATCGAGACTCAACTATTCTCATTTTGTTGCAAATTTAGTCTTCTTTAAAAGAATTTATAGTAACTTCTAACGTAAAACAGGTCCTTGGTGGTAAAAAATGGCAAAAACTGAAAAATGATCAAAAATTTAATGGCTTTTCATGAATTTTACAATGTTCCGGAAGGCATTCGAGGTGGAAAAAAATATTTGTCATTACCACCTCATTATATACAACATATAAAAAAATCAGAACTGCCCCATTTGATGCAACTCAAAATGTACTAATTCCATGGATTATGTGTTACACATTTTGTTCTTCTGTTTTCGTTATATTATTTTAAGTAAATGAGTATTTTTTGCTGACCTACCGATATTATGTCACTTTTTTCACAGAAATTATGAATATATCGTTTTTTTTACTGAATTATGTTTAAATGTATTATAAAATTACATATTGCATTTTACATGACTGATATAATTGAGGATTATACCTGAAAACTAATTCATTATACTCATTGCTACAGATTGTGTTTAAATCTGCTTCAGAACACTATAATTTTAGTTGCAATGAGATTGAAAAAGAAAGATTTTACTATCTTGAGATTACCAGCAAGGATCTTAATCATCTCAAAAATCACTTGAAACCCAAAACGCTAAATTCTTTTAACTTGAACACCGTAGCGTTGTTCCGAATGTATTCAAATGAAATCCGCAACTCCACTCGTCGCTATGAAACCGTAATCATTACCTTGAAGCCAACAAAGGGAGCTCAGTCATTATTATGTACATTATTTTACAGTTTTGTGTATCAATTATGTTATTGATGTTTGTTTTGAAATTGTATTATTTTAAAAATGTTTACGAGATCTTTTGATTCTCCCATAGTCTATCTCTTTACATTTTTCTCAGTCTTTTTACTGATGTGAGAAAACAACACTGATGTTTTTTTTATTTTTATTTTATTTAAGGGGCTTTTGTAAACAAAAAAAATCCTTATAACTAACTATTAACTAAGTTTTTATCAACTAGGTACCTACCTTGTTGTGTTTCATTGGCAAAAAAACTAGGAATAGCATTGTTTTCAAAATCGATTTTTAAATTTATGAGCTTCTTTTTCCAAAGAATTTTTCAGTACATTTTCTATTCAGTTGCCATAAATAAAACCCTGGAATCAGCCACACTAAAATCATTGTTACTCCCCAAATAATGCTTATAATTAAATAGTAGTAGTACGAGTATAACATGTTACGTTAAGTTTAACGATTTTACCAAAATGACATTAATATTTCAATCACTATCACAATGTACGATTACGTTTCAAAATATAATGGCTTTATAAATGCATTATAAACAGCATTGTAAAGTTATAAAATTATAAAATACACACTGCATATATATATATATATATATATATATATATATATATATATATATATATGCAGTACAGTTAGTAATATAATGTATAAAGGGCGTTATTTTGGACGGCTACTTGACACCAAGTTGCACAAAATTACGCCGACGAAATAAGTTACTATTTGGTTTTAAATTAACTCATTAATATATTGCTTTTGAATACATTATAGAATTTAGGGTATACACGGGATGATTTTGTAAGCTGTTACAAAATTGGGCTGTCGTTGAAGTCTTTTTTTCTACCTTTTATACCGTTAATGTAGCTGACTGATTTTTTAAGGAGCATCTGAAATTTTATTTAAGATTTCGACAATGACTGATTTTTATGCATTAATAGTCTCTTTCACCTCCCGAAAATTTGGTAACAACTGAGAAATCACACTGTATTGTATTTTTATAATTGTCATAATAACATGTTCTAGTCTATAAGGTTTATATACTATGTGCCATGTGTAGCCTTATAGTAAATATACAGGGTGTTGTTTCGGTCAGCGACGAGCGGCTCAGGGGTGGCTGTGAAACGATACTGATGCCGAAAAAAAAAATTTTTTTTTTAAAAAAAAAACTAAAAATACATTTCTTATTGCGTTGTAGAGAGCGAGTAAAAAACACCAACACCAGGTCGTCTCTTCGTAGCTTACAAGCTACGGCGTTATATTTCGTAAAAAGGCGCGAACTACGCGCGTGGGTGCTAGTTTCCCCATTCGATTTTTTTAAATTAATTTGTAAAGATTTTTTCTTTTATAAAACAAGCAAATAATATAAAGATTTTTTTTAGAATATGCAGAACTCATATTATCATCCCTGAGTTGGATGTCACTGACCAAAAGAACACCCTGTTTAAATAAAATAAATTTTATTTGTAAGGATGGTGGCCAACTTTTAATGGCTCATCAATGAAAAAGGAAATATACGTCAGCAAGTAATTCGATTCGTACATAATTTAACGTTGGATAATAGCAATTCAATTTACTGATTTTTTAATATATTTTTTTTTATTTATTTGTCGCCTCGCCCACAATTGTCTCTGCTTAGCCCAAAGACACGACTGGTAGAGAACGCCGTATGACGTTAAGTCCTTCTTTTGTACATATTTTGGTTGTGTAATAAAGTATAAATAAAGTGGAAGTGAATTCAAAACTCGACACTTAGTTAGGTCCTTAAAAAAGGATATCACTTTCCACAGTTTATCAATCGTTATTTATACATATTATACACGTACATACATACGCACGCACGTACGCACATACATATTACGTTAAACATACAAATTGAAGTTACAAAAAGAGTCTTTACAGCCATTCAAGTTGACAAGAAGCCACTAAGGGGACCAACAGACAGGCACTTAAACTTGGTATGCCACTGAAAATAGAATCGCTGTGCGTAAGTAAATAGTTTCCAAAAACTATATAACACCAGAGATTTTACGAAGGCAAACTGTTTTTAATTATTTTCTGTGTCACTACAAACAAATAGGTAGTTAGGTATTATAGCCGATATATACTAAGACTCTTTAACTAAACTAGTGGTCGCAGCCCACTTCGTTTTGCCCCGGCCCACTCCAACCCAGCCCCAACAAATTGAAAATCTAGAAAATCGGTCCACCCGTTCTTGAGTTATAAGTGGTATAACTTTCTGTTTTAGATTTAAGATAAAATAAAGTTACCTCATTGTAGGTACTGAAAGCGATTTAACAAAAATGGACATGAGTGTTTAAAAAATGATACTTTTCAATCTGTGGTAACTAGGCCACCTGTTTTTTTTTCGAAGAAGATTATACTTCGCAAACATTTTTTGTTAAATGCAAACACTTTGAAATCTGAAATATAACCAAATTATAGCTCTGATAAATAAAAATAATAACAAACTGAGCGACTTGAATCACTCGGAGGTTTACTATAATTCAACAGCAACCTTTAACATTAAAAACTCTACCATCGATTCCCCTCAAGTTATTTTTTTTAAAACCGTGATCAAACAGATCTATTCCGGTCTTGCACTGATGCATTTACAGCGAATCTAAACGCCCACGGGCTGTAACGTTCTGTCGGTCTTAGATCAATTTCCGATTCAAGGGAACGTGAAGAACCAGTTGGGTGTGATGTCCACGTAGGCAGGACTGAGAGGGGTTAAATAATGGAGCTGGCATTACGACTTTCTTATTATACTTTCAGATTTATTATTTGAGAACAAAAATAAGTATTTTACTTAGTGCCGATTATTCGAACGTCATATAAAATTTATCCGATTTTAAAATCACATTTACATAAATGACGTTTTTAAATTAAGCGTATTGTATGTTTTTTGACGAATATTCCTTATTTGACGTTGGAAAAACTAGGTCTTAGTCTGAACTGAACACTAAAATGAGGCAATAGTGGCTTGATTTTGTCAGGTATTTTGCCGATTTAAAAGAAAGAAGTTTCTTAATGCCCTTGGTGAAAGACATCAAATAATGCATCCGTTTCTCTGCATTTTTAAAGCACACAGGAAAACTGAAATAGTTACGGTGACCCTTTACACACTGCGACTTTTAGCAGCGATGCAGTCGTGATGCTAACGCGCGTTAGCATCGATGCAGTCGCAAAATGTCAACCTTTACACACTGCGTTACTTTTAGCATCGACACAGTCACGAGGCTTAATGAAAAAAAAAACTTTGATGCAGCAACTGGAAACTGTCTGTATGTACTGAATTTTGGCAACTGCATCGATACTAACACGCGACTACATCGATGCTAAAAGTCGCAGTGTGTAAAGGGTCTATAACACTCATTATGGTTAAAAAAAAGAAAATCAGTGAATGGGCTCCAAAAACTTTTACATTATATTATGACCATTAGGAAGTTTTAGAATGAAGCTAAAAAAGTGTTATTTTCGTATGTTAAAAATATTTGCTTATCCATAAACCTTCACAGATCCCTTCCAAAACATTTGCTTGCAGAGTTTCAAGCCGGTCAGCTCTTAAATCTAGATCGAGTAATCGAACCCGGACCTTTACTGGCTGACGCGGCGATCCATGAAATTTTAAATTTATCCGTCTGCTTCTTTTACTCGCATTTCTTTTTACACCCGTCTTTCAAATAAACTTCATTGAGTCATAATAATTGAGTAAAGTCGTCTTGAATAGAAGATGTTTTATTTTTGTCGTTGTTTAAAAAAAACTGTTAGTACTATTGATTAGGCATCGTTAGTTTCGAAATCATGTAAATGTTTTGGAAGATGTTACGAGCCCAAGCCTCGTCTACGACACGCCTACGTCATACCTACGTCAGAAGTTTTTAAAGTGCAGGTGGCTGTAGGTGCATTGATCAATAATTACAGGAATGTGCTTGTTTTTTGGCGCCTTTTAGCTTTGTGATCACCTAGTTAAGGCACTATTGTCAAAATCTACAGCAAATACTTACTATGTATCTTTTATATAATCAAACGTCTAGTTTTGCTATCCTAACCTATTAAAATCCTATCCCACGGCCCCATTCCGTAATTAAGACGAAAGAGCAAATTATACCGTAAGAAGAACTGACACAACGTTATTTGTCTAATAGCTGAGTGGCCTAGTGCAAGATTTGACAAATGGTAATTGTTCCAAACATTTTGTGGTATTGTAATAATCAACTTAACAAAAAATCTACTAAATGAAACTTTGTCATATACAAATTTAGCAATCATTAGGTCTTTTTTAAGGCACGTCTCGTTTTCGAGAAATCCGTAGACAATATAAACATACATACACCTACGAAATTTCGCATACGTAATTGGAAGCCATAATAGATCAACATACTCAAATATTGTAAAATTTTAACGATATTGAATCGATAACCTCCTTTTTCAAGACGGTAAAAACGCCGAACGCGCCGCGTGAAGCCACTTTGCACGCGACGCTGGACGCCCCGCGTTTAATTGACGCTTTCGTTGCCAAAGTAAATTTGTTACTGAAAAGTTGGTTGGCAAGTGAAATTCGGCCAAAACATTTTCAGCGAAAAAGATACCGTTTACTACAGGAAGAAATGATTGTATTTTCAAAAGAAAAAAATAACAATCACGATGATCGAATACCTTGTTTGAAGAAATTTACACAAAAGGACTTCTTGTTTCCAGTCAAAAACAAATAGATATTAAAACCGGCGACCGCTTTTACTAGAAACGTAATGAGCAAGATTGAGTATCTTTTTAAATCTTTATTATACTTCAGACAGTAAAAGCTTTGCTTTAGCCAATAGTGCTTCGAGTTAAGATGAGGTTGTTATTTCGTTATTACGAATAAACCCCATTTTGGAAGCCCGTTTATGATTATGATTTGTTTTACTCGAAATACCTGCGTACCTTTGTTTAATCTTCTCCATATTGTAAGTTATAAAAGCAATTAAACTACCTAACTCTAGGGTCAGTGGTGCCTAAGTAAAGGAACAGAATAGAATAAAAACATATTTAATACCTTTTTTGCAAAAAACTATATGGTACAACAAACATGAATGATTGAGAATCATAAAGAACAGCAAATAGAGAGTGGCAGGATCCATTCCCTTAATAGCTTGCGCTGATATACGAAGTGATTCTTATAAGCGCTGGTTTTTAGCCACTCCCATCTCACTATAGATGTAATGTGAGGGTTGGGTCAGAAAGATGTCTTAAAGTAAATTAGGAATGAAGGTGTGTTTTCTCGCTGTACCGTGCTTACTATGACCGAGCGACCGAGCTAGGAACATGTCAGGCACGAAAAACAACACGACACACTCTACCTTGCTCTCTGAAAGAAGAAAAAAAGAAAGAAGGAAGAAAAAATGTTAATTTAGTATCACTTAATTTACTAAATAGAAAAAATCTTATATTTAAAAGCACATACACAAGATACTGAAAAGGTGGGCCACTCAGCATGTATCGTAGCATCTCGGGAATGCCACGAAACTGGTCTTCCGTGGACACCTAGACAGAGAGAGCACTACTTCGCACAGCAAGTGCTCATTCAATATAGCTATGTACTTAAACATTATAATTAAACATCATATATTATATTTATTTATTTTCCTTACAAGCTACCTATATACAGAATACACTAAAAGTCTTAAATAAACTCATAACCCTTGAAAGGAAATGTATCAAACATTATCTTTTTGGAGTCTGTGCCATCACTTTGACCATCAAGCATCAACTATCAGAGCACCGACTCCAAAAATAAATTGTTTGCCTAAAATGGTTTCATTTTTTTCAAGGGTTAAGAATTTATTTAAGACTTTTTAGTGTATTTTGGTTTTGAAGTCTGGTATTTACTTTTTTAACAGTTAATTTTCTTTCTTCATTTTTAGTGATTACAGGAGAGGGGGGAGAGGTTGCACCTAATGACTCTGTTCTTTAAGAAGCTACAAACTACCTATCATAAGTTCTGTCATTATTAGTACTGAACTCCTTAGCGTTAAGGAGTTCTACCATCAGCTTAGCTCCACATGATGTTGACTATCAGACATAACAACACGTCAAAATTAAGGTTACACTATTCCTGCCTTTTAAATTTGAGGGTTTCCCTCGATTACACCAAGATCCCATCAGCAGATCCCGTATTGGCAAATATGGGACCAACTAGAGGGTACACCCTCTAAGTAGGCGAAATGTTGACGTGTTGTTACGTCTGATAGTCAACATTTTGTGGGGCTGAGCTGATGGTGAAACTCCTTAACGCTCAGGAGTTCAGTAATTATTATGACGGAACTTATGATAGGTAATTTGTAGCTTCTTAAAAAATAGAATCATAAGGTACAACTCCCCCCCCCCCCCTCTTATGTAATCACTAAAAATGAAGAAATAAAATAAACTTTAAAAAAAAGTAAAAACCGACTCCAAAACCAAAATGCACTAAAAAGTCTTAAATAAACTCTTCACCATTGAAAGGAAAGGAATTCGTTTTAGGCAAACAATTTCTTTTTGGAGTCGGTGCCATCACTTTGACCATCAAGCATCAACTATCACAGCACCGACTCCAAAAACAAATTGTTTGCCTAAAACGAATTCCTTTCCTTTCAATGGTAGTGCATTTTGGTTTTGAAGTCGGTTTTTACTTTTTTTTATGACTAGAACAAAAAATATGAGAAGCAGTTCTAATTCGAAAAGAATACAAAAAATTTTCATATAAATATGAGGGTGACTCACTTTTAATTACACCAAATAACGGAAATGCATAATGGAGAGAACGTCGAGACTACATATTTGTTAAATTATTTTGATTGAGATACGGAGTAATATGGGACCTGAGAGGATTGGTAAAACAAAATCGTGCACACGAATTCACACACTGGACGGATCAGTGACAGCGACAACGTTCTATCTCACCGTTAAAGCAACATATTTATGCCTGTAAAACGGACCAGTATTTTGCATGTCAGGTACAGGCATGTGCAAGTTTAGCAATTTGTGTCTTTGCATGCCTATATTTATACTATTGAAAGTCACACGCGCCAGTTTTGGAACCCTCGCGTCATCTCCCTCACATTGCATGCCAGCAAGCGTCTCTCTACACATACAAGTAGATTGCACGTGCCAGTAGCTGACATGAAAGTGTGCCAGCTGTATCATAGCCTTTATATTAAAGCGAGAGCAAGAGCGAGGGAGAACTTATTTTGCCGGTGCTCTAATAATAATAATAATAATTAAAATACTTTATTGCACACCATAAACATAATTACACAGGATAGTATCTTATATATTCGCTATAAGTACAATTTAGGCGGTCTTATTGCTTGTAGCAATTTCTTCCAGACAGCGTTCAGGTAAGGAAAAGCATGAAGAATAAAAGAAAAGGCATGGCGATGAAATTCTTTTAAACAAATTTGAAGTGGACAGGTTTTTATAAAAAAACATAAAAGAAAATGATTATATAAAAATTGAATGTCAATAAATGACATTTAATTTTTATACTTAACACTCCGTGCATATCACGCGACGGTGTTGGTCGGTGACGGTACTAGTAAGAAAGGTGTCATAGTTTTCAATACAAAGTTTTTTTGCCGGACACGGTCATGATATGCTACTGTACAACAAAGTTTAAACTTAAGAGTGAACAACTAACCAAGATGCATGTCTTTACAAACATCCTTCTTGAAACATTACAAAGTTATGTAATACATACCTAAACACTTTATTGCACATCACTCAGGGTAAGAACAAATGAGATTTTTTAGGCAAAATCGTAATTGTTTATTTCTGGAATATAATGAAGCAATTAATAAATAAAGCGAAAGCTCAAGCTAGGTTTAACTTAAAATAGTTTGGATCTACTTTATTCTATAGTACAATCAATACATTTCTTAATTGCATTCAAACCATTATTGTACTTAGGCCAATTTTGAATGCAATAGACGTTTTCTTAAACAGACTGGTCCCCTCTTTTGGCTATGATCCAAATGAAACTGCTAACATTAAAATTTTATGGCTAACTTTATTTCAGGTACTTTAAAAAAATGTTTGGAAGCAGAAACAATATTTACAGCTATCCGATGTTTAACGTGTGTTAATTTTCGTAGGTGTATTTATGTACGTAATGATAATAATCTTTATTCTTTTTTGCATAATTAAATACACAAGAAACAAAATCGTTACAAACTAATCATAAGTACAATATTATATTTATTATAAATATATTGGACACCAATCACATACATTGCTCTGATCCCAAAGTAAGTAGCCAATGCACTTGTGTTATGGAAATCAGACACAACGGTGGTACCTTAACACCCAGACCCGAGACAATATAGAAAAGATCTTTTTCTACATTGACCCGACCGGGAATCGAACCCGGAACCTCACGAGATGGTGACGCTTAAAACCAGCGTGCTAGGCACTCGACCATGGAGGTCGTCCTAAATACTCCAAATTAATGTATTTCTCCTACACAGAAAGTAAATGCGTTATTTTGATATTTTTGAAGTTAGTTTTTTAAGGCAATTTAAATATGTTTTGAGTTATGGAGGGGTAAAAAGTCATTCGGAATGGTTCATTTAAATATCCACACGGCGCTAAGTCACCAGTTCTTTGGCTTGAATTTGGCCTGACACGCTTGTCCAAACGAGTGTCAAAAATTTTAAATGTTCCTTTTTTATTTAAAAAAAAAATCCATATTAATTTAGGCTGGCAAAATAATGTTGATTGGTAGGCAACTATCACATTAAAATACTTACGGCCTGTTTAACAACGTCGTAAAAGTTCACATATCCTTATCTGTCCTCTCTATCATGACGTCCCAAATATGAATTATTCGTTCATTGGTTAGCGCTTATATGTCAATGGTAAAACAAGTTCTTTCTGTTTTATTAAGATGTGTCAAATATTAATTTAAATTTCAGCTTCGTAAATTTTACGTATTTGGGTGAGCAAAAAGCAAACATACAACTACTAGAATGGTCAAAATAGATCGTCACAATTGAAAACAGGCGAGTGCGAAAGCATTTTAAAGACCATTATTACTAGTAACAGAAATTCAATATTGTTGTCAATAAACACTAAATTCGTTATTACCAAGTGCTGGCAATCCACTAGATAGTTTCGAATTTCTGCCGTTGCAAGCACGGAAACTGACAAGTCCAGGGTTCTATTTTAAGTCTACGTAGAGCTACGAAACATGAGAATAAATGGACATGTGGAAATGAAACTGGGATGAGAAACTCGCAAGCGATCTTAGCAAATAAGCTATCCAACTCAAACGTAATTTTTAAATCGGTTTAGCAGTTCCTGAGATTAGCGCGTTCAAACATACAAACTTTTCAGTTTTATAATACAACTAGCGATCTCCCCTTCCGTCACAGCGTAATGTTCTATAGCCTTTATCAATAAATAGGTTTAAAGACATTTATTCTCATAAAGAATTTACATATTTCACTTATACGAGAACACACAATTTAAGATAACAAACAAGTTAACATAATAAGTAAGACTAAAAAATTTGCGTCGAAGCGGGTAATCAACGAACTAAATAGTCATTCGCGTTCGGGCATAAATCCAACAAACATTAATGATGATGAATACGTTAATTTTGATAAGAATTAATACTTGTGTGCAAAACATCATTGAAAATAAAACATAATTTTTTTATCAAATTTATAAACATAAAAAAAAAGTTTATAGTGAGTAAACAATGTAATACAGACATATGCTTTATTGCAGACCTTTTAAAGGAGAACAATTCCGTCATACATAATTTTTGTATACCTTGAATGGCTTATACTGCGTATGCAACGAATACTTTTAAAAGGAATATTTTACCCCCGTTTTTGCATCATTTTTCGTTGTTGCTCAATTCACAGAGTCATATCGTGATGTCTTATAGCTAAAAGCATTCCTCGATAAATAAAATATCCAATACATAAAAAAATCAAATCAGGTTCAGTGGAACCTGAGATTAGCGCGCGTCAGCTTTAAAATATAAGTATAGGTATAGATGGAGTAAGTAGTAAGTAGGTAACTTGAAACATGCAGGTGCAAGCGGCGGCAGCTACGTTAGCACTGCTACAGCTACTCACATTCATGTATAACCTTATCCAATTCGTCTACTGACTTATAATATTATTTCACTAGTTCCTTTTAAAGACGAGATTCAGACAAAAATCAGCATAAAATCACAGAGCGTACCCTAAGGGCTAATTTATTCGCAACTCTCACGTCTACCAGTCGCTACAAAATTTACAATCGCCAGCTTCGAAGCATACATATTTGTTGAAGAACAGTCTTTATTATAACAGCATAAGATACCACAGTGTTCAGCTTGAAGTGCCATTACGTACTGTGGCCAGGACAAATTGACAGCGCAAGTCGGGACCGGTCTCCGACGACTGATTATTGCATTTCAATATTCAATGCACTGGAGACGCGGAATTGAAAAGTTCCGCTTTCCAGAATTAGCCTGTAGTGTAGTGGGACAATTGGTGCTAATAGCTTTATAGTGCTGGTAAAGTTTTAGGTAGATTGCTGCTGCAGTTGTGAAACTGGTTTAGAAATAGGATTTAGAGTTAGAGATACGTTATAAAGCGAGAAATAAACCGTAATATGGCGAGAAATGAACCCTATTCGTAAGTTTTAACATACTCGGAATTTTCAAACAGTTCTGGGCATGACATTACGACAATTAAGCTTTGTATTAATGAGAGATTTCGTACTATTTCTGATAACATTAGTAATGTTATCTAGATATCGTGGCTATCAATCTAGCCACGCTACGCTTTATGCAATATGCAGCTTGTATTAGGTTTTTTTTTTAAAAAAAACATTAAAATATTACAATTTTAAAAATGTAAGGTACGCAACCACTAAAAATATACCTAACTTCGGAATCAGCCAGCTTTACTATTTTTCTCAAAGCAATTTAGCAGAAGGTCCAAATGTTTCAACGCTAACAAACACATAGTCACTTGCAAGTGAGACATACCTGCGACGCTTTGCGTCTTCAGCCAACTCTGCTGCTGCTCCAGCTTTAAGGGATGATTTTCTCAGATGACAGGCGGCCAAAGAATCGACATAAGCTGCATCCTAAACTAAAGTCCAACCTCGTTCCCAGGGAATGAGCGTAAGGCCATCGGGTCTCTTGGCATCATCACGGACAAAACCACGCGGTTACAACGTGGTAAGAACTTTATTGGAGGGAAAAGCTCTACTGATGGTGTCATTAAAGGTAGCGTGACGAGCGAGACGCCTAGCGCTTTGTTGGCTTTAAAGGCAGTGGAGGGCAAATTTGTAAACCTCTTTGCCACAATGACACGTAAAGATTTCGAATGCAGCTGATTAAATAAATGTTATGTAAAACCACAATGTTTTGTTGACAGCAAATATAACTTTGTATTCATAGTGTTTGTATGAAGAACAAAGTTATGATTGCGGTTGTTGAAAATGTGTTATATCTCAAAATGTCTCTCTTGTTCGATCTCGGTCAAATTAATTTTCATTGAAAGTGTTTGTCTCCTTTTTTTTTCAAAATTTATACTCGCTTAGTTTAGAAGTTAGATGGGGAGGACGCCTATTTTACCACTTTGGAAGGGTCTAGCTATGAACCTTTAGACTTTAAAAGTAAATAGTAGAAGAAACCTAAGACTACCACTGTTATTATTTATAAAAATGAGACCTTTGAAAAACAAAACAACTATTGAAATTTGGTTGGAAGATGTATCCTGTTAACCCATATATGAAACATTCATTTTTTCTATGCATGAAACTAAAAGCGAAAAAAGTTTTTTAGCCGTGTTTATTACCTATGCGTGTGGGGTTTCTATAGATAGTCTTTTCAAATGGCATAGAGGTTTTTACTACCTACCATTTTCTTTTAGTCTAACGTTTCATAGCTAGACGCTTCCAAGGTAGTAAAATGGGCGTCCCCCCATCTAACTTCTAAACTAAGAGAGTGTAAATTTCAAAAGTATGTTGCTTATTGTTACATAATAAAGTGGTTGTGACATACGAACGGACAGACAGACAGATTTGACGAAACTATAAGGGTGCCGTTACGGAACCCTATAAAGTTAATAAAAACTCATGGTTTACTAACTTACTTCGGTGAACAAGATGCCACATTTCGCATGCAAATGCGGTAGACTAGCCGTGTAAAATGAATATTAATTCAGCTTTTAATGCTGCTACAACTAGTACAGTTGTTGTTTAAAAAATAATAATTCATCTTTAAGTTATATCTGAAAAAAGATTTGTTTAAATAAAAATAAAAAAAACTGTGTTAGTATTAAACTTTCAACAGTTTTACCAGAACCATGCTTCTGCATTTGTAAAATCACAATCCGTTCGGCGAGCTCCAAAACTATTCGAAACCGTTATTTAAATTCGCGGGGTAAAATGTGAAGTATGTAGCCGTCCGTCACCGGATTAGGGAAATGGTACGAGTTGGACAAACACGAGCACACCTCTGATTTAGAGCAAGTGCGGATCGGAAAATAGCAGTCTATTTTATTATAAAAAAGCCGATAGTTTGAACTGTGCTTATATGGTGGTTTAAAACTAAAAAAATATATTTAATAAATCAGTATAATGATATGGTCGGAAGGTAGGCAGTTACAGAGGCTAAATGCTATAATTCAACTTTCTAGGCGCGTATTGAAGTTTAATCTAAAAGACGTAATGCGTTGCAACGGCTTAACATATAATAGAGCTATAGTAAACGCAGCAGTTACATACTTTAAATTTTATAAAGAAAAAATGGTTCAGCTGTGAACATTAATGGTTGACTATAATTTTGAGATAATGCACACTCAAGATTATAATCCAAATACGAAATTAGTTAATATTATTCTTTGTTACTAAAG
Source organism: Pyrausta purpuralis (assembly GCA_963924145.1). Classification (NCBI taxonomy): domain Eukaryota; kingdom Metazoa; phylum Arthropoda; class Insecta; order Lepidoptera; family Crambidae; genus Pyrausta; species Pyrausta purpuralis. The sequence continues at coordinate 19,461,479 of OZ001664.1, forward strand.
AAGTTAATTGCCAATTTAATAATATAAATTGCACTTGTAAAAAGCAACTGTGTCAGACGAGAAATCAAATCCCGGTGTCTTACGCTATCAGGGCGTGTACATATACCACTCGGACAATATTTCCGTCGGATATTGTGAGAGCAATCTCGCAACATTGATGATGTCACGCAGCCTACGCATTAAAGAAAGCAAATGCAACTTCAACGGGCTTGCCAAGGTAATTATTATTGGGTTATAATTATTATTTGTATAAGAGTAATAATAGTCAACAGGATACCCTTGCCTACCAACTGTCAACAGTGTAATGTTAATAGTTTCAGAATAAACCATAGAAGTACTATCCCCTATTCCAAAGGGATAACATTTTATGGAATAAACTGACTGTGACATACGGACGGACAGACACAGTGATCCAGACTAGACGAAACTTTTTCATTTTTGCCATTTGGCTACGGATATCTAAAAAGTGCATTTGTAAGAAATGTACAGGATAGTTCAAGAGGTGACGTATTTTTTTTATTTCTTTATTCTACTACTGTAGTAGTAGTATACTTTACTCTATAGTATTAAACATGGAACCATAGATAAATTACCATAAAAAAAAACAGTTCTACAAGCTCAAGGGAGAAATAGAAAAACAGAATTAGAAACTCACAAACATTTAATCCTTAACTTAATAATATAAATTAGTGGCCGTATTTTAAAACTTAGTGACTAACATTACTAGTTTACAGAATTTTGAACGGATCTGCGAAATAGATTTCACATAGATTCTTCTTTTTGAAGTCTTCTTGCAGTTTTGGCTCTAACATCTTATTGACAATGTTAGTAACTCTGCTATCAGTTGGTGCTAATGCATGATCAGCGTCAATATCAAATACTTCAACCGGTTGGTTCGTATATTTGGATAAGTTGTAGTCTTCTGGTAGTTTCGCAGCTTTGGGGTGAGGAATCCCTTTGATGAGGACTATTTCGGATTCCAGCTTCATGGTCGGTTGGTACTCTCTTGCCATCTTAATTCTCTTGTACGCTGCTTGAAGAACTGACTTCTGGTATTGATGAGAGAACTTCACCAGTCCTTTTAGTTTCTTCACGCAAGCTTCGGTCTTCGCTGACCAGTCTTCAAGAGTTTCTAGTTCTTTTTTCAACTCTTCGCTGTCTTTGCCAGACATAAGGCGGTATAGGTGTTCGACTATAGCATTTTGTAGTTGTGTGTCCGATAAGTTACCAACGTAGGAGTCTAGCTGAACTCGTAAAGCGTCAGGGCTACTATCTAGGCAGAAGACGACGCCCACGTGTCCTGAAAAAAGAAGAGAGATTTTTATTATTGTGTTTGCCTTATCTTACCTACTGCTTTTAAAACAAATAAGTCTTGAAGACCTATCCATACACAAAGTGGTGGTACAGTGCCGACACGTGCCGATCAGTAACAAATCCATCAGTGTCAGTAAAAATGATATTAAAGGATAATTCACGCTACAACGTGCCGGGGCCGGATCGTGCCGGAGCCGGGAAAAAATCTCATAGATATTCCAACGCCATGCCGCCGTTGTTTAGGCACTAATCACTTCATACAAAATGTATACAACAATGTTTGACCCCGCCCGGTAGGAGCCGTTTAAGCATACATCTTGTACGACGCTATCCAAACTCGTCAGTGACAGTAATGTTCAGTGACAATCAGTAGACACTGATGGATACGTTACTGATTGGCACGTGTCGGCATTCTGTACGCACACAAGAATTCCGATTCTTGTGTGCGTACAGGCTTTAAATCACGATTGATGACGACCTCCGTGGTCGAGTGGCTAGCACGCTGGTTTCAAGCGTCGCCATCTTGTGAGGTTCCGGGTTCGATTCCCGGTCGGGTCAATGTAGAAAACGATCTTTTCTATATTGTCTCGGGTCTGGGTGTTGCGGTATAAACCGTTGTGTCTGATTTCCATAATACAAGTGCATTGGCAACTTACTTTGGAATCAGAGCAATGTATGTGATTGGTGTCCAATATTTATTTATATTTATAAATCAGGCTTGTTTAATTTGAGAATATTTTTAACTGCATAAGTGATAGTAGTCTATGTAGTGTTTAAATAAGGTTATTTCATTTGTATTATGAGTAATTCAACATTTAGTCCAATATACAGATTTTTTATCGCAAACATAAAGTACACAAATACAAAAATATAACGATACTACTGACCTTCCTTTTCCAATAAGGTTGCTAATTCAAGGGCCACGTTGACACCGAAGGAGTATCCCAAAAGGTAGAACTTAGATTTCAGTTCGAATCTGGCCTTCACGAACTATAAAGGAAAAAGTTTTGTTATTACAGACAATACTTTCATTTCTTACCTTATTTGATTTAGAAATTCATGAAAATGAGTATATTTTTAGGGTGCTACGATTTATTGGCTGCCATGTTTCCAATATATGTGATAGTTTTTAAAATATGTAGTAGTTAATGCGTTTCCTGTCTTTATCTTTACTTATATTATCAGGCTGAAGAGGTTGTTAAAACGCGTTGTTTGATGACCTCCATGGTGTAGTAGCTATGATTTGTACATAAAAATGCTTGTAGCTACAGTTTACTTAGCTGATAATATAAAACTGTAAAATTATAGGTATTTTTCATAGAGTGATTTTCTCTTTCCTTGACGACCTCCGTAGTGGCTTAGCACGCTGGGTTTTAGAGCGTCACTGCCCGAGGTCCCAGGTTCGATTCCCGGTCGGGTCATTTTAAAAATCAAAATTTCCTATATTGTCTCGGGTCTGGGTGTTCTGGTACCACCGTTGTGTCTGATTTACATAACACAATGTTCGTAAGCTGCTTTCTTTAGGATCAGAGCAATGTCTGTGATTGGTGTCCAATATTAGTTTATTTATTTATTTATGTAACTTATGGAAATCGCGCTAATCTCAGGAACTACTAACCGATTTGTTTTTTTTTTAAGTGTTGGATAACTTATATATCAAGGAAGGCTTAAGGCTATAAAACTTTACGCTGCAACTGGAGGGGAGGAAGCAAACTCAAAACGCGCAGACGCAGTCGCGGGAGACAGCTAGTAAATTCATAAGCAAAAAGATATTAATTTCGGTTTATTGCACTGCCTCTCAAAATTTGACGGATTTAAATTTAACTCTGCACACAGACCAAAAGCGTGGAAATTAATCACAAACAAAGCAACTTGAGCTTGCTTCGAGTTTTGTTTGACGAAGTGAAAACAATCGGACAAGAAACTGAGAAGAATAAATAACTGATACACAAGGTAAATTTTGCGAGGCTTAGCAACTCAGTCGTCAGTTAAACTTTTAAATTAAAAGATTAACAGAATTAAAACGTCTCAATGTAGGGCCTCCTTTTGCATTGTTCGAGCGTCTGTTACAACAATGAGCTCGGTTTGAATTTTCATTAAAGAAATACCACAGAATTGGTGCTGCGTCTTGCTTATTGTTGCTTAATTTATATTTGATGTTGGTCTAATAAAGAAAGCAGTTTTAGCGTTTGGCTATGATAAAAAACAATACGACGATGAAATACAATTGCGGCATTCATTTTCATATAATATTAGAGACATTATATGTGTCTACTCTGTGTCAATATTTAAACTTCAATTAACCCAGTAACACATTAAACTAAAGATAGTGATATTATGTAACATTACTGTAGTGTTTGTAGTATCTACAGATATATCGACGACCCGTCTGGTGTAGTGGTCGAGAAATCGCCTACTACGCAGCGGGTGCGGGTTCGATCCCCGCACAATACAAACATTTGTGTGCATGAACATGTCTGTTTGTATTGGTCTGGGTGTTTTCTATGTATAACATGTATGTATTTACAAACAAAAAGTATTTAAGTATTATATCCGTTGTCTGGCACCCATAACACAAGCTTTGAGTAGCTTACTTTGGGACTAGATGGCGATGTGTGGGAATGTTCATAGGATATTTATTTACTTATTTTATATATCTACTTGATATACACATATGTGACATAGTCTCTAGGAGTCTAGATGTCTATGGTCACAACACGAGAGCCGCGGGCGAGAGTGGACGTAGGATATCGTTATGTGTGCTTGTGATGCGAGCCGGCGGTGTTGGGAGTCATGACATGTGAGGGTGAGGGTGAGGAAACGGGGAACGTTATAATTACCTTGAGAACATTAGCAGCCATCTGCTGAATAGTTTCGTTAGCCAGATCAGGCCCAAGCTGGAAAGTCATGGCCTGCACCTTGAGTCGCTCGGAGACGGTCCTAAACACGCGGTTGTGACCTTCGAATCCAGGGATCAGCATGAGGTATTCCGCTTTGGGGTCCAGTTCTTCTTCTCTCTAAAAATGAGAGGGAGTGGGATGAGGGCAAAACATGAGATCACGTATGGAAACAATGTAAGAAAGAAATATCTCGACTAAGTATTAGTGCGCCTTCACATAACAGCGACTGTAACGCGGCAGCAGCGAATGCACATAACTATAGTCTGTTTTTCTTTGCTAGCCAAAAATGTAAACAAACTTTTTATAACTTTTAAAGTAATATCAGTGAACAAAATTAATAAACTATTGGATATAAAAATATCTCAGTATTTAACGATGTTTAACTCATTTTAAAATTGATAAATAATTATTAATATTGAATAAAAAGGAATGTCAAGATTGTTTACAATGTTTGACTAGCATATTTAAACGGAATATACATCAAAAATAAAGGCGCTGTTGCCGCGCAACTGCCGCGTGCCACTGCTGTTATTCATGTATGAAATTATCACAAGCATCGCGCGACCGTCGCGCTGCTAAAGACGCCTAAAAGTAAAAGCGCTCTTACTACTAAAAAAAAACAAATTATTAGGAACTACTGTAGCGGTTAGCGCCGTCTAACCACCTTCAGAGCTAAAATGCATCTAGAGTCATCTATTTGATGACGACTCCGTGGTATAGTGGTTGGGTTTCAAGGCGTCGTAAACCTTTTGAAAAGAGGCATTGACAATAGAGACTGAGTCTCTTGCGCAGCTTCTTCTTAGCACTAGTCCACAATTGTCCCGAAGCTGTGGTAGGGTTTATATTGGGACGTGTGATTCCAGTGGATCTATTTGCATAAATAAACGAATTTCAAGATTTTTGTTGCCGCTCCGAGGTCCCGGGTTCGATTCCCGGTCGGGTAAATATAGAAATCATAATTTTCTATATTTTCTTAGGTCTGGGTGTTGTGGTAACACAGTTGTGTGTAATTTCTTTCGGACAAGTGCATTTGCTACTTACTTAGCAATGTATGTGATTGGTATCCAAAATTTACTTAGTTTACCCTTTGTTTAACGCGTCGCCCGTTTTTGTGTCATGTGTGCAAGCAATTACTGTTAAAAAGTTAGGCGTCACACGTGGTAGACATCACAGTAACGACGGAACACTAAGTCGTAAAAAATTGGGACCGCTCTTTAGACGCACATTAAATTTTCATTACTAACGGGATACTAATTTCCTCAAAAATTATCACGGTAAGATAGTATCATTTAATTTTCATTGTAATTCCACGTGGACTATTTTTTTATTTTATTGCACTGACAAAACTAAAATTCAAATGGCGGACTTAATGCTTAAAGCATTCTCTTCCAGTAAACCATTGGGTGAAGCAGAAAACATTGAGGCGGCGTAAAATAACACATTAAAGCAACAAATTAGTTTAAAGCTACCAATATACTTACATAAATAATTTAAAATAAACCTACTTAAACATACTTGAATACATACAATTATCCATACATAGGCTAACAGAGATTATAATAGGGAAAACAGAGAAGGTCAAAACTTATCTAGCATCACGTGGGATTTTCACTGAGAAACAGCTCACGAATAGACTTCTTGAAGGAATACTTAGACGAAGAAGTCTTGATGGTATGGGAGGGAGTTCCAGAGTCTTAAGTAGACTTACAGACTAACGTTGTGGTACATAGATTACTTAATGTCAAAAATTTCAAGCTTCATCATACCTGGTAATTTATTATTGCTTGTTAACATTTTAGCTACTTACCTCAATTGCAATGTTCAGCCTAGTCGGCATAGCAATGATAGGTTCTGTGGCCAAGCACTCGTCGTCATCAATAAAAGTGAAGAAAGCGCCCAAACCGCTATCAAAACTCGTGTTTTGAGTACCCAAAGTAGCAGCCAGGTTCTTCAGACTGAAAAACAACAAAAGTCTATTTACAAGATCTTCATCAAAGGTTGTCAAAGGTTTACTTTTGAATTTTTTGAGAACCTTTGAGAAGTTCAAAAATCACAAAATGCTATTGCATCGTTCTTATTTCCACTAGATATTGTTAGTCAGTTTTTAAACTAGTTGATAAATATCTTAAACCTATTTATTTGAATGTAATGCTTGATTTTGATTGACATATTTAAAGTGACATCAGAAACGTCTCAGTTTCGCGGTTCACCTTTACAAATGTAATCTAGTAGAACCATTTAAAACTGTGTTTATCACTTTCAGCTCGGTACCGTTGTCAAGAGTTTACTCGCTAGCAACGACGGTTTTTCCCGCTAGCGACAACGGTTTTATTCGCTAGCGACGATGTAACTTTTTTGTATGGAAAGTTTTGTTTCTGTCAGTGACCGCCAGAGGCGCTGTGCAATTTTCGATAGACTTTTTTTACGTCGTCACTAGCGAATAAAACCATCGTAAACTCATGGTATCGGTACAGCATCTAAAACTGGACGCCAAAGAAGAGTCTTGAGATCGCAAAAAAATAACAACGAATTTACTTTTACCAACTATCACCGTAGGCGTATAATGTCCAACCCTTATTATGTCACCGCAATATAAGTTTTTGTATTTCTTACTTCTTTCGGTACAGGAAAAAGTTTTATTATTTTACCCTGAGGGTATTTGGGCCAACTTAATAGACTGAAACCCACTTATGAGGGTTACCTAAATTTTCGGTGGGGATAATTAGGAAACCTGGACTCAATTAGGAAGTTTGTTGACTTAAACTGTTTAGGAATAGTAAATATGGAGGCACAGCTTTGGCTGTAATGTGTTCATCTTGTCGTAGTGTGCCTAGATTTTTGTCGTATGAAACATAAAAATCAATTTAAATTTGCAAAATCTTGCAAATGGGGCTGCATTGATTTAGATTTTTAACAATCTATACTAATATTATAAAGCTGAAGAGTTTGTTTGTTTGTTTGTTTGTTTGTTTGTTTGTTTGAACGCGCTAATCTCAAAAACTACTGGTCCGATTTGAAAAATTATTTTTACGTTGGATAGTCCATTTATCGAGGAAGGCTTTAGGCTATATAACATAAAGATACGACTCATAAGACCACAGCAGAAATGAAAAAGGTTGCGAAAACGGGAGAAAGATATTCCTTTTGAGAGCTTCCGCTGCATACGCTGCGGAAACCGCTTAAGTTACACAAAAATCATGTATGACAGGATTGTTCAGCATTAAGAGTTCTATAATAAAATTCGCGACAGCATATGTCTATCTTTTATGGTTGACTTACTACAACATTTTTTATGTTAATAAATTTGTAAAAAATGATGCATTATTTTTAGAGGTGTATTATACACACAGGGATTTATTCTTATCAAAATAAATACATTCATCATCACGAGCATTTCATTTAGAACTAAGTTGCCCTGTATATCATTTGATTTCAATTAATATCTTAGGAGCTATCACACTTTTAACATAACTCCGCACCAAAATAATGTGTACAACGTGCGCTTGGGCTAATATATTATACAGCTGAAGAGTTTGTTTGTTTGAACGCGCTTATTTCAGGAACTGCTGGACCGATTTGAAAAAATATTTCTGTGTTGGATAGCTTATTTATCGAGAAAGGCTTAAGGATATAAAACATGACGCTGCGACGGGAGGGGAGGGAGCAAACTCAAAACGCGCGGACGAAGTCGCGGGGGACCGCTAGTCCTAATAATATGATGAACATAAAAATCTTTGAAGATGTATGTAGGTATGGATGTATATTAGTAACTCCTTCACGCAAAAAATGCTACATAGATTTTAATGAAATGTATCGAGGGAGATATCAGATAAATGTTTCCTATCATCGGTATATAAATTATTTACTTACTTTCCAATAGTGAGTCTGTTGTTTTTCTCAGTAGAATACCCAACACCGTAGGTATCTTTTATAGCAGCAATCAGTTCTTCTGTATTTGTTTCATTGATGCTCAAATTTTCCATGGTTAGGTGGTCAGGAAGTGTGTTTATGTTTTTTATTCCTGAAAACATAATAATTGTTATTAGGTATCGCTTGCATTTGATTTGATGCACCTATTAAATTGCATGTAAAAATAACTTTGACTAAAATAACAGTATTCAAAATAAATACATCTCTGCTAATATTATAAAGCTAATGAGTTTGTTTGTTTAAACGAGTTCAAAACAGTTTTTATGTTGTTGTTGGTTGGCAAGTGAAATTCGGCCAAAACATTTTCAGCAAAAAGGATACCGTTTACTACAGGAAGAAATGATTGTATTTTCAAAAGAAAAAAATAATAATCACGATGATCGAATATCTTGTTTGAAGAAATATAAACAAAAGGACTTCTTGTTTCCAGTCAAAAACAAATAGATATTAAAACCGGCGACCGCTATTACTAGAAACATAATGAGCATGTTTGAGTATCTTCTCAGATCTTTATTATACTTCAGACAGTAAAAGCTTTGCTTTAGCCAATAGTGCTTCGAGTTAAGTTGAGGTTGTTATTGTTGTTATTTTTGTTATTACGAATAAACCCCATTTTGGAAGCCCGTTTATAATTATGATTTGTTTTACTAGAAATACTTGCGTACCTTTGTTTAATCTTATCCATATTGTAAGTTATAAAATCAAAAACTACCTAACTCTAGGGTTAGTGGTGCCCAAGTAAAGGAACAGAATAGAATAAAAACATATATATTACCTTTTTTGCAAAAAACTATATGGTACAAAAAACATGAATAATTGAGAATCATAAAGAATAGCAAATAGAGAGTGGCAGGATCCATTCCCTTAATAGCTTGCGCTGATATACGAAGTGATTCTTAAAGCGCTGGTTTTTAACCACTCCCATCTCACCATAGATGTAATGTGAGGGTTGGGTCAGAAAGATGTCTTAAAGTAAATTAGGACTAAAGGTGTGTTTTCTCGCTGTACCGTGCTTACTATGACCATAGTTGATTCAATTATGCAATGACCGAGCTAGGAACATGTCAGGCACGAAAAACAACACGACACACTCTACCTTGCTTTCTGAAGGAAGAAAAAAAGAAAGAAAGAAGAAAACATGTTAATTTAGTATCACATAATTTACTAAATAGAAAAAATCATATATTTAAAAGCACATACCCAAGATACTGCAAAGGTGGGCCACTCAGCATGTATCGTAGCATCTCGGGAATGCCACGAAACTGGTCTTCCGTGGACACCTAGACAGAGAGAACACTACTTTGCACAGCCATTGCTCATTCAATATAGGTATGTACTTTGACATTATAATTAAACATCATATATATTTATTGATATTCCTTACAAGCTACCTTTATACAGAATACACTAAAAAGTCTGAAATAAACTCATAACCCTTGAAAGGAAATGAAGCCATTTTAGGCAAACAATTTATTTTTGGAGTCGGTGCTCTGATAGTTGGTGCTTGATGGTCAAAGTGATGGCACAGACTCCAAAAACATATTGTTTGCCTAAAATGGCTTCATTTTCTTTCAAGGGGTATTTACTTGTTTAAAAGTTAATTTTCTTTCTTCATTTTTAGTGATTACAGAAGAGGAGGGGGGGGGGGGGTAGTTGCACCTAATGACTCTGTTCTTTAAAAAGCTACAAATTACCTATCATAAGTTCTGTCATTATAAGTACTGAACTCCTTAGCGTTAAGGAGTTATACCATCAACTTAGCTCCACATGATGTTGACTATCAGACATAACAACACGTCAAAATTAAGGTTACACTATAAGTGCCTTTTAAATTTGACGGTTTCCCTCTATTACACCAAGATCCCATCAGCAGATCCCATATTGGCAAATATGGGACCAACTAGAAGGTATACCCTCTAAGTGGGCGAAAAAAATTTCGAATTGGTCGACAAACGACTGAGATATGAGGTAACATACAAAAAAAAACATACAGTCGCATTGATAACCTCCTCCTTTTTTGAAGTCAGTTAAAAATACAATTTAGCAGTGAGCATACAGTGAAGTTTAGGTAAAGTGAGTGTGTAGTTATTTTACTTTTATATTTATTTTCATTTTGCAAGCCAATGGTATGTGCCCTTTTGTAAATCTAGTAGAAAAATTTTGAATTTTTATTTGACAGTATACAAGGAGGGTATGACAGTACACACTATTTAAATAGTGGAGAGATATTGTTCCAGCATTTCGTGGCTGAGTATCAAAAACTGCCACAAAATGCAGCCGTATTTTGACTAGAACAAAAAATATGAGAAGCAGTTCTAATTCGAAAAGAATACAAAAATTTTTCATATAAATATGAGGGTGACTCACTTTTAATTACACCAAATAACGGAAATGCATAATGCAGAGAACGTCGAGACTACATATTTGTTAAATTATTTTGATTGAGAAACGGAGTAATATGGAACTTGAGAGGATTGGTAAAACAAAATCGTGCACACGAATTCACACACTGGACGGATCAGTGACAGCGACAACGTTCTATCTCACCGTTAAAGCAACATATTTATGCCTGTAAAACGGACCAGTATTTTGCATGTCAGGTACAGTCATGTGCTAGTTTAGCAATTTGTGTCTTTGCATGCCTATATTTATACTATTGAAAGTCACACGCGCCAGTTTTGGAACCCTCGCGTCATCTCCCTCACATTGCATGCCAGCAAGCGTCTCTCTACACATACAAGTAGATTGCACGTGCCAGTAGCTGACATGAAAGTGTGCCAGCTGTATCATAGCCTTTATATTAAGCGAGAACAAGAGCGAGCGAGAACTTATTTTTCCGGTGCTGATACACTCTAATAATATAATCCCAATCATAGTATCTACAACCGGAGTAATACCAAGAGATTTACATAAAAGCCTTCAAACTCTAAATATTCACACTGCAACTTACATTCTCATACAAAAGGCGACAATTCTTAATACATGCCGTATAGTACGAAAATTTTTAAGCATTCAAATTAACCTGGAGCTCATTTGGCTGAGGCCCGTGAGTTTCAGTTCTTTTCCCTCTCATGAGAGAAAAATTTTCCGTTTAAATATAATAATAATAAAAATACTTTATTGCGCACCATAAACATAATTACACAGGATAGTATCTTATATATTCGCTATAAGTACAATTTAGGTGGTCTTATTGCTTGTAGCAATTTCTTCCAGACAACGTTCAGGTAAGGAAAAGCATAAAAAATGAAAGAAGAGGCATGGCGATGAAATTCTTTTAAACAAATTTGAAGTGGACAGGTTTTTATAAAGAAACATAAAAGAAGATGATAAGTGCACATTATATAAAAATTTAATGTCATTAAATGACATTTAATTTTTATACTTAACACTTCGTGCATATCACGCGACGGTGTTAGTCGGTGACGGTACTAGTAGGAAAGGTGTCATAGTTTTCAATACGAAGTTTTTTTGCCGGACACGGTCATGATATGCTACTGTCGTAAATTTCAAATAAGTAGCTGCTACTTTTTATCGGACCTGTTATTTACTCGGAATCTATTTCATTTAATAGTTGTATTTAAAATGATTTACTGGCAACACCGATACACTTTTGGAGAGGAATTATCGAAGCTACGGAAAACGCGGGCTCGGGCAGTTCAGTTGGTTTGTGGCATCAAGTGAAAGAAGTTGTACCCTGAACCCTGTTAAAAGAATAAAAGTATTGAAGAAATCATAGATTTATAATTTTATAATACTACTGTACAACAAAGTTTAAACTTAAAAGTGAACAACTTACCAAGATAGATGTCTTAACAAACATCCTTCTTGAAACATTACAAAAATATGCAATAGATACCTAAACACTTTATTGCACATCACTCAAGGTAAGAACAAATAATATTTTTAGGCAAAATCGTAATTGTTAATTTTAGGAATATAATGAACCAATTAATAAATAAAGTGAAAGGTCAAGCTAACTTTAAATAGTTAGGATCTATTTTATAGTACATTCAATACATTTCTTAATTGCATTCAAACCATTATTGTACTTAGGCCAATTTTGGATGCAATAGACGGTTTCTTGGCTATGATATTTTGGCTATAATCTAAATGAAACTAATAACATTAAAATTTTATGGCAAACTTTATTTAAGGTACTTAAAAATATATTTTGAAGCAGAAACAATATTTACAACTATCCGATGTTTAACGTGTGTTAATTTTCGTAGGTGTATTTATGTACGTAATGATAATAATCTTTATTCTTTTTTGCATAATCAAATACACAAGAAACAAAATCGTTACAAACTAATCATAAGTACAATATTATATTTATTAAATATATTGGTCACCAATCACATACATTGCTCTGATTCCAAAGTAAGTAGCCAATGCACTTGTGTTGTGGAAATCAGACACAACGGTGGTACTACAACACCCAGACCCGAGACAATATAGAAAAGATTGTTTTCTACATTGACCCGACCGGGAATCGAACCCGGAACCTCACAAGATGGTGACGCTTAAAACCAGCGTGCTAGCCACTCGACCATGGAGGTCGTCCTAAATACTCCAAATTAATGTATTTCTCCTACACATAAAGTAAATGCGTTATTTTGATATGTTTGAAGTTAGTTTTTTAAGGCAATTTAAATATGTTTTGAGTTATGGAGGGTAAAAAGTCACTCGGAATGGTTCATTTCAATATACACACGGCGCTAAGTCACCAGTTCTTTGGCTTGAATTTGGCCTGACACGCTTGTCCAAACGAGTGTGAAAAATTTTAAATGTTCCTTTTTTTATTTAAAAAAAATCCATATTAATTTAGGCTGGCAAAATAATGTTAATTGGTAGGCAATTATCACATTAAAATACTTACGGCCTGTTTTACAATGTCGTAAAAGTTCCCATATCCTTATCTGTCCTCTCTATCATGACGTCCCAAATATGAATTATTCGTTCATTGGTTAGCGCTTATATGTCAATGGTAAAACAAGTACTTTCTGTTTTATTAAGATGTGTCAAATATTAATTTAAATTTCAGCTTCGTCTATTTTACGTATTTGGGTGAGCAAAAAGCAAACATACAACTACTAGAATGGTCAAAATAGATCATCACAATTGAAAACAGGCGAGTGCGAAAGCATTTAAAGACCATTATTACTAGTAAAAGATATTCAATATTGTTGTCAATAAACACTAAATTCGTCATTACCAAGTACTGGCAATCCACTAGATAGTTTCGAATTTCTGCCGTTGCAAGCACGGAAACTGACAAGTCCAGAGTTCTATTATAAGTCTACGTGGAGCGACGAAACATGAGAATAAATGGATATGTGGAAATGAAAACTGGGATGGGGAAACTCGTGATCTAAGCGAATAAACTATCCAACATAAACGCTATTTTTTATACGGTTTAGCAGTTCCTGAGATTAGCGCGTTATATCAAAAAAATATTCAGTTTCATGATACTAGTAGCGATCCTCCGCATCTTTGCGTTTTGAGTTTGCTTCCTCCCCTTTCGTCACAGCGTGATGTTCTAAATCCTTAAGCCTTCCTCAATAAATATCCAGCAAATATTCATGATGATGAATACGTTAATTTTTAACCGACTTCAAAAAAGGAGGAGGTTATCAATTCTACTGTATGTTCTTTTTTTTTTGTATGTTTGTTACCTCATATCTCAGTCGTTAGTCGACCGATTCGAAATTATTTTTCGCCTACTTAGAGGGTGTACCTTCTTGTTGGTCCCATTGTTGCCGATTTGGGATCTGAAGATGGGATCTTGGTGTATTCGAGGGAAACCCTCAAATTTTAAAGGCACGTATAGTGTTGTTTTACTAAAATCTTAATGTTGACGTATTGTTACGTCTGATAGTCCACATCTTGTGGGGCTGAGCTGATGGTGGAACTTCCTAACGCTTAGGAGTTCAGTAATTATAATGACAGAACATATGATAGGTAGTTTGTAGTTTATTAAAGAACAGAGTCATAAGGTGCAACTCCCCCCCCCCTCACTTGTAAACTCTAAAAATGGAGAAATAAAATCAACTTTAAAAAAGTAAAACCGACTTCAAAACCAAAATGCACTAAAAAGTCTTAAATAAACTCTTAAACATTGAAAAGAAAAGAAATCCATTTTAGGGAAACAATTTCTTTTTCGAGTCGGTGCTGCGACATGTGAGGCTGAATTTTCAAAGTGATGGCACGGACGCGACTCCAAAAAGAAAATGTTTCTCTAAAATGGATTCATTTCCTTTCAATGTTCAAGAGTTTATTTAAGACTTTTTAGTGCATTTTGGTTTTGAAGTCGGTTTTTACTTTTTTTTAAAGTTATGATAAGAATCAATACTTGTGTGCAAAACACCATTGAAAATAGAACATTATTTTTTATCAAATTTATAAACATAAAAAAATGTAGTGAGTCAACAATCTAATACAGACATGCTTTATTACAGACCTTTTAAAGGAGAACAATCCCGTCATACATAAATTTTGTGTACCTTAAACGGCTTACGCTGCGTACGCAACGAATGCTCTAAAAAGGAATATACCCCTGTTTTCGCAACAATTTTCATTGTTGCTCTATTTTTCGGAGTCATGTCGTGATGTTTTATAGCTTAAAGCCTTCTTCGATTGAAATATATCCAATACAAAGAAAAAATAACATATTGGTTCAGTAGAACCAGAGATTAGCGCGTTCAAATAAATAAACTCGACAGCTTTAAAATATTAGCATAGATATACTCGAACATAGAGTATGTAGGTAACTTGAAACTTGCAGGAGCAAGCGGCGGCAGATACGTTAGTACTGCTAAATGTGATCACCTTCTTGTAAAGTCTTATTCAATTCGTCTACTGACTAATAATATGATTTCACTTGTTCCTTTTAAAGACCAGATTCAGACAAAAATCAGCATAAAATCACAGAGCGTACTCCCTGAAGGCTAATTTATTCGTAACTCCCACGTCTACCAGTCGCTACTAAATTTACAATCGCCAGCACTTCGGAGCATGCATATTTGTTGAAAAACAGCCTTTATTATAACTGCATAAGATATTACAGTGTTGAGCTTGAAGTGCCATTACGTACTGTGGCCAGGACAAATTGACAGCGCAAGTAGGGACCGGTCTCCGACGACTGATTATTGCATTTCAATATTCAATGCACTGGAGACGCGGAATTGAAAAGTTCCGCTTTCCAGAATTAGCCTGTAGTGTAGTGGGACAATTGGTGCTAATAGCTTTATAGTGCTGGTAAAGTTTTAGGTAGATTGCTGCTGCAGTTGTGAAACGGGTTTAGAAATAGGATTTAGAGTTAGAGATACGTTATAAAGCGAGAAATAAACCGTAATATGGCGAAAAATGAACCCTTTTCGTAAGTTTTAACATACTCGGAATTTTCAAACAGTCCTGGGCATGACATTATGATAATCAAGCTTTTTCTCAATGTGAGATTTCGTACTATTTCTGATAACATTAGTAATGCTATCAGAATAGTCAATAACTCAAAATAGCCATCTAGCCACGCTACGCTTTATGCAATATGCAGCTTGTATTGGGTTTTAAATTAAAAAAAAACATTAAAATATCACGATTTTAAAAATGTAAGGTACCCAACCACTGAAAAATATACTCAAATTTGGAACCAGTCAGCTTTACTATATCTATTAAAAGTAATTTAGCAGAAGGTCCAAATGTTTCAACACTAAACGCTAACAAACACATAGTCACTTTCAATTGAGAGGTAATTGCGACGCTTCGCGTCTTCAGCCAACTCCGCTGCTGCTCCAGCATTGAGGGTTGATTCTCTAAGATGGGAGCGGGCCAAAGTATCGAAACAAGTTGCATCCCAAGTTCCCAGGGATTGAGCGTGAGGCCATCGGGTCTCTTGGCATCATCACGGACGAAACCACGCGGTTACAACGTGGTAGGAAAAAGCTCTTCTGATGGTGTCATTAAGGGTAGCGTGACGAGCCAGCTGCCCAGCGCTTTGCTAGCTACAAAGGCATTGGAGGCCAAATTTGTAAATCTCCTTGCCACAAGGAAACGTAATGATTTTAAATGCAGCTGTTTAAATAAATAAAAAACCGGCCAAGTGCGAGTCGGACTCGCGCACCGAGGGTTCCATGCAAACGTTAACGAATCTACTAACTCCCACTTAGTAAAATACCACAATGTTTTGCTGACAGCAAATATAACTTTGGTTTTCATAGTGGTTACTTTTTTCGTTTTTAGACAAAAAAGAAACCACTATGAAAACCAATACCACCACTATAATAACCATAGTGTTTGTATGAAGAACAAAGTTATGTTTGCAGTTGTTGAAAATGTGCTATATCTCAAAAACTTCTTGTTCGATCTCGGCCAAACTAATTTTCAATGAAAGTCTTTGTTAAGATCTACATTATATATATTTTTCAAAATTTACTCTCTCTTAGTTTGTAAATTATATGGGGGGACCCATTTTACCACTTTAGAAGCGGCTAGCTATGAAACGTTAGACTTTAAAAGAAAATGCTTTTAGAAACCTCAATGTCATTTTAAAAGGTCTATCTATACACCCCACACGCATAGGTTTGACTAAAAAAAAATTCAGTTTTAGTATGAATGGGGGCTCCTTTTAAATATTTTATTTTTTTATTTTTTATATAAGAATCGTAAAGCGGTTAATAGGATACATCTTCCTACCAAATTTCAACAGTGTGTTGCTTATAGCTACATTATAAAGTGGCTGTGACATACGGACGGACAGACAGACAGACAGACTTGATGAAACTATAAGGGTTCCGTTTTTTGCCATTCGGCTACGGACCCTAAAAATGTAATAAACACTTATGGTTTACTAACTCACTTCCGTGTACTTGTGTCCCACAAGATGCCACATTCCGCATGCGAGTGGGGTGGACTAGACGGGCAAAATGAATATTACCTTCAGCTTTTAATGCTGCGTCTTAGTTGTTTTTAAAAAAGTTTTCTTCTGTTCAGAAAATTGAACTTTCATGTGAAGATAGACGGGTGGAAAATAGCTTTTCCATCCCTAGGGTGGAAAGTAATTTTGTTTTAATTGCTACGATCAGACATGGAGTTAAAGGTAATTGAGTCACATTATATTATTAAAATAAACAAGCTTTTCATATTTTTAAGATTAGCTAAACATTAAAAGCGTGTTTATTATGGTCACTGATTTGAAAAATGTACAATTGGTCTAATTTTTTACAATTTTAAATCTACAAATATATTTCGGTTTCCCGCCATACAAAGTGTCACTTTTTAATTTCATTTTAAATTGTCACATTTTGTTTGTCTTTAACGATATTTTTTTTTAGTTAGTCGTTATTATTAAGTAAGCGGAGGCGACTTGCCGCCATTTTTGTTGTTCATTAATCTTCTTACTCACTCCCACTTTTAGCAGTCATTCATAGCGCTATCTCATGAGGCAAAATTAAACCTGGAATTTGACATAATCTGTGGTAGTTTTGGTGACAAGTAACCTTGTTTTCGCAAGGTTGTGTTCTTCTGTGCCTTTACTGTCCTTCTAATCTTGTGTTTAATATATAACGATAGTAAACAAACTGATATGTGATATAAAAACTTGAGATTTCATCTCTCGCCAAACAACGTAATATCTAAATAAATTTATTTATTTTTCCTCACAGTCGAAATGAAAAATAGTATGTTTAACTCGTGTGAAAGCACCCATTTCACTCTCGAATTAGTAGCGGTCTTACTCCGTTCGAGCGCCAAGAACTTCTCGAGTGAAATGGGTCACTTTCTCCCCTTGTATAACAATCTACTAATCTTTATTTCAACAAAAACACATCACTGAAAAAGGTTTGTTTAAAATAAAAATAAACTGTGTTAGTATTACACTTTCAACACTTTTACCAGAACCATGCTTCTGCATTTGTAAAATCACAATCCGTTCGGCGAGCCCCAAAACTATTCGAAACCGTTATTTAAATTCGCGGGGTAAAATGTGAAGTATGTTACCGTCCGTCACCGGATTAGGGAAATGGTACGAGTTGGACAAACACGAGCACACCTCTGATTTAGAGCAAGTGCGGATCGGAAAATAGCAGTCTATTTTATTATAAAAAAGCGGATAGTTTGAACTGTGCTTATATGGTGGTTTAAAACTAAAAAAATATATTTAATAAATCAGTGTAATGACATGGTCGGAAGATAGGTAGTTACAGAGGCTAAGTGCTATAATTCAATTCTTTCTAGGCGCGTATTGAAGTTTAATCTAAAAGACGTAATGCGTTGCAACGGCTTAACATATAATAGAGCTACAGTAAACGCAGCAGTTACCTACTTTAAATTTTATAAAGAAAAAAATGGTTCAGCTGTGAACATTAATGGTTGACTATAATGTTGAGATAATGCACACTCAAGATTATAATCCAAATACGAAATTAGTTAATATTATTCTTTGAAACTAAATAAGTTTATCTCAAACTCAATAATAGAAATTGCAAAAAGCAACTGTGTCAGACGAGAAATCAAATCCCGGTGTCTTACGCTATCAGGGCGCGTACATATACCACTCGGACAATATTTCCGTCGGATAATGTGAGAGCAATCTCGCAACATTGATGATGTCACGCAGCCTACGCATTAACGAAAGCAAAAGCAACTTCAACAGGCTTGCCAAGATAATTATTATTGGGTTATAATTATTATTTGTATAAGAGTAATAATAGTCAACAGGATACCCTTGCCTACCAAATGTCAATAGTGTAATGTTAATAGTTTCAGAATAAACCATAGAAGTTGTTAATGTTGTCATTAGTGGTTATAAGAAAGTTCAATAGATGGCGCTGCCCTCACTTGTCTCGCGGTAGTAAGTAGTGTCATCGAATTCTATAAGACTTCATACATTAAAATTAGTTCGTTAAATTATCAACAGATGTCGTTGTACTTATTTAGTTCGCAGAAATAAAGTTTGTGTGCTAATTCATAAGACCGCAAACATTTATTCAATATACATGGCTTAGATCAAGTACTTACGGTGGTTTTATTTATTAACATAATTCCCCTATAGTATTCAATAGTTTAGCACACAGTGCAAACAGGTCAACCAGTAGGTCAAACCTAAACAAAAGTACTATCCCCTATTCCAAAGGGATAATGATTTTATAGAATAAACTGACTGTGACATACGGACGGACAGACACAGTGATCCAGACTAGACGAAACTTTTCAATTTTTGCCATTTGGCTACGGATACCTAAAAAGTGCATTTGTAAGAAATATACAGGATAGTTCAAGAGGTGACGTATTTTTTTTTATTTCTTTATTCTACTACTGTAGTAGTAGTATACTTTACTCTATAGTATTAAACATGGAACCATAGATAAATTACCATAAAAAACAATAAACAGTTCTACAAGCTCAAGGGAGAAATAGAAAAACAGACTTAGAAACTCACAAACATTTAATCCTTAACTTAATAATATAAATTAGTGGCCGTATTTTAAAACTTAGTGACTAACATTACTAGTTTACAGAATTTTGAACGGATCTGCGAAATAGATTTCACATAGATTCTTCTTTTTGAAGTCTTCTTGCAGTTTTGGCTCTAACATCTTATTGACAATGTTAGTAACTCTGCTATCAGTTGGTGCTAATGCATGATCAGCGTCAATATCAAATACTTTAACCGATTGGTTCGTATATTTGGATAAATTGTAGTCTTCTGGTAGTTTCGCAGCTTTGGGGTGAGGAATCCCTTTGATGAGGACTATTTCGGATTCCAGCTTCATTGTCGGTTGGTACTCTCTTGCCATCTTAATTCTCTTGTACGCTGCTTGAAGAACTGACTTCTGGTATTGATGAGAGAACTTCACCAGTCCTTTTAGTTTCTTCACGCAAGCTTCGGTCTTCGCTGACCAGTCTTCAAGAGTTTCTAGTTCTTTTTTCAACTCTTCGCTGTCTTTGCCAGACATAAGGCGGTATAGGTGTTCGACTATAGCATTTTGTAGTTGTGTGTCCGATAAGTTACCAACGTAGGAGTCTAGCTGAACTCGTAAAGCGTCAGGGCTACTATCTAGGCAGAAGACGACGCCCACGTGTCCTGAAAAAAGAAGAGAGATTTTTATTATTGTGTTTGCCTTATCTTACCTACTGCTTTTAAAACAAATAAGTCTTGAAGACCTATCCATACACAAAGTGGTGGTACAGTGCCGACACGTGCCGATCAGTAACAAATCCATCAGTGTCAGTGAAAATGATATTAAAGGATAATTCACGCTACAACGTGCCGGGGCCGGATCGTGCCGGAGCCGGGAAAAAATCTCATAGATATTCCAACGCCATGCCGCCGTTGTTTAGGCACTAATCACTTCATACAAAATGTATACAACAATGTTTGACCGCGCCCCGGGCAGCGCCCGGTAGGAGCCGTTTAAGCATACATCTTGTACGACGCTATCCAAACTCGTCAGTGACAGTAATGTTCAGTGACAATCAGTAGACACTGATAGATACGTTACTGATTGGCACGTGTCGGCATTCTGTACGCACACAAGAATGCCGATTCTTGTGTGCGTACAGGCTTTAAATCACGATTGATGACGACCTCCGTGGTCGAGTGGCTAGCACGCTGGTTTCAAGCGTCGCCATCTCGTGAGGTTCCGGGTTCGATTCCTGGTCGGGTCAATGTTGAAAACGATCTTTTCTATATTGTCTCGGGTCTGGGTGTTGCGGTATAAACCGTTGTGTCTGATTTCCATAATACAAGTGCATTGGCAACTTACTTTGGAATCAGAGCAATGTATGTGATTGGTGTCCAATATTTATTTATATTTATAAATCAGGCTTGTTTAATTTGAGAATATTTTTAACTGCATAAGTGATAGTAGTCTATGTAGTGTTTAAATAAGGTTATTTCATTTGTATTATGAGTAATTCAACATTTAGTCCAATATACAGATTTTTTATCGCAAACATAAAGTACACAAATACAAAAATATAACGATACTACTGACCTTCCTTTTCCAATAAGGTTGCTAATTCAAGGGCCACGTTGACACCAAAGGAGTACCCCAAAAGGTAGAACTTAGATTTCAGTTCGAATCTGGCCTTCACGAACTATAAAGGAAAAAGTTTTGTTATTACAGACAATACTTTCATTTCTTACCTTATTTGATTTAGAAATTCATGAAAATGAATATATTTTTAGGGTGCTACGATTTATTGGCTGCCATGTTTCCAATATATGTGATAGTTTTTAAAATATGTAGTAGTTTATGCCTTTTCTATCTATATCTATACTTATATTATCCGGCTGAAGAGGTTGTTGAAGCGCGGTGTTTGACGACCTCATTGGTGTAGTAGATATGATTTGTACATAGAAAATGCTTGTAGATACAGTTTACTTGGCTGATAATATAAAACTGTAAAATTATAGGTATTTTTCATAGAGTGATTTTCTCTTTCCTTGACCTCCGTAGTGGCTTAGCACTCTGGGTTTCAGAGCGTCACTGCCCGAGGTCCCAGGTCCGATTCCCGGTCGGGTCAATATAAAAATCAAAATTTCCTATTTTGTACCGGGTCTGGGTGTTGTGGTACCACCGTTGTGTCTGATTTACATAACACAATGTGCATAAGCTGCTTTCTTTGGGATCAGAGCAATGTCTGTGATTGGTGTCCAATATTAGTTTATTTATGTATTTATTTATTTATGTAACTTATGGAAATCGCGCTAATCTCAGGAACTACTAACCGATTTGTTTTTTTTTAAGTGTTGGATAACTTATATATCAAGGAAGGCTTAAGGCTATAAAACTTTACGCTGCAACTGGAGGGGAGGAAGCAAACTCAAAACGCGCAGACGCAGTCGCGGGAGACAGCTAGTAAATTCATAAGCAAAAACATATTAATTTCGGTTTATTGCACTGCCTCTCAAAATTTGACGGATTTAAATTTAACTCTGCACACAGACCGAAAGCGTGGAAATTAATCACAAACAAAGCAACTTGAGCTTGCTTCGAGTTTTGTTTGACGAAGTGAAAACAATCGGACAAGAAACTGAGAAGAATAAATAACTGATACACAAGGTAAATTTTGCGAGGCTTAGCAACTCAGTCGTCAGTTTTAAACTTTTAAATTAAAAGATTAACAGAATTAAAACGTCTCAATGTAGGGCCTCCTTTTGCATTGTTCGAGCGTCTGTTACAACAATGAGCTCGGTTTGAATTTTCATTAAAGAAATACCACAGATTTGGTGCTGCGTCTTGCTTATTGTTGCTTAATTTATATTTGATGTTGTTCTAATAAAGAAATCAGTTTTAGCGTTTGGCTATGATAAAAAACAATACGACGATGAAATACAAATGCGGCATTCAGTTTCATATAATATTAGAGACATTATATGTGTCTATTTTGTGTCAATATTTACACTTCTATTAAGCTCGTAACACATTAAAACTAAAGACAGTGATATATTGTAACAGTACTGTAGTGTTTGTAGTATCTACATACGAGGGTCAAACTGAAAGTTCTTAGAACTGGCCACTTATAAACAATATAATAAAAAAAATATTCTAAAATTTGAAAATAGAACTCTTTGCCAATATTACTGAGTATATATTTCATTCATTTGTTATTTGTTTTACGATTTGGCGACAAATTGAAAATTGTCTGTGTCACGTCAACATGAATTTAACACGAGAAAATTTTCTTGCAATGATTTTTTATGACTTTCGATGTCATTTAAGTCAACAAGAAAGTTATGATAGACTACGATTGGCCTTTCACGATGAAGCCCCATCTCGTGCGACTGTTTACAACTGGTTTAATGAGTTTAAACGTGGTCGCGCTAATCTCACTGATGATGTACGTGAGGGACGGCCTTCTACGGCGACGACTGAAAATAACATCTGTGTTGTGCGGCGTATGATAGAGACTGACAAAAGAGTGACCTATCAGCAGATTCGGACAAGCTTAGGCATCGGTATGAGTCAAGTGCACAAAATCCTCCACGAACATTTAGCGGTCAGGAAGCTTTGCGCCCGGTGGATACCTCATAATTTGACTAAGGCTCAAAAACTCCATCGTGTGGATTGGTGCCGTAAAATGATTGAAAGATTTAACGGAGGTGACTCAAATGCTGTGTTCGACATACTAACAGGTGACGAAAGCTGGATTTACTGTTATGATCCTGAAACCAAAAGACAATCTGCTCAGTGGGTGTTTCCTTTCGAGGAGTTGCCAACTAAAGTGAAGAGAGATCGAAGTGCGGGAAAAAAAATGGTGGCCTCGTTCTTTGGAAGGATAGGTCATTTCGCAACAATTGTGTTAGAGGATCAAAAAACAGTTTCTGCAGAATGGTACACTACCAATTGTTTGCCACTTGTCTTGGAAAAAGTTCGAGAGAAACGACCTCGCAGTAGGATCCTCCTTCACCACGACAACGCCTCGTCGCACACCGCCAAGCGAACGATCGACTATTTGGCGACATCAAACGTTGAATTACTGGGTCACCCGCCGTATAGCCCCGACCTCGCGCCTTGTGCTTTTTATTTATTTCCAAAAATTAAAGAAAAACTTAAAGGAAAGCGGTTTATGAATGCTGAAGAAGCGGTGGCTGCGTATCGCGATGCCATTGAAGAGACCCCTAAGGACGAGTGGGCAAAGTGCTTTTCCCAGTGGTTCCATCGCATGCAGCGGTGTATTGACGTCAATGGACAATATTTTGAAAATATATAATAAAACTAATAACTGGCTAATGTAATCAGTTTTTGATTTTCTAAGAACTTTCAGTTTGACCCTCGTATGAGTAGATATACACCATCTCGGGACAAGCAACATCCGTAGTGACATAGTCTCTAGGAGTCTAGATGTCAATGGTCATAACACGAGAGCCGCGGGTGAGAGTGGTCGTAGGACATCGTTGTGTGCTTGTGAGGCGAGCCGGTGTTGGGAGTCATGACATGTGAGGGTGAGGAAACGGGGAACGTTGTAATTACCTTGAGAACATTAGCAGCCATCTGCTGAATAGTTTCGTTATCCAGATCAGGCCCAAGCTGGAAAGTCATGGCCTGCACCTTGAGTCGCTCTGAGACGGTCCTAAACACGCGGTTGTGACCTTCGAATCCAGGGATCAGCATGAGGTATTCCGCTTTGGGGTCCAGTTCTTCTTCTCTCTAAAAGTTAGAGAGACAAGGGATGAGGAAAACACATGAGATGATGTATTTCTTGGAAAAAATGTATGGAAGAAATATCTTCACTAAGTACATCTTAGTGTTCCTTCACATAAGAGCGACAGCAGCGTGGCAGCAGCGAATGCCCATACATATAACAGCGGCGCTGATGCCGCGCAAGCGCCCCACGCCACTGTTGCCATTTATGTATGAGATTATCACCAGCATCGCGCTACCGTCGCGCTGCTAAAGTCGCCTAAAAGTAAAAGCGCTCTTACTACTAAAATAACCAAATTATTAGGAACTACTGTAGCGGTTAGTGCCGTCGAACCACCTTCAGAGCTAGAATGCATCTAGAGTCATCTTCTCGACGACACCTCCGTGGTATAGTGGCTAAGCACGATGGGTTTCAAGGCGTCGCAAACCTTTTGAAAAGAGGCATTGACAATAGAGACTGAGTTTCTTGCGCATTTTCTTCTCAGCACTAGCCCACAATTGACCTGAACGTATTATAGGATTTATATTGGGACGTGTAAACGAGTGGGCCTATTTGCATAAATAAATGACTTTTAAGACTTTTGTTGCCGCTCCGAGGTCCCGGGTTCGATTCCCGGTCGGGTCAATATAGAAATCATAATTTTCTATATTGTCTTAGGTCTGGGTGTTGTGGTACAGTCGCCGTCAGATACATTGGAGCAGACAAAGTGACCAAATACTTCTAAACAGTTTAAAATGTCAATAAGTTCCATACACTACAAGTAACTGTTAAAATCAGAACATTCATTACATCATTAATATCTGAGCAGAAGCTAGTCAATATCTTCTATACACAAACTAACCAATAATATCTGAACACTCATAACGTAAAATGTATCTACGCAGTCGGTCTTAAATATCTGAGCAATCGAGGAAAATCGTAGAAGGAAGTGCTTCCAACTTAACTATAAATTCTATTTTAAAATGGGAACTCTTTTCATAGTTTATATTATAGTAAAATGACGCTGGCAGTTTGTAACGCTTTGTATTTTTCATTGTTTTCATCACTGTCATGAAAATGTCATGCAATAAATAAATTCAGGTATTATTGGTAAGTTGTGTGATAGAAGTTATTGACTAACATCAGCTCAGATATTTATGAAGTAATAAATGTTCTGATACGAACGGTAACTTGTACACTACAATGGAACTTATTGATTTACATTTGACGTTATGAGTGTTCAGATATTATTGGTTAGTTGTGTGTATAGAAGTTATTGACTAGCTTCTGCTCAGATATTAATGATGTAATGAATATTTTGATTATAATGGTAACTTGTAGTGTATGGAACTTATTGACATTTTAAACTGTTCAGAAGTATTTGGTCACTTTGTCTGCTCCAATATATCTGACGGCGACTGTACCACAGTTGTGTGTAATTTCTTTCAGACAAGTGCATTTGCTACTTACTTTGGGATCAGAGCAATGTATGTGATTGGTATCCAAAATTTACTTAGTTTACCCTTTGTTTAACGCGACGCCCGTCTTTGTGTCATGTGTGCAAGCAATTACCGTTAAAAAGTTAGGCGTCACACGTGGTAGACATCACAAGTAACGACGGAACACTAAGTCGTAAAAAATTGGGACCGCTCTTTAGACGCACATTAAATTTTCATTACTAACGGGATACTAATTTCCTCAAAAATTATCACGGTAAGATAGTATCATTTAATTTTCATTGTAATTCCACGTGGACTATTTTTTTATTTTATTGCACTGACAAAACTAAAATACAAATATGGCGGACTTAATGCTTAAAGCATTCTCTTCCAGTAAACCATTGGGTGAAGCAGAAAACATTGAGGCGGCGTAAAATAACACATTAAAGCAACAAATTAGTTTAAAGCTACCAATATACTTACATAAATAATTTAAAATAAACCTACTTAAACATACTTGAATACATACAATTATCCATACATAGGCTAACAGAGATTATAATAGGGAAAACAGAGAAGGTCAAAACTTATCTAGCATCACGTGGGATTCTCACTGAGAAACAGCTCACGAATAGACTTCTTGAAGGAATACTTAGACGAAGAAGTCTTGATGGTATGGGAGGGAGTTCCAGAGTCTTAAGTAGACTTACAGACTTACGTTGTGGTACATAGATTACTTAATGTCAAAAATTTAAAGCTTCATCATGCCTGGTAATTTATTCTTGCTTGTTAACATTTTAGCTACTTACCTCAATTGCAATGTTCAGCCTAGTCGGCATAGCAATGATGGGTTCTGTGGCCAAGCACTCGTCGTCATCAATAAAAGTGAAGAAAGCGCCCAAACCGCTATCAAAACTCGTGTTTTGAGTACCCAAAGTAGCAGCCAGGTTCTTCAGACTGAAAAACAACAAAAGTCTATTTACAAGATCTTCATCAAAGGTTGTCAAAGGTTTACTTTTAAATTTTTTGAGAACCTTTGAGAAGTTCAAAAATCACAAAATGCTATTGCATCGTTCTTATTTCCACTAGATATTGTTAGTCAGTTTTTAAACTAGTTGATAAATATCTTAAACCTATTTATTTGAATATAATGCTTGATTTTGATTGACATATTTAAAGTGACATCAGAAACGTCTCAGTTTCGCGGTTCACCTATACAAATATAGTCTATTAGAACCATTTAAAACTGTGTTTATAACTTTCAGCTCGGTACCGTTGTCAATAGTTTACTCGCTAGCGACGACGGTTTTATTCGCTAGCGACGATGTAACTTTTTTGTATGGAAAGTTTTGTTTCTGTCAGTGACCGCCAGAGGCACTGTGCAATTATCGATAGACTTTTTTTACGTCGTCACTAGCGAATAAAACCGTCATAAACTCATGGTATCGGTACAGCATCTAAAACTGGACGCCAAAAAAGAGTCTAGAGATCGCAAAAAAATAACAACGAATTTACTTTTACCAACTATCACCGTAGGCGTATAATGTCCAACCCTTATTATGTCACCGCAATATAAGTTTTTGTATTTCTTACTTCTTTCGGTACAGGAAAAAGTTTTATTATTTTACCCTGAGGGTATTTGGGCCAACTTAATAGACTGAAACCCACTTATGAGGGTTACCTAAATTTTCGGTGGAGATAATTAGGAAACCAGGACTCAATTATGAAGTTTGTTGACTTAAACTGTTTATGAATAGTAAATATGGAGGCACAGCTTTGGCTGTAATGTGTTCATCTCGTCGTAGTGTGCCTAGATTTTTCTCGTATGAAACATAAAAATCAATTCAAATTTGCAAATTCTTGCAAATGGGGCTGCATTGATTTAGATTTTTAACAATCCTAATAATATGATAAACATAAAAAAATTTGAAGATGTATGTAGTTATGGATGTATATTAGTTACTCCTTCACTCAAAAAATACTACATAGATTTTAATGAAATGTATCGAGGGAGATATCAGATAAATTTTTCCTATCATTGGTTTATAAATTATTTACTTACTTTCCAATAGTGAGTCTGTTGATTTTCTCAACAGAATACCCAACACCGTAGGTATCTTTTATAGCAGCAATCATTTCTTCTGTATTTGTTTCATTGATGCTCAAATTTTCCATGGTTAGGTGGTCAGGAAGTGTGTTTATGTTTTTTATTCCTGAAAACATAATAATTGTTATTAGGCATCGCTTGCCAAATGCAAGATTGCATTTGATGCACCTATTAAATTGCATGTAAAAATAACTTTGACTAAAACATCTGTATTCAAAAAAATACATCTCTACTAATATAATAATGCTAATGAGTTCGTTTGTTTGTTTGAACGAGTTCAAAACAGTTTTGATGGATGTTTATTCCTATGAGTATTTGTCCTTACCAAAATAAACAAATATCATAATCACAAACATTTAATTTTGAAAAACAATATGCCATTTACATCATTTCATTTCAATAAATATATTAGAAGCTATCACAATCATAAAATAACTCCGCACCAAAATAATGCTTGCAGCTTAAGTATAACACGCGCTTGCGCTTACCGCTATGGTTTCTGGCCTCTTACTTCCAGTGAAAATAAGTGCTTTGCGTTAAAATATTTTAAGGGGAAATCCGCAATTCACGGAAGACCGCTAGTAAAGAATATTACTAGAACATTTGCATTATGATTATAACAAATTAATAATAAAAAACTAAGCTTTTTAAAACATTTTGAAATTATATACTTGCTCAGTCATAGCTTTAACAATGAGAATTAACTTTACCTGGCTAATATTTATTCATTTTCACTATCACTTCAAAGAAACTTTAAAGGCACTCAACTTACCTAGTATTTTTTCAATTTTCTCCACAAAGTCGGAGTCGGGTCGTTTTCTCAGATTAAACGCTTGAACATTTTTATAATTAAGTTTCAGACTTGTCTCGAGTGCACTGAAGAGCGCTGAATATGATAGAATTTGAGATTTTTCTTCGGCACCCGTTGATTTTTTATTGAACTAGAAAGTTAAATATTTTTTCTTAGTTATTGAAACTGGAGTAGAATCACTGTTACATGATAAAATATTTTCAAAAGATCTTTAAGATATTAAATTGTGTAGGAAAGTTCCTACACAATTTAATATCTTATCTATGCATAAGTATGCAATATTGCCAATATGTAAAAAATATATAAATAAATCCATTTAAGTTAACGTATGAAAAGTGCCATCTGACAAAAGGAATGTTTCGTTTTGAACCCGTTATATATATTTATATGTACATCCAGGAACATAAGTTATAGCATTGTTACCTCATCCAAAGACCCTACACGGAACACAAGGCCAGGCAGTCCAACTTCGTTCCGGATTTGGCATATTTTCTCAGAAACAGAAACTGTGTATTCGTCAGTCAACTTGTTAGTGGAACGCGCGAGAACCACAAAGTGCCTATAACAAACAGTTCACTTTTTCATCTCTATATATAAAAGTCAATTGTAGGTGTTCATACAGGGTGTTGTTTTGGTCAGTGACGAGCGACTCAGGGGTGCCTGTACAAACGATACTGATGCCATATATATTTTTTTTGAAATGGAAAAAACCCACAAAATCATTTTTTTATCGGTACAGCGATCGAGTTAAAACTACCAACACCAGGTAGCCCCTTCGTAGCTTACTAGCTATGGCGTAGTATTTTGTAGATAAGCGCTAGCTACGCGCCAGGGTGCGCTTTTTCCCATTCGTTTTGTAATTTTTTTGAATGTTGTGAAGAGGTTTTCTTGTATAAAACATGCTCAGAATTTAAAAAAAAGAAACATTTTTTAGAATAAGCATCACTCATATTATCATCCTTGAGGTGGATGTCACTGACTAAAACAACAACCTGTATAATCTTTGAGACATACAATTTTTCTTTTGTATAACACAAAACGGATATAAATTTCTAAACGTTGCAATGCATTACGCTTTAGATTACCTTGTTAAATACAAAATATCTGCGACCACAACTTCTCGAATCTAGACCGAAATACCATCAAAAGAGAAAAGAGTAAGGCTCTATACAGGGTGGCATATTATTTATCAGTTTCCAAAATTTTGGAAAAAAAAACTCCACTTTTAAATAGGAAACTGATAAAAATTAAACCTGTTTATAAGATTAAGACGTAATATTCAAGTCACTTACTTCAGTTCAGGACATACATTCCTCGTCATCAGATCCAGGTTAGCAACAACCATGGCAGTTTCATTGAACTTCCTTGCGACATCCTCGGGTTCAAAGCTCTCGTTCACATCACTACTGTTTTGGACCACAAAGATACCATGAACTGGTCCCAACTTTGATGCTTGGTGCAGCAGATTCATTGATCCTTTTTCTGTGTTGACGTTCTGGTTGACAACTTGCAAGTTGACGCCGAGTTTTTTCCAAGACCTACAGGAAGTGTTAAATTCTTATTTGTCACGTCATCTAGCCATAATACTCGTATGATGTTTGGAAGAATGTAGAATTATCTGTGAATGTCATAGTTCCATCCACGAAGACGTACGATACTCATTTTCGATTGAGGAATGCGCGGGGTCCGGGGCTTGCGCCAAATATAAATATAATAAATATTTATTTTAGTGATATTTTTTATACAAATTTAAAATATAATTAAAATAAATATTTATTATTAAAAAAGATATTATAATATTATCACATATTTGCAAAAGCACACATGCACTTTAAACGATTAGGACGAATAGTAGCGTGCGCCTTCGTGGATGGCACTATCTATATTCTTTTTTAATTTACTTACGGTGTGTGATGTGCAATAAAAAATACTCATTTTTTAATTTTAAAGTAACTCGCCTCCCTATTACTTTGTTGTTATTGTCGCATTACTGTTTATACCAACATTTGGTGCTGGATTTTGAAATTTTGACTTATCTTTGCTATATCTAATCTAAAAACAATCAATCTTAAATAGAATCAAAACTTACATGATCTTCGTGTTGAAGTATCCACCGATAGAGTTAGGTGTAGTACTAACTAAAAGCTTCCTTGCACCTCGTTTAACCAGATGATCGATTAGTTCAATACCTAAACCTTGATCATCGCAAACTACGACTTGGCTGCCGTTGGATGAATATTCCATTCTGAACAAAAAAAAAATACTTTGATAAAACTGAATCTGTGTGCATTAAGACTAGTAGCTGCAGCACTTTTAGTGTAAAAACCAAACACGATGTTATCGTTTCTTCCATATTGAACCAAAATGGTGTAACCTTAAAACCTTGCCGTCGGAAATCATCAACATAAGTAAGAAACTGACTTATCTAGTTTATAGCTGGAATTTTCAAAGACACTTACCTAGGTATGACACTAAGTCCGTGGGTCGAAGTCTCTGGGTCCTTCAATCTGATCAAAACACGCCCTCTTTGCTTGCAAGATGACACAAGTCTAAATGCCCGAGTGACATCATTAGGTGCATATACAACTCTGCTTATGGGTCTTACAGCACCTGTCTTTATTCCTTCACTGACTAGCAGTTGCAACATCTAGAATACGGAAAGCAATAGTATTATAATTTCAACATTTAAATCTTTTCTACTGACTTCTATCAAATTAGGTGGAGTATTTTTAAAACATCACGCAAATTTTTGATTTCTTATGTCACCTTGTAAGAGAATTTTAGGTACGACCCTAATGAAGGTAAACCGATAATACTAAAAACAATTCTAAGCAATTACTCGTAACATGCAATCATTGTTAAACAATATCTTAAATTTAATTGAAAAGACTAACTTAAGCTCAATTTATCCCTTAAACTGGATACAACCACCGATGGATTTGAAAGCGCGACTCTTGGAAATCTTCCATTCATCATATAAAAACGATTTTTTACCTTTCTCTGCCTGACGTTTTCTGGTCTAAATAAGTTAGAGAGGTTGGTAGCCACATAGTTTCTCTCTTTGATCAAGAAAAACATGCAGAATTGCTCGTTGTTCTTCATATCATAGTCACTCAGGTCCAAGAACTTGCTAGACAAACCGCAGCATTTCATCGCAGCCTGGAAGTAAACTTATTTTTCACAGAAACTATATAAATGCAAACTTTGAATTTACCTTTCGTAGGTATGTCAAAAAATAAATCGATCAAAATTAAAACTTATTGTAGTGTGCTCTTATGCAATGGGGACGGATAGCCAAAAAAAACAGAAACAAAAATCATCACAAACATCAGACTTGCGAAATTTTATTTTATATGATGATTTAACTCTCTATTAATGATACCATGTAAGTGAATGAAATAAATATATTTATATTAACTGACGTGGTGTGACATTTTTCTTTCCCTCCCAATTTTAGAAATGGTTTAGAATAATATCAGGGTAGTACCCCAGGGATGGGAAAAGAAGCTAAGGTGAATAAAAAAAAATTTGGGACGATAATTTCAAAAGAGTTGCTGGTCCAGAATGGATCAGAAAAGCTAGAGACAGCGATAGATGGAAGTTATTGGAGGAGGTCTTTGTCGTAGGGCAAGCTGCGAAAAGAATCCGATCGCCAATAATATAGATTACTTTGTAATAAGTTAAACAGAAATATTGGCTTGTTTTATTAATTGATTTATAGATATTCATCTTTTCACTCTTTAGATCTGGGTATGATTATTAAAAATAAAAGTTTATTTTGTACATACACTATTGCTAGCACTTATACACGTCCCAACATTAGCCCTAACACAGCTTCGGGACAATTGTGGACTGGTGCTGAGAAGAAGCTCCGCAACAAACTCAGTCACAATTGTCAATGCCTCTTTTAAAACTATTACAATTTAAATGTTCTTACAAGCTAGACCATGCATTGTTATAGTTCATATAATCATTTATTCTTTAATATCATTGAGTCATTAAACATTGTTTAACAGTTGATTTGAATTTATATAAAGGTAATCTATACTAATATTATAAAGCTGAAGAGTTTGTTTGTTTGTTTGTTTGTTTGTTTGAACGCGCTAATCTCAGAAACTACTGGCCCGATTTGAAAAATTATTTTTACGTTGGATAGTCCATTTATCGAGGAAGGCTTTAGGCTATATAACATAAAGATACGACTCATAAGACCACAGCAGCAATGAAAAATGTCGCGAAAACGGGAGAAAGATATTCCTTTTGAGAGCTTCCGCTGCGTACGCTGCGGAAACCGCTTAAGTTACACAAAAATTATGTATGACAGGATTGTTCAACATTAAAAGTTCTATAATAAAGTCCGCGACAGCATATGTCTATCTTTTACGGTTGACTTACTACAACCTTTTTTATGTTAATAAATTTGTAAAAAAATAATGCATTATATTTAGAGGTGTAATATACCACACAGGTATTTATTCTTATCAAAATGAATACATTCATCATCACGAGCATTTCATTTAGAACAAAGTTGTCCTTTATATCATTTGATTTCAATAAATATCTTAGGAGCTACACAGTTTTAACATAATTCCGCACCAAAATAATGTTCGCAGCTTAAGTACAACGTGCGCTTGCGCTAATATTTATGAAGCTGAAGAGTTTGTTTGTTTAAACGTGCTTATCTCAGGAACTGCTGGACCGATTTGAAAAAATATTTCTGTGTTGGATAGCTTATTTATCGAGAAAGGCTTTAGAATATAAAACATCACGCTGCGACGGGAGGGGAGGGAGCAAAATCAAAACGCGCGGACGAAGTCGCGGGGGACCGCTAGTCCAATTATAATTTGAGGCAATTTATTAAAGAAAGTAATGATTCTTCCAATAAACGATTGATTAATCTTTTGAAGTCTGAAGTTTGGAACACATACACATTAAAACACATACGACTTTTGGCAGATTCAGTTGGTGAATTGGCTATTGCCTTCCCAAAATTAAATAAATTGTTACGTACCTCACGCAAATATCCAGTAGCCGTGTTGATGACGTAATCACAGCCAGCACCTTTTGTTTTGATATTGACCATCTCAAACGCTGAACCGTCTCGCGAATTTCCAATATGGCTTTCTAGAAGAATAAATACATAGCTGTTAATATAATATTGAAAATATTTACGGCTAAGGTTAAGTGTTTGTCATGTATTTTTCATACCATCTAATTCAGGGAAAAGTTTCATTAAAAACTTTTTCTTCTTTACGTCACTGACAGCTGTGTATACGGTACAGCCTATTGACAGACAGATGGATATAACAGCCTGACCCAGAGCTCCTGCTCCACCGTTAATGAACACAGTATTCTTTTTTAGCACTCTTCCTTTCATGGTCTGAAAAAAAAAATGTTTAAAAATGGATTGGTGTAGTCGTCAGCCCTCCTGACTACTATGCCAACCGTCGCGGGTTTAAATCCCACAAGGGAAAAATGATTGTGTGATGAACACGAACATTTGTAACTCAGCTTGGTATACAGGGTGACTTTGTTATCAGTACCGAAATTTTGTGTAAAGACTCCACTGATGAATATGAACAACTTTTACTATGGGGGCAATAGTGAAATCGAGAAAAAAAAACAGCTGTTCCATACAAAAGTTCAATTGGCGCGCGGTCAAAATGTATGGAACAGCTGATTTTTTTTTCTCGATTTAACTATTGCCCCCATAGTAGAAGTTGTTCATATTCATCAGTGGAGTCTTTACACAAAATTTCGGTACTGATAACAAAGTCACCCTGTATGTATTTGAGTATTAATGGATGATGACCCCGTCATATTCGTTTCGTGAATTTCTTAATTTAAAACCACGACGACTGGTGGGTTTTCGGGCGAATACTTATTTTTTTATATTTGAATTATAATACAACAGCCGATGTAGAGTGCATATGGGTGCCGGGGTGACGATCATCATAAAAATCAAACAGATCAGTCGATTGAAACAAGACGGCAAACAATAAATAAAAACACAGATAGCGAAGCCTGTACATATCAGGAGGAAGCAAAAAATGATAGTAAGGACCACAAAAATATTTACTAGGCAGTAATACGCGTGTATGTACGGCAGAGGTACGGTAGCAGCATCTTGTAAAGTCCAATGATCAGGAACGGGCCACATAAGATCAGAATCTGCTTCAACGGTGCTGGAGAGTGTTCCTCGTGGTAGCAGACCCATTACTTTGTCTCCCCTAGAATTTAAAAAAATCATCAGGCATATTTCTAACCAACTGAAAAATGAACTATTTTAAAAAAAAACTCACTTGTTGTTCAGCCCACTGAAATCCATTCCAAAGCTTTCACCATCGCCTTTTTCTTGTCCAACTGCATGTTTTACATCTTTCATCGACAAACCAGCATAGTAGACCTACAAACAGTGTTTCCGGTAAATACATTTAAGTACCTGTTAACTAAAACAAATACTTATGATCAAACTGGCTCTTACCTGTACCAAAGAGTTGCTCGCTACCGATTTTGGTGCCTCAACCCAAGTCAAACTTTCTAAGTCACCAGGGATCACACTGACAAGTATTGCGTTATTAATGTTGATCTGTTTTTCACTTGGCAAGTAAAAATAACCACCCCATTGACCCTACAATTAAATAGAGCATTATATATTTGAAAGTATTGAAATTCCATTATTTACCTAAAAACTAAAATATTACCAACCTTCTTGAAAATGTTGAAGACCAAGTTCTTCTGAAGTTGTTCTTTGTAAACGCTGTTATCAGGGTGGAATGATGGTGCATGATAATCATCCACAACTACTAAACCAATCTTGTTTCCGTATTCTTTTTTGAGTTTCTTCACAAGACCTAACAATAATCGAGATTCATTAGTAGTGATCGGATACTTGGATGCAAAATTACCTAAAGTTGAGGTGTTGGCTTATATGGAATACACTTTTATATCGAAAAATCCCGGGATTCCTGATTTAACAAATCATGTGTTATTGTGTCAATGCGGTGTGCTTGTGTGTATTTATGTACTATCTACTGCTCTTCTTACACTCAAATGGATGGGGAGCTTACAATAAACTACACAATTATAAATTACATTATCCCAGAATCTGTTTTTTTTTTAAATAAATTCCACACGCTCAAGACGTCACCATATTACAGACTAAATTCGCATTTCCGATTTTCCTAGCATCCCGAATTTATATTTAAAAATATATTTTAAAAGTCGCCTCCATAATATCTTATCCAAAAATGAACTTTAAGTAAATATGCATCCTATTATCCGATCAGTGTTCATTAGTTGCATTCAAAAATAACTCAAAACTATTTCGAAGTGATTATGAAAACTTACCAATGAGGCCACAGTAAGGCTGTCTCTCGGACACTAATATGATTCTCCTGGTCTTCTGTAGCTCAGTCTGAACTCTTGGAACCCAAGAGAATCGTTTGTCGTGTGTAATCGGTATAAAAGTCACATTCTCTTCTTGCGCAGAGTTGTTCTTCTTGAGTAAGATCAATATTTGGTTTTGTACGTTCATTGCCGTGACAATGTGGAATAGTTTGTATTCCGGGCGGATCTTTGAAGTATTGTGTTCTAGTGCTAAAACAAAAGAGTCTCTGGGCAGGATTCCGTACATGAGCTGCATTTTCTGTAACATAAATATTGAAATGCATCTGAGGTTTTTCTGATATAAAAGAAAATATTAGCTAAAAAAGAATAAGTGGTAACAACCTTATCATCAACTAATAAATTGTCAACAACAAACAAGTTGGATTTTGTCAGTTGAGAATCTTGAGGTAATAAAGCATCTAAGTTAACTGTTTCTGGTTTAATTTTGTTGACGGTGACGTTGTAGCTGGCAATATTTGATGCTATGTCTTTGATGGTTGCAGAAACTTCAGCATAGGGTCCGGTTAGCATTTCCGTGACTTTAACGTCATTGTTTTGAGCATTTTCAGAAACAACTTGAAGGTTGATTTGAAGAGCCGTATTAATCTGTAAGAAAAAAAAACATTCAAAAACGAATTAAAAATACAAGTGTATCTAAACTGCATTTTTAATATTTATCTGTGAAGTTCATACGTTCACAGCTCCAGTCAGGAAGTGTGGAATGAATGATTGAGTTTCCAAGACATCAGGAATTTGTTCTTTGACTGGTTTATCATTGAACTCAATTCTGTCTAGTTCGACTCCACCGCACCTAAGAAAATAAACCACGTTAAATAAGTAAACTCACTTTACCTTAAAATTTTTATGTGAGATATCTTAGAGTTTTTTTTACCTTGTTACACCATAGAAGCTGAAAATCTGAGCATTGTGATCGGATCCTTCAGCACCAACTGTTGCGTTATGTTTTTCGGGATCCACGCTCAATACTTTAATGAACTTAGGAATAGATAGTCCCTCAGAGTCTTTTGAGAATGCGTTAAGCTGTATAAGCGCGTCGATGTATGTTACCCAGTCCTCGTTCCATTTGATTTTAGCTTCAGTTCTTTCTACGTTTGATGACTCGAGTGTTTTAAATTCATCCCTAAAATCAAAAACATTGATCACTGTTGAGAACTTGATGACCTCCGTGGTCGAGTGGCTAGCACGCTGGTTTCAAGCGTCGCCGTCTTGTGCGGTTCCGGGTTCGATTCCCGGTCGGGTCAATGTAAAAAACGATATTTTCTGTATTGTATCGGGTCTGGGTTTTATGGTACCACCGTTGTTTCCAATTTCCATAACACAAGTGCTTTAGCTACTTAGCTTAGGATCAGAGCAATGTATGTGATGCTATCAAATTTTTACTTTATTTTACTTACTCATTGTTCAAAGTAGGGGTGAGAATGGAGTCGTTAGTAGTTTCGTGTCCTAACAAAGAATCATAAAAATAAATATTATAACACTTTTACTTGTAATTGAATCCTCTAAGATGAAGCAGTTTATAAATATCTTCCTTGGAAAGTAAGATTTCACTTTTACTTTCAGTTGGCTGTGGCAGTTCGCGGAACTTTATGTCTGCGCTCTTCACTGCCTCAATGGTACCGGTGACGTATTTTGTTTCCTCGCTGCTCACCTAGAATGGTCGTTTAAAAAATATTAGAAAAAAATATTGGTACTGCTGTTGTTACCACCGCCTAACCACCTTCTGAAGCAACATCATTTGCACCTTGCATCGTCTTTTGTGTGCAAACTACTTTGGTGTAGTGGTCGAGAAATCGCCTACTACGCAGCGGGTTGCGGGTTCGATCCCCGCACAATACAAACATTTGTGTTTATGAACATGTCTGTTTGTATTGGTCTGGGTGTTTTCTATGTATATGATGTATGTATTTACAAACAAAAAAGTATTTAAGTATTATATCCGTTGTCTGGCACCCATAACACAAGCTTTGAGTAGCTTACTTTGGGACTAGATGGCGATGTGTGGGAATGTCCAAAGGATATATATTTATATTTATTTATTTGTGTTTGAAATTGGTAAGGCACCACAGATCTGGTTCACAGATTGAAGAAAAACATAGTCTTAAATCAAATTATTTTTAACTTTGTGATAAAGCTTTTTCACAACAGTTTTTTTCTTATTTTCAAGGAAAGTTTTCACTATCACTAGGTAAACATTTAGAAGGCTTATTTATTAATAATACGAGTATCTAGCGTCTGATATCTGACGACGACCTCCGTAGTGTAGTGGCTAAGCACGCTGGTTTCACGGCGTAGCCGCTCCAAGGTCCTGTGTTCGATTCCCGGTCGGGTCAAAAAAATTCTATATTGCCTCGGGTCATTGTGTTGTGGTACCACCATTGTGTCTAATTTCCATAACACAAGTGCAATTAGCTACTTACTTTGGGATCAGAGCAATGTATGTGATTGGTGTCCAATATTTATTTATTTATCTAGCTGCGACAGAAATTGTAGGTAGCAACTGCAAGACAACACTCTTAAAAAAACTTAACACGATCGTACGTAGGAAGAAAGGAGGAAAGAAAAACACGGTCCCATATAAAATAATGCAAAAACCCGTAGACGCCTTGAGTGGCCAAATGCTCATCCTTACACCAATAAATCAGTTCTTACAACTCCAATGTTTATATGAAAATATATGCGCAATAAATCTCTATTTTACCTCGAATCTGTTGCTGCCCTTATAAATCTGGATGTGTAGACGCAAAGGTTTTTCCGCGTGAATGTTCGCCTCCGCGTGGAACGTGATGTCCTTGAAAATTACTGGCAGATCTTTGTATTCTACGTCTAGGTACATAGCTAGTGTTTCCCATACGAGAACGATGTAGGCTGCTTCGGGGAATATGATTGTGCCTATAATGAAATTTAGGAACATTATTGATTTCAAAGGATTAAACTTAATACAATCCGCTTATGATCGGTCACTTTTGAAAGCTATGGGAAGGCCTATGCCCAACAGTGGACGTCCTTTGGCTGATGTTGATGATGATTATGTTATGATTAGTGATTTACGATTACTACACAAGGCCCGTTTCACAATGTCAAAGTAAGTTCCGGTTTGTGATATCTGCCAGATACTTGATCTGAAATAACGTTAAAATAATTTGATGCGTAGCGCTTTCTTGTAAATTGTATAACACGCTCTAAGAGCACATTATGTACTTAGGTGACCTTGTACAGCTGTAAAAAGATTCAAGTTCTCTTACAAATTTATTAAATATCTCGTAGTCAGGATTTTCTAGTGTGAAAACGACACAACGTTGCAGAGTGCTTTTGACATCAACTTAATGTAGATACAGGTGATTTCATTTATGTATCTAAATTTAGTCGATGTAGCGACCATTAAGACATTGTGACGTTAAATCTTAGTCAAATAAATCGAAAGCTTGGTTTAGTACAAAATTCATGTGGCTATGTTGACTTTGCACGTAACGCCAAGTTCGGCTGTAGCGACTGTTTTTAGGGTTACGTAGCCGAATGGCAAAAAACGGAACCCTTATAGTTTTGTCAAGTGTATCTACTGTCTGTCTGCCTGTTTGTCCGTTCGTATGTCACAGACACGTTATTCTGTATCTATAGCCATCGCACTGATGAAATTTGATAGGAAGATGTATCCTGTTAACCGCTTTAAGATACAAATAATAAAGATATCGTCCCCCCCCTGACTTCTAAACTAAGCGAGTATAAAAATTTGACAATGAAAATTAAATGTTGATCTTAACAAATACCTTCAAAGAAAATAGGTTTGGCCGGGATCGAACTAGTAGTTTTTATGATATGGCACATTTTCGACAACGCTCAACAATTTCGCTCCACAATTATTTAGTATGTTTTTGACACTGACAGTGCCATCTATGACGTATCTATAAGAGACCAGAAATTTTGAGCGGTCGTATCGACGGCACGGAAACTCGGTTGGAAAGTACGTTGGCCCGGTTTACCAGCGTTTGCAGGTTCGAATCCTGTTCGTTTCTACGATGGTGAGTGTCAAAAACATTCCTAATCATTAATTTAGATATTGCAAGGATACCTCAATAAAAAAAAGTCTTACCATCCCTCACGTGCCCTCCGTAATACTTAAAGTCATCATCATGAATGGACATAACGAAAACTCGATTGGTAGCTACCATTCTGTCCTTTGAGTTGTATTTTGCCTCAGGCCTACGGATAGAAAAAAAAAACTTTAGCTTTTATTTGTCAGACTCAAATGTTCATTGGGTAACTAATTTCTAAACGATATTGCAAGTATAATTGTACTTTCCTTGAAAAGTGGTACTTGATTATAATAATAATTGTTATTAGATTAGAGTTGCTATTAAATTATTTCAAAAGACGTTACCTTAATACTGCAAGCTGCCGGCGGGTAAAGAAAGTCATGTTTTCCTTACATAATAAAATTATGTAAAATTACGAGTGTGGCGGCAACTGTGTATCAAGGCTTAACTCACAGTTTAACTTTTAAACTGTGACTGACACACATATTGTGACTTTTAGCATCGAAACAGTCGCGCGTTTTCAAAACAGATTAAATATTGCATCGATGCAATTGCCAATATACAGTGCATAATTTGTCAATATTCAGCTTCTGCATCGCAATTGCATCGATGCTGTATTGCGACTGCATCGCGCCTAAAATTCGCAGTGTAAAGGGTCTTAAACTTCTTTTATGATAACATCGCGTTTATTTCTTAATTACATTAAATAATCGTACCAAGTTTCGCTGTGCTCCCAGCCGACAAAGTGGGAAAGAAGGGCTGTTTCTGTTGAAACCGGAAATTCGATCTTTGGATACAAAACGTCTACTTTAGGCTGGTACCCAGCGACGTACAACCTGAAAAAATAAACGGTTGAATTGTGTTTCAAAGTTACAGAAATTAAAAATATTGTGAATCGTACCTATAGACTGATTAACGTCAAGTTGTAGATAGACTTTAATATTAAACGATTGTATTTCTAGATTGATTTGCGTCGGAACTTATCTTAAAGTAATAGATAAAACAGGCAATTCTAAGTGAATTTTTTGATGTATAAAAGTCATGCGTTATTTTTAATACCTACAATTTACTTCTAACGGAATTACAAAATTTTCGGCTATAAAATACTTTACAGTTGATTTACTGCATGATCATAAGTGATTTGGATATAATGATCAACAAAACTGAAATAATTCCATCACCAGTTTAATTTATTTTTCTTCTTTACGAGTTTGTGGTTATTATAAAATCATAGAAAAAATCATAACAATGTATAGTATCTTTTCCAATGAGACTTACTTGCCAATGGCCTCAAGTAGGTATTTCACAGGGTCGGTGTTTCCTCGTCTAGTTAGAGGAATGTGGGTGCATTCTTTCAAAGAACGTTTCAAAATCGCTTGCAGAAGACCATGAGGAGCTATTTCCACCACAACCGCATTCGCAGGTATCAGTTTTGAGGTCTCCTCAAATAGCACAGAGTTCTAAAAAAATGTTTTTTTTTTAACAGGCTGTTTCACAAAAATTCACTAACGATTTTTTTTTGTTTGTTGCTGATATAACAGCTAACAATATTTTTAAATCAATACAAAAAGATATGTGTACATTCAGGTCTTTTTGTAACTGTGGTCGTTATACACTAAACAATCTTTGATATTGAGGATATATTCAATAAAAAAACTAGCTAAAATTGTGTGGAATCTAAACATCATAGCATGATTTAACTACTAGTAGATTAGCAGTCAGCACCTACTGTTCAACTAAAAAAATAGATACATTCATGTATTCATGTTGAGACAGGTATATTAAAAAAAAACCCCGGCCGGTTTCGACTACGGTGGCTAGTCATAACGACAAGCCGACTGCGAGGGACATATTATAGTGCACAAGTATGTGTGCGAACGCAGTTGCACTCTCTATTC
This sequence comes from Pyrausta purpuralis, assembly GCA_963924145.1. Lineage (NCBI taxonomy): Eukaryota > Metazoa > Arthropoda > Insecta > Lepidoptera > Crambidae > Pyrausta > Pyrausta purpuralis. The sequence goes on from OZ001664.1 coordinate 19,503,447, forward strand.
CTTTCACTCTCATAGCCCGATGGGACAGCAATCTGACACGACCGGAGAGAGATCAGGCGCAGGATCAACGGCTTTACGTGCTTTCCGAGGCACGGAGGTGAAACACCGCCAACTACCAAACTCCGGGCTGCCCTAAGAATTGCTATATAGAAAAACCCAGGTACATATTTTTGGCCTGACCCGGGGATCGAACCCGGGACCTCTGGCGCAGCCGTCGCTTTAAAGTGCGACTTTCTTACCGCTGCGCCACCGAAGCAGTCAGTCAGGTATATTTATAGGTATAGGTACCCTCAGTGACTCTTTACATAAAAACAAATGAGTTTTATAATTGTTGCTTCCTAATTGAATAAAAATTCTCACCAATAAATTGTTGGTGTGATATTCAGCAGACGAAAACTTGGCTTTAGGTTCCTCCCATTCATCTTGAGGGACTGAGGTAGACACCCACTTTGCACTACGCTCCTTGGGTGCCGTGATCACTTCGCTCAAATATTGTAGAAGTGCCGGTCCTAGAGATTTTTTCAGAAATAGGTGAAAAAAAAGTAAGAGTTGAGAGGTTTGCAAATGCACAAAATGCAGCAAATGTTAATAAAATTAATTATTTTACAATACGTGTTCCTATCACAGGGTTTTTTTTTTGATATAGGCTTATTTAGCTTAATATCTATAATTATATAATTTTATTCAGACACTTTCGACGACCCGTCTGGTGTAGTGGTCGAGAAATCGCCTACTACGCAGCGGGTGCGGGTTCGATCCCCGCACAATCCAATCATTTGTGTGCATGAACATGTCTGTTTGTATTGGTCTGGGTGTTTTCTATGTATATCATGTATGTATTTACAAAAAAAAAGTATTTAAGTATTATATCCGTTGTCTGGCACCCATAACACAAGCTTTAAGTAGCTTACTTTGGGGCTAGATGGCGATGTGTGAGAATGTCCAAAGGGTATTTATTTATTTATATTTATATACTTAGCTTTGTGATATACACTTAAATAACGAGAAATAATATTTTTATAAAAAAATAGCGTTATGAGATTAGTATTTAACAGAACTTATAATTGCAAATGAAAGAAAACTAATTATTACCATGTGTTGTATTATTACATTTTCTTTGATTGACACCAAATCACAATCACACAGCAAACTTTTTTTTTTGGATTATTGTGACATATAAGGACGACAATTTAGAGTTATGTTATTGGCGATGTTTTCTTCTCAAGCAGAAGTTTTCTCTAAGTTTGTATAAATCATAGAAGAAATAGTTTCTCCACTTACCGGCACCAGCAATGTACTTGGAATGGTAAGCAATATTGGAGCAAGGCACTTCCTTCGCGAATATTCCCTGCTTCGTCAGCTCTCCAACGAACTCCTTCATAACGTCAGCAGGTCCGGAGATGGTGGAAGAGTCTTCGCTGTTGTGGCATGCCACTTCAATTTCAGGAGGGCACATCGGAAGGACCTGTTATAGGATTAGATAATACCGTTTTTTTTTAAAAAAAGTAAGTAATCTATTTAACAAATATGTTTGTGTTAAGGTTGTAATTTATTTTTCTAGTATAAGGCTTCCAAACATGTATGCTAAAGTTTGTAAGTGAATTTATGTTTGTATACTTGTATGTTTGTCCACGGATTTCCCAAAAAGAAGAAGTTATAGTAAGTTCATTATTTTTTAGTTCAATTAAAAGTGTTAGAGTTACTAAAGGTAGGGTGTTAGTTTCATCAAAATCAGTTGAGTAGCTTTTGGGATAAAGGTTAATATAAAAATCATGCAATAAAAAAACAACCAACTTAAAAAAAAAAAACTATTACAACACATTTGTCTAAAACAATTTTTTTTTTGGAGTCTGTACATGATGTGCGTAGACTGTTGGTGTAGGTAAGCTTGGGATAATGATTTTTGAAGGTGATTTATTTTAAGCTTATTAATAGACCGGAACCTGTACTTAGTTTTTTCAAGAAATCTTATTATTATTATCTCATCATTATTATTAAAAAAAACAATGATACTCACGGCTTTGTACCCAAGTCCAACAGCTGCCATTGATCCCTTGATAAATGGAGTCTGAACAGAGACCAGGCCACGGCTGTATGCAGAAAGGATCATTTCCTCAGCAGTGAAGCAACCATCAGCATACGCACAACCCAACTCTCCAACACTATGTCCTAAAATTAAAATTTATTTCGATTATAAAATACATTTAGATGGATATCTTTCACAACACAGTTACAAAAGAAATAAATACGGGTTAGACAACACACCAATTGGCGTGATTTCCAATTAAGGAATTTTCTTCTTTGTGTCTCTCATAATACTTAAATACATATTACAAACATCCATAATATAGATTAAATAAATGTGCACAATTTCCCCTTGCGGTAATCGAACCCGCGACCGGCGCATAGTAGTCAGGATCGCTTACCACTACTCCAAACGTCATTTAACTTCTAACTATCTTAGCAGTTAGCAACTGCTGAAATATACAATAGTGGAATTGACTTGATTTATTTATATTCTGATTTTTAATTCGATAGACCAAAATGACCTTTTCGTAATTTAAAATAGTGTTGTTCCTAAATAATAGAAAATGTCAAATTAATTCAATTGATGTTTTAATCTATAAAAGAATATTTTAATAAAAAATGTTTATAATAATCATGAATCCTACAAATAATTTTGTTATTTGTAATTATTAGTTTATTAAAAGTTTAAATTGGTAAATTCATGCAAGAATATTGCTACTTGAATATTGCATTTTTTGTTTTACGTTTATTTATAGCTTTATGTAACGTTTTACATGTAGTATTAATCCTGATCAGTAAAACCACATTAATGATTGAAAACTCATAACACGAAATTCAATTAATAGGGAAAATTGAAATATTTTTGCAGTAATGGTACAACACTTGCAAAATAAAAAGTGCGATCGAAGCTGTCATTCTGTTCTATCTAATAAAAAATAGAGTATACTAACCAATAATGTTGTCAGGTACAATCCCCATAGCCTTCAGAATATCGGTCAACCCAATTTGAACTGCAGCGATACCAACGAACGAGTGGAGAATGTTGTCGTAAATTGTCTTGTCAGGATCAGTCAAGATATGCATGATGTTGATGCCTTTTGGTTCCAACACTTTGTGACACCTATGGAAAGAAATAAGCACATGTTATATAAACTGTTGTTGTGGTTTAATACATAAACATTTTTCATTTCAGCTGCTGAATATGACATACATTGCTCTAATCCCAAAGTAAGCAGCTAATGCACTTGTGTTATGGAAATCAGACATAACGATGATAACACAATACCCAGACCCGCGAGAATATATATATAAAAAAATATGGTTTCTACATTAACTCGACCGGGACCAAAATGGTGAAAGTGCCGTCAATAATATTTGCAAAAATAAAGAATTTTAATGATTTTTAATTAGTTATTCTAATAATCCTAAGCTTCCTCCCCACGACTTTCAGCTAAATCGGTTCAGCCGTTCTTAGATTATTTTTCTGGTATGAAATCAAATTTTATTTTCTGTTCCAATAATTTTGACTTTTAAAATAATAGCAGTGAATAAAAAAAATATTTTTAAAAATCGCAGTACTCAGCGATGTATTACATAAAATTTGCATTTTGTGTTGATCTTATTTTAAAATTTACCCTTTCGTTTCGTTTCGCTTTAAAGGGTTTTTTTAAAATTGTTAACAATATTTGACTAGAAAAAAAACTAGACTTAGTATATATAATCCAAATGGTGCCTGACATGAATAAAGTTAAACTGGTTGCAAAATTATACCTTGTTCAAGAATTGTTGTCGCACTTAGAACTTACTGGCGTTTTCAATTATGGACATCCCATCACTAACTTTAATATGAATTACATGTTACTTAGACCAATACTAACCTCTCAATAGCAGCGGCAAAGATGGGTACTTTCATGAGCCCAGCTCCCATGGTGGCCCACTGAGATCCCATGCCACTGTACACGAACCATAGAGGACGAACGCTACCAGGGTAGTGTTCCACCTTCTCTGCCATGACCACTGTTTCTTTGTTCTCGTTTGTGTCTGCGGGAGGTGAACAGCATAAGAAGATACATGACCTAGATGTACCTCATCATAATTAGTATACCATCTTTTTGATTTCAACCATATGTAAAAAATATGTAGAATCCACATGGGCATTTGCAGTAATGGCGACCTCTCTCAACAAAGATAGGCTAGGTACGAAAAATATAATTTAGTGCCCAGATGTGTGCGCAATGCACAAGTGTTTTTTCTGTTACTACACTCTCATTAATTCGGTGAGACGTCAGTCTATTATGACCGGTGAGAGGTCAGGCGCAGGTTCAATGGCTTGACGTGCTTTCCGAGTCACAGGGGTGACTTCACGACCAACTTCCTGACTACAAACGTTTCCGCGATTGTTCAAAATAGAAAAATCAAGGAACTCAGCGCGCCCCGAGATTTTAAACCGGACCTCTTAAGTAGTGACTAGAGAACTAACCGCTACACTAACGAGGCAGCAGTTTGTTGTATTATACACAATAGACAAATCAAAACTCTCAGCCCTCTCAAGCTCAAATTCAAGTTTTTTTTAAGACTTACGGCCTGTTTCAAAATATTATCTGCCTAATTCTTTATACGAAATGTCATTATAATTATTCATTCGACTGTAAATCAGGCCTTCTTCAGTGTAAAAATAACACTTCCAAATTTCATTTTTTTTACATTTATATACATACTTGCACTTACCCAATAAAACGTAACCACGGCACATGTGTCCAGGGATCTCATTCTCATGAATGCTGTGCAGAAGACCGATCTGCTCAGGGTCTACTGGCTGGTTTTTCAGGCTATCAAAGATCTTTGCCACACATTCTTCTTGTCTTCCTGAAGCGAGGACTATGTGCGGGATTGTGGTCTTGTAACGTTCGGAATCCTGTCATGAATCAATCTCTGTTTTATTATTCATTCAAATTCACCTCATTTCCCTAAGACTACCTAATTTATTTAAGTGATTCTTATATAACACAAGATCATGTTTCTGGATCACATCAAATAAGTTAAATAAATAATATTTTTAGAGATTGGAAGACGCTATGATGATTTGAGTAAGTAAGCCTGAATCCTTTATAAATTGTACCAACCAAATGATCATGTTTTGTATTTCATTTTCTATTACATTTCTTAAACAATAAGTTTTCTTTAGTAGTTAAAAAAGTTCCATTACTATCTTACCTTCTTCTTATAATGTCCTTTCAAAAGAACATGTACATTGGTGCCAGAGTAGGAAAATGCATTTAGTGCTGCAAATCCTCTGTTGAAAGGTACATTCTTTTGTACCACCTGGATCTTCCCGTCTTTCACAGCAGGTATGTCGTCGTGAGGCTCGTTGTAATGAAGGTTAGCTGGTAGTTCGCCTTTGTGGTATGCTAGACAGACCTGAAACAAAAGGTGATCAGATAAATTTGGTGTTCATAACAGTTAATTCTCGTTCATAATTTGTTATATAATTCGTTATTTCTCGTTCGTTAACTGCCTCGGTGGTGCAGTGGTCAGAGGTTCGTACTTCTAAGCGACGGCTGCGCCAGAGGTTCGATCCCCGGGTCGGGTCAAAAATGTGTACCTGTGTTGTTGGCGGTGTTTTACCCCTATGCCTCGGAAAGCACGTAAAGCCGTTGGGCCTGCGCCTGATCTCTCTCCGGTCGTGTCAGATTGCTGTCCTATCGGGCTATGAGAGTGAAAGGAATTGAGAGTGCACCTGTGTTTGCGCACACACTTATGCACTATAATATGTCCCCGCAATCGGTTAGTCGTTGTGGCTGGCCACCGTAGTCAATATCGGCTAGGGGTACTATTATGATTCTCGTTAAATACGTATTGAAATGCAACTGAGTAAGTTCGAAGTTTTAAAAATTCCCAAAAAAAAAAGGTTTTTGAGGTTAACATTTATTTGGATTTTTGTATTCATAAGCTTTTCTGTTAACAAACTATTCTACCCACAAAGACACCCGCTGAAAATCAGCGTCGTAGTATGAGTTCCGCTGACAAAGATAATAATGTATGGACTTGCATGAATACTACAAACATTGTAAACCTTTTGAAAAGAGGCATTGACAATAGTGACTGAGTTTCTTGCGCAGCTTCTTCTCAGCACTAGCCCAAAATTGTCCCGAAACTGTGGTAGGGTTTATATTGGGACGTGTAAAAGTGTCCTCAATGGGCCTATTTGCATAAATAAATGACTTTTATGACTTTTATGACACGACTTATGCTGAGCGGACCTTTTCGACTCGAGTAAGCTTGTTTTTTTTGTTTTCCAATGTCTTTTTTCGGTCGCATAAAAGAGTTTTTTTTTTCTTTTTTTTGAAAATTTTTTTACTCGATATCCCGCTCTATTTGGATGATCAAACGAACTTACCTTAAGTGAAGTTCGATCCAAATTGTCCTGACTTCGACGAAGAGATTTAATTGACCATGTAGTATGCCCTGCTACGCGTCTATTCACTCGCACACAGGTTTAGCGCAAGAAAGAGAAAGTAAATAACCTCACTCCCTCCCACGCCTCACAGCACTGCCAGCCGCCTGTCGCTCATTCATTTCAGAGCAAGGAGACCGATGTATGAGATGTACAACATTGATTATACTTATGGTATGGGTGACGATTATTTTTGCATAAAAAACGTACACGGGAATTGGGAAGGGTGGGACCTTAAATCTCTTCGTCGAAGTCAGGACAATTTGGATCGAACTTCACTTAAGGTAAGTTCGTTTGATCATCCAATTGTCCTGCCTTCGACTCTGAGATTTAATTGACCATGTAGATGTTCGGAGTAAAATCAATGTTGTTACTACAGAATAAGACATCTCTGTTAGTGTTTGATCATTAGAATGATCATATTAAATAACAATTTATTGTTCACGTCACCATCTTTGACATTTAGATGTACTACTATTACTAAAAAAGAATGGATGTATGATAAGTTATAACTTTCTACTATAAACATATATTTTTACTGGGAAGAAAGAAGATATTTGTGAGTTTTTATTTTTTTATTTTTTTTTAATGATTAACTAAAAATATATAATTTATTTATTTTAGTAATCTGAAACTGAAATAGTTTTATTTCTTATTTTTATTGTGGCGTGTTATATAAATAACAAACATTACGGAATACGTATTGTTGAGCTGAGACGGTTTGCGAATTTTATAGTTTTACACACTGAATTTGGCACGTAAAACAAATGATAATTTTATTACGAGGAAAGCTACATACAGAAAACACTTTTTAGTAAGCGCATTATCTTTGATAAGGTAACGGGCTGGAAGGTAAGTCTGACAAATCGTTATCTTGTCTTGCAATTTTTTAACATATTTCATAATTATAGATTTGAAATACATACATGATATTCTATTGCTTTTTAGTATGGGATATTTAGGTATTAATGTGACTGTTTTAAAGATATACGTCCGAATACCAAACATTAAATAATATTTTATACATTTAAATTTCGAATACCTGAGAAAACATTTGGTTATAAAAAGTGTTAGATGATTGATATAAAAGCAATTGATTGATTTATTTATTATAAGGAATGAAATTCTCTTAAGATCATGAAACATTCACAGGTGTCTATCAATGCTATTATAGCAAATAATCATATAGCATTGCTATATGGTTATTTGCTGAGTTACCAAAAGAATACGAAAATTCAATGGCTTTGAAATATTATCGTTATCAGAAATTTTAAGGCATGGGTAAGTAGGTAAGTAATGATTTTTTATTTATTTATATATAATTAAAAATTCAATAAGTATTTTAGTTACTGAAAAGTATACAATCTTCTTCAGAAATGCTTTAAGAATCGGCTTCTGAGAGCTTCGTGACTTTATAAGGGCAAACGACCGCAAATAATTTCTCCGACAGAAGTTTTGGTACTACCCGGCCCCGGCCAAATACGTTTATCTAATATTCGACTAATCGACTAGGAATGTTCGCCGAGTATTCGATAGTCGGCTCATGGTCAGATTTCTCGTTGTAAATTTACTCTTAATTTTATTGCCTGGATAACTTTTAAGGATTATAGTAAATGTCTATACTATGAGTTTTTTATTTATTTAACTATAATATATATATATATATATATATATATATATATATATAATATATATATAAATAAATATTTAAGTTTGACAAATATTGACTTGTTTCAATATTATGAGCAGTGTCAGAAAAAATCTGATTATGATTCAGAATTAGGGTACCTATTTGAACAAAATATCTAAAAATAAACTGATATCGTATACAAGTACCTTTGTCATATCGAGATCCCAAGGTAGACTGGTTTCATACATATTTAAAAACATTCTTATATATGGTTCATAAAAAAACAAGAATTATTTGGATTACAATAATTAATTGACTCAAATTTTAATGAATTGTCGTATCACATGACGTCCTCTGGCGTAAGAGTGAAGGGAAAGTCCTTTAAGAAAAAAACATTTTTTTTTTGTAACTAGGAGGCGGGCCGGACTATCGTGCCACTAGACCTGTTTTGTTATTAATTTTAATTCTACAATTGTTCAACCATACCTTAGTAACTGGTGAATATTAAGATAAAATGTCCTTTGAAAATTCATTAAACACAGTTTATCGAATACTTTAAACATCAGACGATAAAGTTCATATTATAAGAACCTATTTTATTACTAATTGGAGCAACGTTTCCAAAGAATCGTTCCTTAGTAACTTGTGGCTTTCTGGGGAAGATTGTTGTGGAGTGGATGAATGTAATTGGGTGGAAAAAAACTGATGGTTAGAGAAAATATTTACTTGATGTAGTTTATTAAAAATAGTAGGAAAATTAACATGGTTTATATTTCCAATAACTCGAATTAGATAATTGTAGTGCAATTTGGGTCTAATGCAGCATTGCATTTAGGATACGCCAGGTTTTTTTTTTTAATATATAATAATTGCCTTTTGTTAAAATAAATATCGATAGTAGTATTTGTGTAGTAATGAACATGTCTTGTATTTATCTCACCTTAAACGTCCCTACGTTTTACGTGTGGCATGTGGCACATGGTAAATAAAAATAACCCAAGAATATGAAATAAAATAATATTATACTTGAGAAAATTAAATTGTACCAATTAATATGCTTCGTTATTGCATATCCATAAAAAACAAAAAAGGCATTATTTTCGTAAAATGGACTTGTTTCAATTTTGTAGCTACCTATTCTTACGGTATATTTAACAATGTGTTGATTAGTTCTGGTAAGTGCTATCTGCCGGATTCTTCATACAATATGACTTTTTATTTGAATTTTTCTTCGGTGGTGATCGTGGTAGCATATGTTAAAAAACAAGCTCATAGAAACAAAAGTCAATTAATTTAAGGTGACCAAAGGTTGTCACAATCTTTACTGGTCGGTGGCTGACTTTTCCAAAGATAAAGGACACAGTTTTCTCGACTCGAGATTAAGTACCGAACTTTGCGACGGTTATATGAATGCATTCATAAAAAAGCGTATCACTGTCACAGCATATTTTTCTTAAAATGTAATAAACTCTAAAACAATGGAATACCGCGGACACTTTAATAAATCTAATATGACGGTAGTAATATATTGATTACGGAATTTGATAAGATAAATTTCAAAACAATCACGGTTTCCAGCTAGTTGTTATTGCGTCGGTATATAAAATCTAAGCTTTACCGATTTATTTACTGAGAAATTGATTAAATCTTAGTTGGATTTCAAAACTAAATACGTCAAATTTTCCACCATTCAGAATTATACATATGCCAGGTATTGAGCAAAGCTCATTCTCATTTTTATCATAGCTGTTAAAATTAAAAATGGGGTTTTTAAACGGAATGGTTTTTATATGGACCCAACCATATTTTGGTACGTACTGGGCAAGCTTACAGCTTGCTTGCTTGTTATTTATAATCAAAGAGCCAACCACAAGCTAAATAGTTATAGGTATAAGCAGAAAGCAGAAATGTATATAGAAAACTGTTTTCTAAAAAGTAAATTGTTATCTTTTTACACAATCTATTAAATTCGATATGTTAAGTAGTATTATTAAGCAATGTTGTGTTTACCATAGCATTGTCTAATTAGACAATTTTATAGCCATTGGCAAGAAATAAGTACAAAAGAGTTGTAATCAATGGTGGATATAGGACCAAAACCACCCATAACTACGTGAGCTATGGAGGGATGCCATGCTACCGATTTTAGAGCTTTGGGAAAAAAATTAGAGCGTGTACTGCAGGTTGCAGAATACGTGTATTTATGATTAAGGTCTAGGCAGTAAAAGTGGTTTTAAATCTCTCAATTTTACTTTTCCGAGCAAAAATGTACAAAATAAATAAAAATTTATTCGATTTGAAATAAATCTGCCACCACTATTTTTCGGTACTTACGAAAAGGAACTTGGTATTATTTTATTGCTATTTTTGTTTGTTAGTGTGATGGCTTACATTATGCTCCGTTTTAATATTTGTCAAAAGATTGGCTGAGACAAGTGTTCGGTCGTGGTTTCGCCACGAGTGGAATACGGTAGCCTGTAATAAGTACATATGTACGTACGGCTTTAAAGTGATATAACAAAGCTTTCATAAAAACACATACCTTTTTTTGGTCGGATTCTGATTCCGAGTGCGAAACGTTGAAAAAACGCTGGAATTGTGACGGTAGATCACCGTTACGAAGTAATTCGCGGCGCATCATGGCGGCCCATGTTCGCACAGGTAGAACATACCCAGGCAGGCGCCTGTTGGGCCGGATGAGTGCGAGCGAGGGCCGCTGCTTCATACTTAGAGGCCATGATGGCGCATCGTCAGCGCTGCTTAGTATGTGGAATTATGCATGAATGCCTTTGGCTATAATTTATTATTAGCACTAAAGCCGAATTGGCTGTTACTTCACTCAACTTGTTCCCCTTTTTTCGCAATGAAAATGAGGGTAGGATATTGGAAGCAACGCATACCAAAAGTCTCAGCTGAGATCAAAAATGATCTAGATAATTAGGACTGGCTGACCTCGCGTGTCAGCTCGGCCGGTATTTGCTACAGATCAATATCGCGTATTGATTCGGAGCGGAAAATGCGGACTGGCTAGCATCGCGTGCTAGCTCGGCCGTGAAGCGTAAAGCATGCATGGTGCAGCCACGCTGGGTAGTGCGTTTTACTTCACATTCACTTTATGAATATACTTTATAATACGTATCATTAATATATATATAAGGTAAGTTTCGTTTAGCACGAAATAAAAACTTAACGATTTTATACTGTGGTTACTGCGTCCGTTGTAACGGCGCGCGCGCACGGACACGAATGAGCGACAGGCGGCTGGCAGTGCTGTGAGGCGTGGGAGGGAGTGAGGTTATTTACTTTCTCTTTCTTGCGCTAAACCTGTGTGCGAGTGAATAGACGCGTAGCAGGGCATACTACATGGTCAATTAAATCTCAGAGTCGAAGGCAGGACAATTATGGTATATTGCACACAAAAAAACAGGCCTTTTTATAAACAAGAGCGATAGCATGGTTTGTTTTGGACATTATTTTTCTTTTAATTTAATAACAATTGCAGGAATGTAGCGATGTTTTGTGTGTATATTCAGTACCGCCTCAAAAATATCTTTATAAAGACACACGATAGGATTCTAGTTCCTGATGTTATTTTTTTATTTTTTTCCATACGAAACATTTGTTGAACAAGTACTCCCCATTGTATCGATATGCAGGTTTTTTGCGTACAGATTCCAATACCAAAGTACTTACGTTAGTGAGTAAAATAGATATAATATATAATATTTCCCTAAGCTAGTATTCCTATTTTATCTATTATCATCTTGAATTTAGGACTAATGAGAAGAAGAGCACGTACCTACATTATAAAAAAACAGTGTCAATGAATGGAGTATCTTATTATCTTATATTCTATATCAAACTTTATTTTATGTTTTAGATACCAAAACATCACCTCTTTCTATTAAATCTCTATTATTGCTATAAATACCATATATCTATTCGTCCTGTTCCTTTAACTGTTATTTATATTTATTGTTCACCTTAGTAAGAGCGCATGCACCTGATGCCGGTTCCCCATGCCCCATATTGGAGACAACACTTCCAATTTTAATGGGCTTCTCTTTGACAAACACTTTCTCGATAGCTTTGAGCTCGTTTTTGTCTGCTTCTGCGTTGGCTGTAAAAATGTTTAAACGCTGAATTAAACCAGATTTCATATTACTTGAACGAAAACAAGTCGTCAATATTTAAAACGTTACATAAGAAGAGCAGTTACAGTACTTTACCTTTCATCTTTTTCCATTAGAAATGGACTGGCGATCTATCTAGCCTTTGTCAATCATAGTATAGCAATATATCGAAACAATCATGTGATTAATAAAAGTTGTATTATTAGGTACTGGGAATTTTGAGTTTAAGTATAATTGATAATAAAAATAATCTCACCAGATCCATGGCCTTCGATATATTCCACGTCATGAGGAGACACATCGATTTCAGAGTAAAAAGCGGTCAGAAAATCTTCTATGTTCTTCGGGTGACGGATCGAAAGGAATTTGGAACCATCCTGAATACCATACTTGGATTTTGCGTGGTAAACTTCTGAATAGATCCTAAAACCAAAATAATTTTAGTTTAGTACAGTTATGTATGACCAACCGGCATTATCTTTGGTTGTACCTTTATAATAATCGTTTATTTTTGAAAAAAAATAATGTTTTTTTTGACCTTTTAGCATCCTTCGCCCTTTGTAAGAACAACACGCTGATGGCATCAGATCTGACGTAGCCATCGCCATTTTTGTCAAAGCACTTGTTCTTCCCGTCGAGACATAAGAAACCAGCACTGAAAATAATTCAGGTTGTCAGTAATTTCATAAAATACTTATCTAAATCCATAAATGCTACAGGCTGTTGTTTTAGTCAGTGTCATTCAACTCAGGGATGATAATATGAGTTATGTTTATTTTAAAAAACTTTAAATTATATGCTAGTTTTATAAAAGAAAACCTCTTCACAACATTCTAAAAACTTCAAAACGAATGAAGAAACTCGCTCCTTTGCACGTAGCTAGCGCGTGTCTTCGAAATATTACGCCGTGGCTAGTAAGCTACGAAGAGGCTACCCGGTGTTGGTAGTTTTGAGTCGATCGCTGTATCACATCAAAAAAATTACTAAGTTTTTTTTTATATGTAACATTTTTTTTGGCATCAGTACCGTTTGTACAGCCACCCCATAGCCACTCGTCGCTGACCAAAATAACACCCTCTATATTTACTTATCCGAGCATTATTTGGTAGAAGATTAATTGATTAGAGTGATTAATTGATTTCCACGCTTATCACCTAAACTAAATTGTTGGAAACTTGCAACACGAATATACTTTTTTACTTATATTCAGTAGTCAAGTAGTACCAATGCTCAGAGCACAAACATCTTACCCTTGAAGGACTCTAACCAGAAACTGCTAGCTTTGTGGTCTAGAAAGCGGTTTCACATTCAGGCGACTTGTAGCAGTACGACGGTCACGCGTCAGTTGCGATGCCGATGATTTCATAGAAAAAAGCCTGCTGCGGCCTGCAGCAGTCGCGCGGCAGCAGCGTCGCTGTTTTTTATGTATGGGCATCCGCTGCTGTCGCTCAAATGTGAAGGCGCACTTAGGATGATTTCATCGAAAGTTCATTAGTAATAATTAGCACCGTATACTTACCGCTTCATGTTCAAAGAGACATTAGGGTGCATGCACAGATTGGACCCTCCAACAATTGCAGCGTCGCACTGTCCAGTACTGATGCACCTGTACGCATGTTCCAAGCAAGCCATGGAGCTGGCGCAGGCCATGTCGAGAGCGTAGGACGGGCCTTTGCCGTCGATCCAGTAGGAAATGCGGTTGGCGTACATGGCTTTGTTGCATCTGATTACAAAGATAAAAAGTTTTTTACTTTTTGGCTATTGGAATATAGACTGTAGTACTTCAGCTACACTGCCAGACGAATTGTCCGCGTAAACAAAAGATTGTTTGTAAACAGAATGAGGGATTAAATTTTCGACGCTAATTCAAAGTTAATTACTTCGATTTCTGATCAAACGCCAACAAAAAGCTTAGTAAATACTTGCTTTTAACCCTTTTAAAAAAAATGAGTTTAACTGTATACAAATTCATAAATCAATGCTTACGTTTTATTTATCAAAATTTTCAATCTCTCTCTAAATTGCTTTTAAAACAACTGTTTTTTCTATGCTTGCTCCAAACCACGAGCAATTAAAATATTCATTCAATCGACTGTTTTCTAAATATCCAAATAATTGATGCTTACCGCAAATTTAAATTCAACAGTAAAAAGCCCATTGAAATGAGCATTCGATGATATTTTTCAATGAGCCATATAAATTACGCGACGATAGTTATAATTTCATAACCGCATCCAATAAACGATCTGTGGTGAGTTTTTGGTAAGCGTAAAACATACTAGATTTGAGACAATTTATCAAAATGTTGAGATTTTGGGAAGCGTCTAAAATCTCATTAGTTTACAATGATGTTAAATAACGATTGCCCCAAAAAAGTAAAGAAATAATAACGTAAGCGGGTTTTTTTCGCATCTAAGTTACCTACATTAAAATGATAAATCATATAGGTATTAGTAATTCATTTTATTGTTTACTTTAAAAGCTTTCGGTATAATTTTTAAATTATTTTATTGATAGTTATTTTTAAAGGTTTCAGTATCTAACCCAATAATATTAACAACTGCTTAGCAGTGAATTGAAACCCGCATCATTTGCAAACTGCAAGTAATTTCAGAATTGCTTTATAGTACGCTGTCTAATAGAGACAATGGCTTACTTAGCGGCGTCGAATCAAACCGCTATTCTTCGTTGAGCTCAGCATCTCAACGAGCTTGAGTTTTATTGTCAATGTAACAATGCGGTATTTAAAAGACGTAAAAAGGCTTCCACTGGTCTCTTTTGTAGTTCTTTTATTAGACTCGTTAAACCACTGATTGAGATCGGAAGTTCTTAAAGGCTTTGATACATCATCTTAAAGTTTAAGAAAAGTATTCTTTGCCATTGCTTATTTGTATCTTGTTGTTGTTTCTGAGTTGGCGTAGTAGATTGACTAAAACATTGATTCGTGATTTGCGCATCAATGTTATTTAAACACCATTATAATTCGTACGCGATTTCAGACACATTTTGCATTTACGCGACCAAACGCAAACTCCGGTTAATATTCACGAGTGCATTTCCATCAGGTTTCGGTAATGCACATCGGCATTATTAATTTAAAGTATATTCAGTGGATAGAATGTGTTTGCGGTAGATTAATTTCCAAAAGGATGCAGGACGACATGGCAGTAAAAAAGTATTTTTAATAGAATCCACTGTACGCAATAATGTAAAACATACATTCAAAGAGTTTTTAGAATTGATCCTAAAGCTTTTAAAAATCTATATATATTTTTTTTGCTTAGTATTCCATTTTGTTGCTGAAATGTTTTCTATACACTTTTATTTGAAATGAAGTACTTTGTGGTTTTCCTGCCAATGATGTGTATACCTATAATTGGCATATGTAGAAGAATGATACCAACCTAAATATTTCTTAATAATGTTGTCTATACGTGCTGTTGGTGTGCTATAATTTATATAAAAATAAAAAATAAAAATGAAGAATACTGTGAAATAATATACTGCACCTGGATGCCGATTCTCGCGGCATTTAAACTTTTTCGTGTGGTAATTCGATTGCGAGTTCAACCGTTCTTCCTTTTAGATCAAGTAAAATATCTACACATAAAATAATTATCGCACGAAAAAATCTAAATACATAGAAATACGTGACCCTGAGACCTCAAAAACTATGTTTTCTTCGACAAAATAAATTCGATCGGTAAATTTTTTGCGTATACGTATTGGACGAGAATTGACCCCCTGGTCACAAATCATTTAATCCACATCATACTTGTAACTTGCCTTAAAGTAAGATCGTGATCTTGGGCTAGCGTAAAAATGTAAGGTCAAATCGTTTTAAGTGAAAATATTTTAAATGTCTTTGTTTACATTTTAGTAACAGGACACTATCATTATTTTTTAAAGCATCGAGTTTTTATTTGTTCTGACAAAAAGAATATCATTTTTTAAAACAGCACCCTGGCATTTTTAGGGTTTCGTAACCGAATGGCAAAAAACGGCGGCACCTTTATAGTTTCGTCAAGTCTGTCTGTCTGTCCGTCCGTATGTCACAGCCACTTTATTCTGAAAATATTAGTATTACACAGTTGAAACTCAGTAGAAAGTAGGTAAGTAGGTAGCATAGATCCTGTTAACTACTCTACGATCTCATCTAAAAAATAAATTATAATGATATTTAAGGGGGCATATCCCATACATGGAACATGAAACTAAAAACTTAAAAACAAAATTGTTTGTCAAACCTATGGGTGAAGGGTATAGGGTGTCTATGGATAGGTCTATTAAAATACGTCGAGGTTCCTCAGATCATCTTTTCTAAAAGTCTACCGTTTGAGAGATAGAGCTTCCCCCCCCCCCCTCATTTGACTTTTAAACTAAGCGAGTGCAAATTTTGAAAAATACATGATGCAGATCTTAACAAAGTCTTTCTATGAAATTTAGTATGAACGAGATCGAACTAGGAGTTTTTGAGACATAGCACCTTTTCAACAACCGCAAACATAACTTTGTAATGCATCCAAATACTATAAAAAACAAAGTTATATTTTCTGTCAACAAAATATTGTGGTATATTGGCTAAATTTATTTAAAGTTGGCACGGTACCCTTAGTGTGCGAGTCCGACTCGCACTTGGCCGGTTTTTTTAAGTCATCTACGTTATCAGCTTTGCCTCTTTCATTTCAATGCCTAATCCTTTTTCGATTTTGAGTCCCAACCTAACAAAATTTGAAAATAAAATACCTTAATCTCTCATTTTCTCAAAAACTAGCGTAGAACTGTTTAGAATCCACGTAGAACCCAAAGTGTTTTCTACAAAAAAAAAAAAAAAAAAGTTTCATTTAGTGTGTTGAATCGGTCCCCTAAATATTAACCTCTAAATATTAAATATTTACCTCAAACGAGGTTACCTTATATAAAAATGCAAAGTTGACAAGCATAAAAAGACATCATGTTAAATTAATGCCCAAAATGAGAATGAGCGAGTATTTTGAGACAAAAATAAAATAATTGAATACTCCAAACGATTTTCGGTTGGACGAACGCACACAATGAATCTGATGTGAATTCACTCAATTATTTTGTTTGTATCAAATAATGTATCTGCCATTTGATATTTTCACGGCATTTATTATTAAAATAACAAATTGAAAACATAAATGTTTTTATTGTGACAACAAACCTGCTTTGAATCAAGGTTTGATACAAGTAGATCTAAAAAAAAATTCAGATGCCGTGGCCGAATGGCAAAAAAAGGAACCCTTATAGATTCGTCAAGTCTGTCTGTCTGTATGTCCGTCTGTATGCCACTGCCACTTTATTCAGAGGCTATTAGCATTACACTGTTGGAACTTGGTACCTGGGTATGTGAATTCCGTTAACCGCTTTACGATACTCATAAGAAATATAATGGCATTTTAGGAAGGGCTACCTATACAGGGAACTAAAAAACAAATACTCAAAATAAATATAAAAATTATTGGTAGTCGACAAAATATTATTGTATTTTGGCTGAAACGAGTTCCATTTCACTCAGTTAAGTGGACCCTTATTCAGTTAAAATTGGTACGGACTCTCAGTGCGCGAATCCGACTTGCAATTGGCCGCTTTTCCAAAGTATTATTATCAACAATACTCAATTGTCGTTTCTCCTTTCTGTGTTTACGTCATTCCAGGGATCATTTTGTTAATAACTTGTTAGAACAAGCGTAATGTGAAAAAGAATACAAAGTGACAGTAAGTCCCGCCATCTCCATCGTCCCAAAATCAGTCTGTGAACAAATAGCTCCTAATATCGGTGGAAATGATTGCCGGCCACTTTATCTGGCCAATAGCAGGTATAAGTAAGGGGTATGGCAGGACTCTTGAAAAATCTCACCTACGCAATGTATTGGCTATCACTGACTCAGTACCGTTACCATGAGTTTACTCGCTAGCGACGACGGTTTTACTCGCTAGCGACAACGTAACTTTTCGTATGGAAAATTTTAGTTCTGTCAGTGACCGCTAGAGGCGCTGTGCTATTTTCCATAGACTTTTTGTACGTCGTCGCTATCGAGTAAAACCACCGCGTAAACTCGTGGTAACGGCACAGTTCGTATAACGGATGACGTATCGTTACGGAATCCAGATCCTGTCATTATCTACTGTCCGGTAGAGAT
This sequence comes from Pyrausta purpuralis, assembly GCA_963924145.1. Lineage (NCBI taxonomy): Eukaryota > Metazoa > Arthropoda > Insecta > Lepidoptera > Crambidae > Pyrausta > Pyrausta purpuralis. Next base: position 19,521,855 of record OZ001664.1, read on the forward strand.
GGGGCAGTTATCGACAGGATGAGTGGCTTAAAGTTAAAAGTCCCCGTTTTTAACCGCTAAAATAATAATAAAAAGTAAAGGAAACAGAAAGTTTTCAATCAAAAGTTACATATAACATGTAAAGTATGGCGATTTTTTTTTTTATTTATTTTGTAAACGTGTAAGCATTTTATTAGAACAATTAGTTAAAGTTTAAGTCATTAATATTTGAGAATCATCAATTAAAATTTGAGCAGGCCAATTATCTAAAAGTCGATGTGAATAACGATAATATTCACTCGAATTATTATCTCTCTTGCATTCTTATTATTTAGTGCTGTAAAATGTATTTGATTGTCAACATGATTATTTTCGTTAACTAATTAAAATATTTTATATATAATTTAATTGCACAATTATAAAATTTATCATGCCTTTGGGCTAAGTAGAAATTATTGTAAACGGTGCGACAAAGAAACAAAATTAATTATATAAAAAAAGTAAATTAACTACATAAATAGTCCATACTTACATTTTATGCAATAAAATTAAGACCAAGTAAATACAATTAATACTTACATAATATTATAATATTACACATACATAGCACAATCTATAAAATAAATACATCAATAATACATACATATATCAATTTATACTATATATTATGACGAACGTTGTAGAAAGATGTTATGGAGATATTTCCGAAATATGAAGGAAGTGTGCACGGACGAGTCTCTGAAATGAGAACCTACTGGCAGAACTTACTTAAATTATCTTGTCGAAGTAAAAAAAGATGATTCCCAAAACGGTACAATCGCAACACTATTGTGTACTTAACCGGAGTATCGGCGAGTATCCTTAACCTTTGAGAGAAGTCGTTATAATGATCGATACGGTCATTTGTCCGGCGAGCCCCACGGCGACTTAACGTTGGATACTTTTTATTTTTGATGCACAACTATAAATCAACAATATGAGCTGCGATTGGGCCCGATTCCGGATTTCTAATACTATCTTTAATATATTTATAAAATAAATAAATATATGCGACAAAAGTCATTTATTTATGCAAATAGGCCCACTGGGGCCACTTTATCGCGTCCCAATATAAACCCTATCACAGCTTCGATACAATGGGCTAGTGCTAAGAAGAAGCTGCGCAAGAAACTCAGTCACTATTGTCAATGCCTCTTTTCAAAAGGTTAATGACGCCTCGCAACCTAGCGTGCTTAGCTTAGCAGTAAGAGCGCCTACACGTTTAGGCGACTTTGGCAGCGCGACGGTCGTGCGATGCTGGTGATATAGATAAATGGCAGCAGCGGCGCGCGGCAGTCGCACGGCAACAGCGCTGCTGTTTTTTATGTATGGGCATTCGCTGCTGCCACGTGCTGTCGCTATTATGTGAAGGAATACTAATAATAAATAAAAAATATTGGACACCAATCACATACATTGCTCTGATCCCAAAGTAAGTAGCTAAATGCACTTGTGTTGTGGAATCACACACAACGGTGGTACCATAACACCCAGATCCGATACAATGTAGAAAATTTTGATTTCTATGACCCGACCGGGAATCGAACCCGGGACCTCGGAGCGGCGACGCCTTGAAACCAGCGTGCTTTGCCACTACACAACGGAGGTAGTCAAGGAGGTGTTCATTGCTTAAGTCGCAATGCTATCGCTTCGAAAAGGCTTTTGAAAGGGAGACTGTATCGATGCTAAAAGTCGGAGTGAGTAAGGGGTCTTATTTGTGCAAGTGGACTTTATTGATTTAACGCAAGATGAACATTGTTTGAATTATGTAAACAATTAATTCAGCTATTCGAAACAATAGACACGAATCGATTGATTGCTCATTACAATGTATAATAGACATAGACTTTGAGCACACTTGATATTAAAATATTTAAATGCAAATCGAAACAGGGAGGAAGTCGATAAATGGAGTTTCTTTTTAAAAAATATATCGGTAAGCCAATTTATTATTGACCTGTCGTCACCAGGAAAGACTAAAAATTCTGAAAATTGACTTAGACGCTTAAATAGGTATTGCAAGAGAGAAACAAATTCGAGGTTAGGCTGTTGGTGTAGTGTACTTAAGCTTAACGTCATGCACCGAATTTAAAATAATTTGTTACTGAAAATTGGTTTCGACGGGATCAAACAAGTAATTTTTGAGGTATAGCACATTTTCAATAACCGCAAACATAACTTTATTCTTCATACAAAAACTATGAAAAACAAAGTTATATTTGCTGTCAACAAAATATTGTCGTGTTTTAGCTAAGTGATAGTAAGTGGATCCCCTAATTCAGTTAGTACGGGTACAAGTTGGCACGGAAACCTCAGTGTGCGAGTCCGACTCGCACTTGGCCGCTTTTTTAAATGAAAAGTCTAGGAGTCGATCTAGAGCCGAATTTTGCTCAAACATACTCTTTTACTCTTTATTTTGAAAGTAGGTTTGACTTAGTAATATTCAACTTGAATATCACATATTTAACATTTGTGATAATTTCTGGGGCAAATCGTATTATAACTTGGTTCGTTCAGTTAAATTGGCTTCTGGGTACTTCTCATTTGAAGTGGAATTTGCTCTGATATAGTTCACCTGTTCCGTTTCACTTTAATTTAAATTACAGAAATGATAAAAGTATAAAGTGGGTAAGTGGAGCTCATAGGGAATATTATCAATACTCGTAGTTTTGTTCCAACGTTTAGAGTAACAAAAATAATGTGAATAAGTAAAATCGTCGAAGAATACTTATAACATTATATCATTAAGTCGTAACGACTAAAGTTAGTAACAAAAAATATAAATAAATAAGTAAATACATTTTTCTGTAAAAAGAATGTTTATTTTCATGATTTTACTTACAATATAAAATATAAGACACCATGTTTTTTTTTTCTACCAAAATCGAAATTTACATTCGGTTTGCTGAAAAGCTTTAATAGGAATCGCTTTTTCAAGCGTTAAAACGTGTAAATACTTTTCGTACTTTCTAACGGGATGTAACCTTGCCTCGAAAAAAAGGTCGCAAAGGGTTAACGCTCTTAATCATACGTAATTATTTCAAACGTATCACATTCCTCATTTGCATATGTAACAATGCCGTGTCACTGTTTAGCTCTTAAACTCAACTTATGAAAACTGTTGCGTAACTCAAATGAAACTTTGCGGTCGTGTTATTTGAATTCAAAATGGTTTCTCACAAAGTTGTTAATCCCGCCATCTACGGCAAACATGTGGAATTAAAATTACGTTAGAGAGGTACAAGTTTGACAAGGTTTTGATAGAGGGCAGCACATTGGTGTTTGATTGACTCTACATCGCGGTGTTGAGTTTTTCTAATTGGCATTACGAATTAAAATTGTATATTTGTATGACTGTCAAAAAAGTGACGTAATAATCTTTTTTTTGTCACTACTACTACACTACGTAATAATTATCCACTTATTAAAATGTGATGTGAAAGGTTGATGATAAGTTGTTATATATTCAGCTTTCTTATTAAAGTTCGGCTAATCTTATGTAAACTTTACCTTTTTCTTTAGAAATAGAAACTAATTTTCTTTTCGTTTGTCGCACCGTGGACATTTATTTCTGATTTGCCCAAGGCATGACTGGTAGAGAATATATAGCGTTAAGTCGACCTTTTGTACAAGTTTATGGTTGTGAAATAAAGTATAAATAAATAATCTTTTTTATGTTAAAGTATTAAATTGTTCTTTTAGAAGATCGAAATGGTGTCTTTAAGTTTGTGTGAAACAAAAATAACGAGCGTGTGTATTTTTAAATAAAAAAAGAGGATTCTTTATAATGCGTAAGAAGCCTATTGTTTATCATTTGGGAATATTTAATAACACCTACCCCATAAATTCTTAAAAAGCAACTGTTGATAAACATTAAACTTTCCCCCAATTTCTTCATTACTCCGAAAAAAAACTCTCTCTTTACCTGCCTTCGCGTTTTAATAAACGGCTAAAATTGCCAAGTGGTCGGCCCTTATTCATAATTATTCCCTTATTAGGTCGCGGCAAGCCAGCGCCATCTGTGCCTGACTGCCGGGAGATTTTTATACTGTTTTAAAAAAACTGGTCTCTTGTTGACAAAGGATATTAGTATGTTATGATGCTCTATATTTTGCCTTTGTAGATGAACAAAACCGGCAAAGCGCGAGTAAGATCTACATAAATATAGACTCACATATATTTTGTTGGTTAGAAACCTTGAAAAAAGTCGAAAAATTCTAGCGTATTTGAACATTATTAAATCATCTCTACTTTTGATTCTTTCTTAGTCATAATAGGAAGTTTCATGCTTTTTCCTGGTTGTAGAGAGACCAGAAACAAATACTTCCATTTTACAGGATTAAAAACCCTTAAAAAAATAGAATTAAAGTTGAACCGCCTTCAAAAACAAACTTAACGGACAGCAGCAGTCTACGCGCATCATGCACTGACTTCAAATGAGTTTGTTTTTCCTATTAGCGTTATTTGTGTCCTTTTAGTGTTAAACTTTCATTGGAAAAAAAATATTTTCGTCGTTGTTAGTTATTATTTCAGTTTTAATTTACTTAATTGAACTAAAATAGTAAATAAACATTTTCCTTAGTGTAACAAATACTTTAGTGAAAACCGCATTAATAGGCGTCCTACCAAGTGTGAGAAATTTGCGGACAAACATAAATACTTACAAATATACAAACATTCAGGTCAACATATTACCCTAATTTTTTGAAGTCGGTTTAATAGCTGCTAGAGATTGTTTTACTAAATGTTCATTACGTCACGTTGTCATTATTGAATTTTCATTAATCTACCCCAACCTACATATGTTACGATTAAATTAATATGCTTAAATAAATTTACCATCCTTAAGTCACCCTCTAATTTAATTTCTAAACTCATCCATTTCTGCTTTAGGCTAAACAATCAAATGTTTAGTTTCACGAGTAATCATTTTCAACCCCCCACGCACTGTGAGAGGTGTTATTAGTTTAACATGTCTGTCTGTGCATTTGTTTATTTTTGTGGTATCGCGGCTCGTAAACGGATGAACCAATTTCCGTTTATTATTTATTGTGTCATATATAATTTCTTTCCAAGTTCTTGGCCATGATTAATGTAAATCAGATCAAATGTTTGACGATCATCAGCTCATCAGATCCGTAATTGGATACAGTGTTACTTTAATGATATAGAAAGTACTAAATGATAAGGTGGACATGACCTGATTAATTGTTTGAAGAGTATCAGCTCTTTAATTATTGCTGAGGGCATCTTATTCTACCTTATAACTTCAATCATATTTAAATGACATGTTAAACTCATTAGAGATTGCTTCTAGCGATAAGATCGCCTGAATTGTACATTTCTTTAAAACGGATTTTTCGATCAATTTATGTTATGTGCAATAAATAATTATCTATCTATTTATGGTAAGGTAACCAATCACCTAAAAATGTGTAATGTCGGGGGTTTTCGAAATTTTAAATTTGGATTTTAAAGACACTATTGGGTCATGGAAAAAACCTTATTCCTTTTCTAATTTTCATCTAAAACTGCTTTTATGAAAGTGCAAGCTTAAAATTGGCTCTGATCTGAACTGTGAATACTTGTAATGCAACGTTCGTCGGTGTATTTTATCTAGTTTTACACGATTATTCTGCAATAGAAACGAATTCTTTTTCACGTGAGAATATAAATCAGCAACGTGTGGCGTGAGTTGTACGCTGTGTAAACTCTGCTTTACATGGATTGCATTTCCTATTGTATACGTTTTATTGTTTCCAAATAATTTTGTATGTTGGTTTGGTTGATAAAATGCAATGAATTTAAAAAACAACTAAGGCTTTAATCATTAGAAGGTATTATGTTTAAAAAAATGCCCAGTTTGTATTTTGAAATGACAAACCAATTTAAAATAAATTTGTGCAACTTTATTTTTAGCTTATTTTATTTAAAGCATTTGTTTTCAGTAGCTACAGTTAAAATTTAAACTGATATTTACGAAGTTTACCACAACTCCACGAAGGTGGTTTGAATGAATCTTAATAAGGTATAGGTGGTACATTGGCAACGGAATCGTGAAACCATAGTCTCCATAGATATATAAATGTAGCGCGTGTCACAGCTTTAAGGTTATAGCACAACTATGCATGGGAACAACAAATTATTAACTCGAGGCGTTTACGCGTATTCTCTGTATGATATTTCATACTTGTAATTATGGAATCACAAAGTGGTGACGTATGGACGTGACTATCTCGTCACCACGATCGAGATTAACTCGGAACCCTCTCTCGACCAGCAACGCATGGGTTGTAAGGCGCTTACTGCGAGTCGCCTGGTGGTTTTAACTATCCGTCCACCCTGTCTAACGGGCTGTCGTTCACAAGAAGAACTGATAAGTTTTAGCTAACACGATCTAAGTGGAGGCTATCCGGTTCCGACCTCAAAGTTTTAGCTAACACGATCTGAGTAGAGGCGTTCACTGTCCGGTGCCGACCCCATACCGGGGCTTTACCTTTACGCTTCTGTACTTCCGTATGGTTGACGCCTGGTTGGTGCCGTTCCTATTTTCGGGTTGATATATGTGCTTAAACCTTTATCGGTGTGTGCAAGTGAAATAGACACAGGGCTCAATTGATAGCACGCCGATTAAAGTGATTGTGTTGTTAATTTATATTTTTATAGTCGAAAAATAAACAATGAAATGCTTAACATGCTTAAAAAAGGGGATAAATATACTTACCCAGTGATACCGAAGCCGTTGCGCTGAATAGTTTCGTAGATAACGATTTTTTCGGATTCAGAAAACGTTGAACCGATGAAAACACCCACTTTTTTGCCTCGCAGCTGCAATGGGTTGATTCCTGGGATACAAAATATAATTTTTTTGAGTTTCGAAGCTGATCATTCTTAGATCCAGCCAGGATATAACTAGCCAGGACTTATTTACTCGTTAGATTAAGTACAAGTAGGTACCTGCCTATATTTGTACTAACTTGATTTATTGTTCAGTTCTACATTTGCACAGATTAAATTATTCATAGTGAATAATTAAAAAGCTATTACAGCCAACCACTACCACTAAGACCCTTTATACACTGCGACTTTAAGCATCGATAAAATTGCGCGTTTTGAAGACGTGCTTCAGCATCGCGACTCACGCAATAAACAGATTTAATTTAGCATCGATGCATCAGCTCATCGGTTGCGCGTTTGTATCAATGCAGTCGCAATAATCAGTAGGTACATAATTTGTCAATTTTCAGATTCTGCATCGCGACTGTATTGAAGCTAACGCGCGTTAGCAACGCGACTGTATCGATGCCAAAAGTAGCGCAGTATGTAAAGGTTGACATTTCGCGACTGCATCGATGCTAACGCGCGTTAGCATCGTGACTGAATCGCTGTTAAAAGTTGCAGTGTGTAAAGGCTCTTAATACTGCGTAAGTCACTAAATTACAATATAATCAAAAAAGCCGTTTTAACCTTCAAGAGTATTATATCAAGTTACTTAAACGATTAAAATGAAACGTTAAAACGAGGTTTTTTTATGTTGTTTTCATATAAGTTGTACTTTGTTATCTCTATTTTATTATTATTACGCTTGTATATTATACTTCAAAATGTGATTGCATATTTTATAAAATGTATATTTAACAAACACCCGCAAGGGGCAAATGTTTGTGTTTGAACCTAAGTCATTGATGTTTATGTGTATTTAGGGTTTTATGGGAGACGCCCCCGTCATAATCGTTGTCTGGTATTCGTAACACAAGGAAGAAATTTCTTACTTCGAAACCACTGTCTGGTGCATAAACAGACGGGTAGATGGTGCTCAACGTCACGCGTAATGACGTATCCATAAGAGACCACAAATTTCTCAAGGACGGACCGACAGCACGGTAGCTCAATTGGTAGAGCGCCCGGTTAGCCCAGAAGTTACTGGTTCGAGTCCCGCCCGCAAATTTTTGGTTTCTTATTTCATCTTCATGAATGTAAAATATGACTGCGTGAATGTTAAAAACATTATAAACTACATTTATTTAATTAAAGTTTTTATGATGAAACTCACCTGAATCAAAGATAGCGCTATAAGCGTGTTCCAATAGCTTTCTGCTCATAGGTTCCATAGTGCAAGCTTGCTTGTAATGCACCCTAAAGAATTGCGCGTCAAACTTGCCGAGGCCGTTGACTTTGCCCAGGTGTTTCGGCACCTCGGGGTGGCTGAAGATCCAACGAGGATCCTCAGCGGTTACCATATCCACCTGTGATAGTAAACCAATACGTCATTTACAATCATTTCTTGGATATAAACGAAAAATAAGTCATTTAGATTTACTAAAGAAAGTGAAAAAAAGTCCTTGATAAAAAAAAGGTTGCAATCCTAGTTTAATATGTTAATGCTATGTATCATATTTTTCATTCCTTGTTTCGACTCTGGGAAATTCTCTACCATATAAAAGCAACTTTCATTAAGAAACTTTGGAAGCCTCGACATAGTTCCCTGTAAAACAACTAGGTGGCACTCAAATAATTTTTGTTTTAGGCTACAAAAAACCTGTATTTTTTAGATTTATTAGATTCGTGGCTAAGTAAGTTAGAATGAAAAACCAAAATGCACTAAAAAGTCTTAAATAAACTCTTCACCATTGAAAGGAAAGGAATTCGTTTTAGGCAAACAATTTCTTTTTGGAGTCGGTGCCATCACTTTGACCATCAAGCATCAACTATCACAGCACCGACTCCAAAAATAAATTGTTTGCCTAAAACGGATTCCTTTCCTTTCAATGGTGAAGAGTTTATTTAAGACTTTTTAGTGCATTTTGGTTTTGAAGTCGGTTTTTAACTTATTTTTTTAAAAGTTTATTTTATTTCTTCATTTTTAGTGATTACGTAAGAGGGGGGGGGGGGGGGGGGGTTTGCACCTTAGCCCAGCCCCACAAGATGTTGACTATCAGACGTAACAACACGTCAACATTAAGATTCTAGTAAAGAAATACTATACGTGCCTTTAAAATTTGAGGGTTTCCCTCGATTACACCAAGATCCCACCATCAGATTCCAAAATGGAAAAAATGGGACCAACAAGAAGGTACACCCTCTAAGTAGGTGAATTTTTTTTTCGAATCGGTCGACAAACGACTGAGATATGAGGTAACATACATACAAAAAAAAACATACAGTCGAATTGATAACCTCCTCTTTTTTGAAGTCGGTTAAAAAGAAATGGAAATTGTCTGCGTGAAATATCAAACATTTTGCTTGAGACTTCGATCGCTTTGCTAATTTGTATAAAAAAACTGCTCGTGAAATAAAAGAAAAATTTTCGAGCATATAAAGCCACTATGAATTTTTCAAATCCCATAGTATGCCATTCAGTCATCAATTCAAATTCAGTACATAAAGTTGACACCAAAAAAAGCTTGTAAACCTATCTTTGTAAGAGTAAACTTCAACTCACCCCCTTATACAAGTTGTCACTGAACTCAGCAACACTGTCGGACTTGGGAAAGATCCCCGACATGCCACTGATGACGACCTCATCTCCGCTCAAAGGTCGTTGAACCGGCTTGGCTGGTTGATCAATCACGACTTCTTGGGGTGTAGGCGCCATGATTTCAATCCAGCTCGAACGAACCACGCGAACAATGACGGCAGATAGGCAGCAAAGTGGAGGAGGAATGGTATTTAAAGCACGGTTTAGAGTTAGGACAGGGGCACACTGAGCGGAAATATTTTTATGCTTAGCGATCAACGTGCATTAAATATACAACAAATATCCAATGATGTAGAGTTTATCATATATGGGTAGTAGGCTGCTATAAAGGTAATTATTAAGATACTTAATTATAAACAGTTGCATTGTTAATGCTAATTTGATGTATAAATGAAATTCTAAGGGCCTGCCACCATCTTCACCATCGACAAATAAGCAATAACCAACGGATAATTCAAATAAGGAACGTCATTTCGTATGTTATAGTGGACACATAACGTTAGACATTGTGAAAGTAGCCGTTTATCATTATGTTTTACTCTAACTAAAACAACACTAAGATTAATCGTCAAAAATTTGTCTCATAAAAAAATATATCAAAAGCACTCAGTGTATCACTGTTCTATTAAAAGTAAAAACATTAAACTATTCGGGACTATTAGAAAATTAGCATAAAAGTCAAAGTTCCTGTTTATTTATTGTTTCGAATTCACTGCCATTAGAATAACGTTAGAAAAGACCTCGCCTTTATTAACTGATAATGTTAATTTTAAGTTTGGCTTTAATTTAATGTTATTGAAAAAATAAAATAATGGGAAATTAAAAAAAAAAGTAAAAGCAACTTGATGCTCTTAAATCATAAGATTGACTGCAACGTTACAGAAGAGCTAGGTATTGACGTGTCAACGACAGCCGTTGTCAAAGTCTACAAAACGCTGTTGATAACCAAGAAAAGTCATACCACTTATATCTTAAACCATACGTAGGAAAGATCCCTTACACACAAAATAATGCATAGGTACCCCACTTTTTTAATATCCCAATTTCAAATCGTGGCTTAATATTTTTTTCTGAAATTTTACCCTGTATACTTTTTCATTGTACTATAAAAGTACCGGTTGGAAACAATCGAAAATTACCATGGTATAGGTCAACGAATAAACTTTTTTGGTTAACAAATTGGAAACGATTGTGTTGACGGAAAAATAAGTTCAATTCGTTGCATTTCTGGGCTTACACAATTGGAAATTTATAAGTCTATTGTAAGCAAAAATTTTAACTAAATTACCTCGAATGAAATACCGCATTTGTAATTCATTTATTTATTTCGATCAACAAAGGATCAAATTGTAAGTTACAAAAGAGACCAAGGCCTAATGTTAGCATATAAACACAGTAATACACAATATTATAAAAAAAAATATAGCATTGCATTTGGTTGTATTGATTTGGTTACATACTTTCGCATTTATAATATAAGTGGTTGTAGAAATAGCAAGGTCACATGTGTCTCAAAAAAAAAATCAAGCACCAGTCACCATCACAAGTTTTAAGAATTAATCGAAGACTAGTAACCTAAGATCTTTTAATTCAGCTAAATAAAAACTTGCCTATTTTTATTTTAACAAAAAGAATGCTCTCTCGATGTAGTAACACTCCAATTAAAATCCTAACCGTGAGTACTTAGTTTATTTATTAAGGTAGTAATTATTAAGTTATTAGGTAAATTCGTTGGTATATCGACCACGAAAATATTTACTTTGTTATATTTATTCAAAATTTTTCAGCTAACACCGAGGTTACGCGGCTTGCGATGGAACTTGAAAGTGAAAAAGCTCTGCTTTACTGACAAATTAGCAATATGTATTGCGATTTTGCATTTTGTTGATAATATTATAATAATGTAATAACATGAATATTAGTATTGATACCACTGTAGTATAATATAATAATATTATCGGTTTTCCGGGACTTCATCCGCGCGTTTAGAGGTTGCTTCCCTCCCGTCGCAGCGTGATGTTTTATCGGTCTAGTAGTTCCTAAGATTAGCGCGTTCAAATAAACAAACAAACAATCTCTTCAGCTTTATAATATAAGTAAAGATATACGTTTACACTGAGTAGGATAAGAACTGCCTGGAAATTGCATTGATAAAGTTTTTAATTATTGTTTTTTAATCTTGGACACCAATCACAAACATATGAGTAGTTCTTTTGATCCTTAAGTAAGTAACTAATGCACTTGTGTTATGGACATCAGACTCAACGGTGGTACCACAACACACAGACCCGAGACAATAAAGAAAAATATAATTTCTACATTGAATCGGCCGGGAATCAAACCCGGGACCTCGGATCGTCGACGCCCACTACACCACGGAGGTCACCATATTGGATCGCAATACGCCTCTAGTTGGCTAAAATGCTTTCGAAAGTAGTCAGTTCTTAGCATTACGATCGCAAGTCTATCGAGAATACGAGTTTACAATGTCTATAGGTACGATAAACTGTTAATGACCGTAAAAAGTTAATGGCCATTTTAAACTTGCAAGAGGTGACCGAGTCAACTCGATAACTTGGAGTCACGTGTGGGGTAAACCGTAAAATTGCAATAAAACTGGATAACATTTGATGCGAATGCATTGGATTCGATAGTGCGGTTTTATGTGCATTTTTGAGCTAGGCTTTTAGAGATTTTCTATGTGTTAAGACTACTAATGAGTTAACGGAACATTGATTGTTGGTCAAACACTGGTATTAGTTAAGCATTTAAACTTTGTTGTTTCATGATCTCATTGATTTTGGTAATAGAAACTTTGATACCTTTTATTTAAAAAAAAAAAAAAAAAAAAAAAAAAAACTGGATGTCATGTTGTCGTTCCCAAATTTTAATTTAAAAATAAAATAGGATGTGCATGATTGTTTTTACACACTGTGTTTTGTAGCGGGGGATGTGATGCCCTGCTGTGTCTGATGTCAGGCCTTTTGATGAGTTTTTGGCCCAATTGTGATTCTTTCAAAATCAGCTGTGACTTGTTTATTGCAATATCCAAGGACGCCATTTCTGTCTCCTTTCATCGCTAAGCAACCGCTTGGCTGCTAGCCAATCAGATGCTTCCAAGCCTAGCAACGCCGTCTGTTTATGTCACTTTGTGTTGTGATACCTATGTGAATACTACCACTGTCAAGATTTTGACTTTTGTCTTATTTATTTATTATAATTGTGTTTATTGTTGTGTATATTGTATTTTGTGTGTATTTTGTGATATAATTTAGTGTTTAATTTAATTTAAAGTTCTATTTTATAAGTAAGTAACTCAATATTCAATGTTTAATTCCCATTGTGCGTCTTCTGTGGCCCCTAACGTACCTAGCAATGATTCCTCGGAGAACATAGCCCGCTGCCCACTTTGCCCCCAACCTCGTTATTTTAAAGGCCAACGTGGACTTAAAATTCACACTAGTAAAATTCACACATCATCAACTTCTTTCAATTTAAATAATAAAGATAATACTCTTTCCCAAACCACAACCATATTATCAGAATCATTTGATAAACGAATTTCTTTTTGCAAACATTCTTTACCTATTATTAAACGCATTCCCCGTGGTGCCCGCCAAGTGGTCGCACAATCGTTAAGTGCTTCAATTACCAGAGTACTTGCCGAAAACTCTCTTGAGGCTTGGGAAAATTTATTTTGTTTTAGTTATAGAGTCCTACATATCGCTCCAAGTCATAATAAAACCTGCTCATTAACACAAAAAATTAAAGAAAATTGTCTTCCCGCCAAATTTTCGAATCATTCTTTCAATTTACTTTCATACACAGCCCCTTTACGAACCAATATTTCCTTCAATAGCAAATTAATAGAATCAAAAGTTAGTGATGGTGATATTAAAGGGGCAGCACGTCTTTTGTTTTCCGACGATCTCATTGCTCCGAATACCCCAGACACCCTCTCAGCGCTTAAAAGCAAACACCCACCCTCAGCCAACAATACTCAACTACCAGATCAACCTTGCCCTTCGCAGCATGCACTGGTCACAACTTCTGATGCTATATTAAAGGCAATTAATTCCTTTCATAGTGGCTCCGCCGGGGGAATGGATGGCCTCACTCCACAGCATCTGAAAGATTTGGTGAGTGCCAGCTGTGGGGAAGCCGGTTCTGCACTTCTTAGAAATTTAGTAAGCCTTGTAAATTTAATGCTTTCAGGTAAAGTAAATCCTTTGTTTACAAAATTTTTATATGGCGCAAACTTCTGCGCACTTAAAAAAAAGGATGGTGGCATTCGGCCTATTGCTGTGGGCTGCACTTTTAGGCGTCTTGCGGCAAAAAATTGTTGTTCTGAGATTTCGCAAAGCCTAGCATCTTATTTTGAACCGCTTCAACTTGGGTTTGGCATTAAGGGTGGGTGCGAAGCCGCTATCCATTCAGCTCGTACTTTTCTTTGTAACAATTTGAAAGATGTCTTTCTCAAAGTAGATGTTAAGAATGCTTTTAACTCCGTCGATAGAGCCACCCTGCTGTCGCAAGTAAAAGCACAAGCACCGATTATTTATCCTTTTCTTTGGCAGTGTTATAGTACCCCAAGTAACCTTCAATATAAAGATAATATTATTCTTTCAGCAGTGGGGTGTCAACAGGGTGACCCTCTCGGCCCAGCTATTTTTGGGTTATCGATACATCCTTTTTTAAGTCTTTTAAATTCCAAATTCAACGTGTGGTATTTAGATGATGGATCCTTGGGAGGCGCTCCGGATATAGTTTTGGCTGACTTTATTAACCTAATTCAAAATTTTAGCTCTGCAGGTTTGGAGCTTAATTTTTCTAAATGTGAATTATTCCTTCCAGATTCTTTACCAAATGCGGAATTGATCATACAAAATTTTAGAAAAGTGGCCCCTAATATCAAAATTATTAAAAATGACTCACTTTATCTGCTTGGATCCCCAATTTTGGAAGAGTCTTTTGCCTCTTTTGTTGATGAAAAATTTGAAATTTTTAATAACGTTTTGGAGCGCATTGTCAAAATTAATACTCATATGGCCTACACAATTATTCGATATTGTCTTTTTGTCCCTAAATTCACATACTGCGTTCGTTCTTCTCATTTTTGGAAATTTCCAGGTCTGTGTACCAAATTAGATAGCGCTATTCAACGCTGTATGTCATCAGTGCTAAACATTTCTTTTGACGATCGGACCTGGACTCAGGCCACCCTTCCAATTAGGTTTGGTGGTCTGGGTATTCGCAAAATTTCAAGTATAGCTCTTCCTGCTTTTTTGTCCTCGGCCCATGGTACTATGGAGCTAGTTAGAAAAATTTTGAACAAGTCAGGAACATCTTCTATTGCATATTTGTCCGAGGCAATTCACTTTTGGAGGCAATTATGTTCCGAAGAGCCTCCTTTGACAGTTTCATCGCAAAAGCTTTGGGACGAGCCGATCTGCAAACTAGAACGGAATAATTTACTTAACACGTCATCTAGTCATGCAGACCGTGCTCGTCTCCTTGCTGTGGCTGAATGGGAGTCAGGTCTTTGGCTTCACTCTCTCCCTTCTTTTAATATTGGCACACTATTAGATAATTCCACTTTTACCTTATCATTAGCACTACGTTTGGGGGCCCCTTGCATTGTCCCACATCGTTGCACCTGCGGCGTCATGGTGGACTCGCTGGGTCACCACGGCCTTTCGTGCAGCAGAAGTGCTGGGAGAATCTCTCGTCATGCCAGCCTTAACGACATAATCCGCAGGGCTCTTGCCACCGCATCGATTCCTGCTATTCTTGAACCGAATGGGATGGTCCGGAGCGATGGTAAGAGGCCTGATGGTATGACTCTGGTTCCGTGGAAGATGGGACGACCGCTAGTGTGGGACGCGACCTGCGTCGATTCCCTGGCTCCATCTCATCTTCCACAAACCTCGTCTGGGGCTGGAAGCGCTGCTGCTTCCGCCGAGTCTCTCAAACGGCGCAAATATGCTGGGCTAAGCAGCTCTTACATGTTTGAGCCGTTTGGGGTTGAGACTCTTGGGCCGTGGGGGCCTAGTGCACATCGTCTGTACAATGAATTAGCCAAGCGGTTAATTGATTGTACGGGCGACCGGAGGGCTGGCGCATTTCTTGGCCAAAGGATTAGTTTAGCAATCCAAAGAGGAAATGCAGCCAGCCTTCTCGGCACCGTGCCGCTATTGCGGGTCTCAGATTTGGGAAATGTTTTTTATTTGTAAATAGTTTATATATTTGTTTTAATTTAAGTTACTTTTTTAAATTATTACCAACCTAAAAATAAATCTTTTATTTCACGTTTAAAATTAACTTCAGTAATAGTAATTTGGCTCCCTTATACCAACTACATTCCTGTGTGGGGTTATGTTTACTACCATACGACTCTTGCATTGCATGTAAAACAAGAGCCCAACGATTTAAAGTAGCAATTACTCCAAAGGTTAGAACAGATTTCGCTAGAAGACAATTTGAGTTCCAGTCGACCAATATTTATAAATAAAATAAATAAAGTATTGTACAGACACATAAAACACTATCGGAGTGCGTACTTATAGTAAGAAACTGGCTTTAAGGAATGTACTATGCTAAAACCGAGGCTTTAGTCAATACACTATCGTATATAGGTATACATTGTAATCATTCGTACGTAACACTATTCATTTAAAAAATATGTAAGTAGGTACATTATTATTATATAATCTTTCATTATAATTAAAAATGTAATCTTCCATTAAAGATAAGAAATGATAGATAATAGACATAATTGTATTAACCTATGCAGCGAATTGTCTCCTAGCAAAAGCAATTTAAGGAAATATTGTTTTTTAACTTTCTAATTAACATGTTTTTAATGTTTATCAGTGGCAAAATATAAATTAAGATTCCAGCAACTCTGATTGAAAGTTTTATATATTCGGTTAATTAAACAAAAAACTTATCGAGATACACGCCGACAACGACAAAGAAGTTTTTCTTAGATTAATTCTCAATCTGGGGCAGATTTTCGTGCAATTTATTTACGAAAACGGTTCACCGATTGAATTTTCAGTGCCGAAGAAAATTATTTTTTGGATTTTTCATCGTCGCGATTTCTATGCATTTCAATATTTTCCGTGCAGTATTTTTTTACGTGTGGATTTATTACTTTTTTTTAGTTAGTTCGATTGACGCGGTAATTCATTGCCCTGTTCTCTTAATTTACTCCCGCAGTGAAGACATCAGTAAGCTCCTCGGCTGATAAGCAAGACGTTCCGGTACAACTGCAGCGCATATCATAAATCCCGCGACAGTTACGACTAGCACTTAATTAGGTGGATCCGGACTTGAGCGCATAATGCCACCATAGAGTAACCACTTGCAGAGATGACAGTTCAAATCGCTTCTGCTTGAAGGAAGTATAAGTCTCAACTTGAAGTAATTATAGCCGTAGCTTAACAATAGTTTCTCTTCATAATACCGATGGCATTAGAGGCCGATTTTACCCACGTCAGATAAGACATCCGACTGAATAAGTATAAAACGACAGATTTTAAAATGACGTTTCTGTTAAAAAGGTGACATTTTCAAAATGGGCGTTTTGTATTATATTCGACGAATATTCCTTAACTGATGTTGGTAAAATCGGGCCTGAATCAGCGCAAGATGTTTAAGCCTTTATTTTTTATATACTTACTTTCTTTGACTTCTATCGTCTGTACTTCAATAGTTTTACTTGACCCCGATTGTCTGTAAAAATCTTGTAAGCAATAACTCTGCGCCATTTAATTGTTAAAGTTCAAAATGGGAGTATCCTATTACTTTAATTGTCCTCATTTACTAAATTCTAATACTAGTAAATCACACAGTTATAAGGAAGGAGTTTCATTACCGCAAATTTTAGTGCCTGCAGTTTTTTTTTTATAGTCTCCAAGATAGGCATAATACACCTTTTAATAGCTACTTACATAATCTTTGGTCCATTATGGTCCACGGGGGCAAGCCGGAGCGTTAATTTGTCGTAAGCAGGTGACAACGTGCGCAGATTAGCTAGATATTGTTATGTTAATTAAGGCGCCTTGTTTGACTTTGACTAAGTCAAAGTATTAAGAAATGCTATTTGCTAAATTTCCATTAATAATTGCGTAGTAAGTTATTATAGTTAGGCGGTATTCTAGACACAATAGAACTAATATTGTTTTACGGCTATATCTGTTCACTACCTTGTAAAGTGTTAAGTGTAACTGAGTTGAAGAATCTAGAACCCCTTCCACACTGTGACTTTTAGCATCGATGCAGTCGCGCGCTTTGAAAGAACAGATTTAATTAAGCATTTATTTTGTAAAGCATTGATGCAGTCGCGCTTCTGCATCGATGCAGTCGCCAAAATTCAGTACATAATTTTACAATTTCCAGCTTTTCTATCGCGACTATATCGATACTAACGCACGTTAGCATCGCGACTGTATCGATGCTAAAAGTAACGCAGTGTGTAAAGGTTGACATTTGGCGACTGCATCGATGCTAACGCGGATTAGCATCACGACTGCGTCGCTGCTCAAAGTCGCAGTGTGTAAAGGCTCTAATTCTTAAAAGTCTGTGTGAAAGCAGCATTAACACTTGAAATCTTACATATGCGGTTGACTGGTGGAGAATGTCCGAAGACTGCTATTTAGTCTGCTAATTGTACAACTCACTTAATACAATGTAAATGAATAAATAAAACATGTTTTAATCAATATGCTAGGTATTATTGTTTTGTTTTTTTATCTTTAGAGACATCCAAGTTAATTTCATCAGTAGAAAACAGGAACACTTTTAAACTCCATGTGGTATCAGTAATGCTGTCTGTCCATGGCTTGAAATTGTCTTGCTTTCTTTACGGTTGTGAACGCATGGCGATTGATGGTTAGGTGGACACTCCGCTTTGTGAAAGAGTATTGTAACTGTTGTTAGAAACTTACTGTACAAGATAGAAATAGGATTTCTTTTTAAACCATTATCATTGTTATCAGCTAAAGGACACTATCACTCCGATTTCGGCACCCTTGAAATGTTTTGCCATTGGCAAATAACGGAACCCATTTTCGTTGAGTCTCTCTGTCTGTCTGTCCGTCCGTTTATCACAGCCACTTCATTGTGTAACAATGAGTATGACGACCTCCGTGGTGTAGTGACTAAGCACGCTGGGTTCAAGGCATCGCCGCTTCGAGCTCCGGTTTCGATGACCGGTCGAGTCAATGAGAAATTCTTATTTTCTATATTGTCACGGGTCTTGGTGTTGTTATCCACCGTTGTGTCTGATTTCCATAAAACAAGTGCATTAGCTGCTTACTTTGGGATCAGAGCAATGTATGTGATTGTTGTCCAAAACAATAACTAATATTATTGTAAATATTATACGCAGTTGAAACTTGTTAGGTAGTTGTATCCTGTTAACCGCTTTACGATTTTGATACAGAAATTAAAAAAAAAATATTTCAGGGCTCCATACACGTAACTAAAACCACTAAAAATGTTTTCCTCAAACTATTCGTATCCATAGATATCTTTTCATTATTATTGTTCTTCATGACATTAAGATTTTTCTGAAAGTCTAACATTTGGAATATAACGCTGCCAAATTAGTAAAATGGGTGTTAGTGTGTGTATCCTTCTATCTTTTGAAGAAAGCAAATGAACATTTTGAAAAAATGGAAAGTGTAGTGCTTTACAAATACTTTCAAAGAAAATTGGTGAAGTCAGTGGACCCCTCATTCAGTTAAAGTTGGCACGAAACCCTCAATGGGCGAGTCAGACTCGCACTTGGTCTGTTTTCAAAGATGAATTTACAATATTTTCAGTACGTCATAAAAATGCAAGTTCGGGTATACGGCCATCTGGCCTCCAATCATATTATTTTTAGCTGTATATTAGTTAAAATACACATGATGTTTGAATTTACCTAGTCCACGTACTTGCAAACTTACTTTAAAGTCTCTTAGTGAGAAAGAACAAAACAAAACACACTTACTGAATTTTCGTCGTTTGCAGGTACAGTCGCGAGCGAAACTCGCACAGTGACTTGTTACAAAGGAGTCGCGGATTAACATGGAAATCGAATCAACTTGCATGGCGGACTGGCCAGCACAAAGCTTTGCCTTCGCCATGGCACTGTGTTTTCCGTATTTTTTGCCGTCCGATTTGCCAGCGCGTCCCTTTGCGTTGGAATAAAATTAATTGTTAACGTTTGTGCACTCGACTGTTCGCGAATTTTGAGCGCATTTTTTGGCGACTAGTTAATTTGGTGATGAGGAAAAAGGGGAATATTTACTGACTTAATTGTGCAGCAGGTTTGTTTGCAGTCAGTTTTAAAATATTGAATTATTTTCATTTGTGTAAGGTTTTAATTTAAATATGGATGCAAAATAATAACCAATTGTAACATCACGGACTTTTAGTGATAAATCAGTAACAACTACTTACTGTAGTGTCTCTTCTGCTTGAAACTACTGAATTGTACTTAATATTCGTTATTTGTTAAATGTCCTAGCTCATCATCAAATTTAGAAACTAGGCTCTCATCGATTGAGTTTTTTTTCTTCATAAACTTTATAAAAACTAAAAATTACGAGTATAGTGTGGTGGTTTCCCTCATGCCTTGCACACCGCAGCGGGGTCCCGCCTCTCAATGCCCAGTCAAAAAACATTTCCTGGTATACTATATCTTCAGCCTTTTGACGGTTTTGATCTTGCTGTTACGTAGAAATCTTACACACTGCGACTTTTAGCATCGATGCAGTCGCGCGTTTTAAAAACACGTTTCAGTATCACGGCTCACGCAATGAACACATTTATTTAGCATCAATGCAGTCACGCGTTAGCATCGATACAGAAGCGCAACTACATCGATGGTAAAAGTAGCGCAGTGTGTGAAGGTCGACATTTTGCGACTGCATCGATGCTAACGCGCGTGACCGCAAAGTCGCAGTATGTAAAGAGTCTATCACCAGAGGCCGTAGTGCGAGTTTGAGCGAAACTTACTCGAATAAACTTATCGAGCGCGTAAACATGATTTTATATGGGATTGTTTTAGTGTAAACGTTCACCACTAGATGGCGCTGCTTCAATCCCATATAAATTCACATTAACGCGCTCGATTCTTTTGATTGAGTAAATCTCGCTCCGCCTCGTACTACGGCCACAGGGGAACAATTATTTATTGGCAGCGATAAGCATGTAGCTTTTTTTAAAGAAGCCCATCTAACTTACTACCACTACTTGCCGCTATTTGGTCAGGGTCGTGTTTAATATATTCATAGCTAACCATCATATCTGGTGGCCGTTTCTTATTGTTGTGACCCCGCTAGTAGCCTACGGCTAACCCAAGTAGTGTCCAAGCTAAGATACAATATTATAAAGACACACGTTTAGCTAAACAGCCACGGATATATCAATTGACCCGACGCCTCACAGTAAAAACGAGCAAGCTACTCGCCCTTTAATTCCTGTTTCATTAATTACACCCTAATATATCACAGTGGCCAATAAATTCCACTTATCTACCGATAAAAACACACGATCGGACGTATTCGTCGTTGCTACGACGCGTGAGTGCGCCAAGGTCGTAAATCTCTACCCTTTTCACGGTAGATGGAACCTTGGCACAGGCACGTGACGTCCGATACATGATGGTGTCGATAATTTTGTCAAATACGTGTAATATTTTATGGGTCGTGGGTTAAATTGATTGTTCGCTATATCGTGATATCAAATAGCGCGTCGAATTGAAAATGGTAGACAAGGAAGAATGTATCTTACTTGAATGTGTGAAAACTAATTTATACGGCATTTCGGCATTAGAAATAACATAACAAATAAGATTTTTATCAATGTGATATACGTAAAAAGATTGTCTAAGGGCTGATTTTTCAATAGTCAGATAAGAAATATTCGTCGAACAAAATACAATTTATGGCTAATTTGAATATGTCACCTAATTGTCAGCAATCATAGGTACCTGTCATTTTAGAAATCTGTCGCTTTATAATTTATCAGTCTGATAAGTTTTATCTGGCTATTGAACAATCGGCTCTCAGTCAGATAATACTTGGCATTCATCGCCACACAATACAGATACGGAAAATATATTTAACAGTAACGTCGAGACTGTCTAAATAGTTTGTTACACAATAAAATCATTTAAGAACTCGTTTTCAGTTTGCGTTCCAAGAGACCAGTACAGACTAAAAGAAAAGGCGTTGTCGTGAGATTAGAAAAATTTACGAGATCGCCCTAAGATAGTACATAGCCACAGCGTAGAAAAGTAGCATCTTTAATTTAAATTAATGTGGTAACTTTTTTATAAATACCAGTATTCATTTGGCTGTGGATCGTGAAAAAAAGGGTTTCTTAAAGATTAACCGACAATCTGTGATTTTGACGCAAACAAAGCTGTGAACCGAGCCTTGGATCTATATAATGAAAAAAAATTTGAAGTGACAAAACCTTTTGAAAGTTTTTCTAACCGTTTGCTACATGCCAGGGCTTACTTATACCTAATGACAATGCGGCCTATGGTAGATTGCGCTAGATTAAATAGTATTGTTCCACGCTGTTCAATCTTTTGAAGGAGTTTTTTCAATAACTTTTTGGTGGAGGCATTTGTTCTTTAAACGTGCACAGCATACTGTAGTTGCATAACTGAAGTAGTTTTTCAATACTTATGAAGTAAATAAAAAATAAAAAGCCTTTTATTTCTCGCAATTACAGATAGATAAATTATTTGAGTTTCAAAAGGATCTAATTTGGTTCCTATTTTTAAGTTAAAGATAAAAAATATTTGGGAAAGGTTTAAAATAATTATATCTCTACTATGCATAGATGTATTATTGGTTTAACCCCTCTGTGGGTGAAGGCCTCCTTCAAAGACAGTCTTCTATTGTCTCTCTGTCACCAACGTTTTTTTTTTATTTCATCTTTCTAACATGCTACAGCTTTGCCTATCCTTTTTTGCCTTGTAGGCCTGCCCATGTGGTCACTTTTCTGTCCATCTCTGGTTTTTTAGGAGCGCCACATGTCAATACTTATCTATCTGTATTTTTTTACTCTGTGACATTTATCCGAAGAACTTCAGCCACTTATCTGGACGTGACAAGGGTGCAATGGATTTATTCTGTAGTCAAGAAGCGCGATTCAATTTTTGTGAACGACTGTACTTTATTTAATCTGGTGAACTTTTTTGGGGATATTCATAAAGTTCCGCCTTAGTTGGTACCTAAGCTAGGAATAAACTTTTATAAGTGGGTTTTCGGCTTCAATACTCAGGGAAAGGAATTACCACAACAGATTTCTGTCTTTTCGTGATTCTGACGAAGAGTTCAATCAAGACTCCTTTTCTAGAAACTGTGTAGACGTACTCGTTGAATTAAAAAAAAAGGTAGTTTCGTTTTTAGTTTCTTGATGCCTTAAAAAAAACAGTACCGATTTAGCAAAAGATATTTATTTTAAAGAAAAACATAAGTCAAAACTACACTGGATGGGTATAACTTCTTTTCAATGTATTATTGATAAAATGCCTGCTAACTTATACTTAAAAGTCCATATGTTTCAGTTAAATTAATATGTTGTTGAAATCGCTCAGAAAAAAAATCAACTTTATCGTTTAAATGTGTTTCAATATACAGCTACTATAAATTAATTACTGTTGCTCATACTACGGAATGGTTTTATCTGAATCAGCCGTACATTTTTAAGCGTATTGAAGCTCGGGGACTTATTACGAAACGTGATAGAGACTTTAAGGTTAATAGCTTTTTTGTCTTCAAGATTGCACCTACCTTTTTCGACTACTTTATGAATAAATCAATAAATCATTAATTAATTCATAAACAACGGTATTACATGATTACATGATGTTAAATACCAAATTATTATAATTACAGCCATGATTCACCTTAAAGGTATACTCGTATGAATAACTAGAAGTTATTTACATTTTGTCCTCAAGAAATAATCCAATATCAAAGTATACTTTTGAACTCTATTATGCAGCATAATGCTCTCACGTCTGGCGAGATACAAATATATTGAACGTTTAAAATACCTGCTTGTTACCTTCAAAAGTCCTTGACAGCCTTAATGTTTGTTGAGTATGGCTAAATAAAGCCTTTCTTGATACTCGTAAATAAGCTATCCAACACTATATTTTTTTTTAATCGGTTCAATAGTTCCAGAGAAAAGGTAGTTCAAAGAAACAAACTCATCAGATTTATAATTGAGTATTTATTGTCAATAGATAATGTGTGTACAGTGCCGAATAATATAATCTTTTTATTTCCATTTAAATAAAAAATGATTGAGCCAAATATCTAACAACCTTATTTGATAAATAATACTCGTTTACACCAAAAAATAAAAAACATACATTCGAATTAACAATCTCCTCTTTTTTGAAGACGGTTATCTATCAGCAAACTAATGAAAACATATTTACAATGATATATTATATCAGAATTTCCAATCACCATCCATAATAAGCCCTTAGATGGAGTGGCCGAATCGGTAATTAAGTGAATTGCTGATGTAACCCCAGGCGGCTGTTAATTTAATAAAAGCCTCGTGAAAAATGTAAGTGTCATACGAAAGAGTGTGCTTTCACGAGAGATTGATTTTATTTTTAGGGGTATTTTCAAATATTTGTATTGCGTCGCCCGATTTACATAGTTAAACAACGTGTGGCCTGAATAGGAGTAAAAATTTTATTCAATGATTTTACAGAGTAAAGGTAAGTACCTTGACATGGTCAGAGTGCTATAAAATGCTTTAATTTAGAGATCTTTATCTAACTTACATCATCTTACTGCTGGGCAAAGGTCTCCCCTAAAATAAAAATATGACACTGTGAGTGTTAAAAACATTCTAAAGCAAAAGGTCTCCCCTATTTTTTTCCATGTATTGTCATTTGTTTGGGGGTTTTGGACCATAACCCACCACGCTGGTCCAATGCAGGTTGGTGGGTGTTTAACGTCAGAGCCTCGTCTGTTGTTCAACAGGATGCACCACGTGCAGGTGAGGTTGACTTGGATTTTTTTGGTGTTATGAAAATCCCTTGCACCCCTTGAAAATCCCTTGCACCCCTTGATAACTTAGAGATATAGTAATTTAAATTTATATTCACTTACCAAATACGTAGTAAATGACAATGTCAAGTTTTATGACTTGACACATGTATATACTTGTTTCTGAAGTTTACACTTTTTAAACGGTAGACGGAACATAAGATCTGGAGTGTGTGAACATGAATTAGACAAACCCAACCACTTCATACGTTTTGACCAGTCCAAAGTACTGTCAAAAAAACGTCGGTTCGTTCCACGTATGCTACGCAAAGCTAGGAAAACATCCAAATTTCAACAAAGAATATGGTTGGAAAATTCCACCAGCATGGGAACCAGTTCTAATTAGGACACAAGCTAGACCACTCACTGCAAGATCAAAAGACACAGTTAGCTCTTTCTGCGTGGATAGGAACGTTAATAAATATTATTGAGTGACGGTAGTGAAATTTTCCAAAACTCTGTAAATGACAAATAACATCTTAGTCTACCCGTGACCATAAAACATAAAATTAATATTCCTATCGGAATAGAAGGACTAGTAAAAGCTGTCAAACGAAACCGATTTTAAGATGTCAGTAACAAACTTAAGTAACTAACATTTGTAGCTTTAAATGAGATAACCTTTCGATCAGGGGATTTATAACAATGTTCCTAAGTTAAATATAGTAGTTTACTGCATGATAAACAGTCGACACACAATATTTAACATGCAGCTCTAGTGTAAAACTATATATTATTTCATTATACAAAATATTCGTCGATATACATTCCCTGTGTTATTCTGTCTTTATTTTTTACGTAAATTAACGTTTGTAGAATAGGATAATCAAACTGCGTACTTTAAATTTGAAGCGCATTGGTAAATATAAGTCGTATATAAAGAGGCTTCGATTTGGACTAATCTACCTGTTAAATGATTATTTGATTGGGTTATGCCGCTGTAATGCATAACAATCAATCACCGATCAAGTCACAATGTTTCAGACGCATTATTTCTCCAAAATATACATAATTACACTTTTAAATATAAAAAATCAAATGCACGTAATTTTCAGCGAGCTTCTGCAGGGCGGTCAACTGTTTGACATCTGCCAAAAATGGTTCTGCTACCCATCTCTTTTTATCACACAGTTTGCTGCTAGTGACATATTGCTTTTGTCGTTCTATTCCAAAGGGATAATAATTTTATGGGATAAAATTAATAAACTCGCGAAAATTTAATCCGTAAAAGAGTGTTTTATTTCTTTGACACATTTTTATTTGCACACGATGCTGGTTCGATTTATTTTGTTAAAAATAATAATTAATTATTAGGTTTCGAATGTTTTTAATACTCACAGTGTTATTTTTGTATTCTTGATGAAATAAAAAACAAAAATTGCGCACGGGCGGGGCTTGAACCTGTATCTTCTGGCTAACCGGGCCTACGTTATTTCCAATTAAGCTACCATGCTAGTCTGACCACGCGAAATGTCTGGTCTCTTAAAGATACGTCATTACGCGTGACGTCAGCGCCACCTACCCTACTGTTTTGCAACAGTGGGCCAAGTAGTTATTCATTACATAATAAATTCAACTTGGAAATTGGATTTTTTTACATCATAATAAGTATAAACCATTTGGTATCGATGGCTGGTTATAATTAAACAAAATTATTTAATAACAGGCCTTATCCTGTATATAAAACACCTACATTGATAATAAGTAGAGCCTGTTACTGGCCCTTTAAGGAAAATGTTCCCAATAAAATATGTAAAGTTACCCTGTAAATATCCCACTGCTTAGCAAATGGTCCCAACCTTACACTTTTATTTTTTAAGAAACCGATGTTTTGTATTGTGTCTACAAACACAATATAATAACTATACATTAATTTCTTATTCTTCATATTCTTACTTCACATTTGCCAATGAAAAGCACTAAACGTAGGAGATCACAAAGATACACATACCTAACATATGCGAGCTACACAACACAATTACATATCAGATAAAAAATGTATAACAGAGGCCGTAGTGCGAGTCGGAGCGAGACTTACTCGATCAAACGCATCGACCGCGTAATCGTGAATTTATATAGGATTGTTTTTCAGTACCCGTCAGCCACTAGACGGCGCTGCTTTAATATCATATAAATTCACGTTGACGCGCTCTATGCATTTGATTGAGTAAGTCTCGCTCCGACTCGCACTACTGCCTCTGTTACAGAAACACTGTCAAAAAACAAAAAACAGTTTTTTTATATAAAATATTGGACACAAATTACATACATTGCTCTGATTCCAAAGTAAGTAGCTAATTGCACTTGTGTTATGGAAATCAAACACAACGGTGGTACCACAATACCCAGACCCAAGACAAAATAGAAAATTATGATTTCTGTATTGTCCCGACCGGGGATCCAACCCGAGACCTCGGAGCGGCGACGCCTTGAAACCAGCATGCCCCGCCACTACACCACGGAGGTCGTCAAGAAACAATAAGATAAAAACGGGACTTATAATGCGATGATACCAAGTAAGGAACATTTGTTTTGTAAAAACAAGCGTAGCTCCAAACCCTCAAAACAAGGCAACGTGTTTTTCCAGACCTCAATAATTGGATTCCAAAAACAGCATTAACTCAATACGTGACCGAAGAACAACGGTTACAGTAACTAACTAACAGTTAGCGAACTACATAATGTAACAAATCAGGAGAGCTGACTTGTAACGAGCTCACTAACAATGTTAATTTGTAGTTAACTACTCTTAGGAATGTCAATACTTTATCAGGAGAATGTGTTCGAGATGAACGTTAGGCTGAAAATAATAAGATTTCGAAAGTATCTTTCGGTATAGAAACAATGATAGAGTTAGCTGCGGGAGAAAAAAAATCATAGTAATATACGTCAGAATGATTTTGGTGTGTTGATACTCCGCAAACTTGACTGTCACACACAACCGTGTGTCTAAATGATTACATCAAAGACCCCTTACACACTGCGACTTTTGGCATCGATCCAGTCGCGCGTTCTAAAAATGCGTTTTAGCATCGCGACTTACGCAATGAACAGATTTAATAGCATTGATGCAGTCGCGCGTTAGCATTGATGCAGCAGCGCGACTGCATCAATGCTAAAGCGCGTTAGTATCGATGCAGTCGCCAAAATTCAATATATGATTTGATGATTTCCAGTATCTCACCGCAACTGCATCGATGCTAAAAGTAGCGTAGTGTGTAAAGGCTGATATTTTGCGACTGCATCGGTGCTTTATCGCGACTGAATCGCTGCTAAAAGTCGCAGTGTGTAAAGGATCCTAAATACAACTCATTACAGACAGATGTTAAATTTCTTCACCAATAAGATAGTATTTTTTTAAAGATCTTTTATTGGGTTACTCCTTTTTTCTGTGTCGTCGTGCTTACTAGTTCAATATAACGTTCAACTGTGATCAACTCTTTGTTTAAAGTTTAGTTTTAAAAAGATCTATTCCAAAAGTTGATACCTTTTGAATTCCGTCTGTGTATTTACAACTCAAAACCATTGGGCCGGATACCAAATACGTGTTAAATAACGACCTAAAAAGTTCATAAAAACATCTGAAGAACTCCAATGACTGAGCGACATTAATAAGACAGAGAGGAAGTTAAAAACCCATTTAAAACTGCTCGGAGAATTTTATTCTCGCCGCAAAAGTTGTTATTACAAAACATCGGGATACTTTTGATTGACGTTTATTAATTTTCGGGCTCACCTAGCTGCCAGAATGTTAAACGATGATACTTCGGTTAGCGGGACGGACATATTGCGCGTTTTATTTCACGCAGGTGAAACGTTTGGATCAAAAAAAATAACGCTTTAAAAAAGTCTGTGTTAACTTTGTGTGCATAGAGTGCGACATCGATCTTTTGACCAACGCTGCAACGGTGACAGTTAGAACTAACGCTGTCATCTTCAAAAATACGGTTGCCATATCTGTGAAGCCAAATGTCCCCAATATTACATGCGATTTTCCCATGTTTTATTTTTGTACATATCACATGTAAACATTTAAAATGAGCAAAAATAAACTCTAATAATAAAGTTGTAATTTTTAATGTTATTCTTGTGTATACAATTGTTTTGCGTTTAGAAATTGTTGAACATTCATGATACAAACAAACATGATTTTACTGCTTGAAATTAGTACCCCACTCTTTGATTTTGCCTGGGTTGGGTTAACAATATTCGTTAAACAGCTTCCTAAACTCCTTTAATCAAGATTGATTAATTTTTGCATTGGTTATCCTGACTGAATGCTAGCGCCCTTTTATTGATGTCATCTATGGGCCAGTAGATCCTTGTTGCACTGTTAAAGTAAAAAATATGTACATATATCGTTTTTATGTCGAGTTAAGTTGGAAAATTAAGTTTTTACTGCTAAAACACTTACAATGTTATTTTATTCTTACGCCATAAGTACGGCGAATACGCTGGACTAACGGCGTTATTCTGATACACACAGTATATTTAATCTTTGTGTATTAGGTACATTTGTTGTCGCTAGTTACTAGAGCATTCCATGCATTGTTACTTGGCTCAGTGTAATTAGAATTAAAAATAACATATTTCAGTGTATGAAAGACGCATAAATGATAATCTAACAACAAACAAACCGATCCGTATCACTGGCCGCCAAAACACTACTGTCTCAAAATGGCGGACTGTATAATTGGCAAGCCAGATTCTATAAAAAAAACGTATCTCTTGATTTTGTCCAGAGCCTAGTCCTTGTTATGGACTTTCAAAACAATCCGTTAAAATCCGCCCGCTCTGTAAACACCCTTAGGCAGTCAGATGAAATTTCAGAAGGGCATTTTTCCACGTCAATCTTGGGACTATTTAAGAACTTGGAACATTTAGGTACATCAATATTTAATTTGGAATTTACTGTGTGATTTATTTTTACTCTACGGCCACTTTTTCAGCCTTAATAGAGTTGCCCTTTATCGGAAATAAACACTTCATATATTACTTTGAAAGTTATCAAAACAGTTCGAAGATAGACTTTATTGTGGGGATCGGCTGCTGATATAGAATCAATTTTTGTTTTACAAAAAAGAGTCTCTATTTATAATCTAAAACCTTAAAATTCCCTACGAGAGGTGTTTTAAGAAATTAGAATGTTAACTGTAGCCACTCAGTATAATTATCAAAATTTAATGTATGTACGCAAAAAAATCTATTCAGTCACTAAAAAAAAGTGATATATACAATTATAATACTAGGAAATTCCAATAAGATTGTTTTTCCACAATTCAGGCTTTGAAAGGTTGGTAATTATTTCATGGGGAAATGTATAAAACTTTTCAATAAACTACCGAATACATTGTAAACTTACCGGTCAATAAATTTAAAACTGTCATTAAAGAAACCCTAATGACGAAAGGGTATTTTAAAGTAGATGATTATTTAAAAGATAGTAATGTATGGACTTGCATAATCACTACAAATATTGTAAACCTTTTGAAAAGAGGCATTGACAATAGTGACTGAGTTTCTTGCGCGCTTCTTCTCAGCACTAGCCCAAAATTGACCCGGAGCTGTGGTAGGGTTTATATTGGGACGTGTAAAAGTGTCCTCAATGGGCCTATTTGCATATAAAAAGGACTTTTAAGACTTTTTGTATAAGTACTCGTACTTTTTTATTGATTTTTTCCTGTATTCAAGACTCGACTCTTAACCACCCTCTTCAAATTGGCTGGTCCCTTTTTCACCCTGTAAGTATTAGAAAGAAAAAGAGTAGATATAAGATAAAATACCCATGGATCCCTAAAATTATAAATGTAAGGGGTGAAAATTTACGAGCCAAATTCAAAGGTGTGGTTAGTTGTCCTGTGTAGAATACGGGAAAAATATGAAAATCTAAAAAAAAACACTAAAATTTCTATGTATTTTGAATACTTTCCCGATATTCTAAACTCAATTGACAACTACCTTGAGAATTGGGCTCATGTTTTTAACTAGTTTAAAAATAAATATACAATCTGTCGTCAAATGTTCGATTTGTCATAGGAATCTCGAAGAGCTTGTTTCAAGTTTAACTTTTGAATTTTCTCAATCGTTGTGTGTGTGTGTGCATACACACTATTTTAAAACTGTAATAGGCAGTGACAGCGCGATCACGTGCCGCTATCTTGTGTTGCTAAACAAACACAAGTGTCTGATACCGGTAATTGCTCTTGCATTGTGTTATTATGTAGGGCTTCTTGTATACAGAAGAGATTTTAAATAGAGCAGTTTCTTAAAATAAAAATGGTTTAGTTCGAAAAGTATCAATAAAACTTAAAAAACACATTATCTAATGAAAAATTGATCTCATGTTCCACTTTTGTCACGGGGGTTTGTAAGATATATTTTTATAAAATTCAAAATTAATATTTTTTTGTCAAGTCCGGAGAAAATTATTATGACATTCACTGGTTACATGTTTTTAGGTATTAAATTACAATCATCAATCATTCATAAACCAAAGTCAGTAAATATACATCAATAACGTTAAATTAAAAGCCATGATGTGAGAGCCGGCTCATGCTAAATTAAAAACGCATTCGGCACAGTATACTCGCGATAATGACTCCCGCAATTATTGCCGAGTCAAATCGTTAAACTGCACTCAATGGCAGTTTTGTTTTGGAACAATGGGATATTTGCCTATATGTATCCATCACTGTGGCTACCTGTAGATGTTTATGGTCATGAGGAGGAATATACTTGCATTACAATTAGAATATAATATGACGGTTCTAAATACGAAATACTAAAATATGTAATTGCTACCACTGCTCGACGTTTCGGCTGTGTTGCAACCGCCTTGTTCACAAGGAAGAGACTTCGGCCGCCCATGCAGGCAATGCCGCGGTCCACCAGTTGACTCGTGACCAAGGCTGTTGCGACACAATCTAAACGTCGAGCAGTCAGTAGCGTTTACTCATTTTAGTATTTCGTGTTTAGACTCGTCATGTTAAGTTCTTATTGGAATATACTTACTATGGTGACTTAACATCCCAAAGTGAGTCTTGACCTCTGACACCCAGATCACGATACGCCTCTCTTCAATTGATTTCCAACCAAAAGAGAAAACCGAGGAAGTATCTAAGGTCATAGAACCTAAAAAGTGTTAAATACTCCAGTTTTTTCCAAAAATAACTGAATGAGATCTATTAATTTTGTAATACAATCAGTAAATTTATCAGGAGATGTTAAGAGGAAACTAAAATATAACTAAAATTTCACGATAATTAATAACCTCAAAAATTGTTACCTTCCTTTTGACACAGTCAAGTATGGAAGGAATTTTATCCATTGAAAGCTAGATACATACTTACAAATTTAATAATTTCATGAAAATTCTATGCAAACGTTGTGGCATGAAATTCACCATCCTCCTTTACAAAACACGGCATAAAGTCTAACAAATAACGAACATACCATTATAAAACTCAGCGCATACCAACAACAGGACATGCTTTTTGAGGGATTTAAATTCGTGCAAACCAAGATTAAATGTTTGAAATAAAACGGTGCAAGTGTCAGGACATATTTCAACTGTATAATGCTAACGTTTCACCTTGCTATACGATAAACGCGCATAAAGCACGAAATTTGCACAATAATGGCACTATAAGTCATGAGCTAGTGATGCGCTAGCATGTGTGCATAGTATGAGGCATAAGTATAGCCACTAATAGTTTTTATTTAAAGAACTGTTTGTTGAAATGTGCTAACATGGATAAAATTAAAACGAAATAAAAATAAAATATTGGACACCAATTACATACGTTGCTCTGATCCAAAAGTAAGTAGCTAATGTAATGCACTAGTGTTATATAAATCAGACACAATCAGTGGTATCACTACACACAGACCCGAGACAATATAATTTTATTTCCTATATTGATCCGACTGGGAATCGAACCCGGTAATCGAAATGTTGAACAAACTTAAATGACAAAATTTATAACAAAATAAACAAGGATATGTTCATCTTCATCTTTTAACCAATATTTAATACATTTCAAAGAAGGAGGTCTCAGGTTTGATTCCCTGTTCGGTCCAAAAATATATACCTGAGTTTTTCTGTTCAAAAATTCTTAGGGTGGCCCGGAGTTTGTAAGATGGCGGTGTTTCACTTTCACCCCTGTGCCTTGGAAAAGCACGTAAAGCCGTTGGTCCTGCGCCTGATCTCTCTCCAGTCGTGTCAGATTGCTGTCCCATCGGGCTATCAGAGTGAAAGTAATAGAGAGTGCACCTGTGTTTGCGCACTCTCTTGTGCACTAAAATATGTCCCGCGCAGTCGGTTAGTCGTTGTGACAGAGCACCGTAGTCGAAATCGGCTAGGGGGCTATTAAGATTCCATGAATGAATAAAAAAAACCTGTTACAAATGCACCAAACTAAAATTTAAGGAAGTATACAATCTCATGTCCCATCCTTGCTGATAACGTGTGTCTCTTCATATTTCATACGAACGAGCGATAAGCCCAAAAGTTTACATACAACAGTGTTTGATGCAAATTAGTACCGAGAACGAGCATGCTTACTAGATATATGTATATGTCGCTACCAGTTTTGAAGAAGCACCCAATTTAGCATGGAAAATTCGCATATGCTTTGTCTTACTCTATCATAGTGTGAAGCGAATGTGAAAGATGCATTCTTGTCAGTATCACTCAACCACATTGCTGCCGCATGTGAATGTGTAGTGCTAACAGTGTATTGTGATACGAACTCTTCACAAAACGTAAATGTATAAATTTTGACGTCTGGTTACTTTTTAGAGCAACATGCATTTGAAAGGTATTGAAAAAAAACCTTAAATAAAAAGGCATAAGGGTGTTTTTCCAGCAGAGATATGCTATGCAGCTATGCTGCGAAAATATGTGACCGTGTCCACCAATACTACGCTAGGTAGCTGTGCAAGGAAGATGCGCCGCCGCAAAGTAGCTGTTCAAGAAAGTTGCTATTGCGGGAGCGGCGCTCATAGCAGGCATCCATTTCACGCATCCTTCTATATAAAAAACATATCTTATAATTACATTTTTGTTTTTATAGTGTTCTGTCACTATACAAACTTAGAAATATAAATTGCACTTGTAAAAAACAAGCAGGCTGTGACAGACGAGGAGTCGAACACCGTGTCTTTAGTTATCCGGACGTATGCCTATACCACTCGGCCACCGTCACACTGTTGAATTTTACAAGCGCTTACTTTAACGCGTAGGCTACGTTACATTATCAATGTTGCGAATTGCTCTCACAATATCCGAATGACGTATTTTTACAAATATTTAACAATCAGTTTAGATAATTTAAGCCAATTTATAATTACATGTTTTTTTTATAGTGTTTTGTCACTATACAAACTACACTTGTAAAAAGCACCCAGCACATAAATATTTTTCTCTCTCAATCTTTCTATTATGTATGATCATCATATGTATTATTGTGTTTGTGATGTATACCAATAAACGTATTTTTTTCTTAAATATGTATTTTCGTGTATCGGGACATTAAATATAAGTGGTGACCAATCACGTTTTATTCCGCCTTAAAACTACTGCACTCACACACACTGCATTCAACACATCATCCATAACTATTCTTTAATAACAATTTTGTACAATAAATGTCCTTGAATAGGTGTAAAAGTTTGAAATATACACACTTAAAGTAATCAGTAATCATTTCTAAATGTTTTTAATTTGATGAATGTAAAATAAATGAAAAATTTATTTATTTTTATTTTCCAAAAAAATAAATTTAACCAGCAGTGTATTGCAAACAAATACGTCCAGTCATAGAATTTGACATTGTCATTTACTACAACGAGTTAGCAATTTTGATATCCATTGATTAGAGATTATAACTTTGAATTACTTTGTCTCTGAGTTTAAGCATTTAAGAGCACAATGACTAAGTCAGGGTAATTACGTATACTTTGTAGAATTATTGATTAAAATGTATACTCCTATTACAGGCTGTATATAAAAAAGAAAGACGTGTTAGTTTCACTATTTATAACTCAAGAACAGCTGAACCGATTTGTCTGAAAATTAGTGGAGATAAGGAGGAAGAATCCAGGAGAAGGATACTTATTATCCCGTTAGACGGGGCTGAGGCTGGGGTAAAACGATGCTCACTGGTACAGCTTCAAATTGGGTATGATGGGGCCGGGGCGGGACGAGGTTGGGGGTGAATCAAAAATCACTGGGTCCGTTAGTTATCAATACAATTTTGTATTACCTCAAAATTTGCATCATCAACTAACGAACATTCCACTACAGAATCATTACATTGTCACAAAACCATTTGCGTGTGCTACGATCCAATAGCAATCATAATCCCAAACGCATTTTTGGCATCCAGTTAATCACTAGCAAAACAGTTGTACAGTGAGCGTCGAACTAGCGATTTTCGAAATGCGATCCCGTCCCGCATTTTACGTTCAATACCTGAATACATTCCTGTTAAAGTTGCCATTTTGTGCTGAGTCTACACTGCTTGCGCTACTTTATTCGAGTTAGAAAACGACATATTTTGTTATATGTAAGCTAGATATTTTAAACAAGATATGTCTACAAAAATAATTGTTATAAAAATAACCACGTTGTTGAGTCAATGCTAGTGAGTTAGTAACGCATTTTTAGCGTTCCGTAGCCGAATGGTAAAAAACGGTGCGCGAGTCCGACTCGCGCACTGAGGGTTCCGTGCCAACTTTAACTGAATAAGGGAAAACACTTACTTCTACTTAGTAAAATACCACAATATTTTGTTGACTGCAAATGTAACTTTGTTTTTCATGATGAGTGTTTGTATGAAGTACCAAGCTATGTTTGCGGTTGTTTAAAATGTGCTATATCTCAAAAACTACTAGTTCGATCCTGTCCGTACCAATTCTCACATTTTTTTCAAAATTTACACTTGCTTGGTTTAGAAGTTAGATGGGGGGGGGGGGGGCGCCCATTTTAACACTTTGGAAGCGTCTAACTATGAAACGTTAGACTTTAAAAGAAAATGGTTTATGGAACCTCAATGTCATTTTAAAAGACCTACCCATACAGTTACGCATACCCACGCATAGTTTTGACTAAAAATTTTTAGTCAAACCTATGCGTGTTTAGTTTTAGTTTCAAGTATGGGAGCCCCCCCTTAAATGTCATTATTTTTTATGTTTTGTATGAGAATCGGTAAGCGGTTAATAGGATACATCTTCCTACCACATTTCAATTGTGTAATGCTTATAGTTACAGAATGAAATGGCTGTGACATACGGACGGACAGACAGACAGACTTGACGAAACTATAAGGGTTCCGTTTTTTACCATTCGGCTACGGAACGCTAAAAATGCGTTACTAACTCACTAGCATTGACTCAACAACGTGGTTATTTTTATAACAATTATTTTTGTAGACATATCTTGTTTAAAATATCTAGCTTACATATAACAAAATATGTCGTTTTCTAACTCGAATAAAGTAGCGCACAAGCAGTGTAGACTCAGCACAAAATGGCAACTTTAACAGGAATGTATTCAGGTATTGAACGTAAAATGCGGGACGGGATCGCATTTCGAAAATCGCTAGTTCGACGCTCACTGTACAACTGTTTTGCTAGTGATTAACTGGATGCCAAAAATGCGTTTGGGATTATGATTGCTATTGGATCGTAGCACACGCAAATGGTTTTGTGACAATGTAATGATTCTGTAGTGGAATGTTCGTTAGTTGATGATGCAAATTTTGAGGTAATACAAAATTGTATTGATAACTAACGGACCCAGTGATTTTTGATTCACCCCCAACCTCGTCCCGCCCCGGCCCCATCATACCCAATTTGAAGCTGTACCAGTGAGCATCGTTTTACCCCAGCCTCAGCCCCGTCTAACGGGATAATAAGTATCCTTCTCCTGGATTCTTCCTCCTTATCTCCACTAATTTTCAGACAAATCGGTTCAGCTGTTCTTGAGTTATAAATAGTGAAACTAACACGTCTTTCTTTTTTATATACAGCCTGTAATAGGAGTATACATTTTAATCAATAATTCTACAAAGTATACGTAATTACCCTGACTTAGTCATTGTGCTCTTAAATGCTTAAACTCAGAGACAAAGTAATTCAAAGTTATAATCTCTAATCAATGGATATCAAAATTGCTAACTCGTTGTAGTAAATGACAATGTCAAATTCTATGACTGGACGTATTTGTTTGCAATACACTGCTGGTTAAATTTATTTTTTTGGAAAATAAAAATAAATAAATTTTTCATTTATTTTACATTCATCAAATTAAAAACATTTAGAAATGATTACTGATTACTTTAAGTGTGTATATTTCAAACTTTTACACCTATTCAAGGACATTTATTGTACAAAATTGTTATTAAAGAATAGTTATGGATGATGTGTTGAATGCAGTGTGTGTGAGTGCAGTAGTTTTAAGGCGGAATAAAACGTGATTGGTCACCACTTATATTTAATGTCCCGATACACGAAAATACATATTTAAGAAAAAAATACGTTTATTGGTATACATCACAAACACAATAATACATATGATGATCATACATAATAGAAAGATTGAGAGAGAAAAATATTTATGTGCTGGGTGCTTTTTACAAGTGTAGTTTGTATAGTGACAAAACACTATAAAAAAAACATGTAATTATAAATTGGCTTAAATTATCTAAACTGATTGTTAAATATTTGTAAAAATACGTCATTCGGATATTGTGAGAGCAATTCGCAACATTGATAATGTAACGTAGCCTACGCGTTAAAGTAAGCGCTTGTAAAATTCAACAGTGTGACGGTGGCCGAGTGGTATAGGCATACGTCCGGATAACTAAAGACACGGTGTTCGACTCCTCGTCTGTCACAGCCTGCTTGTTTTTTACAAGTGCAATTTATATTTCTAAGTTTGTATAGTGACAGAACACTATAAAAACAAAAATGTAATTATAAGATATGTTTTTTATATAGAAGGATGCGTGAAATGGATGCCTGCTATGAGCGCCGCTCCCGCAATAGCAACTTTCTTGAACAGCTACTTTGCGGCGGCGCATCTTCCTTGCACAGCTACCTAGCGTAGTATTGGTGGACACGGTCACATATTTTCGCAGCATAGCTGCATAGCATATCTCTGCTGGAAAAACACCCTTATGCCTTTTTATTTAAGGTTTTTTTTCAATACCTTTCAAATGCATGTTGCTCTAAAAAGTAACCAGACGTCAAAATTTATACATTTACGTTTTGTGAAGAGTTCGTATCACAATACACTGTTAGCACTACACATTCACATGCGGCAGCAATGTGGTTGAGTGATACTGACAAGAATGCATCTTTCACATTCGCTTCACACTATGATAGAGTAAGACAAAGCATATGCGAATTTTCCATGCTAAATTGGGTGCTTCTTCAAAACTGGTAGCGACATATACATATATCTAGTAAGCATGCTCGTTCTCGGTACTAATTTGCATCAAACACTGTTGTATGTAAACTTTTGGGCTTATCGCTCGTTCGTATGAAATATGAAGAGACACACGTTATCAGCAAGGATGGGACATGAGATTGTATACTTCCTTAAATTTTAGTTTGGTGCATTTGTAACAGGTTTTTTTTCAAGCAAGTGTAAATTTTGAAAAAAATGTGAGAATTGGTACGGACAGGATCGAACTAGTAGTTTTTGAGATATAGCACATTTTAAACAACCGCAAACATAGCTTGGTACTTCATACAAACACTCATCATGAAAAACAAAGTTACATTTGCAGTCAACAAAATATTGTGGTATTTTACTAAGTAGAAGTAAGTGTTTTCCCTTATTCAGTTAAAGTTGGCACGGAACCCTCAGTGCGCGAGTCCGACTCGCACTTGGCCGGTTTTTATTTTTAACAATCCTTGTATGTTTCATATATGTTCTTCCAATTGAATGTATTACGCAACTATGATTTTAAAGTATGAAACATATTATTGATTAATTGTTAAAAAAAACAAATAGCTCTGAAGAAAACTAAAGAAAACATTCATAAACAATTATGATAAAGTTCGAAATTCATAAAATCAACCTTTTCAAGTTTTTTACCAAGATTGCTAGTCTTAATATCACAGCGTTTGCACAATGCTTATTTTAAGCTTTTTTCCATTGAACTTTATCCTAGATGGATTGTAGGAACAATAAGTTCGTTCTAGAACTGCCTTTAGTATGAACTAAGCTTTAGATTTACGTTTTACCGAATGGGTTTACCAGTACACCGGTATTATCGGTAAAATTGGAACGTATTGAACTGTGTACGTTCGGGCATAACTAGAACAAAGTGTTGCATCTTAAATGGGAGATTTTATGTGTGGAACGAGATTACAAGCAGTTAAAGTTTATGTTCTAGTTAACTAAATAATCTACGGTTAAAGTTTTTCTTTTTACGTTACGAAGCGATATGTGACTTCATATTGTCGATACTAGTCTTTAACGACAGCCATTGTTTTCAATTTTCATCTTACAGAGACTTTTCTCATCTTATTCGTCTCAATCTTGCTCAAAGATAATTCCTTGCTTTAGTTCCTTTAGATTATTTATTCAACAAGACTCCTACATTATAATATCAAAATGTATTAGTGGTGATATATAGAAAGTTCTTTGTATTACAGTTGCTGAAAATAATATGATGTGCTTTAGGCGTTTGAAACTAGATGGCGCTAGCAGTTTCACAAACAAGTTGCGAACTTTGTAAGCTTTTGCAGACAGGATAAAATATATTCATAAATACATTGTTTTGATTTTGTTACATCTAAAATCAGCCACGTGAATAAAAATACAACTCTATTGGGCTGAATTTATAAAGACTACTTTCAACTTTAGTGGAAACACGTAAAACTTTTTAATTATTCAGAGATTTTCTTTCGTCGTATGAGTAAGTATGTGCCTTTATAACGTTTTGCTTTTCGATGTTGAAAATTTTCAAATAATTAGTACATATTACTACAATAATCAAGTTTAAAATGTGATTCGTTGACTAGTAAATAAATGTTTACATTAACAATGAATCAAGATGAAAATTGGGAGAGGCCTTTGTTCAGCAGTGGACGTTCTTTAACTAATAATAATGACAACCTTTAAAAAAACAAGTCGACAATTTTGGCCATCAGAATATTCTTGTTAAACTCAGTCAAAGAGCCTTCAGGGCTAATCTTGGTCGTGGGAAATAAACTCGTTGAGTTATTCATCAGAGCCACTTATACTCCACGTGATACACAAAACGCGTAAAGCCAGCATGAATTCGTTCCACTCGCAAATTAACTCACTTCATAAACTCGGACCCTCCTTGTTGAAGACAACTATTTGTTATGGATACCATGTTTATGACACTTATCTGAAGCTACATAGCTCCTAGTTTGGTATTTTAAATGTTATATCTTGTCCATTAAGAATGTAATAGACCCTTTGTATCAATTTTATGTATCAAAGATAAAAACTCCGTTTGGTTTACAGTTGTGTAAAAGTAGTAATGGCCTTAAAGTGAGATTGCTTTTGCGTATAGTTTAAACATAATTTGTCCTCACTACTTTATTCAGTGCTTTTTAATACTATATGCTACAATATCTTTACTCTAAAGAAAGTGTTGTTCCTCAGCGGAAGATACATGATAAATAGTTACTCATCATTTGAGTATAATAGTCGGCGCGTCATAAAGGCTTGATTTTACCAACGTCTGATAAGGGATATTCGTTGAATGTTATACAAAACGCCTCATTTGAAAACATCACCTATTTGTCAGCAATCATTTTTCTCCTAAACTAAAACCGTTTTTTTTTTTTAAACCTATGCGTGTATAGTGCCTATGGAAAGGTCTTTCAAAATGACATCGAGGTTCCTGAAACCATATTCTCTAAAAGTGTGAGATAGACGCTTCCAAAGTGGTAAAATGGGCGTCCCCCCACCTAACTTTTAAACTAAGCCCTTAGTGTGTAAAGCCAACTCGCACTTGGCCGGTTTTGTTTTTTGATTAAGCAGTCGTGGTATATGTATATAAGTCATGTTGTAATTCGTGCAAACGAGAACATTTATGGCGTCTGTGATAGTAGTTTCTCTATGGGCCCTCCTTACGGCCGCCTTTAAGGTAATTATGTTTTATAGCGCACCACCACTTGCTACTTTGGGAGGTTCACTTGACTTGAGTTAGTGGAAAAACTGAAGCGTAGAGAATACATGGGTTTTAAATATTAGATGATCGGCGGCCAGCGGCATTTTACTTAACGTGATGACACTATTTTTATTTAAAAGGCTATCTGAGAAACACTATATAAAGATAAGGAGACATGATTCGGCCCCTTCAGGGCACAATTATTTTTATTTTATTTTTCACTGTACATTTGACGTTCATAAGTGGCATATTGTGTCCTAAATTGAATAAATATTTTTGAATTTTGATTTTTTTTTTTTTTTTTGACTGATTTTATTGATAGCAGAACGACTTTAGAGATACGATAAATACTTGTCTGTATATGAATCTATAGGTATATAGCATAGTGAATCTTGTTCTAAATATAGACGTCCGAGCAATGTTGCCTGCTGTCACGGAACTATGGGAGTACACTTCGATTGTTGCAAAGCGGAGACCCGCATTGCTCGGAAATATACATTAGCTATAATAATTCGAAATCAGTCGAAAAAAGTAAAATATGTCATGTAGTCTTAAAATAAAGCTCTCGCGCTATAAATCTGACCCGTGGCACTTTTTGAACATCCTTTTAAGCAATAATTCATAATAAAGCTTAAGCAACAATTATTGCGGTCAAATAAAGGAAGCTTAAATAAAAAATATAAAAAACCTTCCGCTGGAAGTTTTACTTTTACTTAATGAGAACAAGAATGATTTAAGTTAAAATATAGGTTTTTATTTTTAATAGCAGTATTCTCGCCTAAAGTATTAATCTAAATTCAAAATAAAGAGTTTCTAGGGGCAGATTTTCGTGCAATTCGTATACGATAAAAGTTCACCTTTCGAATTTTCATTGCCGAAGAAAAAATATTTTTTGGTTCCTCAGGGTCACGATTTCTTCGCATTTAGATTTCGTCCTTGCGATAGTTTTTTTTTTACGTGTGGATATATTTCATAAGCTTTTAAGTAAAATGGTTAAACTCGCAATAGAATCAGCATTCGAAATAGTTCGATTGACGCGAGAATCACCACCATGGGGTTCAATTTTCGTGCAATTTGTATACGAAAAAAGTTCACCTATCGAATTTTCTTTGCGAAGAAAAAATAGTTTTTGATTCCTCAGCGTCACGATTTCTATGTATTTAGATTTTGTTTTTTTACGTGTGGATATTTTACACGAAATCAGTTCTATTGCCGCGAGAATCAACCTCCTGGTCAAATTAAAGCAAATCAATATTATTTAAAATTCAATTCTGAAATTCCAACATAGGGATTTAGTCTGCCGTACTGCATGTAAAGCATATTTTTTAGCAAAAACAAAAGAACAAGATGCTTTTCCGAACGGAAAATTCCGAATGCACGCTGAAAACACAAAAAACGGGCTAGCAGATATGAATTTGTAGATCGAGGGTTCTGTCAAATTTTTTTAAAGCTCCGTCGATAATCCTTAAAGATTCATTAATTTTCTTTAATTTGGATAAATATTATCGGATGTTGGTAAAAACGTCTCTTTAAGCAATAAGTCCGCCTTTTGTACTTAATTTTGTTTGTGCAATAAATAATAATTAAATAATAAAAAATAATGGAAGAGAAAGAAAAGAGGACCTAGAATATTATACAGACCAAAACATTGAACGTCGTGTAATACTAGAAGGTCAAGTAGTCAGCATGAAACAGAGTAAAACTGTGAAAAGCTCTCGCGATAAGAGATTAAAATCATCCAAGTCTAAACGGACCTTTACCGGGTGTGTTTGCTCTATTATTGACTTTTCATTTGCCATGTCTTATTCTGTCTAAAGTAACGAATAAATAATATATTCAATAAGAATAAAAGTAAACTATACAGACCAATTTAGAAGAAAAAAATCCTTCTTACCGATTTCAATGCAGCAACTAATAGAGCCTTAGTTAAACTCCATACTCCATTACCATTATTCGTGTTTTATTTTGTATAGAGATTGACAACTATGTTAACTCTTGATGGGCTGTTTCCCATGGTAGTCCAGTTCTGCAGGTTCTATGCATTTATGGATCCTGCAGAAAATTCTAGAGTGTTCAGAATTGAGTTTTTTGCAGGTACGGTTGTCTGTCACCTGAGTCCAGTCAACTGCTGACAGTGACATGTCTATCTCACTTGCACTAACCGATAAAGCAGCGCGATGTACTTTCCTCTTTCACAGCGTGACCTTAGTAATTATTGTATAAGTGCATACTGACATTTTAGAAGTGTAATTGTGTGGGTTAAGTATCATTAAAAGCAAAGTACGGAACCTTAAAATACCAAAAAATACTCCGCAAACTCCCGTATTATTCCGGCTCACTGCACATTTCGCGTCCATTGTCCGATTATATACGATCTCACGGCTATTGTTTAGTCTTTATTAATTAATTTACGCCGAGTTATCCGTAATTCATGAAAACAAAAAAAAGAGAACGGTGTCTGCTGACAAAAAAAATGGTTTCCGTTTTGCCTTGGTCTGTTTTAAACTCGGTATTATATCAGACTATTGAATGTTAAGTTCGCAGTAGAAAGTTGAA
This sequence comes from Pyrausta purpuralis, assembly GCA_963924145.1. NCBI lineage: Eukaryota > Metazoa > Arthropoda > Insecta > Lepidoptera > Crambidae > Pyrausta > Pyrausta purpuralis. The sequence goes on from OZ001664.1 coordinate 19,565,156, forward strand.
TACCTTAAAAAAACGTATAAACTGACTTCAAAACTAAAATGCACTAAAAAGTTTTAAAAATAAACTCTTTGACCCTTTAAAGGAAAGAATCCATTTTAGGCGAACAATGTCTTTTTGGAGTCGGTGCTCTGATAGTTGATACTTGAGATGGTCAAAGTGATGACAAGGACGAAACGTTTTAGAGAAGTTTTGTTTTAAAGTCGGTTTTAACTTTTTTTAAAGTAAATTATATTTGCATTTTTTTTTATGGATTACAAGTGGGGTTGCACCTTTTGACTCTGTTTTTTAATAAGCTGCAAATTAACTTTCATAAGTTCTGAATCATCATTCGAGTTTTGTTATAAAATCACTGAACTCCTAAGCGATAAGTACTTTCGCCTTAGCTCAGCTCCACACACTGCTGACTGCTGTTGACTATCAGACGCAACAACAAGTCTTCATTAAGATTCTAGTAAACAAACCGAGGGATTACCTCAAATCTAAAAGGCAAAGCCTTTTAATATATAGGTAGGCAAAAAAATAATCGAATCGGTCGATAAATGACTGAGATGTGAGGTAGGTAACATAGATACAAAAAAACATACGGTTGAATTGATAACCTCCTCCTTTTTTGAAGTCCTTTAAAATCAAAAACAACATTTTGTACAATATTGCAAACTGTTATCTAGTTGCAAAAGTAGTATGTTATTATCTGTTAGCGAATTATGTAGGTCAGATTCCTGACAACATTCTTGGTGGGAAGACAATATTGATGGATAATAATTTAGAGAGGTATATTCAGGAGCAACTTAAGTATTAAATATTGTAACAGATAATTTGTTGAACAATTCGACTCTGTATAATAAATCTCCAAATGACTTACACATAAAATTGAATAATTTTTCAACAAAATCTTTATCACAATGCATTGTTTACCCCGCAGAAAATCTATAAAACCATTTCGTGTTTATTAAAATTACGTTTTAACGTATCAGTGAACTTGAAAAGTTGAAACGATGCGTTTGCCGCTCAGTTGACTTCGAATAATTGACTAGCGTTTGTTGACGTGTTTATTCAACTAAAAATAGTTTATTGAATAACATAAATATACAAACGCAACTTTTTTATAGTAAACACACTTTCACATGGTTGCAAAACTTTCCTATACTTGTTTTTTAACAGACTAATACCACTATCCAAGTGCGAGTGGACTAGCCAATTGCTAGTGGTGCTATAGTCAGATTTTAGATGTGGTGTAAAGTAAGGTTTGTAGTAACTACTTTTTTTTTAAATTTATTTATCATATTAACAAAATTACAAGAATATATAGGAAATATTAACATCTAAAAACCACGGAGATTTATTGTGATGCTAATGAGTTAAATTTAGTACAGTAAGAAAATAATTAATTCGACTACACCATCTTTTTTTTTTCAACTCGAATCAATTTCTGAAATAAATTCCCATGATCGACATCCACATAATCAAAATAAACCAACTTTAAAAAAATAACAAATAAGCTTTAAATAACGCATAGGTCTTGTATTTAGGAGAAACTTCTAAAAAATATTTTGGAATCGGTGCATAATGTGTTTAGACTGGTGATGTATGTAAAGTCATGTAATATAATGCACCGACTCCAAAAGAATGTGTTTCTCTTACTCGTATATACAAGACGAATGCGGTATTTGAATCTTATTGGTTAGTTTTTGTAAGAGATTTTATTTTTTATATATTTTTTTCGCGGATGATATCGTTCTGCTCACTGATAGTCCTACCGATCTTCAGACCATGATCCAAGATTTAAGTGATGCTTCACTTCAAGTGGGTTTGGAAATTAATTAAGGCAAAACCAAGATCATGACTAATTGCACTGACACGACTACAAACATCACAGTAAACCAAACCACTATTGAAAGAGTAGAGAAGTATATTTATCTTGGTCAGGAGATTAAGATGGGCAAAGAAAACCAGGTCAACGAAATCAGTAGACGCACACGTCTAGCATGGGCCGCGTACTCCAAGATCAACTTTGCTCTTAGGATGAACATCACCGCGGAACAAAAGGCTCGCATATTGACGCATGTGTCTTGCCAGTGCTCACGTATGGTGCTGAAACTTGGGTTTTTACCAAAGACTCCATTAAAAACTGCGAGTGGCCCAAAGAGCGATAGAGAGAAAACTGGTAGGAGTAACACTGCGAGACCGCAAGACGAATAAGTGGCTAAGAGAGATGAATGAATGGGTAAGAGTGTGCGAGTGCGAGTAAGTGTGTGTGTGTGTGTGTTCTTGTCTATGTAGGAATCAGCTCGCACCACAATTAGATGAGTTAATAACTATAGGTGTGTTTTGAATTTAATTAATATTTTTTTCAGTTTCATCATAATTGCGATCTAGAGATTATGATCCTCATGATTATGATTATGATCCTCATGATTATTTTCTTAACCCTACGTTTTAGGAGTGGGTAAATGTTTAATGAAGCATTGAGCTTATTATACAAATGAAGGCCTCGGAAGCAGAAGAATTTGTGAGCGATTTCTTTCCCCTCTATTATGATTCTGATAAAACTGTCGTGTTGTATTTAGTGTCCCAACATTATCCCTCTTCTACTCTCATTTGTTAAGTGATCAAAATGCTTAAATTATATCAATTTCTGACGATATGACATACAAACAGATCAAATTGATTACCTCCTTTTTTGAAGTAAGTAATTATCTTTAGTATAGTAAAGTGAAATTAGCCTGTAACGTCCCACTACTGGGCACAGGTCTTACCTCAATTATGAGGTAGTTCGAGCCATACTCCACCACGCGGGCTCGGTGCGGATTGGTAGAGGGGTGTTTGCAAGGCAAGCGACTAACCCTGCTGCCAGATTTTATCAAGCTGCCCAGAAGGCCTCTGACTACGCTTAAAGACTAATATCAACCGATATTAGCCGGTACCAACGGCTTAACGTGCCTTCCGAAGGACGAAGATGCTAGTGATATACGTCACTTATAATAATCTTTATTGACATAAAAACCAAGGGTAAAAGCCCGTAACTCGCAGAAAAGACATAAATACCTTTTCAATAATACTCCTATATGACAAAGTCGGGTCGGACAAATAGGTAGTTTACTTGAGAGCCCACTATTCCAAGGGTCTACTATCAAATTTACATTTGGTCATTTGCATGTAATTTATAATACCGGTTCGAATTCTTACTAGGGTTGTCGGTTTTTGGGATGTCAAGTGCAGTTGAAGGAGGACTTAGAACTATAATATAATATTAAACTATAATAATATAATTATAAATAAAAATATACTTTAAAATAAGTTTAATAAAGTATGTAACTTTTTTTGATATTTATATAAGGATTAAAACTCAAACCAAGATTTGTTTGCTGCCACAGACTTTAATCGCTACGGTTTAGTAATGATACATAGTAAGTGTCGCTTATGTATTTCGCCTGTTTTCATAATATGTTTAATTGCATTCTTAGAGGTATAAAAATATACGACGGAGTTATTCCCTGGAAACTGCAATTTCGTTTGCAAGAAGAGAGTGAATAGGTTGTTACTAGGTATACATGTTCATCTTAGGCCGCATTGTCACTTAACATCAGGTGCGATCGTGTCCTAATTTCTGCCTACGATAAGAAATAAAATAAATCTATACCAATATTATAAAGACGTACAGTTTGTTAGAACGCGCTAATCTCAGGAATTACTGGACCGATTAACAAAAATATGTTGGATAGCTTATTTATCATCGTTATTATTTATTAAACATCACGCTTCAACTGGGGGAAAACTCAAAAAGCACAGACGAAGCCGTGGGGAACCGCTGGAAAAAATAATAATTATGGCAATGCATCACGGTTGACAACCCTACCTAACTACGCTAATATCCACCAAATTCAGTCGACTCACGACAAAAACTTTATTTCTAATGATAGGGTTTGACTTTCCAGCGGAAATCTATTGTACAAAGACAATGAAAATTAGCAATTTAAATTCGTAAGATACGAGTAAATACGAGTAGACAAAATCGTTAGAGTTTATTTATAATTTTGTAAACAGTGAATTTAGAGTTTTAAATAAAACTATAGTTTTTTTGTTCAGTATTATTGTAATACACTGACAGTTATAAAGTTTTCCTTCGAAATATAATACCGTAAGAATTTATTTTATAAATATAAAGATTCGTTATACCTATCTTTGTGGTGCCTCGAATTTATCTAACTATACCTAAACTCTACATATAATAGTTAAACACAATTTAGTGCTTTATATTAGAACCCTTGAATTGGATTCTAAGCAGATACTACAAATTTAGCTGTAGCAATTTTTAATTTCTAAGTCAAATACTGAATCCCTTGGTGTGCAGCCGCCGACTAGTGTTGTTGTAAAGTGTATTTATGTAAGTGAATGTAAGTGTGGTCTCTTGTAAAGGCACCGGCTGACTACACATGAAAATTATACTGTAAGAGATAGAGTTAGAGTTTCCTATTCAAACCCTATAAGCCTAAGAGTCCCTACGTCCCTGAGTCCCTAAAGCCCTAACCTACAGTATAAATGTGTAATAAATAAATATATAGATAAGTGCAGGAAGTCTGCACCATGAGACCTAAGGTGGCAGACGGAAGGTGGTGAGGAACAAGGTGAAGGGTTCGATTTCTCACTGCCAGTCCAGCAGACTCACCAGACTGATCAAGGTTGATGGCTAAAGGTGTCTTGGCCACAGTGAGGGGAAATACGTTACCAGGGAGCAATGATAAATCAATGCTGTCAGAGTCAAAAAGCCCTTTATTAACAAATTTACAATCTATTTATACTGTTTTTGTTTACACACACATTCATAATTCCTAACTAGTGTTTCGTCGCGAGATGCATAACATTGCACTTTTTCATTTGCAGTTGCTTCATGTAGGTCGCTGACGAAGAGTTCAATGTTCATCTGAACACTTGGGATAATGTGTCTTTGGATATAGAAGATAAGATAAAGTTAAACTATTTTTATTGCATTCCATGCTTAATACTTAAACAATTCTTGTAATTGAGACTACCTAGTGAGAATTAAAATAACACTTGTTGCAGGTAGCTCCGCTCTTTCATATCAATATTACATCATGATGTAAAACGAAACAATCGAAGTCCCAAATAAGAAGATACATTAAACTTATCCATTAATTAACTACCAGTAACCAATGAGTAATTATACAATTGAATATGTAAGTAGTTTTAACACATGGAAAATTTTATTACACCTTATCATGCTGCTTTTCTGGTGGATATAGCCTTAAACGAGACTTGCCGAAGTATTACAGGCTGCCTAAAACCCACCCCGGTAGCAATGCTGAATTCCCTAGCTGGTATCGCACCTCCGGACATTCGCAGACGAGTGGCTAGTGGAGTGGAGCGTCGTAAGCAGGAGACGAGCGCACTTCATCCAATGCACGCTTACTGTACGGTCAGTCAAAGACTAAAAAGCCGCAGAAGCTTCATGAAGTGCGTTCCTCCTCTTAACCGCGACCCCTCTACTGCGAGACGTGTCCTTTGGGAGAACGGCCCCTTACCGCCTGCTCCTTTTGTTCCTCCTTCCGAACATCCTCCTGCAGGACACAAACTGCCATGGCCCACCTGGAAGTCCCTTAACAGACTCCGGACCCAAGTGGGTAGATGCAAGGACTCCATGTACAAGTGGGGATTTTCCGACGGAACAGATCTGTCCTGTGTTTGCGGGTTTACTCCACAAAACATGTCCCATTTATTGTCTTGTCCTGCGTGCCCTGATTCGTGCTTGCTAGAAGATCTTATGTGTGCTAACGACAAGGCAATCCGCGTCGCCCATTACTGGGCACAAAAAATTTAAGTCGGTTTACCATCGATACGATAAGAAGAAGATGCTGCTTTAATAAGTTCATTATAATTTTACTCTGTATTTTTATAAATAATTATTTTTCTATTACTATTTTTTATTATATTTTTTTATACCATTAGCCAATGTATTTATCTTTTTTTGTGTAACATAATCATTATTGAAAACAAATGAAATAAGCAGTCCGCACTTACAAGTATATTATTTTGAATAATATAGGTATACGTTTCCATATCGCAACATATTTTAAGCACCCTATTCACCGTTCTGAATTTTTAACGTTACATCTCACAATCCATGATCTTATCCCTTTTAAGACTACCAAATTCGTTTCTCGTATCTAACGCTGCTTTTACAAAGCGTGTGTTGCTTTGTATATATATATCGTACAAAGCCGAGCTCTTGTAAGCATTTGCTATGCAGTTAGACCGGCCTTTGTAGAGATCGAGATATTATTTCGCATCTCACGGGATGTATGCAGCTGAGCCAACTGATTTTAGTGATGTCATGTGACATGGGTATCGATATCCCTGGCCATACCAGCTTTTGGTTTTACTAAGTAATGAGAGTAAAACAACAGAGAGCTACACCTAAGCCCTTAATCCAGGTTTATTTAGGTTAAGATTGGCCAGCATAGTCTGATTTACGAATTTTTACAAAAAACATGTAAGTAGTAGCAAAGATTTAAAAGTATAGTACCTAGTAGAAGTCAGTAAGTTAGGTACTTACTTACAAACGAGATCTGCAAAAAAATACTGCAAGTGATCAGTTGTAGCAGTAGAACAATCTATACTAATATTATAAAGCTGAAGAGTTTGTTTGTTTGTTTGTTTGTTTGTTTGTTTGAACGCGCTAATCTCAGAAACTACTGGCCCGATTTAAAAAAATGTTTTTATGTTAGATAGTCCATTTATCGAGGAAGGCTTTAAGCTATATAACATAAAGATACGACTCATAAGACCACAGCAGCAATGAAAAATGTTGCGAAAACGGGAGAAAGATATTCCTTTTGAGAGCTTCCGCTGCGTACGCTGCGAAAACCGCTTAAGTTACACAAAAATAATGTATGACAGGATTGTTCAGCATTAAGAGTTCTATAATAAAGTCCGCGACAGCATAAGTCTATCTTTTATGGTTGACTTACTACAACCTTTTTTATCTTAATAAATTTGTAAAAAAATAATGCATTATTTTTAGAGGTGTATTATACACACAGGTATTTATTCTTATTAAAATAAATACATTCATCATCACGATCATTTCATTTAGAACAAAGTTGCCCTTTATATCATTTGATTCCAATAAATGTCTTAGGAGCTATCACAGTTTTAACATAACTCCGCACCAAAATAATGTTCGCAGCTAAAGTACGACGTGCGCGTGCGCTAATAATATTATAAAGCTGAAGAGTTTGTTTGTTTGAACGCGCTTCTCTCAGGAACTGCTGGACCGATTTGAAAAAATAGTTCTGTTTTGGATAGCTTATTTATCGAGAAAGGCTTAGGGTATAAAACATCACGCTGCGACGGGAGGGGAGGGGGCAAACTCAAAACGCGCGAACGAAGTCGCGGGGGACCGCTAGTAGTAAAATATATTTCATTACATTTATTTAAAAAAAAACCGTTTATAATAATTTGTCATGCTACATGCTGCTGCATGCAGATATAAAATATGACACTCACAGTGTCATATTTTATATCCCTTAAGATGAAATAAGAAACGTCAGAAATTTCGCACTGTCGAACGGTCAACACGGTAGCTCCTCAATCGGAAGACCGTTTGGCCCTGGTAGCCAAAAGTTGCAGGTTTGAGTCCCGCCCGTGCGCAATTTTTGGTTTCTTATTTCATTTCCGTGGTGTAATGGCTAAGCACGCTGGGATTCAAGGCGTTGCCGCTTCGAGGTCCCGGGTACGATTCCCAGTTGGGTCAATATTGAAATTAATTTTTTTTTACACTGTCTCGGGTCTGGGTGTTGGTTGTTGGATCGTTGTGTCTGATTTCCATAACACAAGTGTAATGGCTACTTACTTTGAGATCAGAGCAATGTATGTGATTGGTGTACAATTAAAAAAAAACTTAAGGAAAACTAAGTAGGTAACTATAATATTTTAATGAAAAATCTTAACTTACAAAACAAAATTCGAAGTAATAAGCTTGAATTTTCCGTCGATATTGGCATTATCCCACAACACTAGTTACTTAAAACACGGTGATATAGCTTGGACGAAGAACTGTTTGGGTAGTGGCTGTCTAAATAACTTAGGTATGTAGATTCACCTGCAGTAAACACTAACCACTTAGTCAAAACAACGCGAACTCAAGGACAATTTTATAGGAATACTCAACCTATGCAGTTGATATTCTTAGCTGACCAAATAAATCACCATAAATAACATGCAGGTCTCGATACCGTTGATCGCGTCGATAAAATGAGTTTATTTCCCCAAAAATATTTTTTTCTGCATTTTTCCTACTTATAAGATAATCCTCATTGCTTTTAGAAACAAGTAAATGCAATTAAGTTACTAAAAAGCTTTTTGAGTGAGATAAGCAAGTTAAGACTGTATTCTGTTTGTGTACTTAATCAATAAATAAAAATAAAATAATAATAAAAATGACGTTTGAAATTTATCGATTGCCACGATAAATGTTATATAGGCGCGCTGTTAAGCCCGCTGAAAGATAATATATAGGTATTTTATAGAATCATAAAAATGTTATAATTAATTATTTTTTTGGGCTTTTCGGCCAGGGTTCGACATCTAAACGCGTCTTAACCAATGTCAAATAAACTATCAACAGCATATGAAAACTACATACATGATTTAACCCAGACTTGAATAATATAGGACCGTGCAATGGGACCCTTTAAAAAAAAAACTCAGACACTACTAGTAGGTTTTACAACTGGTATTATACAAGTAAAAACGAAATGCACTAACGATCCGCAGTAACATTTCATCACGTGTTTTATTTTTTAAAACTTGCCAAAATCGGAGCGGTATTTCAAAATCGGTCTCCTTGCCAACCGCCAGCCATTCCGTTCAAATTGTTTTGTTCCGCCATCACTGGTAGAGTGCTCCTGATTTATATGTCGGGTTTCCAATTAGCTTTGCTAACTGTTTTATTTGTCGCTCTCTTTCTGTTTTCCGCACTTTTGGCTGTGGTGCTCGGTGGGTTGTAGACGACACGATAGAGGTGCAATGGTTTCAAAGCAAGCCGAGCTTAAAATGTTAAAAAGTCATACGAAACTCACTTAAAACTCACAGTACCTCTCAAAACCCATGTGTGACCGTTGTGCAAATGTGCTCCAGGTATAATTTTAATATTGCTGTTTGCGAAAACAATCAAAGGTTTTCGTGAAAATTATATTTATTCAATAACAGATTTTTTTCTATATGCATTGTGCGCAATATGCTGTCAAAGATGAATTCAGTTCAGCATCTAAATGATATAATTGAATGTTAAAGTACTGTGTATTCATATGAATATTTGGACATAAATAGTTAAAAATATATTATACTTTAATAGACTAGCGGTCTCAGCAAACTTCTAATCCTATCCAATTCCGGGGTGAGACCAATCACATAAATAAAAACCATAAAAATTGATCCAATCGTTCTCCAGTTACAAGTGGTGTAAATAACAAAACTTTATTTTATGTATTCATACAGGTCCCAGGTTCAAATCCCGAAAGGAGCACATATTTATGTGATGAGCACGAACGTATTGTACCTACGTCATGAACTGTTTTATTGCGCGCTCTTGAACATCCTAATTACGTTTAATATTAAAGTATTTTTGGGAGACGCCCCCGTCGTAAGCGTTGTCTGGTATTTGTACCACAAGTAACAAAATTTTTTATTTTAAAACTATAATAATTGGTGGGTTGTCTGGCGCATATTATTACTGCGCACATTATAGATGTAACATTCGTAACTAACTGGACAAAGCAAAACAATCCCGTCAAGTGTAAACGCCACCGAAAACCTCTCTCCAAATGCGACCACGTTTTAACAGTAACGTATGTGAGTTGTGATCTAACCAGAAAGCTAGTGGCTCTAGGTGTTTTGAAAGCAAACACCCTGATTAATGATAATGGTTCCGTCACGTTCCTAACGGACTCTAAATCAGGTTCGGTTAGAAACTTACGAGTTTTCCGATTTTTGAATTGCAAATCCTCCATTTCTTAGTTTCGGTTACTCGAAATGCATTAAAGGGTTGGGTTGACTCATTTTCTGATAAAGTGAAGCTTCGTAAATATAAGGTCAACTCGTTTTGAGTGATAATATCTAAAAGGCCAATTCAGCACAATAAATGAAAAAAAGTCGGCCGTGGTGATAAAAACTTGTAGGACGTCGAGCGTGACTATTATCTCAAATACTTTCTTGGTTAATTAAGATTTTGAAAAGATATCTCAAATCTATATGCTATGTATTGTTTTTATATGATGGCCACTTGAACAGCAAAGAGTATGACTTTGTGTTTCTTGGTCGTAATATCTCGTCTTCTGTTTGGATGTTAAACAACTGTTAGTCACGTTCAGTCTTAGAGTTGGAAATTGTGTTGCAAAACTATCCATAGTTTTAATTTCGATAGTTGATGTCGGAAACTATTCAGAATATTGAAAGTACTTTCGATAAATATAACCATATGAAAGGTAATCAATACTGTGGAATGTAACGTTAGCAAAATTTGTGCATTACTACTAATATCGATAATATTGATAGAGTTACGGTCGCCACTATCAATCATATTTCTCCCAAATCACTATCGTTATTCAAAACAATCAATAATACTGATAACTGTTTGTTCATAAACACACAACGATAAAACTGATAAGTTTTTGCTCATGTACACACAAGAAAATGTGTATAATACTCAACACTCTTTTGGAACGATCAACATTGTAGGTTTGTATTTCCCTGGCAACAATATCGGTTCATGCCGAAAAAAGAACAAGAATTATTTTTATCATCTCTTTGCTGTCGCAAATCTCCTTAATAACTGCATTGAAATCTCAAACAACGTGGAAATACTTTTGACACGCGCCTACCGAAATATTCTTCAACGTGTATTTAACGCGACAAAATGGCAATATAACAAAACGTTTACTGGCTCCAAAAAAGTTCTGTTTTTTATTCGGGATTCTCTTCGAAGAACATTGTATAAACACTACATATTCTTAACTCCTTAAGTCGGAAGCCAAATTAGTCACTTTTAAATTTTTATTTGCATACTTGGTTTTATGGGCGTAAGGTCAGTAATGGTGTGAAAAAAAAATACTCTTTTTGCAATACTCAATCTTATTGCAGTAATAACATCGCTAAAAGCAGTGATTGCTCACAACATAGCAATGGGAATTTTTCGATTATATTTTTGTATGTTTTTAAATGGTACTCGTAGCAGCTCCTTAAAAGGTTGATAGCAATTTACCCTTTAAAGGTACGATGTTTTCACGTAAGGAATTAAAGCAAAAGGATAAATAGATGTGCCATATAAAATAAGGTGTTTCGATTATTATTTGTGATGATTATTAGTGTATTGATGTATTGTTAACCATTCTAACTAAACCAATTGCTCATGGCTATTAATTGTTGCGTAAAATCTATAGTATTGCTAACCTCACTTCGAAAAATAGGTAAAGTTATTAGTTAGGTTTAGAATTAGTTTTTTTTATTTACAGCCAAAGACAATGCAGTTATTATTGATATGAAATATCATTCAATGTATACATAAAAAATATTTTCAAATCTACGAAACTTTGCAAACTTAGGATAAAAAATAAATGACACATATTTGATAACGTTACAGTGATTACAAATTCACCGCCATGTTTATTTTTTGCCAAGCATTAATTACTTTCGTTACAAATTAATCTTTCTCGACCAGCCTTACCAAGGTTTCGAGACAAAGAACTGAATTTTTAACGTGGGTTGTCTTTTATCTCTCTTATACGTTTATTTCAGAATACTCGCATCTTCGCTTTGTTTACATCAACACCTTTCAGAGAAAATTGGGAATGGTAGTAATTTATGAATTATGTGTCTTTCCGAAGTCATATTAAGGCGATGCGTGCGTGAGTTCCGTAACGATGAATTTTTGCGAGCTCTTTTATGTACGGCAGGGTTGAAGTTGGCAAGATTTATTTTTATCTACTTAACTACATATTCGATATGTGGAAGAAATGAGATATTTTTAAGAGGTGGTGTAAAGACGTGTTTCGATAGTAACTTCAAAAAGGCAATACGTTTATAAAATACGTCTACTTACCTGACGAATAAATAAGATTCTCTAGGCCAAGCTCGTTCTACTAAAGGCACCGCCTGAGCCTATTTGAATTAGACAAGAATTTGATCAAGGACAATCATATGCTGAATAAATAATATTATATGCTTTAAAAAACCTCCCTTATTATAAGATCTTAAATTGTTTTAAGCGTTCACGGTTACTTACATTAAAATAGATACGGGTTGCTGCCATGTACCTAAGTATTTATGAGCTTCCGATATTTCGGCATTGTTGCAAACGCCATGACTACGGAGTAACTGAAGAGAACTTGCGGGAGGGTTATTATTACCAGACATATCGGTCTACCGTCTATCGGGGTCTTTTATTATGCTCGCCGCCGGTACTATTGTCCACAAACTCACTATTTTCTCGCATCTGTTCTCGACACACAACACTGACAGTATATGTACGCGAAACAGCAGTATGTATAGTTACACGATTTTTACACATTTGATCCACTGGATTCCAGATACTTGATAGTTTGTACTGCTTTAATGAATTATTCAAGTTAACTTTTGTATGAATATTATTAGTAAATTACTGTTACGTAATCCAGCTTTTATTTTTATTACAAATTACGAATTCTGACCTCAATGACCTCAATTTACTTTACTTTTCACAAATAAATTTTACAAAACATCAACGCAAATTAACAAACGACAACGTTACGTACAGGGTGCAATGCCATCATACATTCAGCTTTATTGCCACGACTAACCTTCCCAGGCCATTTGTAGCGATATAAATAAATAAATTATCCAAACCATTTGCGGTCCATGCTCGGATGACCACAAAGTTACTTAGGGCACACCGGGGGTGAACAAGTTAGGGGTTACATAACATTACAGCCAGGCAAAATAAGCTCACCCATTTTACGTGTTATGCTTCGGATTTGTTAATCAATTCTTGCCCTGTTCTTAATTTGTCTTGAATCTGCGGTCTTCGTAGCTTACTAGTTATCATCATTCATCATTTTCAGCCAAAGGACGTCCACTGCTGAACATAGGCCTCCCCCACGGCTTTCCACAGCGACCGATTACTAGCGGTCTGCATCCAGTTTGATCCTGCAATCTTTATAAGGTCGTCTGTCCATCTTGTTGGTGGACGTCCTACGCTGCGTCTCTGGTCGAAGGGTCTCCAATCTAGAACTTTCCTGCCCCAACGGCCATCAGTTCTTCGCGCTATGTGCCCTGCCCATTGCCACTTGAGCTTACTGATTCTCAAGGCTATATTCGTTACCTTAGTTCTTCTACGTATCTCTTTACTAGTTATGGCACGGTAGTATTTTGTAGATAAGTTTCTCAATTCGTAATGATTTTTCTTAGATAGATAACTCTTTATTGTACATAACATGCATTGATTTACAATTACGTTTTAAGGAAATGTACAATAAGGAGGTATAAGCGATTTCTTCCAGACATCCTTTAGGTAAAGAAATTATAAGTTTTAAAGGAAGGGTATTTTGTGCATAAAAGAATGTAAGAATGTTGTGAAGAGGTTTTATTTTATAGCATTTGCATATAATGTAAATACATTTTTTTTCAGTAATAAGTAGTACTCATATTATCATTCCTGAGTTGGATATCACTGACCAAAACAAAACACCCTGTTTGCTTATGGTTCCAGATGACATTGTTACCCATGTGGTATAGAAGTAAAACTGAATTAAAAATAACAAGATTTAAATGTTTTCAAAAGTACTCAGAGATGATTCTTTTTTTACTTCTTATCATTGAAAAACAAGCGCATACAAAAAAAATATTTTAACTGGTTGTTATATTTGACTGACCATGATACTTCTGCATAGCGCTGGGATGCGAGAAGGGACCTTTTTGGATAGTGCATTTGGGAGTCTTAAGAGATAAGATGCGAGGTAGTTTTAAGTTTAACTGTCATGGATATTTTGTTTACAAAACTGTACTTTAAGATACCATGGAATACATACATACTTTAGAATCGTTGAAGTTAAATAATAACCGTTCGTAACTACAAAATGCTGTAAAGAATCACAGTATAAGATTGATGTTGATATTTGTAAAAATTAGGGAAAATTGCCACTGGTCGCTGCCCGCTGGTACTATTTATGTATGAAATTATCAGCAGTGGGACTGCCGCGCTGCTAAAGTCGCCTAAATGTAAAAGCGCTCTTAGATCATTAAAATTAATTCCTGGCTAGGGTGGAAACATCAAATTAAAATAGTGTTAGTGTTATGATACAACAACTGTTAGATACTTAACTTCAGGGGAAAGTTTACCTAACTTACTGAAACTAATTCAAGAAAACCACTTTATCTATGCTTGTTTTAATAAAATATAACTTGAATAAACATTTTTGTATACCTCTAATACGAGTGCATCATAACGACTCTAGGTAAATCTAATAACATTGCAATGTTTTACTGACTGCGCCATCTATACGCTGAGCGAGGAACTGATCTGTACCACAAGAAAGAATACACCGCAGTTTCGAAACCTTATTTATTTTTTACTAACTTATCTGCTTGTAGTTTTGTGGCTCCCTGGCCCACAATAAACAGACACTGACCATTATAGTTTAATATTAGGTATAGTTAAAGTGTTCTTATCTCTATTACACACGTGTACAATTATCTTAACACTAAGTTTTGCACCGTATTACTAACAGTTAGAGGTTATAGTTGTTCACTGAGTTAAAGTTTAGCAATAAACTGTTTTAAGTCAAAAGTTGGTGCATTTACTGAGTCATACAATCAGGTCAGGTGGTTAGAGAATGAAGGGTAGGTATCGCTTAGCCATAAAATGTGTATGGAATACTAACTAAGCCTTGAGAAGAGGGTACCACTTTACTGTGAACGTGAACTTAATTTGTAGGGTGTTTATATAAATTCATACGTTGAAATATCTTAAACTAGATTTACTTCAAAATATATATCCTTTACGGAATGTTTTATGCCCTAGTTAATAAAATTAAAAAATCAGAGTGTAAATCTTAATAAAATTTGTACAAATGAGATGTTTATAAAAATGCCAAGACCTTGTACAGTATATCTGAAAATAGCAAAAAATACAGGTAATTAGACAAACTATATGTAATTTAAATTACATTCAGTATATTTAGGTAATTTAAATTTAAATAATAAACTTTTAGAACTCTTGCAACTCCATCTGTCTATTTAACGCCAAAATCATGTCAAAACGCGCAAATAAAGTAAATTTGTCAATAACAAATGTAATTTGCTTTCAATCTTTTCAAACAGCTGATTGGCTGACTTGTACTTGACAGATTTATTAGATTTTATTGAATATTGATACATTTTATTATTTTAAGTACATATTACCTATAAGTTTAATATTTTACGTACGAAAATTATTCTAAAACTATTAAACTTTACATAAACTATTTTTAGTTACATGTACAAGGTGTTGTCATTTTCCCCATATAAACTGTACCTGTCTTTTAAAAATGCGTTTTGTTCAAACATTTTTGAATGATAAATATTACGTATTTACCACTACAAGATACCACTTTTAATTTATTTATTTCACATTATTATATTTTTAAAAGCAATTTATTATCAGTCAAAGTTGGCCTAATTGCATAGCAAAACTATTATTACTTCAGAAAAAGAAGTTTTTGCGCAATTTATTTATAAAATATTTCTTTTAAACCATAACACGAAGGGTACCACAGGTCCATACGTATCTCGGAACACCCATTCAGATATATTCGATTTGATGCAATTTGGGAAATTCGTTTTCCAACTGGGAACTTAGTAGTGGGGTGAGTTAGAATTCGATCACCGTCAGCTAGGGGAGACTGTTTAGACTGATTTACTTTTATTACTTTAAACACTATTATGGGTGTAAATTGACTAAACTACCTTTTACGTGACTCTATTTGGTGCAAATTGCAGAAATTCAACCCTCGTCATCGAATAGTCATTACTTTTTTTTCCAGAATACTTACTTATCTGTACTTCTTAGTACTAGTTACTTTTTTCAAAAAATCCGCTATTTTTTTACCGAGTATCAATATATCAAAGGTAAGAGTGAATGAATTAATCTCGTTTTTTTACCGGTTCCACAAAATGGTGGAGTTTAAAACAGTTTCAGTTAAACTGATGTTGGATCTACGAATTTCCGTCTGACGTCCCTCAGAGATCTTATCCCGATTCTTTAAGAATTTAACACACGATCTTTAAGGATAGCGTATATCCAAACTAATTGGTTAATTTTCCACCTTTGAGTTACCAGTTTAGTTGGAATCTGTAGTCAAATCCATACAAAAATAATTTACTATGTCATCTCGAGTCTAGCTTGTATAGTGGCATTGTATCGCAATAGGTAAGATACCTACTATCTTAAAAACAAGGTGCCACAATACCGATGACACCAGGAACCAATTTATTCTTAATAGTTGAGATTGTAAGTGATGATTTAGGTATTAGTCATAAAGCTTGCTTTGCCAAGATTCAGGCTACGGATTTCGTAGTGGCTTGGCTACGGCGTAGCGTATTCGTAGCGCTAACATTGCTAGTTTTATTGGATGATCAAACGAACTTACCTTAAGTGAAGTTCGATCCAAATTGTCCTGACTTCGACGAAGAGATTTAATTGACCATGTAGTATGCCCTACTACGCGTCTATTCACTCGCACACAGGTTTAGCGCAAGAAAGAGAAGGTAAATGACCTCACTCCCTCCCACGCCTCACAGCACTGCCAGCCGCCTGTCGCTCATTCATTTCAGAGCAAGGAGACCGATGTATGAGATGTACAACATTGATTATACTTATTGTAAGGGTGACGATTGTTTTTGCATAAAAAACGTACACGGGAATTGGGAAGGGTGGGACCTTAAATCTCTTCGTCGAAGTCAGGACAATTTGGATCGAACTTCACTTAAGGTAAGTTCGTTTGATCATCCAATTGTCCTGCCTTCGACTCTGAGATTTAATTGACCATGTAGATGTTTGGAGTAAAATCAATGTTGTTACAATAGAATAAGTTGACATCTCTGATGTTAGTAGTGATTGATCATTAAAACGATCATATTAAACAGCAATTCATTGTTCATGTCGCTATCTTTGACATATACATGTATCACTATTACTAAAAAACATTAGTTGTATGATAACTATGATAAGTTATAACTTTCTACTAATAAAAATATCTTTATTAGAAAGAAAGAAGATATTTGTTAGTATTTTTTATTAATGATTAACTAAAAATTGATAATTTATTTATTTTAGTAATTTTAAGCTGAAATAAAGCATTTCTTCAAAATTGCAAACAATACAGAAGACGTATTGTTGGGCTGAGACGGTTTGCGAATAATATAGTTTTACACACTGAATTTGGCACGTAAAACAAATGATAATTTTATTAGGTACGAGGAAAGCCACATACAGAAAACACTTTTTAGTTAGCGCCTTATCTTTGGTAAGATAAAGGGCGTGAAGGTAATGTCGTCTGAAAAATCGTTATCTTATTCTTGCAGTATTTAGCATATTTTATAATTATAGTTTTGAAATACGTATGTACATGCTATTCTATTGCTTTTCAGTATGGGATATGTAGGTATTAATGCGACTGTTTGAAAAATATTCGAACGAATACCAAACACATAAATAATATTTTATAAATTAAAATTTCGAATACCTGAGAAAATTTATATACTTAATTTGGTTATAAAATGTGTTTATGATTTGTATAAAAGTAATTGATTAAAAGATTCATTCTTAGGAATGTAATTATTTTAAGATCATGATTATATTCACGGGTGTCTATCAATGATATATGATTATTTGCTGTGTAAGAAAAAGAATACAATAATTCAATGGCTTTGAAATATTATCGTTATCAGAAAGTTTAAGGCATAGGTAGGTAGGTAATGATTTTTTATGTATTATTTATATTTCATTTAGTATATTAGTTTTTTTTTTTTAAATAAGATTTAAAATCGGCTTCTGGGAGCTTTATAAGGGCAAACGACCGCAAACGATTTCTCCGATATAAGTTTTGGTACCACCCGGCCCCGACCAAATACGTTTGCCTAATATTCGACTAATCGACCAGGAATGTTCGCCAAGTATTCGATAGTCGGCACATGTTCAGATTTATATATATGATGTACATATATGATAAATTTAATCATAATTTTATTGCCTGGGTAAATGTCTGGATTTCTTGTAAGGATTACAATAAATATCAATCCTACGTTTCAGGTTGGTTGCTATGAGTTTTTTATTTATTAAACTTTATATATATTTTTAAGTTTGACAAATATTTGTAACATATTTGGCTACAGATGAGACTTGTTTCAATATTATGAGCTGTGTCAAAAAAAACTGATGATGACTTAGAATAAGGGTACCTATTTTGACACGAAATCCAAAAATAAACGGATATCGTATTAAAAGTACCTATGTCATATCGAGATCCCAAGGGTAAACTGGTTTTATACATATTTAAAAACATCTTTACATATGGTTAATAAAAAACATAGATAATTTGGTTTGAAATAATTAATTGATTCAAATTTTAATAAATAGTCGAATCACATGACGTCCTCTGGCGTAAGAATTAAGGAAAAGTCCATTAAAAAAAAATCATTTTCAAAATAAAATACTTTTTTTTCAACCATACCACCCAACCTATTTTATTATTAATTTTTAATTTTCAATTGTTCCACCGTATGTAAGTAACTGGTGAATATCAAGACAAAATGTCCTTTGAAAAATTATTAAACACATTATATCGAATACTATAAACAACAAACAATAAAATGCATATAATAAGTACCTATTTTATTGCTTATTAGAGCAACGTTTTCAAGGAACAGTTCCTTAATAACTTAGTGGCTTTCTGGGGAAGATTGTTGGGGAGTGGGTGGATGTAATTGATTACAAAAAACTGATGATTAGAGAACTACTTGAATTACTTGATGTACTTTATTCTTAAATCACAGAATAAATAGTAGGAAAATAAACATGGTTCATATTTCCAATAACTCGAATTAGATTATTATAGTGCAATTTGATTCTAATGCTGCATTGCATTTAGGATACGTCAGTTTTTTTTGTAAATATATATATATATATATATATAAATAATAATTTCCTAGCCTTTTGTTAAAAAAAATATTGATAGTGATATTTTTGTAATAATGAATATGGCTTGTATTTATTTCACGTCAAACGTAGGTGTGTGTGTAAATGGCAAATAAAAATAACCGAATTATATGAAATATTGTAATAATACTTGAGAAAATAAAATTGTGTCAGTTTATATGCTTTGCTTATGCATTTCCATAAAAAGCAAAAAAGGCATTATCTTCATAAAATGAGCTTGTTTCAATTTAATAGCTACCTACTCTTATGGTATATCTAACAATGTGTCGATAAGTTTTGGTTTATGCTATCTGCCGCATACTTCAATACAATAGAACGTTTGATTTGAATTATTCTTAGGTGGTGCTTGAAACAAGGTCATAGAAACAAAGGTCAATTCCAGGTGACCAAAGGTCACAATTTTTACTGGGCGTTGGCTGGCTTTTCCAAAGATAAAGGACAGATCTTTATTAAGTTTTCTCGACTCCAGATTAAGTACCGAACTTTGCGACGGTTAAATGAACGTATTCATAAAAAAGCATATCACTTTCACAGCATATTTTTCGAAAAACGAAATAACCTCTAAAACAATGGAATACAGCGCACCCTAATAAATCTTATATGACGGTAGTACTATATTGATTTCGGGGTTTGATAAGATGTCTCATTGGCATATTTAAAATGAAAATACGCTTTCCAGGTAGTTGTTATTGCTTCAGTAAATAAAATCTAAGCTTTACCGAATTATTTACTGAGAAGTTGATTTAATCTTATTTGGATATAAAATAAATACGGCAAATTTCCTACCATTCAGAATCATACATTTGCCAGGTATTTAGCAAAGCTCATTCTCATTTTTATTATAGCTGTTAAAATTAAAAGCATTTAATGGAGTTTTTAAACGGACTGGTTTTTATATGGACCCAACCATATTTTGGTACGTCCTGGGCAAGCTTACAGCTTGCTTGCTTGCTAGTTATAATCAAAGAGCCAACCACAAGCTAAATAGGTATAGGTATGAGCCGAAAGCAGAATTGTATGTAGAAAAATCTTGCTTTCTTAAAAAGTACATTGTTTTCTTTTTACAAAATCTATTAAATTCAATATTTTAAGAAGTATTATTAAGCAATTTATGTTTACCATAGCATTGTCTAGTTAGACAATTGTATAGCCATTGGCAAGAAATAAGTACAAAAGAGTTGTGATCAATGGATAAGGACCCAAACCACCCATAAATATGTGAGCTATGGTGGGATGCTATGCTACCGTTTTTAGAGCTTTGTGGAAAACATATTAGGAACGTGTACTGCAGGTTGCAGAGTACGTGTATTTATGATTAAGGTCTAAGTTGTTAAGTGTTTTTGAGTCTCTCATGTTTACTATTCTGAGTAAAAATGTACAAAATAAATATTAATTTATTCGATTTGAAATAAATCTTCTGCCACTATTATTACTTGGTAAACCATTTTATTGCTATTTTGGTTTGTACGTGTGATAGCTCACATTATGCTCCATTTAAATATTTGCCTAAATATTGGCTGAGACAAGTGTTCGGTCGTGGTTTTGCCACGAGTGGAATACGGTAGCCCGTAATAAGTACATGTACGTACGGCCTTAAGGTGATATAACAAAGCATTCATAAGAACACATACCTTTTTTGGTCGGATTCTGATTCCGAGTGCGAGACGTTTAAAACACGCTGGAATTGTGACGGTAGATCACCGTTGCGAAGCAATTCGCGGCGCGTCATGGGCCACACACATCACAGGTATGGCCGGATGAGTGCGGGCGAGGGCCGCTGATTCATACTCAGAGGCCATAGTGGCGCATCGTCAGCGCTGCTTAATATTAATCATGAATGTCTTTGGCTGTAATTTATTATTATAGCATCAAAGAACAATTGGCTGTAACTTCAGCTAACTTGTTTCCCTTTTTTCGCAATGAAAATGAGGGTAGGATATTGGAAGCAACGCATACCAAAAGTCTCAGATAAGATCTAGAATAATCTAGATAATTAGGACTGGCTGACCTCACGTGTCAGCTCTGCCAGTATTTGCTACAGATCAATATCGCGTATTGATTCGGAGCGGAAAATGCGGACTGGCTAGCATCGCGTGCTAGCTCGGCCGCGAAGCGTAAAGCATGCATGGTGCAGCCACGCTGGGTAGTGCGTTTTACTTCACATTCACTTGTTAAATTAATAACAAAAACATTTTTGAACTAACATGTCACTATAAGATAAATTTCTTCGTCGCACGAAATAAAAACTTAACGGTTATATACTGTGGTTACTGCGTGCGTTGGAACGGCGCGCGCGCACGGACACGAATGAGCGACAGGCGGCTGGCAGTGCTGTGAGGCGTGGGAGGGAGTGAGGTCATTTACCTTCTCTTTCTTGCGCTAAACCTGTGTGCGAGTGAATAGACGCGTAGTAGGGCATACTACATGGTCAATTAAATCTCAGAGTCGAAGGCAGGACAATTAAAAATTCTCTTTCATAAAGACTAGTGCTTTATATCTATAATAAAGAGTATTCTGCCTGTTTGGTTACACTTGACAATGATTATTAATGTTAAAAAAAAACACTTTTACCTCATAAATATTATTTGCGATCCTTCGGTGCTGTATGTTCGTCATTTCTCACAGGCTGATTGTTTTTCGTCGGCGTTTTTTCTCTTCGCTAGTTCCGGGTTCACGGCAATATTCATGACCCGGATAAGATCTTTAAGACCGTCCATCCCTACAAATTTAAGAGTATAGCAAGCTGGTTGAAATACACAGTTCGGTGGGCAGTGATGAAAATATTAATATAAGGCGTTTATAACGTTATCATATTGGGAAAAACTATGGCCGTTGGGGCAGAAAAGCTCTAGCTTGGAGACCTTTTGACTAGCTACGCTGCGCGCGTAGGACGTTCACCGACAAGATGGACTGATGACCTTATGAACGTCGCAGTATCACACTGGATGCAGACCGCTTCCCATCGATCCCTGTGGATAACCGTGGGGGAGGCCTGTTTTCAGTGTGGCCGTCCTTTGGTTGATTTTGATGATGGTAATCATAATTTATACAATAGCTAAAGGGGGTGATAAAAAGATAGAAAAATATTTGTTGAGTTCATTATTACCCACCATTTTTTTTAAACCAAAAAATTCAAGCGCGTCAGTAGTAGAAATAAAATCATAAACAAACAGTGTTGAGAAGTTTGATACCTGACGAACCAGTTTCTACAAATTATTATAAGAGACCGTCTGTGCAACTTTAAAACTCCATAGAGTCATAAATATGTTATAACTGCATACCTAAGAGCGTTGATTAAAAGAGCAGCCCTTATTATTATTAGCACTTTAAAGTAAACTGTTAGTACATGAATACAACAAAATCCGCTAGTACGAAATCTGCCTACAAATCCTAAAGATTTAACAATTTATTTTTATTGCTTGAGGATGACTATCTGCTGTCTGATCCCAGGTGAGTTTACATAACGACACATATGTAAGTCTTAGTTTTAGTAGTAGTCGTCGAGGATTTTTATGAGTACTAATTATTTTTTTTGTCAAAATATACCAGTGCTGTCTAAATCTTCATGACTCTATACGGTGCACTTGTACGCAAAGGCTCGAGACTCGTGTTGGCATTATATTCGTATAAAACTTTTAACAATCTTATACAGTCGTTTCTCATAAGTTTTGTACTTTAGTCAGTGTAGTTATAACTAACTACACATAAACTCACTTTAATAGAATAGTTAGGAAATCGTAAAATTTATAAAGAAAAGCTTGGTTTCAGGTAGGTAGGTATAAGACATTCTAGAAATGTACTTAGTAGTATAATTTTGGAGTAAACATATTATGATTCCAAGGTTCCATTTAAACACATTTCCAGTAAAGTAACAAAGATTATTAAAACTGAAACTTCATGTTGTTTGACTAGTAATTATTCCGTATAAATGTAAGTTAACATATTTTATAATACACCGCATTTAATGAAGTCTGCACGAGCAAACATCCAATAAAATCGCAAAAACCAGTGTCGGATAACCTACCTGATTAAAACCTAACACGGAAATCCTCGGAACAGGCTATTACCCGTTTTGAAAAAACGATACTAGCGCCAACACGGTCGGCTAGGGAAATAAGAAAAAAATCTGCGCTTGGCCATCCCATAACAGAGTTAATGGTTCCCTCACTGACAGACTTAGAGGGGTGCTTAAGTGACAAACTTTTGAAGTATTTGCACGCTCAACTAAATAGTGGTCGTCGATTGATTTTATGACCATGCGAGATCGTGGCAACTGCTGTCGGCGTGTTTTCAACTAGGTTAGTGCTATGTTCACTTGCTTGAATTAACCAGCAAAGCTGCGTGCTGCATTTTCATATTTCTCTCTTTCAACTAAGTCCTGTGAACTGCCTCGGTTGCGCAACGGTTAGATGGCCGCACTTGAAAGCGACGGCTGCGCCAGAGGTCGCGGGTTCGATCGGGTACCTCAGTTTTTTCTGATCAGGAATTTTCTGGGCAGCCCGGGGTTTACCGGCTGGCGGTGTTTCACCCCCGTACCTCGGTAAGCTCATAAAGCCGTTGGTCCTGCGCCTGATCTCTTTCCATCAGGCTACGAGAGTTAAAGGAATAGAGTACATCTGTTTGCGCACACACTACTGCATCCACTTGCCGTTTTATTGTATATATTTTTATTACTTGTTGTTTTACATTTTATTTGATGTGAATTGATTTTTGAAAGTTGTTGCTTGTGCCTTGGACCAAACCCTAAGAATAACTTTCAGTTAACCTGGCTATACGATTAGTGTAACTGCGACGCTCGTCTCACCATCGGTCGGGTAATCAACGCGGAAAACTCTGTACTGAAAAATAAAAATCACTCCGGTTTATAAATTAAAAGGACAGTAAATACCAAAAAATATTTATAAGGTTAATGAAGACACCAAACTACAGGTGTCCAAATATAGTATCGGATATTTGTTTGTTTTTAAAAAAAAGAAAAACTTGATATCCATAAGGTGACCGTTATGCTGCTGGCAATCTTCAAATATGTAACGAAAATTGGTGACGAATTGCTAACACAACTCGATGTTCCTGCCATTTAACCATGATGTTTTGCTGCCATTTAATGATTGCATTATATTTGACGAATCTTTATAAACCTTAGTTTTAAAGTATTCCTTGAGAAATAGTCAACGGACTTAGGTCAGGCCTTTGGGTTCTACCAGATGTGCCGCTATGTCTGGCTAAAGCATAAAATCAGTCCTTGTTTTCATGACGATTGGTGACGCCAACCATTTCGATTATAGTTGTGATAGATGTTGCAATTTGCTGCAAAATTTCAAGCCTAAAGTTGCAGGAGGTTTTAACAGAGTAGAGATAACATCAAATCCCTTTAACAAACCCTGATTTCAGTTCTGTTGTCTGTGTATTGATTGACGACCTCCGTGGTCGAGTGGCTAGCACGCTGGTTTCAAGCGTCGCCATCTCGTGAGGTTCCGGGTTCGATTCCCGGTCGGGTCAATGTAGAAAACGATATTTTCTATATTGTCTCGGGTCTGGGTGTTGTGGTACCACCGTTGTGTCTGACTTCCATAACACAAGTGCATTGGCTACTTACTTTGGGATCAGCGCAATGTATGTGATTGGTGTCCAATATTTATTTCAATATTTTATTTATTCAGAAATACATTAAAATTAAGGGGTATAAGATAATCAATTCAACAATCAATCAATATATTTAAAGCTGGTGTTTTTGTAAAAAAACACTATAAAAGCATGAGATTAATAAGATTAATCTATTAGTAATCTCTGAATTCTTTGAGAAAAAGTGAGCAATTGTTGAGAACAAATTTTATCTCTTATGATTGCATTATATTCGACGAATTAAAATCTTTATAAACCTGAGTTTTAAAGCATTCCTTTAGAAATAGTCAACGGACTTAGGTCAGGCCTCTACCAGGGTTCTACCAGATGTGCCGCTATGTATGGCTAAGGTATAAAATCGGTCCTTGTTTTCATGAAGATTGGTGACGCCAACCGGTTCGATTATGGTTGTGACAGAAATAGCAATATGCTGCAAAATTTTAGGCCTAAAGTTGCAGGAGGTTTTAATTAAAAAACATGTATCTAACAAGACGAGGAGCCCTGACATGAAATCAATAAATTGAGGCTGTTAATGCATTATTCTCTAAAAAGGTAGAGTCGAGTAGTGGTACCGACGATGGTAAGTTTAGTTCAGAATTAACTTAAAATTAAAGGATATTAGAACAATACGTCAAAACTGCCAGCATATCTAAAAATTATGAGTCAGCCGTATGACGTCACCAATCGTTTGTTGTTTGGGATAACATTACCTTTTAAAAAAACTAAATAATCAAAAGAAAAATAAAAGTATTTTTTGTTATATTGAACAAACAAATACCCGATACCTTTTTTTAAGACACTTGTTTATTTCTTGACTACGATTTAATGCCATTTTTATACCTTTAAATACATTAACTAAGGATGATTCCTTTAGAAGTACTTTTATAAAACCTTAAAAACAGTACTTAAATAATATTTATCTGGAAGCCGATTCTCGCGGCAATAGAAGTTATTTCGTGTGGTAATTCAATTGCGAGTTTAACCGTATTACCTAAAAAATCAAGTAAAATATCTACACATAAAAAATAATGCACGAACCAAATCTAAATCCATAGAAACCGTGACCATGAGAAATCAAAAACTATTTTTTCTTGGACAAAGAAAATTCGATCGGTAAAATTTTTCGTATACGAATTGCAAGAGAATTGCTTCCAGGTATTTTTTATTAATAAATAGAAAATCTATTCTTGACATTTATTATTGAAATAATATTTTTGGATAACATAGTCTATTCTGCCGTTCTAATTTTGGATGAGGTCTCTGAGAATTTAGTCTGAGGCCCATTTCTAGCTTAATGGATGTCAACAAACTAAATTGCCATATTTTGTACGAAGAGCAGACTAAAGAGTTTCAAAAACTGTCATTTCATCCAGACTAAACAACGGTTTGGTTGATCGTAAACAGCCTTGATCCTGTGATATCATATCTCTTTATTAATAAGCCGGACACAATTAAAGAACAGGGCCCCTATTTTCGAATCACTCGCGTCAAGATGGCATATGATATTTATCGATTAATGAATCGAAAATGTCAGATTTTCCAATAAAGTTTAGTATTATTCCACACGGGAGTGATTCACAAAAAGGTAACTGAATTTTGTAAGTACTAACCTCTAGGTTTCGTGTGATTTTCAATGATTTTTAATTTGTTTTCAAACGAAATTTACACGCCATATTCAAGCGATTGATTCGAAAATTGGGTCCCGGGACGCCAACTTACGTTATTCGCCAAATACCAATCAAAATGTTAACCGGATTTACGGTCGACATTTGAATTAAATGATCTATAAAAAATGGTTCTCCCTTGCTTTGTCGAAAAACGTTTGATGTAATTTCACTATTACTAATCACTCTTAACATAATGGTTGTTTAACATAATTTTGTTTAACATAATTTTTATAACAGACAATATTTGTTTGATATAACAACGCTTGTGCTAACATTTAAGAGGCATAATCATCATTCGACCTAATAATCATTTCATCTAATTTTTGCTTTATCTAATCTTATTTTGTATAATTATCATTTTACATATTTTTATTTAGTATAATGATCAGATCGTCTATATTGTTTTTTTTTTAATTATAAGATTTTAACAGTATTATTTTAAAGACAGCAAATAGGGCAACTTGAGTAAAACAAAGCTTTAATATTTTGCATTTAATCACAAAAAAGGAGCGCCACCGAGCACCAGAACTTCCCTCTGTTTGTGTCGTCTAGGTTAGGTTAGGTTAGAACAGTGATCCCCCTCGAATGGAGCACGCCTTGTCGTGGCGAGGGGGCTCAGTAGCCTGTCGCAATCCAGCGGCAGGTGAAGCCAAGATGCTCCGTGGAGAGTGCCGCTGCGTCTGTTCCCGTATCGGGCGGCAGTGGCCATAGTGAGTCGCGTCTGTCTCGCATCGAGTGGCGGCTCAATATAAGTCGTTGGACTCCCGGCACCCCTCTGGTTTAGCAGAGGAGGCAGGGGATGTCCTGAGGACTTTGGTCCTCTGGGCGAGCTCGGCGTGCATTTGCCGTCGGGCGTGGCTCGCCTCGTCGGGAGGGTCTCGGACAGACGGTGTGGGGACACCTCTGTCCAATCACAAGGGACCCTCCTGAGGCGCCAGTGTGCCGTCGGGAGTGGGATCGCCCCACTCCGTGGAGATCCGCCCTCCTGATGGAGGGTGGAGGTTGCGCTGGCAAGGGTCGCGGGACTGTTGAGACACCGCGGCCCCTGCTGTCAAAGCCACCAAACGCGGCGGGCGTCGTCAGGTTTTAGTGGGTATACCCGGGGGCGAATCCGGGGGAGTCCCACACACGCCCCTCCGTTCCCCGACGGAGAGGTACGGTGCGTAAACTGCATTTCCTGACGTTAAAAAAAAAATGGTTAGAACAGTGATTCGACAGCACGCGAAGGCGAGCGAGTGAAGCGAGCGTGCCGCGGCAGCGGCCGCCGAGCGCCAGAACTCCCCTCTGTAGTGTCATCTAGGTTAGGTTAGGTTAGAACAGTGATCCGACAACGCGCAAAGGCGAGCAAGCGAAGCGAGCGTGCCGCGGCAGCGGCCGCCGAGCGCCAGGACTCCCCTCTGTAGTGTCATCTAGGTTAGGTTAGGTTAGAACAGTGATCCGACAACGCGCAAAGGCGAGCAAGCGAAGCGAGCGTGCCGTGGCAGCGGCCGCCGAGCGCCAAAATTCCACTTTGTTGATGTCATCTAGGTTATGTAGGTTAGAACAGTGACCGCTTTTTTTGTTGTTTTATCTTGTGTTATTCAGTTATAAAGTTTCGGTTAAATAAAAATTAGATTAAGCACTCATTAGGCCAAGCAAACATTATGTCATGTGATATTAGGCAAAGTGAAAATTCGATGAAATGAAATTATATTACATGAACAATTATGTCAATCATAATTAGATAAAATAAATATTATAGGAATCGAATAGTTATATCAAATGAAATTAGATATTTTAAATGTTTGTGAAGTGAAATTATATCAAACGTTGTTCGACAAAACAAGGGAGAACCATAAAAAATGATCCTATGAATAGATCTTTTGTAGAAAAAAATAATAACCGGTTTTTATTTTTACTGTTTTTTTTAGTTTTGATAAAAGTACCTCTTTATGAATCGCCCGTTTTATTATGTACACGTGTATTCCAATAGGCAAACATATTAACGCCCAGTGAATTTTCTTTTTTGTGTTACGTAATTGCTTACTGCACGTAACACCATTACAATTACCAAGCAAACATACTTTAGTTGCAAAGCTGTGTACAACACTTAAGTTATATCTGGATCGTCACTTAGAACGCTTTTACAGAATTTTTGCGTTTATTCTAAGTCTAAGCAAGTTACAAAATCAAACTCAGGTCCCAAATATATAAGCTTATCTGAAATCTGTGCATCAAGTAAACCTCTTGTGATACTCGACAGCGCAATTGCAGTGCAACTGCAATGCATTCATGGAGTGCACTTATCCGGCGTTATGTTTCGATGGCGCCATCTACCGTGTCCGGGTTGTAACCGCAGCTGGGGCACACGTGGTTGCTTACACCTCACGATCCGACTTACGAGTTTTGGAATACGATATAGGTTCTGCATCGATGACCTAGTGTATCTGTTCGCAATATTTTTCTCGTTCCAAAATAATCTTTTAAAAATGTCTGATTATGAATTTTGAATCAAGATAAATTAAAAAAAAAATACAGGCCTTGTAAGCAGTTTTCAGAAAAGCAAAGTTTTAAATAAGCCTAACAAAAGGTTGGATGTGTTGAAATGTTCTTATTTTCTTTGTTTAAAAGACAAAATGTGTTAAGATTGTATGTTAACACTATTTCACGGTCGTCTTTTTATTATGACTATTCTTTTGGGAAATAAAGCATAAAAATGAGCTCTTTCAACTGTCTTGTCTAGTGATTTAAACTCATACCATAAATTGCACTCATCAAAAGCAACAAAATGTATACTACTCGGCTACTGACAATGACCTGTTGTTGAATGCGCCGAGATATTGTAACAAAGTTCAATTCCTTGTCTCACACAGTTGCTTTTTAAAAATGTTATTAATTTTGTTAATTAAGAAAACACTATAAAAACAAAAAAATACTCATACAAAACAGTGACACATAATTATTTCGGCAAAAATACAACTTATGGCAAGGTGGCTGATCTCCTGATTATATTAAGTTTTAATTTCACAAAGTCGTGGTCGTACCTTATAAATGTAATTTTTCCGCACGGACCTGCAACTACTGTTCAAGTTAAGACCTCGGATAAAAGCGGCACTTGCCAAGAGCAGATTATACAAGTGCGCTGCATTTATATTCGTTAATCTTTGGAATAAAATAAGTCTTTTTCATAAACATATGATTACATTAATTTTATGCTGGGGTAAATAAAATTCTATTAACTTACAATCTTACTTATTTGTAAACGCGAATATTTATAAGGATGGATGTATGTTTGTTACACGCGACAACTACTGAATGGATTTTGATGAAACTTTACAATATTATAGTTCATACAATAGAATAGCACATAGGCCATAAATTTATAATGAGATATATTAATATGATTAATGCATAAATATATTATACCCCCAGTCAGCAGTGTCCGGTTGTAAGTGGCCTACATTCAGTGTGATCCTGAGATCTTTACAAGGTCGTGAAAGTTAGTAAAGTAAAAAGTAACGCCAAACAGCTCAGCAAAGGTCTTACCTCAACTATAAGGTACTTTGAGCCATACTCCACCACGCGGGCTCAGTGTTTAAAAGTACAATAAAACGTAAACAATCAGTGACTTTTAATTCGGTTTTGTTGTACAACATAAATATCTTCTGTTTTTCTAAGTATACACAACTGTAAAACTCGAAAAGAATTTTAGTTATAAATCGACCTCTATTTTGTCCTTCCAACTGGAATGAGACGTAATAGTCTTAGCGACACCTCGCCCTCACAATTTCATTTATTTCTTAATTAACTCCAAGATCAGTAAGAATTTGTGTCGGGGTAGCTATGAGCATCCCAACATATGTTTGCACAAAGTTCTGGTCAAGAATTTTGGAAGAAGCCTTATTGGATGTGGTAGTTATTCGATCTATGTTATTACAACTTTTGATGAAGAGATCAGGAAAAGTTTGGTAGTAAGGTGGTTTAAGGCGGCGTCTGCAAAGTGTTGGTGGCTCATTAAAAATAATGACACTCTATTTATGAGAGTGGGCAATGGTTGTATCAAAGACATTAATTTATGCAGAATGAAGATAAAAAATTATGTAATCCTTTGAGAGTGAAAACCAATTGAATTGTTCCAAATCAACTAGTTTATCATTGGTTTCGCGATCAATCAAATACATGGGGTTTGCGATTTTAAATTATTCGAAACCTATAAATAAACAACGTCTAAAAAACCTAAAAACAATTATTCATATAAAAATGAATGCTTGATGAAAGCTTAAGGCATTTACATCTTTTCTACATAATCTGTTCTACATAATTTAGTTGTTGTAATAGCTTCTTCCCTAGAAACTCAATCTTAGGAAGATTTACTTTAGTTAATAATTACCTTAATCATTTTTAAATTTTGCGTTACAACCTACCTACGTTAAAGCCTAACTTAGCATAGAGTCTAGTATTCCAGATATTTATATTAGAAGCCATAAAATACAATTTCATCTAGTAACTTAATATTATTACCAATAATATGAATGTTCCAAAGTCAGACAATCTTCCCACATCTTGTATGGTTGTAGATTAGTAGAGATCAGACGTCGGCTTATCGAAACTTATCTCGTTAGGTAGTAATCTACGAACCGGTCAAGTCCTTGCGGGTAGTTTAATAAATACAGATCATTGGACTCGGTTTTATGAGGGTCACGTATGGGGGATAATGATCGGCTCTAGATGGTACTAATTTTGGGGACTACTAATATTGTAATTAACCTGTTGAGACATAACATGAGCTAAATATTTGTTTCAGTAAAGCTTCATAATTTTAAAAGTTGTTTCGGAATAGGGTGTTGGTAGGTTGGTTTTTGCGGATCTATAGACATTAATTTTGTGTCAAATAGAACTTTTAAAAGATCAAGCATGATAGTTCTTTGGTGTCTAAGTTTTTAGTTCATTTATTTTTTTTGTTCTTTATTTTTTTATTTTAAGTATCTTTATCGAGCGTATTGTCCACTATAGCCAAACCTTGACATTGATTTAATTGTATTGTGCAAATGATGTTTACCTTCATATAATTGTTTACGTACCCTTAAGTAAATTGTAAATGTATCTTAACATTCGTATCTGTATTATAACTGCTCGTAAACTGATTATTGAAAATAAAAAAGAAATTGTTTGCCTGAAACGGATTCCTTTCCTTTCAATGGTGAAGAGATTATTTAAGACTTTTTAGTGCATTTTGGTTTTGAAGTCGGTTTTTACTTTTTTTTAAAGTTTATTTTATTTCTTCATTTTTAGTGATTACAAAAGAGGGGGGGGGAGTTGCACCTTATGATTCCATTTTTTAAGAAGCTACAAATTACCTATCATAAGTTCCGTCATTATCATGACTGCACTCCTAAGCGTTAAGGAGTTCCACCATCAGCTCAGCCCCACAAGATGTTGACTATCAGACGTAACAACACGTCATCATTAAGATTCTAGTAAAGAAACACTATACGTGCCTTTAAAATTTGAGGGTTTCCCTCGATTAAACCAAGATCCCATCATCAGATCCCAAAATGGAAAAAATGGGACCAACTAGAAAGTACACCCTCTAAGTAGGTGAAATTTTTTTTCGATTCAGTCGACAAACGACTGAGATATGAGGTAACATACATACAAAAAAAAAAACATACAGTCGAATTGATAACCTCCTCCTTTTTTGAAGTCGGTTAAAAATAAAGTAGTGTTGTTTCATTATGTGGTGGCAATTAGTCAATTAAATTCATATTTATTAGTATAGAATAATCTGGTTAATTACAATTGGAATTTTCCCATTGCAACGAACCATACCACGTGATCGTGCCATGGCCATGCTAGGAACGTGTCAGACACGTAAAGTAACACCTTGCCAGAATTATCGTGATATCGTGATCAGTCCGATAGTCTTTATCGACAGGATTATCAATTCACAGAAGTTACGGCGCCGCATTTTGACGACCTCCGTGGTCGAGTGGCTAGCACGCTGGTTTCAAGCGTCGTCATCTCGTGAGGTTCCGGGTTCGATTCCCGGTCGGGTCAATGTAGAAAAAGATCTTTTCTATATTGTCTCGGGTCTAGGTGTTGTGGTACCACCGTTGTTTCTGATTTCCATAATATAAGTGCATTGAAACTAACTACTACATACTAACTTTGGGATCAGAGCAATGTATGTGATTGGTGTCAAATATTTATTTATTTATTACAAAAAAAATATATAACGGTTGTCATACGCGGTTACAACCGTCATACACGGAGCGAGTAATTACATTTATTTATGTGTTTTAACATACATAAATTGCACATGTAAAGAGCAACTGTGTCAGACAAGGAATCAAACCTTAACCTATTAACCTTAAGGAATTAAACCTGTCTCTTATGCTTTCCCGGCGCATGACTATACAGCGTCCTTAAGGAGATAACCGACAGTAGGGATTGTCCTCTGATCGGCCACATGATTGTAGAAACTAGATTTATACACAATTATTACTAACACAGTCATTAAGTCATGCATTTCATTATACTAACAATATGGATCGCAGTTGTTTTGAATAATGTGACCGCGTGTGGGGTGCTTGAATAATAAACATGTAGTATAAATCTTCAGGTTCAAATATAAACAACACAAAGATAGGGCACAAAGTGAGAGAAAGTACAAATAGGGCGTATGTTCTGGCATGAAGCTCGCTTTTATACAAATCAAAAAACAGTGGGGTTCCATATCTGAACATTTACTAAAATATTTATTTGTAGGGATAAACAACCTGATAATTAAATATGTAAATTCATTAATTAATTAGGTATTAAATGTACTGACTTTAGTTAGCCTTTTAGATTATTATTTGAATAGTTACAATATTTAAAATAAATCTAACTTCCACCATCCAATCAGAGTCAACTTCCTTTCGGCGCCAAACTGAATATTTGTTATAAGGCAAACATAAAAATCTAATAAGTATTCCATTAATCTTTAAATAATCAATTTACAATTAATAAAATTTAAAAATAATTATTTAATAATCTAAAGATTAATCCAAGTTATTCTTATATCATAGCCGAATTATTACATTCAACATGGTGGACACTGCCGCCATTTCTATCAAACGTTTGTCTAGATAGATATATAAATTATGATGCATTGAACATATAAAAAAGGGAATGTGTAATTTAGTGAATACAATAGGGTAACAAAAGTCACACAAAGTGAGTATGTGGTTTAGTGCTGAATTATACTACCTATTACAGAACTAAGTACATTGTGAGGCTGACTAGGATCAGGAATCGTCTTGTAACAATAAATATTTTTTATTTTATTTTACTTTTTTAATACCACTCGGCCACCGACACATTGGCAAGCTAGTTTTGCAAGACGCTTTCAAATAATTTATTATTCTGTATTTGAATAAAAAGACCTTCGAAACTTTATGAATTCACCCACAGGACTAGATGGAAAAGTTGTTTGCTCAGAACCGCGTTAAGAACAACAAACTTCGTGATTGTCTTTGTTACAGTTTGTTTGGGGCTAGATTCAATAATTGCTGTGGTTCCTACACAAATAGAGGTTTTCGGTTTTGTGGAAATTTCTGTGTGGTCCAATTTGTGTTGTAGTTATGGCCTCCCTGGTTATGGTTTCCCTGGGCATATGCTGACAGAAAATAGGTTTATGCCAAGAAATTGCGTCTTATTTATAAACAAATATATGTAAGTATTGACACATTAAAGATATAATTACCTATCCTATTTGAATTATTATTATATTTATAATGCAATAAACTAGCTAAATAAGATATTATTATACATAAAAATAAAAAATATTAGGATTTTATAAAATATAAAAAACATCACCCCCAGCGCTTCCATATGGAATGGTGCCCATAATGCTGGCACCGTTACCCCTCTGTATGGCTAAACTTATCCGCTGTCCGAGGTAGCTGCCAGACTTTTCTTCACCAGTTGACTCAGTCAACCTTTGGCGGAGATCCTTAAAAAGGGAGCGTGCACTATCTATCAAAAATGTGTAGTGTATCTTGAATACTTCAAAACTGAATTAAGTAAGCAACCGTATGTAAGCAAAGTACAGAACAGAGGTGGAATTGTGTAAAGCAATCGTATTCATTTGACAGTTTAAAACGTACGATATGATCTGTCAAACCCTTTGTTCTTTGCCATTTGACAGAACATACCGTACGTTTTGAACTGTCAAATGAATACGATTGCTTTACACAATCGCACCCCAGATGGCAATGATGATTCAGACCTAAGTTACAAATAAGGTTCATTGCCTTATTAGTAACTTAGGTCTGAATCGACATATTTCAAACAAGTTATTTGAGCGACAAATAGCGTATATAGAAAATTTTTGACGACCTCCGTGGTGTAGTAGCTAAGCAAGCTGGGTTTCAAGGCGTCGCCGCTCCGAGGTCCCGGGTTCGATTCCCGGTCGGATCAATATAGAAACCAAATTTTCTTTATTGTCTCGGGTCTGGATGTTGTGGTACCAACGTTGTGTGTGATTTCCATAACACAAGTGCATTAGCTACTTACTTTGGGATCAGAGCAATGTATGTGATTGGTGTCAAATAGAAAATCCCTATGTAAATAATGAAATTATTTAAATTCAAGTTCTAATATTTGGCAATGAACAGTCGATAGTACAGCCCTATTTACAATTACATTCCTAACTGCTGTATTCACATTTTAACAGCATTTCGACAACAACCTCAAAATGTGGCCATTTCACTCAAAAATTACTCCCTCCGCTCAGATATTCTTAACAGCAGATATCAATGTAAGAGCTGCCACAGAATACAAAATACCTATTAACTCCCGCAAAGCTGGCGTCCTACTCTTATTGACCTTATATATTTTTTTATTTACTGCTGTTGATGTCAGTAGTAAAATAGAGTTTTATTTCCCTGAGTAATATTCGCGAAAACTTCAGAAACAAGTCAGTAATATTTTCTTCATTCCAAAGTGTGCGTAGGAAAAGATATGATTGTAGGGATATTGCATACTGAAAATATTTTCCTCATTTTTTACTGATTTCAAAAAAGGAGTATTTTTCTTAAAAACCCGCTCTTCTATATCGCCTTCCTGATCTTTTCTTTTAGCCAATGACAATACCTCTCACTTTTTCTTTAAATTATTAATATCAAAAAATTTATTAAAGATAAAATTATTTTCTGTCCTAGGAAACTTTCACCAATCAAGTCTTTGAAGTAACTACAAAGCCTGTTTCACAGTGCCCTAACGTTAGGTATGATCAGCGTTATATGTCCCTTCATGCGAAATGACGTTCCATATTTGTATTACATATTCATCGGTTAGTATGATTTTTTATGTCTGGTTATTGGCCCTTATAGCAAAAAAATGATTGCTAATCTACGACCAAAATTGCCGTCGTGATAACTAGAGCTGAAAATACAGACACTGTCTGACATAGTAGAGACTTTGTTTGGATACACGAACGAATTCTTTTTTATTACATCACTGTCCTTTGTATTCGTAGATGTAACCATTAATATGATGTCGTTGAGTCTGTGTTAAAACAAAGTATGAATAAAGTTGATTCTTTGAAAATAAAAATGTTATAGACCATATTTTTCACCATAATGCGATGCCAAAGAAAACGCATAGAATTACTCTTATTAGGTCTTCTTGGAATGCCATTTTAAATTTCTTCGAAAGTAAATACCATGAAATGGCGTTTAGATGTAACAAACAAACAAATGACCACAATCTATTTGGTAAACAGTACTAAAGCTTTCCAAATCTTGATTATTTCCTTAACACGAAGGTAATACGTGTAAAATTCGCTTGCACGATGCCCCATATGTGTGTTCGTAATCGAAAGTCACCCGAATACTCGCAAACCCAAATCTACTTCACTTGTCCCAGCTATCCTACTGATTTTGCAAACTTACATAACACTATTCCATTTGAAACTGGTACCTACTACTTTGCAATAAGGTTCAAGTCGTCTGAAACAGAAATTCTGTAGGTCTTACGAGGCGTTCGCCGTGGTAACACTGATTAGGGACGCTCTAAGTCGATCTATCGATTATTATCGAATCAATGGCTGTAGTACTGATTATTTACGCCGTGTGCGCTGAAGCGTTGTCGACAGATACACGTCACGTTCCAAAGTGCCGTCTTGGATGTAATCTAAGTACCTGCTTGGTTGTTTGTAAACCATATCGATACTAATTCTCAGCTATAGACAAATGTTCTATTACTATGGATTTGACTTACTTGAATTCTATTGCAAATCAGAGTAAATAGAAATGCTTTCTTTTTAAAAAAAATAATTAAATATTCTCTTATTATTTACTAATTGACCTACGATGATTCTGAATCGTAATCGTAACAGTAATACACTGTACCTATTTGTTATTTTCAATTTATAGACTGTTGCACAAATCATGGTGTACAAAGGTGGAGGTTAATGCTAAAAGCATTCTTTGCTGGTCAAACTTTTAGGTCATGCAGAGAGATGGCAATGGGTGCAGCAAAAATAGCTAACAGAAAAAAGAAGTAAAAAAGAAACAAATGAGTAATAATCGTAGTTACAAATAAACCTACTTAAATTACTGCAATAGCATTATATTCCAAAACAGTTCTGAAATTCACACAAAATAAATATATTATACTAATATTCAACACATATTGTATAATATGTATAGGCAATCATTATATTTTGAGAAATTGACAGATTTTACTCTTGAATGATAGCTTTGATTTTGGTCCTCCTGACATCTAAGTGAAAAGAGTTCTACAGTCGTGGTTTTGCAGTCACTGTAAACGACTTAGAGACGTTCGCGGAGCGATGAACTAGCGTGCCTAACCGGAGATTGTCGGAGCAAAGAAGAGATCGATCAAAAGTTTGGCATAGGTATTGTGTCGTCACCTTAGTCAGGTGCTGAAATTAGATTGGCACCAAAATAGGAACAATTAGATTCAATAAAGAGTATCATTTTGTAGCTACTCTTTGTACCAACTAGACGAATTGTGATTTTCATCTTAGTAATTAATTGACTTGATTTTTCCAAATTTATCTAGAAGTATATCCTACTATCGACATCGATCCTATCTATCCCATCACTAAAACCAAAGCGCTCAACTGTTCGCATTCAGTTCCCCGCATATCTTGATTGTGATCTCTAACTGTACAGCATTCTGTTAATTTAAGCCCGATCGGATTTATCTAACACCTGGTACCAAAACACTTTCACAAATGACCAAAACTTTATCACTGGAAAAAAGGCTTTGTATTTTATTTAAAAGTATGATTTGAATCGCGTAATTAATTGAATGATTCCCGACGATAATCTCTTGTTGGCAAAGTAAATTTAACAAATTACTGAAATGTTGTCTGTGCTATTTTGTACAATACACAATTAATCAGTCGCCACATTATTGACAGGCCACTAATTGAATTAGTAATTTATTAATGCTAATACTACAAATGCGTAAGTCTGTTTATTTGTATGAGCTCACTAGATCTGATTATTGTCATAGTAATATCGTTGATTGATGATAATTTTGCAGTTTGTGATGTTATTTTGAGGTTATCAATATAATGGATTGCGTCGGTTAGTATTTTTAGATAATTTGCAATAAGACCAAACCTGTGTAGTTTCGTAGTATCAGGCTAACTAACAGTTAACTACTGAACCTAAATTTTAAGACTACTGTATGTTTTAGCTATCTATATCAAATTTGATAATTTTACAAAAAAATATGCCTAGATCAACGATATCACTTGGAACTTTATTCACTAGGTACTAGTATGTTCTATGGTATTTTTGTAACATTTTATTTAACGAGTAGTATCTCGCAGCTTCACCCGAGTAAATATCATATCTCATGAAATATAATAATTTTATTACTGCTTCATAGTGTGAAGTGAAATTAAAAACTGAATATCATAAATTACACTTGTAAAAAGCAACTGTGTTGCAAAATGCAACAGGCTTGCCAATGGGTGGGCCCGGATAGCGTAAGACACACCGTTCGATTCCTTGTTTAACACATTTCCTTTTTACAGGTGCAATTTGTGTTTTTTTTTATAACATGTCATATCCAGCTATGGTGGATATCCCTTAAACAATTTTTGTAGTCTGGCCTGGGCGTTGTACATTTACATTACGTAGGAATTGTGATTTGATTTTGATTGTTGTCACACGGGCACACGGCTTTTCGAGAATATGACAAAAAACTCTGCTGACGCTCACGGATCAAAAGACCGCCGGCTGTTGCATAAACAAAAGCATAAGAAAAGACTATTGATAAACACATCCGTGAGAAATTAATCTTGTATCAGGTATTAATTTATACAATCAACTCGCAATTTATCGCGTGGTATAATCCTATCTTTAAAAATAGTTTCAAGTTTACTACAGTTTGAATAGTGCATCTGAGCCTAAATGATTATTTTCTCGTGTTAAATCACTTACCCAACAAACCACAGGCAGTTCCTTATAATCTATGGCGTGCCATAAAAATAAAGTTTGCATGTAATAAACATTCCTGTACTGGCTAACATTTTAAACGCACAAAATTCTGGCCTAAAATGGGTTCATGCTAATAACGACAGAACCATAGAATAAGCCAACATTTTTCAACACAGATACTAAAAAACAGCCAAGTGCGAGTCGGACTCGCACACTAAGGGTTCCGTCCCAACTTGAACTGAATTAGAGATCTACTTATTTCCACTTAGCCAAAATGCCACAGTATTTTTTAACAGCAAATATTACTTTGTTTTTTTTAGTATTTGTATGAATAACAAAGTTATATTTGCGTTCAAACCAATTTTCGTCAAAAAGTGTTTGTTAAGATCTACAATATGTATTTTTTCAAAATTTACACTTGCTTAGTTTAAAAGCGAGATGCGGGGAGGGGACGCCTATTTTACCACTTTGGAAGCGTCTTTCTCCCAAACGTTAGACTTTTAGAGAAAAATATTCTATGAACCTCGATGTTATTTTTAAAGACCTATCCATAGACACCCTACACGCATAGGTTTGATAAAAAAATAGGTTTTAATGTATGGGATACCCTTTTAATATCATTATTTTTTATTTTTTGAATGAGAATCGTAAAGCGGTTAATAGGATACATCTACCGACTATGTTGAACTGTGTAATACTAATAGTTTCAGAATATAGTGGCTGTGTAATACGGACGGACAGACAGATTGACAGACAGACTTGACAAAACTATAAGGGTTCCGGTTTTTGCCATTCGGCTACGGAACCCTAAAAAGATACAAAAAAATATATTTCTAAACAACATTAATACATTGTATGTAGTGTGTGTATTTTTTGATCAGTGCAGATGCTTTCCCTGTTTATGCTGCTAAGAATTCACGTAAGTGTCATTTTGTTCTTAGTGTATATTGTGCTTTTCTTATTTTTACCTGTGTACTGCTTGAAATAAGGATCAGTAGGAAGGTACTAATGTCTTTAAGTCAATCAACAGATTACTTGACTTATATTTTGCGCATTGACAAATTATAAGGTTAACAAAAAAAACTTATTAAATATGTTTCTATGGCTAAATAAAATATTTCCTTTACCTTATTTTTTACCGTTTTAACGTGTTGACACATAAAGACATATTTAAGTTTTCGATCACTTTGAAAAATCAAAATATTATTTGATACGGTAATTGATATTATATTTTTTTGTTATTATAATGTTTGACCCGAATTATATACAAAAAAATCAAATATTTTTTTTAAACAGGGACATTAAAAAAATAAATCATTTTATGTTAGTGATCTCAAACTTTTTTTGATACGTGTACTATACAGTGATTACTTTCTGGGTTTTTTTCGTTCGCCTTTTAAAGCTCGTAAAGTTTAAACCCCTAGCAGGACTGCAGCGCCCCCACACCTAAATCTCATTAAGCCGATCACATAAATTTTATTTGGACCCAAGTGGATTACGGATAGACTCATTAAGTTGTTTAGATAATTCTGATAGTGCGGCTCTATGGATTTTACTGTTCGAAGATATCTTGCCTCGGAGGAGAACCTTAGAATGCGGAGGGGTTAAAGAACGTCTTTATTGTAGATAACATCTTTTGTTTCAAGGGAGGGAGTGCAATTTAATTTTATTATTTCTGTAATCTGTGATTTGTTTCAAAAGTTTCCGACTTTATCTATATTTTCTCTAATGTTTTCATTATTAACTATAAAACTTTAAAGGTATAATATTTAACTAC
The DNA here is from genome assembly GCA_963924145.1 of Pyrausta purpuralis. Taxonomy (NCBI): domain Eukaryota; kingdom Metazoa; phylum Arthropoda; class Insecta; order Lepidoptera; family Crambidae; genus Pyrausta; species Pyrausta purpuralis. The sequence continues at coordinate 19,605,911 of OZ001664.1, forward strand.
CGACAAATAAGCACTAACCAATGAATACGAAATTCATTTTGAATAAATTATCTGATATATATCGGTAACTAGAGTTAATACGGATACTGAAACACGCCGTAAGTTTTTTTATTACTTTATCAGCAGTAAATAAATGTAATAACATAAATTATGATATTACATTTATACGGTACTGCATCTGTAAGTTAAAAATAAATCTGAATCTGTCAAGCGTTGATAATATACTATCACTGTAATGAATAGTGCTTAAAATATTTTAGTTTTGTTTTTAACTAAAACCCAGTACTGAATAGTTTCTGCGGCGCAGTTCCGTGCTGCGGTTCACTGCACAAAGTTGAGAGTGGCGGCTCTCGCCAAATGTCAAGAAGTCTTAGTCGTAGTGCACATTCAGGAATTATGTTTTAATAGGTTTTAAAATTTCAGTAAGAAGCTTATTTTTTTTTTTCGAATAGAATATTTGTTTTTTGTTAAATGTATTGTCAATCATATCATATTTAACTATAATATTGAACGTGATTATCCTTGTTTTCTGTGTTTGTATGATAAAACTGACCTCAACATAGAAAAGGAAAGGAATAAGGCTTTGAGAATCATCGCGCTCTACTGGCTAGATAAAGCTAATTTTGCGCGAACCTGTTTGAACATGTTTATACACCCAAAAAGAAATTTGATTGTAACCGAGTTACTCGGCCGAGTACTCGGTTGGAAAAAAAATTAACCGAGTAAAACTGGGCACTCGTTATTTGGCAAAAGAACTACTCGGCGCATCTTTACTTTACACCTAACAGATTTAACTATAACAAATATCTTAACATATTCATCAAACCCTAAACAAGTTCACCAACTTCACAGCATCACTTGCAAGCTGTGAACCGTACACCAAATGTCAGTTGTTACGTGACATTTTGAACTAAGGGTTATATCACAAAAGACAGATAGATACAGAAGTCAATATACATACATCGCGCACTCAATCAACGCACATTTGCATATAGGAAGAAGCTCATAACCTTCGCCTTGTTTTTTCCGTTTCAGTTCAATCTTGTAAGCATTTAAGTTTTAATTTTCTTTGCTGCGTTTACTTAACTATTGTTAACTTAATTTTTCAATACCAATAAAAATCAAACAAATAGATGCGAGTGCCTCGACCTTTAAGATAGTTCTTTTGTGCATAAGATTGACTGACATCCCTAGCTCAACGGGCAAGAGTGTGAGTCATAAGTAAAGTAAATGCATGAATTTAACTTCTGTTAAATAATAATAATAATAAATCATTTATTTCAGATTTCATCCAATCCATATAATTGTGTTAGTAACAATAACATAATTTAAATAAAAAAAACCTATTTTAGTAAATTACAATTTAAATTGGATTTCATTTATTTATTTGAAAAATAGGTTTTTAGTTCCTTGAGCGTGTAGGTTAACCCAGTGTCTGAACAAGGAACATGAGGGCCTCTTCTTTATGGCCATCAGGATGCTGTTGACGCTCCGCCGGACTCTATTTAGCATTGAAGCCGTGCGCTTCCGAATAATGGCGTAAAAGTCATCAACACCCGCTTGCGCGAACATTGTTGATGCACTACAGAATCTGGGGAGCCCCATCAACATCCTAAAGGCGTTATTATATTGTACGCGGAGAGCGTTATATGATTTCTGCGAATAGCTACACCACAGGCTGCAGCACTGCCGTGTATATCCAAAAGACTGTAAGTCGACTTACAGTGTTTTTGCTTAACAGAGCCCTATCGATTTCTTTTTGCCTGTATAATACCCTTAAGTGACATTATAAATTATTTAACGGTTATTTTAGAAGATATAGCGAACAAAAATACACTGTATTACTTAAAAGTTAGGGTTAAATTTAACAGAAACACTGTAAAGTAGTATACAGTGTTTTAGCAAAATAAATTCGGGGCTTTGCTGGAATGGAAAAATAATACAGTGTTTTGGTACGAGCTGATACATGCACGTTGTTGCTAGCCAACCAGCGTAAGCTGAATTGACAACATGATTGCTATCTCGCTCTTTTCCGCGCGCTTGAAGATTCTCCTGCCTTTTCGGCATGATTATAATGGTTCAGTTTACGTTAGTTGCATGACGCGACACACGTTATCGCCGCTAGTGATCGTAATTTTTGTATACAGGTGTAATTCGCGTAATTAATTGGGTTGAATTGAAGTGATTTCATGGTAATTATAATTAACAATGACTTCTAATCGCAGTAAAATGTTGGTGAGATTATCAAAACAAAATATTCAGCATTACAATAACACAGATTCTGTGACTGTCGTATCCAGTGTATTAAGCGATTGTTTACAAAAAGATACAAAAAATTGCAATGACCACCAGGACGACGAAAGCCGCCTTCATGATAGTTTGGAGTGTAGAAACTGTTTGAGCCCTATTGTTCCGTTAAGCGAGACTCAGCTTGATGAATGCCTATCAGAAACGTTAGGTGAAGGAGTTTACACCCAGTTGATGCCTGCATTGATGTGTGAAAAAACATTGTCGGTTTCCAATATTTCATTGGAAGATGTTCACCGTTCTACTAATACTCCGCATATTAAGTTTGATAGCAGTGTGTGCCAGTCATCTTCAGATTTTGAGCCACTTGATAATTTAGGCACTCAACCAGGAGAACAGATAAGTAAGAATCAAGAATATATTCGTACTACTTCTAATCACAGTTTAAATGGCAATGCTAACGATTTGATTGAAAATAGTGTAGGAAATATTCAATATACAACTGAAGCTGAATCAAGGCAAACCTTTGAACTGACAGATGAAATAAGGCAATCATCTTCTTGTTTAGAACGATCTTTACTACGCCCAGTGTCTCCAAAACCGTCAACTTCGTATTCTCCTATAACCCCTATAGAGACGACTATGATAAATACTGGTATTACAGTACCGGCAAAGGAAAAAAGGCGCATGTCCATCCAAGAAAATATTACAACAGATGAACTTAATTCTGAAGAAACTTGCCAAAAATCAAAAAAGCCGAAACGAAACCGGAATCCAGAAGCTGTTTTAGAGAATCAACGATTAAAACACCCAATGTTGTCACCGTGCTCGTGTAAGAAACAGTGCATTCAAAAAATTACTGAAACTGAAAGACAGTCTATTTGGACTCAATATTGGGCCTTAGAGCGTCAAAGACGCCGAGATTTTTTATCGAGGTCTGTAGAAAAACTGGCCACTGCAAGTACAAAACGAAAAGGTGAATCTCGAAGGCACAATACTCTCATATGGTCGATGAATGATATCAAAGTGTGCAAAACCTTTTTTCTAAGGACCTTGGGATATACAAACGATGAAGCTGTGCAGTCAGTTTTGAAAAATAACTATTTAAGGCGTAATGACAATCCAAAGATAAACGCTACACCGGATCTACGAGGTCGTGGAGAACCATCCAACAAGTTTTCACAAGAATATGAAAGTCGTTTATGCGCATTCATATTACAATATAATCCCATCTCATCACACTATAATTCCAATCATGCACCAAATAGAAAATATTTACCTGTGGGTATAAGCTTTACAACTATTTATAACGATTTTAAAGAGCATTGCGAGAAAAACAATATTAAGACATGTAGTTGGACACATTTTCACGCTATGGTAAAGAAAATGAATTTATCCACGGCTGAATTGTCTCAAGATATTTGCACTAAATGCAGAAACAATAAAATTGCTCATGAAGGACTGCCCCTCCCTTGCAATTGTGATGATTGTATAACGATAGGCCAACACTTGAAAAATAAACAAGATGCCCGACGAGATTTAAATTTAGCTGAAGATCGCAGCAACAACTCAGAAGGCAAGGAAGCAGTTTTTACCGTCGATATGCAAAAAGCTATTTGCATGCCGATTCTAACAACAAAAGAATATTACTTTTCCAGAAAACTTGTTCTTTTCAATGAGTCTTTTGTGCCACCAGGCAAGAACAAAAATGCAACTTGCATCCTGTGGCATGAAGGTGAAAGTGGCAGGAAGGCGTACAACATTGCCAGTACATACATTTACTTTATTAGAAAATATTGCAGAGACCTACCGTTTTTGAACTTCTTTTTAGACAATTGCAATGCCCAAAATAAGAACAAAACTCTTTTTTCCGGACTAGTAAGGGTTGTTAACGATGACAAAACAGTCATTGAAAGGCTAACTTTAGAGTATTTCGAACCAGGGCATACGTTTATGGCTGCAGATGCAGTACATGCAGCTATAACGAAGAAAATAAAAGCATCAGGTGAAGTTTATGACCTGGGAGATTTTGTAGCCAAGATTAAGCAGTCGAGAAAGAACCTGAATGTTGACGTCCTTAAACACAACGACATGATGCTTTTGTCAAATGATTGCAAAATTGCATTTCCAAAAGACTGGAATATACAAAATTTAAAAGTAGTTGAGTTTAGACGAGGAAAACTTTCCCTTTTTGCCAAAAATTGTTACGATGGAAATTTCAAGGAAATACATTTTCTGAAAAAGAAAGTTGAAAGAGACTTAGAGAAGAAAATTAGTGATGGCATAGATCTTATAAATGGAATAGAAAAAGAAAATAAGCCAAGAGGAGTAAGTGAAGTCAAAAAGAAGGAATTATTGGCGCTGGCGAAATGTATGCCACCATCACGACGAATATTTTATGAAGCTCTTGAAGTAACAGATGCACCTGATCTTGATTCAAATATTGATTCTGATTTGTAGTAGCATAGTCTGACTTCGTTGTTACGAAAATTATACAAGATATAACTTTTTTGTTTGAGTTTAGAGGTGATGATTGTTTTTTTGTTTTATTAATACCTCGTGCCATAATGTTGTTGATACTGTCAGCATAGTGTTGTGTTTTTTATGAAGCTTTTATAGAGTCAGATGCACCTGATTTTGATCAGATATAAATAATGCTTATTTGTAATGAAATAGGCAGTTTTTGAAATGTCACCTTTTTTGTTAAATCGTAGAGATTATGATTGGTTTTATTCTTATTGATACCTGTGCCATAATGTTGTTGGCACTGGCAAAATTTATTTTTTATGTAGCTCTTGTCCTAAAGTCAGATGCATCTGATCTTGTGACAAATGTTGATTTTTATTTGTAAAGACTGACTTTTTTTGCAATAATAGGTATCTAAAAGATATACCTTCCATGTTCAAATGTTGAGAAGATAATATTTTTGTTTAATTTTATAGATGCTTCGTGCGATAGTGATTGTTCATTAAACTTTATGATTGGTAATTTGGTTTTCATTAAAAAAAAAACTTTTTTTTAAACATTTATGGTACTTTTCACGCCAATACAGTCTTAGGGCTTTATAAACACTTGCATATAGCACATCGCCAAACACTGTACAAAGCTATACAGTTTTTTGGCTTTTTAGGGCTAGTACTCCAAAATGGCCAATGCCTTGGCAAAACAAGTTATCGGTCATATATTTAAGACGAGTTAACTAATCTGAAAAAAAAATTACATGGCTATGTGGAAGACATATATACCTTACTGTACAATAATAAAAAAATATGAATTTTCGAGTTAACAAACACGATACAAGCCAATAACCTTTATAAACTTGTTTTCTCAAATATCTCAAAAGTGATTTTTAAAAAATACAGTGTATTGGCTTGATAGGGCAGTGCAGGTGTAGAATGTTTGCAAGAATGCCTTGAAAAGGGTGATTTTTACCTCCTTCGTACACCGCGCGAACCTGCGGGCAGGCATATTGCATCGGACAGCTAACGCCCTCCTTTCTCGTTCAATATCGAAATTGTCTGAAAGATTTTCAGTGACAATGTGGCCCAGATATTTAAATTGCGATACCATTCTCAGTTCTGTACCCATTAATGTCACCTGAGGTCCATCCAGAGGTTTTTTAGTATCCGATCTAAAAACCATCATTTCACAAAAATATCGAATGATACATTTTAGGGCAACAAAGACGAAACATGCTTAATACTTGTCGTAGCATTTAAGTTTAGTTGGTATGGAATACTTACGTTCTCGTTCTCCAGGAGTTTGTAGCGACATGGTGATTTAGTCATCATCATGGGCCTTGATCCATATTTACAGATGATTCAATCAGCGTCTATTACAATGTCGTTTATGGCTGTAGAGCCCTATACGCGAACTACAAATACGGTCACACACTTGGCATTAAACTGCATGTTGCCCGGGATCGCAGCATCACTTTCTGATGTATGCCGTCTCAATCGCTTGTCGGCGAGAGACTCAAACCATGCATTTTCGTGTGATGTGCAAGCCTCCCCAAGTAATTTCCTCCATTCAGCGCTTTGATAGTGACTCTGCAACTTACTCAGCTGCTTAAGCAACTTACGGTCGTGTTTGGATGGGTGATTATTCCGACCGTTTAAGTGACGTATATCCATCCTCCAAGCTACAGACGGAACGTTAAAAAACAGTTGGTCCTGGCTAATATCGGTTGATACAGAGGCCCTATGGACGGTATGATAAAATTTGACAGCAAGATTCGTCATTTAACTTTGCAAACACTCACCCACCAATCCGCACTGAGCCGCGTGGTGGACTATTGCTCATAATAAATCGTATTTGAGGTAAGGCCATTGCCCAGCAGTGAGATGTATACAAGCTTTCTTTACTTTTTACTTACAATCGAGGTGCTAGCGATAGGATAGCTACATAATAAGACTAAGACTCCTTACACACTTCGACTTTTAGCATCGATGCAGTAGCGTGTTTTGAAAACGGGCTTGAGCATCGCGACTCACGCAATGAACAGATTTAATTTAGCTTCTGCATCGATACTAACGCATTAGTACCGATGCAGAAGCGCGACTGCATCGATGCTAACGCGTTAGTACTGATGCAGTCGCCGAAATTCAATAAAGTAAAAAGTAAAGACTGCATCGCTGCTAAACGTCGCAGTGTGTATAGGGTCTTTGGTTTATACATATGTTTAATTATAGAACAGAATGTGGCTCTATTGTAAACAAAACCTAACATTTTAGTTATCGAAGTGGGCTTTTATGAACACAAAACCTTATTAACACTGTTTAGTGACATATGCCCATTATTTTATTTGGAAAATGTACCGATATTTACTTGGAAACCTTTGTTCTATTTTGCCAACATGGCACTTAGTAAGATTACGAAGTACCTAATTTTAATTTCGATGATATTTTTATTGTTATTCACAAAACAGTTTTAACTGAGCACCAGTTGTGTGATCGATAGTTAACGTAACTCATGGTTTAATTTTGTTACTAGCGGTTGGATATTTATTGTAGTGCGCGTTTTAAGAAAAAAAACCTGGTCATTAAAATAGTCAGTCTGATATTTGATTTAGGTATTATTTCTTTATAACACACACATTTGTTAACATCCAATCACTTAACCATTAGTTGACTTAAGTATCGATCGCGCAACTAGGCTATATTGTCATATCTTAACTGAATGTGCATATTAAGAGGCAAGACTTAGAGCAATTACATAGATACCTACTTTTTTAATTTTAATATAACATACTTACATTCTTAACCTCCTGCGCAGGTGGCTTGTTGAATTAGTTACCGTGTATTATTTTTTCAAAGGTTATTATTAACGCATAAACACCGAAGCGGTCGCATGCGACCGCATAACAATAGAATATCCATTGTGTCTCGTTTACATATGCTTGAGGTATTAATGACATATGATTAAATGTCATAGAGTAATTATATTTTTGCTTTAATAGTGGTTTGTCACTAAACAAACATAATAATATAGAATATTATATGATATAATTATATTATTAAGTTTAGTAACACACAACTGTAAAAAGCAAAAGTATAATTATAAATGGGCTTCCTTCATATTAACCAATTGGTACATATTTGTAAAAATATTTCCTTCGGTTATTTTGAGAGCAATCACGCAACATTGATAAGGTTATGCAGCGTACGCGTTAAAGAAAGCACTTGCAAAATTCAACAGGCTTGCCAATGTGTCGGTGGCCGAGTGGCATAGGCATACGCCTGGATAACGTAAGACACGGGTTCAATTCCTCGTCTGACACAGTTTTTCAAGTGCATTTTATGTCATAGAATAGTTTCCTTTTTACATATCCAGCAATTTACTATGTTTATATATAAAAAGTGAATAACAAAACTACTCAGTGCGGCAGTGGATTCAAACTTGCGAACTAGCGGTCTGCCAGATGTCAGCCAACGGTACGTGACCGCGTATTTGGCTCACTCGGATAGTTCAACTGTGTTCGCGGAAAAACTGAAATGGAACTACTCAGTAGTATTAAGTAACTAGATAATTTTCGTATTATTAATGTTGTAACCATTAACGTCTGTATTATGAAAACAAGCGTGTGAATATGTTTTTTTGAAACTCTATCCATAGCTACACTATATTTGTCTTGAAATCTGTAAAGTAAATTCAAATTCTGCATTAAACTTTTGTAAATCGGACAAAAATTACACAACTACAAGTCGACTTCGACCAAGATATAATATATGAACTAGAAGAAACGTATAGTTTCACCATGTCCGTCTGGCTGCAGTTCAACGCAGAGACCTGATGTGCTAGAAAATTGTTATTTAGCATGGGTGTGTATTCTAATCATTCCACCAAAATAATAAAAAAATATCACGGCTATGATAAGTGAAAAAAATTACAGAGCTGTAAAACAAAATATTTTTTTCCGTAAATTTTCGCTAAAAATGTTTACCTCCATAATGAAACTTAAACTGTAGTCAAATTTTGGTTTGGATTGTATCTTTAATCTGTAAAAAATCTAAATTGTGATTCAGCGCCATCAAAATTTGTAAGCGTTTTTTTCTCATTATCTTGGAATTTTAAGGGAATCAGTAACTTGGCAATCCTAACCATTTTTTACAGGACATTATTAGGGCTTGAAAATTGCTGAAATACATAGTAGATACGAATTCCTTCGTGTGAGAGTCCGACTCGATTTCGGCTGGTTTTATCTTTGATTATTGATAATGACGTGTCTATTTGCTTAATTCAAAACTTAAAGAACACAGGATTTTAAAAATTGCATAATTTTTGCTGCAAGTGATTATCGGCCAAGCTCTAGTTGCTATCTAGTTCATGTAAGTTACGAAATACCTAGACTACTAGATTCTGGAGCTCTATTTCTTAATCTCTTGCTTGGTTTTGGCGTGTGATTTTCGTTAGAAAACTAATAAAATATCAACGAAAATCACGCGAAACATGGACTAGAGTACTCACTACATTGAGTTTCATTTTTTGACCGACTTCAAAAAAGGAGGAGGTTATCAAGTCAACTGAATGATTTTTTGTATCTATGTTACCTCATATCTCAGTCGTTTGTCGACCGATTCAAAAAATTTTTTCGCCTACCTAGAGGGTATACCTTCTAGTTGGTCCCATTGTTGCCAATTTGGGATCTAATGATGAGATCTTGGTGTAATCGAGGAAAACCCTCAAACTTATGATAGGTAGTTTGTAGCTTCTTAAAGAACAGAGTCATAAGGTGCTACACCCCCTCCCTCCCTCTCTTGTAATCTCTAAAAATGATTTTCTTTTTGGATTCGGTGCCATCACATTGGCCATCAAGCATCAACTATCACAGCACCGACTCCAAATAGAAATTGATTGCATAAAATGGATTTCTTTTCTTTCAATGGTTAAGAGTTTTTTTAAGACTTTTTAGTGCATTTTGGTTTTGAAGTCGGTTTTTACTTTTTTTAAATTAAATCCTTCCTGAGTAGATTGCAACTGATTTTCATTTCAAAATTGAACTTAAATCAATAAATATTACACGCCATCTTGATTCGAAAATTGTGTCACAGATTTGTAAACCGATTTGTACAATATGATGTCTAATTTATTAAATTAAACCCCCTATTAAAAAGACAAATATAATTATTCTTCACGAATATTTATTGACGTATTCTTAATACACAAATAACAAACATTTTGTATATAGCGTTTGGAGTTTTTTCGTTTACAGAAACAAATTTAACTATAACACATAATTATTGCGTAAATTTTATTGGGTTCATACCAAACATTATGTTCATTTATTTTGGTAGCACACTGAGAATGTTTCAAACACTTTCACTTACATTGAGGAGATATAAAGGTATTGATATTTTCAAATTTGCATTACCTTCTTCTGCGGGAACTGTTTTTTCTAATCTATGTAACTGTATCCTCCTTCTTCAATACATTCTCCGTTAATGAGAGTCATGTCTGAAGGACATCCAACCGATTGCACGACAGAAGATGATGTGTTTGCTGCCAATTCGGTGTACTGGTAAGCTGGTGAATTACTTTGATGATCATACGGTTTCGAAAAAACAAGGACCACGGATATAGCGAAGATGGTGATGTAGAATAGTTTCATTGTGACACTGTTTTGCGTCTGATTATATTTACACTTATAGAGCGAGCTACGCTTGGAGTTATAGAGATGACTGACAGTGCTAAAAGAAACTTGATATTTTATTACCAATAGTGTAGGTATTATGAATCATACCAAAAAACTCAGATAATTCGGTGTTTAACTCGTGCAGCGATGGTTCCGTACGAACTTTTGTTAACGGTTTTGTATTTAACGTGATACTACAAAATTATACTTTAAGTCTGATGGCAAATTAAGGAAAAGTTAGGAGTCAAGTCGTACCAAGTAGTCAAAGAAATGCCATGGGATCGAAAAAACTCCACCGCCAAGAGCATTGCTCTTAAATAAGAAGAGAAGAGTCTGATGGCATGTGATATAAATTGATTAATGTCGATTCCAATGAAAATGACTACAATTTTACATGTAAGTGATTTAAAAAAAGACAACTGAATTTTGTAAGCTCTAACGTCTATGTCGCGTAATTTCCATTGATATTTAATTCGCTTTCGAACAAATATCTCACTCTGTATTCAATAAATTATTTTTGACTTTGACAGTCAAAAGTTAAAAAAAATGCGAAGCTCTACCTATAGATGGGTACTAAATAGCCTTGCTGGTTTTTTTGGGTTTTTCACAGCTCCAAATTATTTTCATTTATTTTATTTCAATTCAAATTATACTTACGTGCGTCAGAAAGATAAATAGTCTTGGAACAAATATTATGAACAAACGACTTTTGAAGTAGGTGCGGAACACTAAAAACTGCTATCGAGACGAAATTAGGGGCCAAACCCGAATGACGAAAGTATTGGTAGGGCTGACAGACGTACAAACATTCATTAAGTTCCCGATATCACGATAAGTATCAGCTTAGGTATAGTATTGACTAAATGACAAGAAGAGATCTTTTTTTCATGCAGGAAGACACTAAGAATTAATAAACAGGACGAAAAAGAAGAAAGTCTAGTTGGAACCCTTTCCCCGCATCAGTGGTTTTTTTTAAATGCGTTGCCATAAGCAGAGAAATTTGGACACCAATCACATACATTGTTCCGATACCAAAGTAAGTAGCCAATGCACTTGTGGTTTGGAAATCGGGTACAACGGTATTACCATAACACCCAGACCCGAGACAATATAGAAAAAAAAACTACACTGACCCGACCGGGAATCGAATCCAGGACCTCGGAGCGGTAACGCTTTAAAACCCAACGTGCTTAGCCACTACACCATGGAGGTCGTCATTGTTTCCAATGGACAACATTTTCAAAGACAGACTAAACAGGCTTTTTCTGGGCGAGCTCGCTCCATTGTCGTCTCTGTTTACCACTTCTGGTCTAGTCTGAATAAAAGTGTGCCATTCCATATATAAAAAAATATTTTAGGTAAATTGTATAACTCAATGATTAATTTTGCAAGCGTAGCAACCCTAAATATTGGTATTTTCGAGTTTTTTTGATACTGTCTATTGCTTATCAAAGTTTATTAAAAACTTAGTTACTTACTTTATCTACATAAATAAAGGGGTTATCAGTGACACTGATATTTGCAATCCAAAAGTTATACAACAATGAAAATAAGATGACCATAATTCAGATTACTAAAATATTGTGAAACTTTTATAAATATACTAAAAAAAAACTTTATTGTTGACTTTTAAGGCGTATTCTTACCTACCCGATTACCCATAGAAACAAAAAAAAGGTTTCAAGCAATCGACTAGGTATTTAAAAATATTATCCTACGCTATCCTACATCTCATCTATCGAAAGCATGATTACTAAGCGACCCGTACATTTTCACTTCATTTATTCGGAATAATTTCACTATCTCGACCCGTTCCGTCTACTAAAGTTAATTCAGAAATCCCTTCAAATCTTTAGGGGCTCGAATAAAATTTATTGCGAGCGTTTAATTTGCAAGCGAATTAGAATCAGACGAATTTGCTTTTGACAAGGGTGCATGCGACTGGGATTTGAAACAGGTTTTAGTGATTTGAAAACTTATTTATTTATTCTACTTTAATTGTTTATTTTTGGTATCTTACAATCTGATGCTCTATTTTTCAATCACTTGTCTCAGTATAACGCGTGGTATTCATTGATTAATGCCCAATTTTCGAATGAAACACAATTCAACTCTACACGGGAGAGATTAAAAAAAACATTACATAAATTTTGTTAGTACTCACTTTTGCGTGATTTTCGTTGATTTTTAATATGTTTTCTGAAGAATATCACTCTAAATTCAAGCAAATAATTTGAAAATAGTCTCTGGAGAACCAAAATCTATCATAAATACAATGCTTATGTGACTGACAGCATACTTACTAAATCAGTTGCAACATTCCAGGAACTGGCCGGTTTGAGACTCACAAAGGCGTCCAATAAATAATGTTGATTAACCGCAATTAAATAGAATTAGGGCCAATCCACACGTACCACAACCACACCACATCGCAGCGTCAAAATATGGTTAAGCAGTGGTACGAGTGAATAGTGTCGCTGCAACTTTATTCAGTTGCGTTGTGTTTCCTACAATGTCGATGTGGTTCTCGGTTCTTTATCGACCACTAGTTCGCTGTGTCACTGGCGGTTGCATTGTGGTTGAGATGTCATTGGTATCACACAGGCGGTCAAAAATGACTGCTAAATATGGTACGTGTGAAAAGTCCTATTCTAAATGGGTCTGGGTGTTGTGGTACCACCGTTGTGTCTGATTTCCATAACTCAAGTGCATTAGCTACTTACTTTGGGACCAGAGCAATGTATGTGATTGGTGTCCATTTTTTTTAAATGGCAAAAAACGAAAATAAGGGTTCCGGGTTTTGTCAAGTCTGTCTGTCCGTCCGTATGTCACAGACAGTTTATTCTAAAAATATTAGTTTTACACTAATGAATCTTAGTAGGTGGATGTATCTTGTTAACTGCTTTACGATTCTCATACAAAAAAAATGCAATAATGATATTTAAATCGTCTCCCATCAGCTCCCATACATGAAACTAAAACAGAAAAAAGTAGGGTGTCTATGGACAGGTCTTAAAATGAAATCGAGATTTCTAAAACTATTTTCTCTTAACATATAACGTTTGAGAGATAAAAGCTTCCAACGTAGAAACTTTTAAACTAGGCAGGTGTAAATATTAAAAAAAAATACATGACGAAGGTATTGACAAAGACTTCAACGAAAATTGGTTTAAACGAGATCTAACTAGTAGTTTTTGAGATATAGCATATTTGCAACAACCGAAAACATAACTTTGTTCTTCATACAAACACTATGAAAAACAATTATATTTGCTGTCAACAAAATATTGTGGTATTTTGGCTAAGTGGAAGTAAGTGAATCTCTAATTCAACTACAGTTGGCACGGAACTCTTAGTGTGCGAGTCGAACTCGCACTTGGCCGTTTTTTTTTTTAAATACAAACTATACTCCTGACGACGTGGTTGTGGTGTGCGATAAGTGTGGGTAGGCCCTTAGGCAATTCTAGCTACTTGGATCCAAGTGTCAAAGGAGATTGTGCATTGAAGTATGGAATTTCGTTTCAGATTGTATCATGATGTACCTCCATGAAACCTACCTCATTTTGTAGGGTTTTAAACGAACAATTAATTACACAAAACAATAAATCTCAAATTCGCCAGATTTGTGAACAGCAGCTTCACGAAATTTATTAGTTAGGTTAGGTTATTTTTGACAAATAGAATTATACGAACGAGCTCCGTATTATCGAATCTATAATAAATGCGATCAGATCACGCTTTACTTCGTTTCCTTCTTTGTCTACATTGTTTTCTTTGATTGCACACAATATTATGATGATTTCAACACAAAATTACAATAAATGACTTAACCTTTTTTTTACTCTTGGTGTTGCCCGACACATTATTTTAAAGATTGAAATAATTGATCATCGTTTAAGGTTTTTGTAATCGAATATCATCCGAAACAATATCATTTTTTTATTAATTAATAAAGCAAATAAACTTACTGATAGGCAGACGGTGAGTATTTACCGACTAAATACTCAAATCGAGTAAATACTGTTTATCTATCTGTTTTTACTGCAGAAAATACCTTAAGCAGACAGTTAATATTTCTTCGATAGTTACGTTTTAATACAAGATTTTATAATTCTTAATGCATAAACTGTGTTAAATGAACTTTCGATATTTTTTTATGGGTCTCGGGTCCGTATTTGGGATCTGATGATGTAGTCTGTATCTAATTAAACAATGCTGCACCCTTATCAGCTTGGGTTCGTTCGATTCGTCTTGAGACCTTAGATATCATCTCGAACCGACCAGAGTCCTTGTCAAAACAATTCAAACAAGCCCAAACTCGATGATGTTGTGCCGTTTTATTGCAGATTTCCCATGGTTACCTACCAGCATCATCATCAGACCCTGAATATGAGCTAGAGTCAATTTCAAACATATTAGCATTGTAGCTAATTCTTCATTCTTCGGTTTCTATTGCCTTTATATCTATTATAGTGAATCGAAATTCGCCAGAATCGATTAACGCCAGGGGATGGACAGATGACCGGCTTCCTCCATCCTTATTCACTGGCAACATTGGAAAAGTTAGAAAAAGGGTTTTTGGCATAGCAAGCAAGTAATAAAATGACTTCCTAATTAATTAGCAATTTTATACCCGGCGAAGTTATTGCTTGATATTTTAAACAAGTTTTAGTAAAAAAAAAACTTAATTTTTGATACTAAATTTATTATGGTACAAAGTGAAACCATGTTTGCGCATTCTCCTTTAGTTAATATGAGATTTAACTTATACCTGTTTTATGCGTTGCCATAAGCAGAGAAAAAAATATCATATTTGTTTGGACTTCATGTTTCATTCACAATTTGCGCCATAGACGCTATATTAGCTTTGTGCCATCATCATCATTATCAGCCAAAGGACGTCTACTGCTGAACATAGGCCTCCCCCACGGCTTTCCACAGCGACCGATCACTAGCGGTTTGCATCCAGTTTGATCCTGCGATCTTTATAAGGTCGTCTGTCCAGCTTGTTGGTGGACGTCCCACGCTGCGTCTCTCTGTTTTGTGCCGCTGCAGTGGAAAAATAATGAACTAAATTTCAATAATTTTGGCTGGATCAAGTTAGACATATTCAAAGGGCTAACTTTCAATACGCCAAGTTGTTAAAACGTTGAGCGTTACGTGAAACAAGATAATTGGATTCGGTTCCAGTTAAAAAAAATACTTTTTATTACAAGTTAAATATTAATTACAAATGATTCTAAAAACTAAGCACAAGTCACGCGACTTGTGTGATATTGTGAAGTTGTGGAGTAGATATGTCTTCGTTTACTGGACGCAGCCGGCTTTTATACTACTTGGTGGCCAACGCCTTGCTATTGTTTGTTAGATATTCTTTCGTAGAAGTCCATGGGTTGATCGCAACCCGAACCACGGAGTGTGGGAACGACTCATTGTTGAGGTAACTGTCAACATCATTTCTTGGTAACAAGCTAATTATATTTTTATAATGTCCTACGCTGTGGGTGGGTTGACTCGTGTCAAATTAATCGTCGGCCTAGTTATTTGTTTGAATGCCGGCGTTTAATTAACTGTCTAGGCTATCAATTAACTGGCTGACTAAACCAATGGAATTCTCGACATAGTTCCCAGTTCACCAGGTGGCCCTCGAAAATTGTTGTATTTTTTTATGATATCGTTCCGTGTGAACTAAGTCTGTATGAACTAGCATCTGATTATTTTTCTTCTCACAGAATTACACATTTATAAGTGTTGGCTCCCTAATCAGATGTAGTCAGTTATTATCATATATTTTTTAAACAGGAAATCTAATCCCAAACGTTCCATTGTTGATTTATTTCAATTGGAAGATTAGAAGTTAATCCTCCAATTGTCGTCAATAATGTTACTTAAATGTATTATGCACCTATGGTAAATAGAGGGCTTATTTTGAGTTAGGAAAGGCGTGGTATTTTACTAATGGCCGATTTCTCAATGATCAGATAAAACTTATCAGACTGATAAATTATGAAGCAGCAGATTTTAAAAAATGGCAGGTACCTATGATTGCTGACCATTAGGTGAAGTTTTAAATTTAGCCATATTGTATTTTATTTGACGAATATTTCATATCTGACTATTGAAAAATCAACCCTAAGTGGAAGTAAGTGGATTCCCTTATTTAGTTACTGTTGGCACGGAACCCTCAGTGCGCGAGTCCGACTCACACTTGGCCGGTTTTTTTGATTATTTTGTATAACAAAATTATGTCTGTTGTGATGTGTGTGTCAAATTGTTCATAGGGTTTGAAATGAAACTCGATTCGTACAAAAAATTACAGCGTATTTTCATTATCCATACAAAATCACCTTGTCAAAATACTTTATACAATGTTTTACACAATTATAAACATAGATGGCGTTGCGATACGGAACAGATAGCGGCATGAGCATGTTCATTACGTTAATAGCAAAATGGCGGCATTCTGAGGAGCAATTTTCCTTATCTTTGTCATTGTAATTGCGAAAACTGGCGGTGTTATTTTGATCTACATTTTTGAGAGAGGTTTGAAAATACGCCTCATTTCCTTAAATAAAGAGTGACAGTTAAGGAAGCTTACAAAAAGATTCTTGTTAATATAACATACTATAAGGCTAGGCGCGCACTAATAGCCTTTTGTCACGGTGACATGTTTCTTTTCTCATTTTCTAGCACTCAAAAAAGAAGATCTAGTACTGTAACTTTGTGTCAGGGTATATAGACCACTAACCAATTAATCTACCTAAATGGACACTCATGGATTGTGCGTCTACTATTTTATAAATGAGGAAAGAAACATGTCACCGTCACAAAAAGTCATTAGTGCGCGCCTAACCTTATTATAATTATTTTTTAATCATTTAGTCTAACAAAGGCTATTTGAATTACATTCTGTGTACTTTGTAAATGAAAATATATAGATAAAACTAAATTTATTACACAATACACAATTCAAGCTATGGAATCACTTTCAAACTGTTTGTGTCGGATAGTGGTGGATTGGTCATAACTGTTTTTTTAAGCAATTGATTCTATACAATTTTGATAAATGAAGTCGCTTCATTTATAAGGTAACGAAATAGACACATATTTGACAATATGAAAAAATAATAACGTTAATAATACATTTTATATTTAAGCACGTAAAATTGAGAAGTATTTGCCTCTAGAGTTGTAAAACTTTATATGTCTTTTACTGTAAGCTAAAAATTTGTTTATTTATGAAAAAAAAATACGCTCCATTTAATAGTTATTGCAAGCAAACGTTTATAAAATAAAAACGTTCTTTCGGCCAAGAATAAAACTTCTTTTAAAGGGTCCGTTAAAAATGTCCAAGTAAGTTTTGGTAAGCGTTATACCAGATCCTCATTAGAAATGATGTTCTTTATAAATGAGTAATTAGGTAGTGCTCTTTTTCACACACAGGCCCTAAGAGCGATTTCACATTTAGCAGCGTGACAGTCTCGCGACAGTAGTGCTGCTGATATTTTTATACATGAACGGGAGCAGCGGCGTGCGACAACCGCGCGGCAGCAGCGCCGCTGTTTTTGTGTATGGGCATCCGCTGTTGTCGCTCTATTGTGGAGCCGTACTTATTAGAATTCATATTTATTTTACAATTTAATGATAGAAAATATATAAATGATTAAGTTGTATAATGTACAGTGGCCAGCACATCGAGCTACCCACTTTTGTTACAAACTAGCCCTTATTACAAGTGAATAAGATACCACAGTGTTTACCTTGACGTGCTGTTGTCCGTACAAAGGTACAAGTTGATAGTTACTTCGTGATGATTTACTTTAATCCTGATATGACTATAATACTCGTATAAGTCATGTCTGTGACATGCCATGTTGTTGGTTTAGTGCTTAGCTCGCTCGTTGCTACCCAAGAGGTCTCGGGTTCTAATCCCGGGTCGCAATTTGGTACTGGATTTTTCTGTCTTGAAAATACTCGGTAACAGCTCGGAGTCAGGAAGTTGGGGTTAATGACACACCGTGCCGCGAAAAGCACGTTAAGCCGTGTTGGTCCTGGGCCTGATCTCTCATCTGGTCATGTCAGACTGCCTTCTCACCGAATTAATAAGGGTGAAGGAACAGAAAATGCAATTGCGTTTTACACACTTCTGGGTACTATAATAATTATCTCCTGCATACCTGGTCCATCAGACACCATTATGCCTCTTTACAGAGATGTCTGTAAAGAGGCATAATGGCGCCCATAACCGAAAATCGATCGGTACGAGAATATTATACTCGTAAGTCATATAGGGTACAATGTTCATTCGTGTGTGACGTATCAAATAAATTTACCTAAATGCCAACACTCACGCCGCATGCCAAATGAACGAAATCGACTTAACGCTATGATTCGAAATCGAATAAAACGAATCAAATTTACATTTACAAATCTACTTAACATTAAATCCGGTAATTTACAACATTCATATTGGTGAATACAATCACATTACTGTTTGAATAAATGTTTTAGTGCTCATAGAATTAATCCCGTAATATAATCGTGACTTAGAAGGGACTTAGTCTGTATCTCACTTAAATTAATGACTAGATTATCTTAATTGACTTAAATTATCTAAGTAAAGAAAAAGGCAAAACAACCACTCCATAATACGATGGTAGATTTCAAAGTCAGTCTGTACGCTGTGTTTGGTTCGTGAAATCTGAATATTTTCATTTCGTTTTGTATTGGTATCACTGGATCTACAATAAAAGGTGGTGCTTCTGTGGTTGATTTGGTTTCTCTCGGGCACGGGAGGTTTTCTGGTGGTATTTTCAGTACGACTCTCTTGACTGGTTTTTTGGGTAAATTGGGGTCTTTGTTAAGTTCTTCGGGTATTGTTTTCTTTTCTGTGACATTCATTTTCTCGTTGAGCGTCTCGATCGTTATTCCGGCGTGAAGGATTTCCTGATTGTAATCTATTTTGTTTTCTGTGACGTCAGGCATCTTGTTGTAGGCAGAACTAACTATAGGCGGATCCATTTTGCAGGTGACGCCGTCTAGAGAGGTTTTCGTGTTTGGGCTATTCGTCTCGTTGCGGAGATAGTGCATCCATTTTAGACGGCAGTCGCAGACGAAGTTGTTTTCTGTGAAAATAAAAATGAAAATTTAAGTTTTGGTATTTAAAAAATATATGACGATAACGCTTATGCTAAGATTCTGCAATTGAATTTAATGCGATGTCAATTTCGATAAATGTAACTCCATTTTAAAGATATTTATGAAAATCTTAACCATACAAAACTGAAGTAGTAGTAAGTTCATTTTGTTTGAATATATTTACTAATATTTGCAGGACTGCGAAAAAACGTTAAGCTTGAGATACATATTAAAATGTATCCCAAATAAGTGGATTAAACATTACTTTTCGCTTCTGTCTGCGCCTTTCTACGTCTTAGAACCCCGAAGGAATCATAAAAGAACAAACTTCCTAAGTGTGTTAAAGTTAATAATAACGTCTCTGTTTCCACTCATTTAATATTCAACGTACAAGTTTATGAAACTTTACGTGATACGGTATTAAATATTCATTATTACCTTCGAGTAGCAAATTGCTGTTTTGCGGCTTCAAGTTGTCCAATATGGGTTTGATGTTGTCGAAAGTTAATGCGTGTAGCTCGTTGGATCGTAGATCGAGGGAACTCAGCCCTCTCACACCCTCGAAGAGACTTGCGGGTAATGCACTCAGTTTATTATCATCTAGGGACAACTTTCGGAGTTGAGACAACCCATCGAAAGCCCTCTCAGAAATGTACTTCAGGTCATTCTTCCCCAGCAACAGTTCTTGCAAATTCCACAACTCCGCAAACGTATACTCGGTAAGATTGTAAATGCGGTTTCGACGCAGATCCAATTTCCGTAAGTTGGCCAATCCATCAAACGTGCGACGTCTCAAATGGATTATGTTGTTTTTATTCAAGTCCAATTCCAGTAGATTGAACGTGTGCAAGAACGCTCCGTCTCGGATCGACGATATGTTATTCTTTGTGAACACTAGTTTGTGCAGCTTCGGCAAATCATAAAATGCTTCTGTGCCGATTTCCAAAATCATATTGTCTTCGAGATTGATTAATGTTATGTTTGGAAGATGTGCAAATGCGTATTGATGTAAGTTTTCTATTTGATTTTGTGAGAGCGTAACATCGGTTAGGTTTGTAAGATTAGCAAATGCGTATGGTGTAACGTCAATTATATTGCCATAACGAATGTTGATAGATTTTAGATTCTTAAGGAAGTGCAGAGCCTTTGTGGGGACGTATCCCAATGCACCGTCGACGCGAACATTAAAAGACAAAGTTTGCAAAGTTGATTGTGACGCAAAACTTTGCCAGATGAGGTCGTCCCGAGGAATTCCGCCGTTGAATACCCAGCATTCCGCTTTGGTTGCATTCCTCGGTTCTCTAGTGTTCTCGCAATAGCAGTGAACTTTTGATTCGCGGTCGCTGACGTCACAGATATTCTTCTGGAACCCCCCACTCTTTTCTTTGGGCTTCCGTTTGTTGTTGTCTTTTGCTTGCACGTTAATTGACATTTCGTTAACAAGAGCGAAAGTGATCAGGACGTAGATTATCCCCGCGATCCGCCTCTCCATTTTCGTTTAGTCTGAAACAACGAAAGTCATTAAGTTAAAACGACGAATTAGATTACGGCATGTTCCTTCGTTGTAGGATTTGGCTGATCGAAGTTGGAAAATTAACGACGCTGAGTATGAAAATTATTAGTATTTTATGTGCGTTAAAAGCTTTTTAGGCTAATTTTGATTACTCGCTGCCTCGTCGCTGCCTGGTTGTTAAATATTTTGAAAGCGGTAATTATTAATCTCATGTGTTGTTGTAAGGCACATGATGAGAATTTATTCACAAAAGTTTAATCGTCACGCTTTTACATTGATTAATATAACGAATCGTAAATAAAGGCACCAGCACATAAAAAATAGGTCATTTTTAGGGTGCCGATTGGCGAAAAGCTGAACTCTTATAGTTTTTTCAAGTCTGTCTGTCTGTCTGTCTGAACAGAATACATCTGTCTATTTTATAGAAAGATGTATTCTGTTAACCACTTTACGATCCTTATATAAAAAAATAAAATATAATTATATTTAAGGGGGGACCCATACATGTATCTAATACCGAATATATTTTTTTAGTCAAACCTATAGGTGTGTCGGGTGTCTATGGATAGGTCTTTTAAAATAACGTAGAGGTTCCTTAAAAACCATTTTATTTTAAATTTAAAATCAAAATTTAACGTTTGATAGATAGACGCTTCCAAAGTGGTAAAATGGGCGTCCCACCCCCTTCTTACTTCTTAACTAAACGAGTTTAAATGTAGAAAAATAATCTGTAATGTAGAGCTTAACAAATACTTTCAACGAAAATTGGTTTAGACGGAAGCAAACTAGTAGTTTAAGAGATATAGTACATTTTCAACAAACTCAAACATAACTTTATTTTTCATACAAACACTATGAAAAACAAATTCATATTTGCTGTCAACTAAATATTGGGGTATTATAGCTAAGTGGAAGTAAGAGGATTCCCTAATTCAGTCAAAGTTGGCACGGAGCCCTCAGTGCGCGAGTCCGACTTGCGCTTGGCCGGTTTTTTTTTTAAACTAACCCCGTTACTTATAAACATTGAATATCGTGAGAATAGTTACACCATGTTTTGGGGGCCGTCCATTAATCACGTGAGGTCGTTTTTCTTATTTTTTGACACCCCCCCCCCCTCCTCCCTGGTGATATTTGGTGAGGTTTGGGACTACCCCCTCCCCCTGGATCACGTGTATTTTTTTGGAAGTCTATGTAAAGGCTATTTTTGACTGGAAAAAAATATTAAAAAATGGTGATTCGAAAAACATTATAATGTATTTGCAATAAAATTAATGAATAATTAATTAATGTTGTTCTCGTCCCACGGAGTTGCAAGACTTTCATTTAAGGTTACAACTGGTAAAGCTTTTTCTTCACTGGCAGTTGTTATTGGCAAAGAGGTTTGTGACAACAAATCTGTGACATCAAAATTTCGGTTCAGAAATAGCGCTTTTTGACAAAAATTAAATAAAATTAATACACGTGATGTCTAACGAGACCCCCCCTCCCCCCTCGTGATGTTTAGTGATGTTTTCCGTACCCCCTCCCCCCCCCTTTTGAGCCTCACGTGATTAATGGACGGCCCCTTGTCTCATTATTTTATCTTATAATTTTGTAATGCAAGTTATCAGAAAGTGACAAAACATAGTACCTATAACTATTGTATTGGTCTGGGTGTTTTCTATGTATATCATGTATGTATTTACAAAAAAAAAGTATTTAAGTATTATATCCGTTGTCTGGCACCCATAACACAAGCTTTGAGTAGCTTAATTTGGGGCTAGATGGCGATGTGTGGGAATGTCCAAAGGATATTTATTATTATTATTTATAATTATTATTTATTATTATTATTTATTATTCTTACGTTATTCAACGGATAACAGAGAAAAATATACATTTATTATGCAAGCACTTTTGTTTTCAAATGCTTCCTTTATTTCTTTGTTCATTTCAGTTGAACCGTTTCTCAGACAAGATAAATAGTGTGCCATTTGTATGATTTCTTAATGACTTTTCATCGGTTTAATGCTTCAACACCCGAGCGGTTGCAGGCAACCGCATAACAATAGAATTTGCATTGTGTCTCGTTCACATACGCTTGAGGGATTAAGAACACTTTCTGTTACAATTATTTCATTCTTATAGTTTTTATTTAAACAGCTAAAATCGATACGTTTTGTCCACCAACTAATGAGACCTAGGTGGTTTTGTGATAAGAGATTGATAAAAATATGTGGCTGGCAAACAGCACTAGCCAGTATTACACTAACAAATTATATCACATCTTATGAGCAATAAATATGAGCAACACCTACACGTTTCCTTTCAATACACCGTCGCTAGGTTTGTGCAATATGCGGAACTATCGACATAAAGGCGGCAAAAAAGGCAATGAAATACATAATTAAACTAGGCGGAGGCCTTAAAATATTGTGCAATTGGTCTAACTCCATGATAATTAATCTGTACAAAATGTACCATAAACTATCCATAGATCAATTCTCTGCATTGCTCAAATACGACATTACGCCAACATTATAGCTGTCCCAATCGTTTAGAAACAATATCTGACAAACTGTACTCCATACTGTTAAATGTTTTCAATACAATTCAAACTTCCATCATTTTTATACTTTATTCTTACGTTTTATCAAAATATTAATATTACTTTATTTAGTAAAGTATTCTTGTTTTTATAAAATGAAATAAAAAAACAACTAAGACTCGAACCCGTAACGTTTGGCTAACCGGGCCAACCCTCTTTTTAATCGAGCTACTTTTGGTTGCTGCAACTCGCAATTTCGTTTTCTTAATTCATCTCATAGTTAATCAAAAATGTTTCTGTAAGTGTTAGAGACATTATAAACCAATGCTGTTATTTAAATCGACTACTGCTTTTGAGAGGAGGTGCTGGCGAAAGATGCTGGGGATACTATTGACTACATTTCGCATAAACGATTCCATCCTTCAAGAGCTCGGTATAAAAATCAGGCTTTCGACCACCTGCCTTTGAAGGATTCTAGAGTTTTTTGGCCACATTGAGAGGAAAGATAGACACAACCTCGAATAGTTAATAGTTACCGGCAAGATAGATTGCAAAAGACCGAGAAGACGCAGCCCAAGTAGATGGTCCGATCAGATTTACACTGCGGTGGATGCGAATCTGTACGCCGCTCTCCACGACGCAAAGGACAGGAACAGATGGAAGACCATCATCAAAAGCAAACTCAGAAAGGGGTGTCGTAACGACTCTCAGAAATTAGGGGTACTGTTATGAGGTGGGTCAGGTGGGTCTTTTTAAAAAAACTATTTATTAAACCCACACTTATTTATTAATTAAAACCCAATAATAAACTGAAATTAATTTGTCGAAATAAGAAGTGACGCGCGCGACGGTCCAATCCCAACTTAACTTGTTAATACACTGATCGTAAACGAAAACTAGGGCTTCGATTGCATTGACATCAATGCAATTGAAGTCTCGTGTCATCATTTTTATTTTTAATATCTGGCCATGTGATTTCCAATATAACAGTATGATGCGAGGAGGAGGACTGCGACTAAGCTTATTGGTTTGTTGAGCTTGTCGAAATAGCAGAAACTATCAATATTTATTAAAATAAAATTAAAACCATCGATAGTTTACTAACTCTAACCTTAGCAACATTTTTGGTATAGTATTTGGAAATCATTGGGATCACGTGGGCGTTCTTTGATACATTTGAAAACATGAAGGACGTGGTATGTCTTCAACGGGATTTATTTTTCTGAAAATAGAATCAGTTTTTGTGTGATTTGGAAACTTACATGTAGACAGTTGCTTTAATTATGTTGTTGTTCTTTAATTAAAAATATGGTTAGGTAGACACATCTTTACCAATTTTTTCAATGGTAAATAAATAACAATAATATGCGCCAGACAACACTTTCAATGTTACAGTTATCGTGGTTTTGAATTAAGGAATTATCTTCCTTATGTTACGAATACTAGCCCACAATTATGACGGGTCCTCTCCCATAATTTCTTAAATAAATATGTATATAAACAACCATGACTTAGGTACAAATATTCGTGCTTATCACACATACACGATGGATAGACGACCTTATAAAGATCGTAGGATCAAACTCGATGCAGACCGCTAGTGATCGGTTGCTGTGGAAAGCCGTGGGGGAGGCCTATGTTCAGCAGTGAACGTCCTTTGGCCGATAAAGATAATGATGATGATGATCACATAAATATTTGCCCTTTACGTGATTCGAACCCATGACAGCCGGCGTAATAGTCAGGAACTCTTCCACCAAACGCGTGGTCAAGATAAACACATCGTTACTAATATTTTCACTTTTGCTTTTACCAAATTATTATTTTTTGATGATTATGATAAATGATAATGATCATCGATTCTTATTCCTATAAAGAGTTTAAAGGCCTCGCCGGTTCAGACAATTTCCTTTCCCCTGCCACAGAAACATGTTTTGAACAGAAATCCATATAATTTACGCCTTTAATTATTCCCATCTCATTAAGATTATGCGACCACAGTCGACGCATCAAAGGGAAGGCATATATTGTGTTTAGAACGAGCTCGTCATTTATTTACTGAGTAATCAACGGTTTATTTACAAACAACTTAACGCGTTCCAAAATTGAATGGAGAATACGGTTACAGGTTTGTGATGTGATACGAATGATAGTTTGGGTAGTAGGTAGGTTAGACCCTTTCTTATTACACTCACGAGGGAAATCCGAAATAGATATTGTCTGGTTTTCTATTTAAGTCACTCTGACCGACGTCAAACTAACTACATTCATAACAATTTCTTTAATAACATGGTTGGTAAAGTAATAAATGCTATGGTGCCAAAGGAAGAAATTAAGTCTGATGTAGACGCTTATGGATCAAAAGGCCGCCGGCGGTTGCATAAAAATTGTCGAAATAGATATTGTCTGATTTTCTATTTAAGTCCCTCTGACCGACGTCAAACTACATTCATAACAATTTCCTTAATTACATGGTTGATAAAGTAATAAATGCTATGGTGCCAAAGGAAGAAATTAAGTCTGATGTAGACGCTTATGGATCAAAAGGCCGCCGGCGGTCGCATAAACAAAAGCATAACAAAAGGCTGTTAATAAACACATCCGTGAGGAAAAAGGTGACTGTTACTTTTCAGCACAATTGAACAATCATTTAGAAACTAATGGAGATTGCAGAGGACTTGGTGGGAAGACAGAAAAGTTAAGAGAGTCTTCATTTCCTAGGCGTCTTAAAATCGTTGATATTAAAAATAATAATAAAATTAAACGTGATTAAATTATCTTTGTACTTTGGAGGTGCTCGTGGCGCAGTGGTAGCAGCGCATTGGTAGAGATTCCAAAGTGAAGCAACCTACGGCGCGGTCGTGTTTTGATCATTCCGACCATATAAGTGACGTACATCACGAGCATCTCCGTGCTTAGGAAGGCACGTTAAGCCGTTGGTCCCGGCTAATATCAGTCGATACTAGTCGTTAACCCTAGTCAGAGGCCTTATGGGCGGCTTGATAACATCTGACAGCAGGGTTAGCCGCTTTTCTTGCAAACACCCCTCCACCAACCCGCACTGAGCCCGCGTGGTGGAGTATGGCTCAAACTACCTCATAGTTAAGGTAAGGCCTTTGCCCAGCAGTGGGATGTTACGGCCTAACTATACTTTTTAAATTAACTTTGTGGGAATACTTACTAAATGATCAAAATAATCACTCAACTATTTATTACGGATTTTTTATCTTTGTCTAAAAAAAGATCTTGAAAACTAGACATCGTAAAAGGCTTTACACACTGAGCTATGTCTAACAATGGCTCACAAAGACTATCAAAAGTGAAACGAATCACGCCTCATTTCACAATTCACCGTAATTCAATCTTGTCTGCCCCTATCGACTCTTCACCGAACAAAATGGGTCCATTTGACCCGATCTGACAATTTAGGATGAGCGCTCATATGTCTGAGTTGAATTGACCGGTAAAAAAAGAAAATACGTAAAAAACAAGTAGGTTTATTGTTAGATTTTTTTCGAGTTAAAAGTCAGTATGAGAATCACTAATGCTTTTGAAATTTTCATGGAGTGGAGGCGGATATATATTTATATAAAATTTGCGGTTATAAAACTATAATACGTCCATATCAGCTTAGTAAACTCGGTAAGATGTACGCTCAAGTTTAACCCTACAAGTGGACAATCAATTCCCATAACGTATAAAACATAATATAAAACATAATATAAAACATAATATCTCACGGTCTTCCTTTAAACAGCCTCGAGTGAGGCGACAACTTGAGACAATATAGCGGGGAAAGGAAAATAAGAGTTTTAGAGTTCCGTCGAGATCGAAAACAAATAATTAATAAACGGCTTAACCTAGTCAGAACAATTACGAATTATGAATATCACATAAAATTCAAGATTTTGAACAGTGTATCTGTATCTTTAACCTGTATTTTTTTCATGATACAAAAATCTTAAACTTTGAGAAAATCATTTATAAGAATTGCAGAATGAATTGAATTGTTATAAAAGTACAAAATATTTGAAAACGTATCAGATAGTTATACTAAATGTTTATTATTATAACACCAAGTTCAACAAGTCAACAAACCTACCGTTGCCTTAGAGCGTTTTCACACTTAGGCGACTTTAGCAGCGCTACGGTCGCGCGGCAGTCGCGCTGCTGTCAATTTCATACATAAAATGACAGCAGTATGCCCTTTACATTAGGGAGACGCGCTGCTGTCGCTCTAATGTGAAGGCTCACTAAGATCGCTTTCATACTTAGGCGTTTTTAGCAGCGCGACGGTCGCGCGGCAGTTGCGCTGCTGTCAATTTCATACATAAAATGACAGCAGTAAGCCCTTCACATTAGGGAGACGCGCTGCTGTCGCTCTAATGTGAAGGCAAACTTATTTAATTGAGGCAAGGAGGCGATGACGCTGGCTTGCGTTGCCGCGATAGATAGTGTTCAGATATACATTGAACACTTCATCAGCTACTTATAGGTATGAAGCAACTGCAAGAAAATGCAATGTGGTGCATCTCGCGACAAAACACTAGTAACGAATTATTAATGTGGGTGTTGAGTAAAAGCAGTATAAATGGAATGTAAATTTGTAAATAAAAGCTTTTCACTCAGAGCATTGATTAATCATAGCTCCCTGGTAACGTATTTCCGCTCACTATGGCAAAGACACCATAAGCCATCAACTGTGATCAGTCTGGTAGGTTTGCTGGACTAGCAGTGAGAAATCCAACCCTTCACTTTGTTCTGTTGTTGTCTTTTGGTGCAGATTTCCTGTACTTATCTATATTTATTTATGACATATTTATACTGTAGCTTAGGGCTTTAGGGACTCAGATGTATATATGTGTTTGAAGGGCTTGAATAGAGAACCCCAACCCTTCCTCCTATATTTTATTTTTCATGTGAAGTCAGCCGTTGCCTCTACAAGAGACCATACTTACATTCACTTATACAACTACACTTTACAACAAAACTAGTCGGTGGCTGCACAGATGCTTACTATTGAGCTCAGAACCAGCCAGCTTTGCCAAAGAAATACAACATACATAAGACAGAACATTTGTAATACAGAACCCGAAACATTCTATTAAAACGTCCTGTGTTTCAGTTGCCAGCCAAGATCGTGATAAAAAGCGAACGCAAAGGTCTCCAGTGATACAAGAGAGATTTATTACTGAAAATCTCTTGAGAGCGAAAGATATATTCTTTTGAGCATAGAGTTAAAAGGTCGCTGTCTGTCACACCGAAGCGAACAAGTTAAGTGAAATGTTTATCAAGCTGTGTCCTTTTAGTTAGATAAAACGTCGGTGGTAGTAAATTTGTCTCGCAGCATGGCATTTTATGTTAATCTTATTATGTTTCAAATGTTAACATCGCAATAACAGTTGAAGAATCTCGTTCTGTTGTAGATTTAGCTATACCCGTGTATTATTTTCGTATTGGTTTAAATATGTCAGATATGATACTTTTATACAATTTAGGCGAATTGTCGACAATCTAAGTACATTGAAGTAGGAAAAGAAAAACAACGTAATTGTTAATGATTTTATGAGCCTTTAATTTGTTAGTTGCAACAAAATTACACTACGGTGTTAATACATGAAGATTAAGAGCTTAAATATTAACAAATTTCAACTTTTTATTACGGTTCCTGCTTTGAACGAAGCGCATTAAGGCTTTTGTTAACCACAGTGTTTTTAAGACCGATTATTTTAAAGTAGTGCTTTTATGTTAAGTTTTAAGTTTAAGCTAGGTTGTTTTTATTGACAAATATACATCATAAAAATAGGTATCATATGTTTTTTTTTATCCCAATAAGGACGAATTACGAGACTGCAGCAAATTAATTGTTTGTCTGATAATTGCTTGGCGCCAAATGATGTCAGATTTTTTTAAAGAGTTTGGTGTTCGCTGAACTCTCAGAGCTATTTGACTACTCTGAGAGCACAACTGATGTGCTACAGTTTATTGATTAATTTGTGCTTGCGGTGGATTGTTAAAATCTTTGAGGTTGTTGACTATATATTTTCAGTTTAAAGATTCCAAAGACTAAGCAATATGACATCTCAAAAGTTTGTCGATCATTCTAGATTCTATACTTCCTTAGCACTCAAGCGTTTATATCTTATCAAATAGAAAATGCTTGGTTTTACTTAATATTCAATTTTACATATATTTTTATCAACGAAATACTATTCTTAGCTATTTTAGGATGTGACTAAGGCTAGATTTTACAAACGTCAGATAAGGAATAATCATCGAATATGATACAAAACTTCTAACTTGAAAACCTCACCTATATATTGTCAGCAAGTATTTATGTAAATGTAATGTTAAAATCAGTCGTCTTATACTTATTCAGACGGAAAAGTCTTATCTGACGTCGGTTAAATCGTTCCTAAAACGGCGCAGGCTATGTGTGTGTGACTGTGTTCATATAATTCATACACTACGCTATTTTAATTCATAAGACATGTACACATTTTTTGCCATTATCGTTCCTTACAAACGGTGTGACATAAAACACTGTAAGAAAGAGTTGGATTCCGTTCGCGCGAACTTCAGAGAGGCTTTGAAATTCAAATTCTCAAACGCATGTTTCATAATGTTTTGCTTATCTGGATTCTCTTTGCATAACACGACGTCATGAAATCCGTTTTGCAGGAGTAAATTTTATCATGCATCGCGATAATTTGCAAAGAGCATATTTTGGACGCGTTCTGGAAATGCATGAAAATGTTACGTGGCTGTTTACGTTTGTTTTTTAAGAATCTGATTGCGGTGAACATATGCTGATGTATTCCATGTACGTTGTTCAAGTTAAGAATGGAATTTTGACACTTAATAATACTCAATGTATCATTAATGCTTCTTTTTATTCCACCGAAATAAAGTAGGTACAGCGCGTAGTCTGTAATAGGAGTAAAAAGTTTGATCAATGATTCTGCATAGTATACGTAGTTATCTTGACCTGGTCATAGTGTCCTAAAATTCATTAACTCAGAGATATTCTAATCCAAAGTTTATTATCACTTGTATACCAAAATTGCTAACTCCTTGTAGTAAATGATAATGTCAAGTTCTATGACTGGACACATTTGTTTGCAATACATTGCTGGTTTCATTTCTTTTATTAGAAAATAACAATAAACTTCTATTTTTGGTAATACATTAGAATCATTAGGAATTGATGACCGGTTACTTAAAGGGCCTATATTTTATTTGCTTCTACAGGCTACCATGTAGAAAAACGCGCAACTTTTCATCATAGAATGTCAATAAAATAATACCCAGTTATAAATCTGACCTCATTTTCCAACTGAAAATGTTTGATATTGCATCAGTTCGCCTAATGCTTAAAAATGGATGCAATATATTCAATGCATTTTGCTAACATTACCCGTGGGCGGCTAAAATGCTAAAAGCTAATATTAGCGATAACAACATTTCGATGTGTCGCCCTCTATTATAACAGGATTGCCGAATATTAGGTGGATTATTATAATGCACAATCGAGTGGACTCTAGCCGCAGAATAACTAATCTGAAATGGGTTAATAATAATATTTTTAAACATTGCAATAGCTTTTTGGATAGAAGATGTCAAATTTTATTGCGTGAACAGTATTCTCAAAAAGTAGATTGATCATGTTAACAGTGAACAGTATTCACAAGAAGTAGATTGATCATGTTTAGATGAAGACAATTTCATTTAATTAATTCATTGGTACACAATAAGAAATGACGTCATAAAATATACCTAAAACATTTCGAATCATCCATTGTGCAGTTGTGCAGGACATTCTAAACCATGTATACAAAAAAATATAAATATAAAATTTGGAACCGAATACCGAATGCAAATAAAGTTACAGGTAAATAAAGAATATAATAAATAATACATTAATATGTGCATTCAAAAAAAAATTTAAAATAAAAGTAACTTTAAATAAATAAGAAAATGGATTTCTTTTCTTTATAGAATCCAGAGTTTTTTAAAAACTTTTTAGTGTAATTTTTGTTTTGAAGTCAGTTTTTGCTTTTTAGAATGTATTTTTATAACTTTATTTTTAGTGATTATAGAGGAGGTCGCGCCTTATGTTTTCGTTTTTTAAGAAGCTACAAACTACCTATCATAAGTTCTTTCAATAAAATTACGTTAAGGAGTTCTACCATCAGCTAAGCTCCACACACTATTGACTATCATACGTAACAACACGTCAACATTAAAATGCTAGTACAAAAACACTATACGTGCCTTTAAAATTTGAGGGTTTCTATCGATTGCACTAAGATCCCATCATAAGGTCCCGACTTGGGAAAAATGGGACCAACTAGAAGGTAACATTACCTCTAGATTAGGGAAAAAATATCAAC
The DNA here is from genome assembly GCA_963924145.1 of Pyrausta purpuralis. Lineage (NCBI taxonomy): Eukaryota > Metazoa > Arthropoda > Insecta > Lepidoptera > Crambidae > Pyrausta > Pyrausta purpuralis. The sequence continues at coordinate 19,637,860 of OZ001664.1, forward strand.
GCGGTCTACAAATGACTGTCATGTGAGTTATCACAGCCACGACAAAACATACAATCGAATTGATAACCTCCTTTTTGAAGTCGATTAAAAATAGAAATTAGGGCAATTTAATTTACGACATTAAAAAGTATTATGATGAAATAAAATTTTTTATCATTTTTTTGTCAGCATGTCCAAATATATTATTTTTAAGCTCTCTGCTGCAAGATATTCATCTTCATCGGTTAAGAAATAAACTTGTAACAGGAAAACATCCAACATGCATCGGGTGAAATAGACGTACTAAAGATTTTTTTTTCAAGCTACAATGGAGACTCTTTCTGATTGCCTGGCTAATAAATGAAATTTATTTAGTTTTTTTTTTTCTTTAGTCGGTATACATTAACTAGGTTAATTGACGTAAATAACAATAGGCTGTCCTGCCTACGAGCTCTGATTTGAATCTCTCGCTTTAATATGGCGTGTAAATTTCGATCTAAACCTTATTAAAAATCAATGATAAACACATTAAATAGAAACGTTAGTACTGACGAAATTCAGTTACTTTTGTTCGAAACACTCCCGCGTGGAAAGTTTTCATTGGAAAATCGGAAATCAATCATCAAATATCACGCCATGTTGACGCGAGTGATTCCAAAAATAGTAGTCCAGAGATATATGAATAAGAGTTTTCGTTCCAAGTTTGATACCAGTACAATTTAAAAATCAATTTAGAATGCTCTTGGAGTTTTGTGGTTAGTAGGGCGAAAATGACACGTCTACCCTTGTCACGGGAAAATATTTCATACAGAGCAACATTTTTAGCGATTATAACTCAACGTCAACATTTTTGATGAATTTGGACCTTTATACACTTCACGATACAACTTAGGTACTTATACTCGTATGTATATATATCTTTATATCGATTGTAGAACTCTTACCCACTGCAAATTTTATCATCGATGCATTCGAGCGTTTTGGAAACGCGCGACATCATTGCGTCTCAAGGCGTAGCCGCTCTGAGGTCCCGGGTTCGATTTGGTCGAGTCGAAATCAAAATTTTCTTTATTGTCTCTGGTCTGGGTGTTGTGGTACCAGTTGTGTCTGATTTCCATAACACAACTGCATTAGCTACTTACTTTTAAATCAGACCAATGTATGTGATTGGTGTATCAATATTTAGAAGAGTGCATTTTGCGATGAATGTGTAAGTTAAAAGTAACATAACACGGTTAAATAACACTATTAGTCTCTCAGCGCTATTGTAACTGCCTTTAAACAACACTTTGAAAACGACCTGATAAGTTTTATCTTCTAAACACGATTTCATAAGTATGAACTGTTTACAAAACGCCTATTTAGTCCTCACTTAAAAGGCAAATCGCCTTGTAGCGCCCGTAATTGGTTACCTCGCGTCGTATACGTGCTCTCCTTAGGAGATATCAGCCTCATTGAAAGATCGATAGCGATGGGCTTATACCTTGATAGCGATACAACATTTTATTCTCTTTCTTATTTTGATAGCAATCATGTTGAGTAGCGATTGGTCTGAATATAACTGAAACGTAAATTTCATGTCAGACCAGATTTTATATTGGTTAAAGGTTGTAGCACATCTATACACTCGTAACGGAAACAGCACCGTATCAACTCGTGGCGTTCAGTATTCGTTGTATGAAACTCCATACTACAACGCACATTTATCAACTTCGTAACGTTACCAACTCGGGACACACTGTCGATCGGCGGTGCATGCGTTGTAACGCGCTTACGGCGAGTCGCCCGATGGTTGTCAACTTTCCACCCAGCCGGTCAAATGGGCTGTCATTCACAAGTGTCATAAGTTGTAGGAAACGTTCGCTTGCTCCGCTATGTTCGCTATCCGGTGCCGATCCCATCGTCAAGTCTGTCTGTCTGTCTGTCTGTCTGTGTGTCCGTCCGTCCGTATGTCACGGACACTTTATCTGTAACTATAAGCATCACACCGTTAATATTAAGTAGGAAGATGTATCTTGTTAACCGCTTTTCGATTTTTTTAACAAAAAATAAAAAAAATATATATTTAAGGATATACATAAAACTAAAACCGATTTTTTTTGTAAAAACCTACGCATGTGGAGTGTCTATAGATAGGTATTTTAAAATGTCATAGAGGTTCCTAAAACTATTTTCTTTTTTTAAGTCTAACGTTTGATGGGTAGACGCTTCCAAAGTGGTAAAATTGGCGACACCCCCACTCCTAAACTAAGCGGGAGTAAATTTTGCAAAATACGTAATGTTTATATATGTAGTTTGGACGGGATCGAATAAGTAATTTTTGAAATATAGCACATTTTCAACAACCGCAAACATAACCTTGTTCTTCAAACAAACGCTATGAAAAACAAAGTTATATTTGCTGTCAACAAATATTGGGGTATTTTAGCTATGTGGAAGTAAGTGGATTCCTAATTCAGTTGAAATTGGCACGGCACCCTCAGTGCGCGATTACGGCTAGCACTTAGCCGGTTTTTAATCAATTTAATTTTGCACATTTGCGCTAGTATTCGCACCGTTTACCAGTAAAATGAAAGACTCGGGCCTTTGAGGTCGTCGCAAAGTCATAATTCCTAGTCCAGAGGCATAGCTGGTAATTCCATATCTGATCAAACACAACCCTAACGCAATCTCGACTGGATGAATTACAGAAAAATGATATCGGCTGTTACCTCGAAATCGTGCACCGCGTCCTAATTCGGATTCGAATTACCGACGGGACTATCAGAAAATGCTTGCTTTGTCTTTTATAAGCAGTCTTATGATAACTGCCTCATTCCACGATACATTTGTATTCAAACCTCGTGCTTCCAGTAAATTTGACACGGCCATCGAACGAACCCTTGGATTTTAGTCGTCCATTACCAAATGTTTGTTATAAAGATTTTTATTGAACGCACCCTCATTCAAATCTATTTATTCAGGATTTTCATTGCTTTTATACGTTTTACTGATCAGATGCGTCTTAAACTGAAACGTTTCGGTTTGTAATTTTAAGCGTTTATTTCATTAGCATTTGATTATACTTTCAAATATTGGGTGTTGTTTCATTCCTTTTGGGAGCCTCGATTCTTTATAAAAATATTTTTTCATTAAATTCACTCAAGGTGTTCGTCCTAACTAAATTTCAGTTTTCACTATCTCAAATCTGAAGATTTAGAAGCAATTGGTTAAATTAATAGCATTTTCGGTTCATTTGCTTAGGATCGTTCGATTAATAATGTCACATAATGTTTACCTTGAGTGACTCATCTCAGCTCACGAGCAGAAATATTGTGTGAAAATCCATCGCGGCCTTGGATGAATTAACCACTGGATATGAAACGCAAGAGCGAATGTATGAAAACATCATTAGCCAATTTCTGCGGGGCGGAGGGAGCTGTTGTGTCAATTTTTGAAATTTAGTGCATGAAAGTGTCGTTTTTTTTTATCGATATGTGTGGAACGAATGAATGAACGAATCTTTTGTAAAAAAAAAATTTTTATCACCAAAAATATAAATTACATAATGGACATGTTTAATGCATAAACCATTGAATGAACAACTGAAACATAGAACGTTTATATGAACAGTTTGGCAAGTAACACTAACTAGAACTTCCTAAGACATTGTGTAACCGCCCATAAGTACATACAGCCCAGCACCATTTAAATCCTCCTATAGGATAATTAAGCAGTAGATTTTTGCGTTGGCATTAAATCACACTGGTGTTAAATTGATACCACATATTCGGTGATGTTTTGTGGGGATCAATTTTGTCTTCCTTCGACACACTTTATATTCCTTTATGGATCCAAAGGAAATCTGAAATTATATTTTTAGGATGTATCGGCATAAAATATGAATTTTAAAATTTTAAAGCAAACTTGTATTTTCAAAATTATTTTAAATCTACTCTCGAGTGAAACATTTTAAAGATTTATCATTTTATTTTAAAATTATTCATTTTAATAAGTTAATAATAGTTTGTTTATCGATATGATTTATCGACAATTGTCAAGCACAATTAGTACTAAACTGACAACGGAACGAATGATGAACATACAACAATCCTACCGAATTAAGTAAACGTTATCTTGTTGATTTTGTTGTAACTGACCACTACTTTTTCAATGGCAATGTAACTTTTCTCTTGGAAAACACATTTCACTATTTTCAAGAAAAATAACAGCTTTATTGGGATAAAAAGTTAGTCACGGATGAAAAGAAATATTTTTTGTGTTGCTGCTATAATTTTTACACAAAAATATGGCACATTTACCCATTTTTCCGACAATGTTTCTCACTGAGCTCTGTCACCATACTGGCAAGACGTCACTGTTAGTGAGGCCAAAAAGCCCGCTTTGTGGCTAAGAGGGCGAACAAGCGAATTGGCCCGTCATTGCGCGTCCAGTGGTTTATTCGTCCAATTTCGCGGCCCATGTGGTGTAATGAGATTGATTTTAGAAGACGAACTCGTATGAACGTGGCAGTGTGCATTAGGTTGCACCAAAGAGGTCATAATTCGAAAATCGAGATGGCCACGCCCTGCTAAAAAAGGGAAAAATGAAATTGTGTACATATTGATTTGGCTGTATGACACGGAACGGGACACCATATTTCATATCCTTTTTTTCGTGGAAAATTTAAAAAAGTTAACTGTCGTTGTTTTGAAAGTATCTGAAAATATAAATGTGTGCAAAAGTGTGTATGTCGTAGGTTATTATTTAATCTAATTGACAAAATGGATGTTTTGTCTTTGTGAATGACTTCAATTATGGTAAGGAAAAGGTTTGTTAAGTAGAAAATGTTACGTAACATCTTTTTAATTTGTAGATCATTGAGCAAATAAACACTACACTTGGAAAAAGGGTGGGCGGGCCTGTCTTTTACATCAACATACTTACTAAACTGAATCGTATTTATATTAATAAATAAATAAATATTCGCTAGACAACCTACCAATTGTCGTGGTATCAAAGTAAGGAGTTTTATTTCTTGTGTTGTATGTTAAATGGTAACTCGTGATCGTGAACGAGATCGAATCAGAAACGAGGAGATACGTAGAAGAACCAAGGTAACGGACATAGCCTTGAGAATCAGTAAGCTTAAGTGGCAGTGGGCAGGGCACATAGCGCGAAGAACTGATGGCCGTTGGGGCAGGAAAGTTCTAGATTGGAGACCCTTCGACCAAAGACGCAGCGTAGGACGTCCACCAACAAGATGGACAGATGACCTTAAAAAGATCGCAGGATCAAACTGGATGCAGACCGCTCGTGATCGGGCGCTATGGAAAGCCGTGGGGGAGGCCTATGTTCAGCAGTGGACGTCCTTTGGCTGATAATGATGATTATGATGATGAACTCGTGATTTAATGCAGCGCATTGCGTGCGTTCAAGTAAAAATCAATATGATCTTAGTAGATAATCTTATAAATTGCCTCGCAGAGAGAAGCGTAAGGAGAGAATTCACCACAGGAATAAAGTTGTCTTCGCCTTGGTTCAACTTGCAACCCTCGCTACACTCAGGATTCCCTATTACCGCCTTTGCTCGCACTCGGGAGTACTACTAGTACGTCCATCGCTTCGCCCGGGAGTCAAAACTATAATCTTTTCATCTCGCTTGTGATTCAAAACGGCGCCCGTGCCGTAAGACATAACTTTATACCCATACCCTAATAGTAAGTGTATTCTGGCTAGTAAATAATTTAAAAAAAGCTTGTATGTGTGAAAAACATTCAAGATAATTTAATTGAGTGATTTGTCTGGCATCTAATAAAGATTTGTATCTATTTGCTCTGTTTAATTTTATTTGCAACTTAGCAAATTGATTTTTCGTCCTTCGCATGGCAACATTAATCAAGCGCACGAATCTTCATCTCGCTTTGACGCTCAAGGACTATCCTTAATTGCGTCTTTAATTCGGCAAGGTCCCATGTCAATCAGATCTGACCAACGAGATAGGACCCTGTCGTTGGAACATACCACCCTTAATTACTTACATAGATGACGCAGTGGTTTGGATTAATGAAAAAGTGCACGAAAGCGTTAAAAGAAATAATAGAAAATTCTCAAGTGATGTGCAATCAACTCAATACATAACTTTTAAAATATTACTCTTCTTCTTATACCGTAAGATAAAAAGGCGAAAAAAACAAGCTTTTATATTTACAAAGATGAAAAAAGAAACCAAAAATCTGCGCACGGCTGGAACTTGAACCAGCAACTTCTTGGCTAACCGGGCCAAACGCTCTACCAATTGAGCTATCGTGCGTACCAATTGGTAGAGCGTTTGGCCCGGTTATCCAAGAAGTTGCTGGTTCAAGTTCCGCCCGTGCGAAAATTTTGGTTTTCTTATTTCATCTTTGTGAATATAAAATATGACACTGTGAGTGTTAAGAACATTCAAAACCATTAAAAACAAGCTTGTTAAGCTTGAAGTTTAATGTACATAGTACATTCATATTCATTCATTTATTTCAACATGATTAAGTCATGCACACATTTTAAATGATTTAATAAATTCAAATTCAAAAACAAAATCAAATAATTTTTATTCAATTTAGGACACAATATGCCACTTATGAACGTCAAACGTCATTAAATTGCTAACAAATTAAATTAAATAAATAATAAATTAAAATGGACGACCACCAGCTTGCATTTGGGTATTAGTCCATATATGAACCATATAACAATGGTTGATATACAAACAGTCAAATCTCTGGGAGAGCATCTTCAGAATGATGTTAGACTGGACCCTGCGTGCCAGTGATGTGCACCGCTTGCGTAGGGTCGTGTAAAAGCAGGCGACACCATACTCCGCAAACATCCCCGAAGCACTGCAGTGCCGGGGTAGCCCCAACAACATCCTAAACACATTATTGTACTGTATACGAAGGGCGTCGAACTGCTTTCGCGTATACCAGCAACCAGCAAATCTGAGGGCTATCATGTTCGCTCTAACAACCAATGCCACATTATCTATTAGTGCGCCTTCACATTAGACCGACAGCAGCGCGTGTCTGTAATGTGAAGGGCTTACTGCTGTCATTTTATGTATGAAAATTGACAGCAGCGCGACTGCCGTGCCACCATCGTGCTAACGCTTAAAACGCTCAAATGTGAAAGCGCTCTTAGAGAGAAGGTATTTTTGTGCGAAAGTGTTTATGTTGAAGAAGAATGCATTTCTTAGCCGCTGTTCTTACGCCTGATCTCACACCAGACGTGCCTTCCGTCTCATCTGAATAATGAGAGTAAAGAAAGAATGGAAAGCCCTTGTAGTAGGTACAAGGGCTTTCTATTCTTTCTTTATTGTTTTTTTCCAGAGGCAATACCTAAAAATTATGTTTGCTTACTAGCCAAACCCTAAGGGAGTAAAACTTTTGGATTAGTAAAAAATATATCAATACACTTTTTTAAGAAAGTGCTCCAATTTATTCGATACTTCCAAAACATATCCAATACATCTGGCCTGTAATAACCTTCGTCGTTGAACGATCGATCATTTCTAAGGCGTCTGCGTCATGTTTCTCAGAAAAACTTAATTTCTCGATATTCTGAGATAGAAGATTAATTAGAAAACTTTGGAGGAAACAATCTATTCACAGTTGTAGTAGAGTGTTTTTATATTATATGCTGATAGTAAATGAACACTGTGTAGGAAGGAGTATGATGACTAATTACAATTAGATGTTGATCATGCAGTAAATTAACCATTTTGGTACCTAGCAAAAACAAAATTCTTAAAATGTCACCTTGTCATTTTTTTTAAGTTTCTTGCTAGAAGTAGATAATTATTAAGAATAACAAAAAAAACTTATAAGTTATCTAAGCATGCATATTTAGTTGAGTTATGTTAGTTTGTTTTATAGAAAATATAAATAGAAATTAGCGTAAATTAAGTTATAGTGGAAACAATGCCCTGCCTTATAGATTTTCACAAACACAAATAGATATTGGACACCAACCATTTACATGATCCTGATCCCAGAGTAAGTAGCTATTGCACTTGTTTTATGGAAATCAGACACAACGGTGGTACCACAACACCCAGATCCTAGACAATATAGAAAATTTTGGTTTCTATATTAACCCGACCGGGAAACGAGCCCGGGACCTCGGAGCGGCGACGCCTTGAAACCAGCTAACCTTGTAATAAATAATATATATTTTTAGCGTACATAAAACCAAATCTTGGTACATATAATGGTCGCGTTAGGATGAACTAATTCAACATGATGTTTTTGTTAGGACAAACAAACTTAGCGTTTTATATTTATAAAACTTGAAACGATTCTTGGTTCGATCCCCGCACAATACAAACATTTGTGTGCATGAACATCTGTTTGTATTGGTCTGGGTGTTTTCTATGTATATCATGTATGTATTTACAAACAAAAAAGTATTTAAGTATTATATCCGTTGTCTGGCACCCATAACACAAGCTTTGAGTAGCTTACTTTGGGACTAGATGGCGATGTGTGGGAATGTCCAAAGGATATTTATTTATTTTATTTGATTATTATGCTGGTACCAAGTAAAATATCTTTACTTTAAAATATTTTTGAAGTGAAACTTCTTTATCGGCGTTGGAAACAATTTACCGTCGCATTTTTCGGTTACGCGTCACATTTTTCCGTTACGCGCCATCTTTTTATTTCTCCTGACTTTCATGGGTCACTAGCATCAGCAGTTGGTGATTTATGTAAGGCTCAATGTCAAATGTCATGTCAACCATGTCATGAATGTCAACCATATATTTCATATTTCAGTTACCATAAGCCATTAATTACAAAAATATATAATAACAATGACAAAGACAGTAATAATTCTATTACAATTAATGAAATGCTGACATAATCTTAGTAGCAAAGAGGTAAAGTGAAATAGGTAATTGTATTATTTGTATTCATGCCAATGATAATAAAATCCTTTTGTTTAAACTTTATCTAATTTAACTTTATTTAACCAATTTCTGGAAAGTTGCATGTAGATCATTTTTCGAAAAATAAGGCCATAAAGAAGTTTCACTTCGTACGTGTGTACACTAGCACAAGCACACATTTTTTTTATTGAACGAAAGAGTGAGGGACGTCTCTTCCTGTAATCTGCCTTAAACATGAAGATAGAAGCAATGAGCTTATCTAAACATCAAAACCCGTAACATTTATTGGAATTTTATGATCATTTCCTAAAAAGGTCTTTGGATGGGAATCAACGCTAAAATATGTATAACAATTAAAATAAACTTGAAATTTTATCACATCTAAACAATATTATTCAGAAATGTTTTTGGCTGAGTATATTGAGATTTTTCGAATGAACTTTCTTAAGTCATGTCATGTCATAAAAAAAGTCATAAAAGTCATTTATTTATGCAAATAGCCCTCTGGGGGCATTTAACACGTCCCAATATAAACCCTACCACAGCTTCGGGACAATTGTGGGCTAGTGCTGAGAAGAAGCTGCGCAACAAACTCAGTCACTATTGTCAATGCCTCTTTAAAAAAGGTTTACAATGTTTGTAGTGATCATGCAAGTCCATACATTATTATCTTTTAAATAATTGTCTACTTTATTATAATCATCTATTTTATTATCTTACCCTTTCGTCATACGGGTTTCTTTAATAACAGTTTTAAAATTAAGCGGTAAATTTATAATGTGTTCCGGTAGTTTAATAAAAAAAAAACCTTTCCCTATGAAAGAATTACCAACCTTTCGAAGCCTTAATTGTGGAATAACAAGCTTATTCCTAGTATTATATTTGTGTATGTCACTATTTTTCGTGAAAAATGTAATTTTTTCCGTACATACATTGAAATTTTCGTAAATATACTGAGAGGATAGAGTTAATATTCTAATTTCTTTAAACACCTCTCGTAAGGAATCTTGAGGTTTAAGATTAAAGATAGCTCGCACGGCTCTTTTTTGTAACACAAAAATTCCAATGTCCTTTCTTTGTCCTGCTGCTAAAGCTTCACACGAATTTCATCAAAAGAGGGTTAGGCGTTAAAAGGTCTCATACAAATATTGAACCCCTTTTTCATTAATATTTTAATAATGAACACTATTGGCCAACACACAAATAATGTAAAATGGCTGGTTTTACACACGGTTAATTGAAATCTTTTTAAAATGAAAACGTGGCCTTTGCGGTCGAACTGAAATATTAAAATATATATTCGTGTGAGGTCATCGTTGCAGAATTTTAATTAAGCGCTCACAATTAATTTCAATGAAATCCCATCGATAATTACCACAAAGGTTATATACAAAAGCGCTTCGCACAATGTTAAGCCCAACTTACCTGAGTCTGTTAAATTGACTGAGAAAATATTTTATTATTTTTATGGTTGGCCCGAACATTGAAATTACAGCTTAAACAAGTGATTCTAGATTTAAAATCTAAATTGCAGCGTAGGGCCTGGGTCCTTTTTTTTAACATCCGCATCAAGATGGCATGTGATATTCATTGATTATAGTCTAATTTTGTAATTGAAAGAAGGGATTTGAAAAAAGATAGCTCAATTTTGTAAGTACTCTCAAAGTTAGTACGTCTATATTTTGCGTATTTTTTGTTGAATCGTCATTCGTTTTTTAACAAAAATCACACTCCACTGATTCAAAAATAGGGGGCCAGTGCCGGTAAGACAGCTAAAAACTGCAGGATCGTACTGGACGAAGATGATTTGCAACTAGTGCGGTGGCCATAGAAACCGTGCATGATCATATCATCCGCATGGCAAAAATAAAGAAAATTATGATAAGCTTTGTACAACATTTTAACAATAGACAGCATACTATCAGTTGTGACAGGCTTTGAGAAAAATAAAACATGTCTAACGGCTAGTTTCTGTGATCAATAATATGTTACTAAACTTATGGTTACGTAAATTCGTAGCCATTAGTTAAATAATTACGATTGTACGTGCTTTGGACTAGAAATACCTTAACAAATGGTCATCGAAATATCCATTCCGAAATTAAGTAGATTTTTTCTTCAAAATACACGAATTATAACTATTCATCCACTGCTAACGATATTAACCGTGACTATCGACCACTCAACTAAGATTTAGTAGGCAAAAATCCAAGGCATTGATTGGACGCTATCTTTGTTAAAACAACTTATAATAATACCCGGTAATAGAGCCGTCAAGATAGATTTGGCAGCCACCGTCACAGCCACCTCCAAAAAACATAAAAAACGAACGGTCGTTTCACGCTTCGACTGTTTTAACTCAGATTGCCTACTTTTTGGCTGCAGTGGCCTAAAATTTGGAACAATTTTACACTATTTGAAATTTCTGTCTGAAAGTTATAAATAAAATATATATATATGTTATCAAACGTTACGTCATTTGGTGTTTTGAATATTCAAAGAAATAATAGATACCTTAATCTATTTTCTTTCAAAAAACACTTTAACCGTTTGTTAACGTTTACACCCATGCTATTGATTTACTTATATTTTAAGTTTAATTGCACAGGGTTGATTTTTGTATAAGATTTATACGTTGTCCACAAGCCACATTAAGACGGTCTTAGGTCAGTTAAAATGAATTTGTGTTTAAATAAAATACATACTCGTGTGACCGACCTTTTTTGTCCAAAACCACTTATTCTTAAAAAGTGGTAGCTTCCCGAATAACCCATTAGTCCCAATTCGGCCGGCGCTGGCAACGCGTACAGGTCCGAGCGCCAAAAGGCTTCAGTACTTGAGTGCCGTAATCCTCGATGATTCATGAATTTGTTTCTCGAGGGCGAATCATAGATTATTATTAAAGAGAGGAACTGCCTCGATGGCGCAGTGGTTAGAGGGTCGCACTTTAAATCGACGGCTGTGCCAGAGAACCCGGGTTCAATCCCTGGGTCGGGCCAAAAATACGTACCTGCGTTTTTTCATTCAAAATTCTCAGGATAGCCCGGAGTTTGAAAGTTGGCGATATTTTACCCCCGTATCTCGGAAAAGCACGTAAAACCGTTGGTCCTGCGCCTGATCTCTCTCCGGTCGTGTCAGATTGCTGTCCCATCGGGCTATAAGAGTGAAAGGAATAGAGAGTGCACCTGTGTTTGCGCACACACTTGTGCACTCTAATATGTCCAGCCCAGTTGGTTTGTCATTGTAACTGGCCACCGTAGTCGAAATCGACTAGGGGGACTATTTATTTCATTATTAAAGAATCATACTCGTAACAAAATTGTACGAGGGTCAAACTGAAAGTTCTTAGAACTGGCCACTTATAAACAATATAATAAAAAAATATTCTAAAATTTGAAAATAGAACTCTTTGCCAATATTACTGAGTATATATTTCATTCATTTGTCATTTGTTTTACGATTTGGCGGCAAATTGAAAATTGTCTGTGTCACGTCAACATGAATTTAACACGAGAAAATTTTCGTGCAATGTTTTTTTTTTGACTTTCGATGTCATTTAAGTCAACAAGAAAGTTATGATAGACTACGATTGGCCTTTCACGATGAAGCCCCATCTCGTGCGACTGTTTACAACTGGTTTAATGAGTTTAAACGTGGTCGCACTAATCTCACTGATGATGTACGTGAGGGACGGCCTTCTACGGCGACGACTGAAAATAACATCTGTGTTGTGCGGCGTATGATAGAGACTGACAAAAGAGTGACCTATCAGCAGATTCGGACAAGCATTCGGCAGGCATCGATATGAGTCAAGTGCACAAAATCCTCCACGAACATTTAGCGGTCAGGAAGCTTTGCGCCCGGTGGATACCTCATAATTTGACCAAGGCTCAAAAACTCCATCGTGTGGATTGGTGCCGTAAAATGATTGAAAGATTTAACGGAGGTGACTCAAATGCTGTGTTCGACATACTAACAGGTGACGAAAGCTGGATTTACTGTTATGATCCTGAAACCAAAAGACAATCTGCTCAGTGGGTGTTTCCTTTCGAGGAGTTGCCAACTAAAGTGAAGAGAGATCGAAGTGCGGGAAAAAAATGGTGGCCTCGTTCTTTGGAAGGATAGGTCATTTCGCAACAATTGTGTTAGAGGATCAAAAAACAGTTTCTGCAGAATGGTACACTACCAATTGTTTGCCACTTGTCTTGGAAAAAGTTCGAGAGAAACGACCTCGCAGTAGGATCCTCCTTCACCACGACAACGCCTCGTCGCACACCGCCAAGCGAACGATCGACTATTTGGCGACATCAAACGTTGAATTACTGGGTCAACCGCCGTATAGCCCCGACCTCGCACCTTGTGATTTTTATTTATTTCCAAAAATTAAAGAAAAACTTAAAGGAAAGCGGTTTATGAATGCTGAAGAAGCGGTGGCTGCGTATCGCGATGCCATTGAAGAGACCCCTAAGGACGAGTGGGCAAAGTGCTTTTCCCAGTGGTTCCATCGCATGCAGCGGTGTATTGACGTCAATGGACAATATTTTGAAAAGATATAATAAAACTAATAACTGGCTAATGTAATCAGTTTTTGATTTTCTAAGAACTTTCAGTTTGACCCTCGTATGCGTGCGTATGTGGATAATTTGATGTAAGCAAAACGTTTCAGATAATATTCAGATGAAGCCAGGACGGTGATTAAAAAACCTAACGCAGTTTCCTATGTTAGCGATGGTCTTATGAAATTACCGGTAATTGCATTGTCTTTTTGAGTTAAAGAAGTAATATTTGATTAAATTTTGTTACGATTTTAAAGCTTGTAAAGTTGAAACAAATCATTTACGTTAATCAGCTAACATTCTACACCATATTGGTTAACATTTAACAGTAGTTTGTTACTCTTGTTAGTTATAATATCTCTTACAGCGTTAAAATAAGTTGAAAACTTGTATAACAATATATATGATGTATAATGAAGTCTTTTCTGAGTGTTTGAATCAGTAATTGTAGAAAAAAAGTCAATTACATTTAAAAAAATAATGAATATTTCAAATAAACTGTCATATGTTGCGAAACTAATTTACAACGTTCAAGTTAATTTTGCAACGTTCAAAGCCTTTGACAAATATATTTTTGTGTGGGTTTTAGTAAAAATTGTCCAGTATAATTTACATGACAAAGGCTCCCGTTTTCACGGATATTGGTTCAGTATTCGAGCCATGAATGCATGACGATTAACACTTTCTGTCAGGCCATGTATTTTAGAGTTCAGAAAATATGCTTCGTATTTTAGACTTTCGTAGCAGAACATATCGTATTTTCTTGTTTCGCATAAATTTATTTTGTACATAATCGATTAGTTTGTGGGCATGCAAAGCAAAACAATACATCTAAAACTCGTTAATTTTTATAGAAGCTTTGATTAAAATAAATTAGTAGAATCAAGCGTAACTCTAATGGAAATCCATTATTAAGATGTTATTTTTAAAACAATTAAAAATAAATTCCTTTATTCAAGTGACCAGGTCTCAATTTGATCATCATAGTCATCATTATCAGCCAAAGGACGTCAACTGCTGAACATAAGCCTCCCCTAAGTTTTCCACGGCAACCGATTCTGAGTTTTCTACATCCAGTGTGATAGAGTGAAGACTTTTCGACCAAAAGCGCAGTGAAGAATGTTCACTGACAAGTAAGAAAGACGACCTTGTAAAGATCGCAATGGATCTTAACCAATACCCTATAGAAAGTCTGCCCACTTTGCGTCTGCATGCGTCTTTACTAAATGTTTGGATAAAATATATAAATATTTGAAAGAATACAGACAAAATTATTTTTGAAAAATAATTCCCTAATTATTTTTCAAAAATAAAACAAAACATAACCTCAAAATGTGAAATCTGTCATTGAATTCCTCGTAAACCCCTGTTTACGAGGAATTCAATGACAGATTTGACATTTTGAGGTTATGTTTTGTGATTGCAGAGTTATTGCACCTCACCTATATTTATTTTGATTTATTCAGAAGGTAATTGTTATATTTTACTAAAGTAATTCAAGAGAGAAACGCCAGGTGGGAAGACCCCAAATGCGATGAGGTGACGACATCAAGAGAGAAGCCGGATCGATGTGGATACAGGTGGCTTAAGATAGAAGAGACTGGCATAAAAGAAAGGAGGCCTACACCAAGAGAATTGTAGAAAAAGAAAAAGAAGAAGAAAGTAATTCAATACTTACTTACTAAGTTACCCTTAAAATACCAGTGCAATTATAATTCAAACAAGATTTTTGAAATATAAACTACAAAGACGCAATTTGGGCCCGGCTTTGGTCAATATCCTTTGTTTATAACAATAATTTAAATCAAACTACTAAGGTTAATAAGATATTTTTTTAACAAATAAACGAGTAAGACTCGTTACACCTACTATTTGAGAATCACCGCTGCTTCACTCCATAAGCCATAACAATGATTCATGTACACACAATCCAGTCGGCTCGCAATCAAGGCCCTGACTCTGCGCACTAGCGAACAATTCACTCGGCAATTCTTGTAGACAGGCCTCTGCACAGCTTTGCTTACTACCACTACCTGCTCTGTATATATACGAAATTTGTTGTTTTATAAAAAAATGGAACTGTTCTTAAAATCCAAAGATAGAAATGCAAGACTTCAAAGATATCCAGATAAATTAGTCTTAAACATCATTCCAAAATCGGAAAAATTTAAATGGAACTGTACTTTCATGTGTGTCCAGGTATACAGTAAAATTCCCTATGACATAAGAATTCTGACCATTAGCGCTTTAAAGGCCAAGTTGTATAAATGGCTAAGTAGACAATAATATTTATGACATAAAAGACCTATTAAACCGTAGATTCTAATCTGTAAATGCTATGTATATCTGAGATTCTTTCATAACATTATTTAACTGCCCATGACATGTTTTTTTATGTTGTAAATTTCGAAATTATAATTTGATTGTTTGATTTGACTTTAAATTAATACGCATTTTGAATGACGAATAATATATGTACAAAAAATATGTAAAACACCTCTTAATAAATCTGATCGAAATTTATTCCGCTGTATAAAGCAAATAAGTACATAAGCATTGCGTCAGACAACGCCTCATCTCGTGTGTATTCAGAATCATTTATTCAATATAGCATTTATTGACAGCTCCAAACTGTGTAAAGGGTAATTCAATATCCTCCCCATTTAGGATCGGTTACCAATGAACGGGGATATTATTGTGTTTATATTCACGCCGCGTACCACGCTGGCCGTTGCGAAGAGCTTTATAAACCGGTTATAACCGGATATACCCAGAGTATACCGGTTCAGTAACATTGTTATTGGGAAAAATGGAGCGAATGCTCCAACAGCTTGTGAAGTCGCGTTGAACAAATGTTAATAGTGCATGTTTGTGGTGGCTTGCAGTCAAATTGTTATTTTAATTGATCTTTTATGCCATTTTCATCAAATTAATCATAAAAAAGGTTGTCCACCCGAACAAAGATAGTATCTCTAGATACGATACGACACGATACGATACGATACTAACGTCGACAAGTTGGGTGTATTGGTTAGCGCACCTGACTATTACAACGCCGTCGCGGGTTTGAATCCCGCAAGGGGCAAATGCTTTTGTGATGAGTACGAATATTTGTAGGCTAAGTCATGGATGTTTACTATGTATTTAAGTATTTATGGGAGACGCCCCCTTTATAATCTTTGTCTGGTATTCGTAACACAAGGATGAAAATTCCTTCGAAACAACGACAAATGGTATGTTGTCTGGCGCATATTTATTTATTTATATCTATTTATTTACATTGGCACACCAAGTACTTAGCTAAGATTTCTTACAAAACATTTGTCTTTTGTATTTATTAGGGGTACGATCGTCTTATTTTCTAAATTCAGTTAATGCACTTACAAAATACAACCATTTGTACGGAAATATAGTTTCCATGCCCGAAAGATAAAATAAGTAATGTGCTGATCACCAAAACCAACAAAATTAAAGATTTTCACGATAGTACGTTCAAAAATTGGATAGAAATCTTATGAACTTCATATTCAACATATCTCAGGCCATTTCTGAAAAGATAAAATCACTAAAGCACGTTTAAACGGCGTACTAAGCGACGAATAATATCGGGGTAAATCGGAAAAATCTCAAGAGCTACGAGTATTACGTAACTTAGTGTCACATTGCACATTTCATTCAGAGAGAAAATAATCATTTAACAGAATTGTTAATCTGGTTCAAGCAGTTTTATTTTATTTTATTAATACCTACTTTATTGCACAACCAAAAATTTGTACAAAAGGTGGACTTAACGCCATATGGCATCCTCTACCAGTCAAACCTTAGGGCTAAGCAGAAATGATTGTAGGCGGTGCGACAGAATAAAAGAAAATGGGTTACTATTAAAAGAAAAAAACGATAAATTTCACACATAAAAAAAACATGAAAAACATATCTCATAAAACATAACAAAATGACTACAATTTACAATAAATACTCGTACAATATGATGTAATAAAATATTACACATACATAACGCAAGCGATAAAATAAATACATATACTTGTACATACCATAATAATTATATACTATGACTATGTATTACAAGCTTATGGATTACGCTTTGTTGATGCTTCTAATATACAAATGTAGAAATTATATACAGATGCCCCTGTCTATATGTTAATCCTCCCCCTGAGGTGAAACTTTCCAAAAGAGATTTTTTCTAAAGACTCTACGTAACGGCAGCTGCTGTCAAAAGGTGGCAGCAGCCGTCGACATACCATCAACGTTCCTACCAAATTCAAAGTCAAATGCCGCTTGTATACCTACTCACATCATCAAGCAAACCAAGCACTTACTCCGAGTCTTGCCACACACTGATTGCAATCGCATTCCATTCGCTTACATGTTACATAAAAACCCTGTGAAGAAACCGGAAAAATCCAGCTCGCACTGGTCCGGACCGGTTTGCTCCAGTTCACCGTGGCTAGTCGCACCTCGGGTGCCTGATTGAATTCTTGTTCCGGATGATTTAGTGGTTATAAATAAGGGATTCCTTTACCGCCCGCGAGCACACTTTCTTTTATGGGAAGGCGTGTGATGAATGTTCACGATTTGGTTACGAGTGTCTTTAATCGGTTTTGAAAATAAATATTTTTTTGATGTAGTGAAACATTACCCCTTATAAAGAAGTAGGTATCAACATACCAACAAAGTTTCCATTAAGCTTGATTAATATCTATAGCTCAGCCACAGAAACAACAGCCAAGAATATGAGGAAAATTAAAGCTTATATATGGAATCTCTCTTGCCCGTTACAATATTTTCCAAGAGTTTACTTGGAATTTTAATGATTGTTTACTTTGTATAAATAAAGTTGATTATAAATAATAGAACTGATGGCCGTTGGGGCATAACAGTTCTGAATTGGAGACCCATCAATCAAAGGAGCAGCGTAGGTTGTCTACCGGTCGCTGTGAAAAACTGTGGGACTTATGATCAGCAGTGGAGGGCCTTTGGCGGTTAATGATGATTATGTTACATTGTTAATAACTCTTAAATTAAATTGTAACTTTTTGCGTGAAAATATGCCGCCATTTAAATAAGCTTTAAAAAAATATATTACACCCTGTATACCAAAAGCCATCTATTCAGTGCACACTGGTTCCGACCGCAGCCGCAGTGCAAGGCATTGGCAGTGGTGACGTCACCCTACCGCTGGTAGAGTAAAGAATGGTGACAGATATAGGGCGAGCGTTTAAACGGAATTCGGATTTATAGAAATTTCGGACGAATTGTCCCATTCATTTCTAAACGTCTAGATATTTGCTAGTGCCTAGTTGGGATATTTTTCAGACTGTAGTTTTATGGATGGAGACGGGAGGAGACGTGCTGCAAAGCTGGCAGGTTATTGGAAGTTAGGAGAAGATATGTGAAAATAACGAAATCTGATTGGGTTATTCAAATACATCTCCTCCCGTCTCCTTTCTCTCTGCTTTGGTGGAAACTGAGCCTTAGACGGCAAACATTATAAGAATATGTTTTGAGCAGTTATAAGAAATAAGTTAATAAGACTTTTTTTCTACTAACTATGCCAGAGCTATTGATTTTAAATTATATTTATTATTTATTGGTTCATTAGTGAATTAAAAATAAATATTATGGAGTTGTTTAAAAAATCATACCTCTGACTTTTCTTTATTTTCAAAGGGTTTAAGCGTGTAGGTAATAAAAGTCTATGATAAAAATAATGTTTTTTGTTTTTTACCCGTAACAGATATCGAATTTCATATTTATGTTTTAGGGAGTCATTTAATATTACCTACATGTTTTATCTCTTTGCTCAGTATACTTTAGCATACCATCAACGTGCTAAGGACGTGTCCGGCAAATAAATGTTTTATGTATTGAAAACTAATATCACCATGCCCAAAAGACAGCAGGGTTAGTCGCTTGCCTTGCAAACACTCCTCCACTAACCCGCCCTGAGCCCGCGTGGTGGAATATGGCTCGAACTACCTCATAGTTGAGGCAAGGCTTTTGCCCAGCAGTGTGACGTCACAGGCTACCGTTACTAAAAGACCGTCGCGTCACCGAGCATCACCGTAGCGTGTCGGCACCGGCAAAATACGTTCTCGCTTGGTCTCGCTCTCGCCCCATATAACGCCATGATAGAATGCTGTCAAGCAATTCAGTGGGCCGTTAAACGTATCATGTTGCTTTTCGTGCCTGACATGTTATTAGCGCTGTCATGGAATGGCACGTTCCAGTGGCGAAATATTGGACACCAATGACATATATTGCTCTGATCCCAAAGTAATTAAGCTAATGCACTTGTGCTATGGAAATCAGATACAACGGTTGTACCACAACGCCTAGACCCGAGACAATACAGAAAATTTTGATTTCTACATTGACCCGACTGAGAATCGAACACGGGAACTCGGAACGGCGACGCCTTGAAACCCAGCGTTTAATGTTATATTCATACATTCATTTCGATATATACCTGAAATATATGTATATTCAAATTATAGTGGTAATAAGATACATAAAAAAGAATACAAAAAATAACGAAGTAGATAGTGGGTATGGAAACAATAAATAACACTAGTTTCATCACAGTTGGTTGGCTCAAAAAAGATTCCCATAACGCAGAGATGAAATCTAAAACCTCGTTCCATGAAAGGTCACAGGTTATTGTGTTCCACATGAGTTAGCATTTTCATCTTTGACCCATTGTGATAGAATTTATAATATTATTATCTTTATTTATGAAACTTTATCTCTGAAAGCTATTCTTTGAAAATTAAACCAAGATTATTTTATTTTATATCGCATGAGATTAACAGACTTAATTTTTTACTTTTTTTATTGAGATCTTCTTAGTTTAAGAGTTTTGCTCTTGTTGGTGGAGTTTTATCCTTACTCTAATAGATCATGCGTAATAAACCTCTTTGTAGGATTCTTCATCCAATTTTTCTTTTATTTGAGTCCTAGGTCTTCTTCTTTTTTTCTTCATTTTTTTTTATATCTTATCTTGTTGTCGAGTCGCACTAAGCGTACCACTAAGATATCCAAATGAATAGTTTGGAATGTTTTTAACACTCACAGTGTCGTATTTTATATTCATAAAGATGAAATAAGAAACCAAAAATTTGCGCACGGGCGGCATGGCACGATAGCTCAATTGGTAGAGCATTGGGCCCGGTTAGCCAAGAAGTTGTTGGTTCAAGTCCCGCCCGTGCGCACATTTTTGGTTTCTTATTTCATCTTTATGGATATCCTAATGAAGTTAAAACCCTTTTTTTGACCATAATTTACAGAATGAGTAACCTACCCGTTTGGTACCTACCAAGTTTCGAGTTACATTAGACACAATCAATAGTTATCGCGATCGTCATCGTGCCGTTAGAGCCAGACAGGTACACATTTCAGTTGATGAACATTAAATATTACATGCACAAACTAAAAGCAATTTTGTGCCAACAACTTATTTCATCTTTATGGATATCCTAATGAAGTTAAAACCCTTTTTTTGACCATAATTTACAGAATGAGTAACCTATCCGTTTGGTACCTACCAAGTTTCGAGTTACATTAGACACAATCAATAGTTATCGCGATCGTCATCGTGCCGTTAGAGCCAGACAGGTACACATTTCAGTTGATGAACATTAAATATAACATGCACAAACTAAAAGCAATTTCGTGCCAACAACTCTAAAACCCTTTATACACTGCGACTTTCAGCAGCGATGCAGTCGCGATGCTAACGCGCGTTAGCATCTGATCTGATGTGCGTTTTCAAAACGCGCGACTGTATCAATGCTAAAACTTGCAGTGTGTAAAAGGTCTTACACAAGACTATTGATTCTATCAATGAAAACCGTTTTGTAAATCTATCCACGGATCTTTCGACTTTGCATACCGTTGAAACTTAGATTTTATTGAGCTCGTGAACTGTTTCGTATTTATTCTTAGGCTAATATTTCGTGCACCAATTCCTTACCGACATTTAAGTTTAACGTTTTCGTTCAGACAACATCACGACAAGCTTGACATTGCGGTATCTTGGATAGTTGCTATAAGGGTTGTTTTTCAATAAAAATGTAGAAACTACAGTGCTTGCTGTTCAATTTTAGTGCATCGAGATCCGTTTCGGTTGGCTTATTTATGTCTGAGCTCGCTTCTGACATTGGATTTATTGCATCTGGATTCCATTGGTGGAAAACAAACATTATGCATATAATTTTAATTATTTTGGCGGAAAATTCAGCAGAAATGGTACAGACGAAGTAGATTTCTAACTGATTATTATGCTTACAATTGCATTGTACGTATTTAATTGCAGGGAAAGATTCACTAAGAAGTAATATGTAATTATGAATGTTATTATAATATGTTTAAATAGATGTCAAGATCAACATTCTAAAATTAACGATATATTTTGGAGATTATGAAAACATTTAACAAGAAATGACAATTAATGGACATCAAATGTCATTTCAAAATCTGGAGGCTATTTACTTACAAGAAAAATTATACCAAATAAAATTAAAACAAAAATACGTAGAATGTGTAACAAATGAACAAACAACACTTAGGTTAATTTTTGATGACATATTATGTGCCAAAACAAAATGTTCATTAACTAAATTGAGCTACATGATTTTTTAAACGAAAATTTAAAAAAAAGTGCCAGAATATTAAGCATCGTTTCGCTCAGCTTATTCAAACACTCGGTTTTGACATAGAAATTGGTTCGGCAGATTTATTTGTCGAGTATTTTATGAACGAACAATGGCCAGTAATAAATTCATAATTTAGTACACACACAAACTATCTGTAACTATATTCTTCCTACATATTTTTTACATTATTCCACCAAAACCAAAACGACCAAAATTTGTACAAAAGGTAGATTCAACCCCATGTAGCATTCTTTACCAATCATACATGAATCTTGTAAAGAAAATCCTTTGTTGGATGGATGTAAAATTACCTAATGCTATAAAAAATAGATTTATTTCTAAGATATGCAATTGAAACGGTGACAAGTAAAAAAAATAACAGTTTATATGGCAAAAGAAAAAAAGGGTGAAATTTACATTCTAGATTTCAAGTTCAGTTCGTTCATCTGAAAAAGGTACTTGGCCACTCAACCTTGCCCTCCTTTTGTTTTTCCTCGCCAGTAATGGAATCCTCAGCTATAAATCCTTTGGCCCAACTTCAGGGCCAGGCATGACATAAATTATTGGCGAAACACAAAACCACTGCACCTACCCTCCGTTATCTTATTTAACAGGGCCCATATTATTGAATCATTCGCTTGGATATGGCATGTGGTTTTCGTTCGTAAGCGAACTAAAAATCGTCGCAAACTAAGCAAAATAATAACTAAATATTAGCGAAAGTAAGTTATCCTTTTTTTATAACTCCTTTGTGGAACAAAACTGGTTTTATTACGATAATCGGATATAAATCAATGAATATCACACGCCATTTTGACGCGAGCGATCCAAAAAAAGAATTGGTAGTCGGTAGTCTGTGGTGTGACCTTCACAAAAGATTGACAAATAAAAAAAAATACACAAAAAAAACATGACTCGATGTCATATTGTCGTTCCCAAATTTTAAATTAAATAGGACGTGGATGATTGTTTTTACACACTGTGTTTTGTAGCGGGGGATGTGATGCCCTGCTTCGCTGATGTCAATCCTTTTGATGAGTTTTTGGCCCAATTGTGATTCCTTCAAAATCAGCTGTGACTTGTTTATTGCAATATCCAAGGACGCCATTTCTGTCTCCTTTCATCGCTTAGCAACCGCTTGGCTGCTAGCCAATCAGATGCTTCAAAGCCTAGCAACGCCGTCTGTTTATGTCACTTTGTGTTGTGATACCCACGGGTGATACCTATGTGAATAGCTCTGTCAAGATTTTGACTTTTGTCTTATTTATTTATAATAATTGTGTTTATTGTTGTGTATATTGTATTTTGTGTGTATTCTGTGATATAATTTAGTGTTTAATTTAATTTAAAGTTCTATTTTATAAGTAAGTAACTCAATGTTCAATGTTTAATTCCCATTGTGCGTCTTCTGTGGCCCCTAACGTACCTAGCAATGATTCCTCGGAGAACATAGCCCGCTGCCCACTTTGCCCCCAACCTCGTTATTTTAAAGGCCAACGTGGACTTAAAATTCACACTAGTAAAGTTCACACATCATCAACTTGTAATAATTCGAAAGATGTCTTTCTCAAAGTAGATGTTAAGAATGCTTTTAACTCCATCGATAGAGCCACCCTGTTGTCGCAAGTAAAAGCACAAGCACCGATTATTTATCCTTTTCTTTGGCAGTGTTATAGTACTCCAAGTCTCCTCCTTCAATATAAAGATAATATCATTCTTTCTGCAGTGGGGTGTCAACAGGGTGACCCTCTCGGCCCAGCTATTTTTGGATTATCGATACATCCTTTTTTAAGTCTTTTAAATTCCAAATTCAACGTGTGGTATTTAGATGATGGATCCTTGGGAGGCGCTCCGGATACAGTTTTAGCTGAATTTATTAACCTAATTCAAAATTTTAGCTCTGCAGGTTTGGAGCTTAAGTTTTCTAAATGTGAATTATTCCTTCCAGATTCTTTACCAAATGCGGTATTAATCATACAAAATTTTACAAAATTTGCCCCTAATATCAAAATTATTAAAAATGACTCACTTTATCTGCTTGGATCACCAATTTTGGAAGAGTCTTTTGCCGCTTTTGTTGATGAAAAATTTAAAAAATTGAATAACGTTTTGGAGCGCATTGTCAAAATTAATACTCATATGGCCTACACAATTATTCGATACTATCTTTTTGTACCTAAATTCACTTACTGCGTTCGTTCTTCTCATTTTTGGAAATTTCCGGGTCTGTGTACCAAATTGCGCTATTCAACGCTGTATGTCATCAGTCCTAAACAATTCTTACTAAATTCAAACATTCAATTCTAGACATTTCTTTTGACAATCGGACCTGGACCCAGGCCACCCTTCCAATCAGGTTTGGTGGTCTGGGTATTCGCAAAATTTCAAGTATAGCTCTTCCTGCTTTTTGTCCTCGGCCTATGGTACTATGGATCTAGTTGCAAAAATCTTGAACAAGTCAGGAATATCTTCTATTGCATATTTGTCCAAGGCTAACCACTTTTGGAGGCAATTGTGATCCAAAGAGCCTCCTTTGACAGTTTCGTCTCAAAAGCTTTGGGTCATGCCAGCCTTAACGACATAATCCGCAGGGCTCTTGCCACCGCATCGATTTCAGCTATTCTTGAACCGAATGGGTTGGTCCGGAGTGATGGTAAGAGGCCTGATGGTATGACTCTGGTTCCATGGAAGATGGGACGACCGCTAGTGTGGGACGCGACCTGCGTCAATTCCCTGACTCCATATCATCTTTCACAAACCTCGTCTGGGGCTGGAAGCGCTGCTGCTTCTGCCGAGTCTCTCAAACGGCGCAAATATGCTGGGCTAAGAGCTCTTACATGTTTGACCCGTTTGGGGTTGAGACTCTTGGGCCGTGAGGGCCTGGTGCACATCGCCTGTACAATGAATTAGCCAAGCGGTTGATTGTACGGGCGACCGGAGGGCTGGCGCATTTCTTGGCCAAAGGATAAGTTTAGCAATCCAAAGAGGAAATGCAGCCAGCCCATTCGGCACCATGCCGCTGTTGCAGGTCTCAGATTTGGGAAATGTTTTTTATTTGTAAATAGTATTTGTAAATTTATTTATTTGTTTTAATTTAGGTTATTTTTTCTTTTTTTTTCTTTTGTATCACGGATTATTCTTGTGAGAAATAAAGATTGACATCATGCATCAACTCCAAATGAATTTATTTTTCCTAAAAAGAAGAAAAATGCGTTATGTTTAGTTTTTAAAATGTTTTTATAAGGCGGCTTTTTTATATACCACTCGGATCCGAGTGCCTGGCGACCAGCATACTGTGTTACAACCACTCAAATCCGATCGGATGGTTTTTATAATAATAGCGCATTGTAGTATACTATTATGTATTAAATTTCATGTATGTTAATAAACGTTTAAAAATTCTGGTTACCTGGGTTTTTTTCGTAAATTTTTAGGCACTGAGAGTGTTATACTTTAAAAAATTGTCAAACTAACGACTGGGGTTCTTATTTTCAAGTTAGTTTTTTTTTTTTTTATTGAAGTGAAAACTTCTTTAGCGGCGTTGAGCACTTTTGTGGGATGGGGGAAAAATGTAAAACTCGCGTCAGGACACGTGGGCTGATCGAAAAACCGTAAGACGGTTGGCGAAATTATGGATGTAAGTTGATTTTTCTGAGAGATAAACTTTTTAATGTAATTTAATATAATATAAATTGTAATGTTTGTGTACGATAGCGCAATAAATAAATATTGTATTCTATAAAAATATTATATTATTATTATTATTATTAGTATTATTATTATTATTATTATTGTTGTATTCTTTCACAAAAATGATATTACTTTTATATTAATAATAAGAGTAATTCATTCAAAATTATTCCCTAACTATTACAAAAAATGCACAACGTTGATATTCAAGTTTTCACTTCTGCCGGCACTCCCGGAGTGCAATTTTGTTTTTTTTTTCTTATAAGATAACGTTATGTTTAAATATGTGAAGCACACAAACACAGAAACTCATAAAGATGAAATAAGAAACCAAAAATTTGGTGGGCCAAGTAGTTATTCATTACAAAATAAATTCAACTTGGAAATTGATGACGCTTCGCTATCTAATGGTTTCGAATGTTAAGGGCTGATTTTTCAAATTTCATATAAAACTTATCAGACTCTTGAATTATAAAGCGACATATTTAAAAAAAATACAGGTACTTAAGATTGCTGACAATTAGATGACGTTTTTAAATTAGCTATATTGTATTTTGTTCGTCAAATATTTCTTATCTGACTATTGAAAAATCAGCCCCTAAGTTGAATTTATTCTGTTATGAATAACTACTTGGCCCACTGTTGCATAAACAGGTGGGTAGATGGCGCTAAACGTCACGCGTGATGACGTACTCATAAGAGACTAAAAATTTTGCAAGGTCGGACCGACAGGTCAGTATCTCAATTGGTAGAGCGTTTGGCCCGGATAGCCAAGAAGTTGCTGGTTCGAGTCCCACCCGTGCACAAATTTTTGGATTCTTATTTCATCTTTATGAATATAAAATATGACACTGTAAGTGTTAAAACATTCTAAGCCATTACACAGAAACTCACTATTAGAATTTACAGCAAAATGCGCAAGTTTCTGAAAAGGATTGATGCGTACCTACCTCTAGCAGCGATCTCTTCCAGGATGTTTTTCTTCTAACCTCAGTAATTACCTCAGTAAGCCCTGAATTATAAACAAAACGATAACCAATAAAACCAGGATACGGTTCTCGAAAGGCAATATAAAAGCCGCAAAGAGTTTTACTTGCTTTTCAAATTTGAAGAACACGACGGGCGTCCCGTGGGTGCCGTCCAAGCCTTTTACGAGCCTTAAGTAACGGCGGCCTGGAAATAGTTTCATTTCACCCCCGCCAC
This sequence comes from Pyrausta purpuralis, assembly GCA_963924145.1. Lineage (NCBI taxonomy): Eukaryota > Metazoa > Arthropoda > Insecta > Lepidoptera > Crambidae > Pyrausta > Pyrausta purpuralis. The sequence continues at coordinate 19,664,868 of OZ001664.1, forward strand.
CGGTTAGGGTCGCCCGGTGTAACTGGGCATCAGTCCACCTAGACCAAGCGAGTGCGATGCTATGTTTTTAAGTTTCAAATTTAGCTCAATAAATCTGATTCGATTTGCAAATAATAATAATCGTCCCCCTAACGGATTTCGACCACGGTGGCCAGTCATAACGACTAACCGACTGCACAGGACATATTATAGTGCACAAGTGTGTGCGCAAACACAAGTGCACTCTCTTTTCCTCTCACTATCATAGCCCGACGGGACAGCGATCTGACACTACCGGAGAGAGCGTAGGCAGGACCAATTGCTTTACGTACTTACCTTGGCACGGAGGTGAAACATCGCCAATTTCCAAACCCTGGGCAATACACTACACTACACTGAGAATGAACGAACAGAAAAACTCAGGTACATATATTTGGCCCGACCCGGCGATCGAACCCAGGACCTCTGGCGCAGCCGTCGCTTTAAAGTGCGACCCTCTAACCACTGCGCTACCGAGGCAGTTAACAACAATTTTTTTGATGCATCAAACACGCATTGCCTTAGTACAAAAATTATGCTAACGCTACTAAAATGTATGAAAAATAATGTCCCAAAGTAAGCTACTCAAAGCTTGTGTTATGGGTGCCAGACAACGGATATAATACTTAAATACTTTTTGTTTGTAAATACATACATGATATACATAGAAAACACCGAAACCAATACAAACAGACATGCTCAATGCTCATGCACACAAATGTTTGTATTGTGCGGGGATCGAACCCGCAACCCGCTACGTAGTAGGCGATTTCTCAACCACTACACCAGACGGGTCGTTATATTGACTTTTGACTTTAACTTTGATTTATGATTGTAAATTTTTGTAAGCCTTAAAATGCTCTTTTGCTATGAGATACAGGTTTAACCAAGTTAAGGCAAAATAAGGATATTGCATTTATTGATTAATTTCAAGCTCTACCATGTATCACAAAACCAAAGTATTTAAACCATTTCTTGATTTATTTGTTTACAAACGACGTGTTAACGAGCGATGTAGACCTTTTAAGTTGTCTTTGAGTTCAAACAAGCTAAATTATTACATATTATGCATTTTTTACGGTTTTAATAACATCAAAATCACATTCACGATCCTTTTATTTTTATTTACTCACAAAGTTGTGGAACAAGTATTTCTAAGCAGTATTTGAGTATACTTGTTATCATCCTATCGTTTCGCTTTTATTAGATCACCGACTCACCGAATTTCCAAGGCAAATATGCTTAGCAGCTGCGTATATTCACTTTACTGCACCGCGGAACTTATGGGTCCTTCGTAATGAGAAGAAATGTACATTTTCATATAAATGAACTATAGCAGAAACCTTATTAAACGTCGTCACGGTCGGTTTTTATATTTGCCTCTTAGTTGTGCGCCCGTGATTTGTGTAAACACATTACAACTTTATAGGATATAAGTTTGCAGTTGTTTGAGTGATATCTCTAGTCCACAATCAGTTTCTTCGATAGTTTTTAATTTTATATATTTCGATTTAAGTAAAGATATCTGTCCAAGCCCATTTCGGTCTAGGCTAGAGTCAACCGCAAAGCAATTCGAAAAAAATATATAAGGATTTGTATATTTATTTTATCTAAAAAGAGGTAATATGAGGACTTGGCCTGTTTTGTGAGCATTAGAAGGTGTTTGGAGAGACGTTGCTTAGCAGTGGAATGATGTAGGTTGAAAAAAAAAACAATGACTATACACAGTTTTAACTCCGATCATACCCAAGTTCTATGTCAATTCAAGTACAGGCTGAACAGGCGCTTCAATCCACGCCCATAGATTAGTAATGTTCTGTCTCCTGTGTTATTAAGTCTTATCCGTGTATAAAACCTCTTCATTTTGGTATGGGCCTTACAATTGAAAAATATTGCAATGAAGTAATTTTGCACCCTTCATTTATAAGACTTAAAAGTAGTAGAACTACTTTATAATTGTTAATTCTATTTGCATGGTAGTAACATCTTAAAACAAACAAGTTTACGTTACGTTAAAACAACAAATTGAATGAAAATTGTTAGACAACTAACTACGCGACGTTATTACAAAAGTTTAAGGTAACTAAAATTTTACCCGAGTCTATTTTAGTAAGTTAATAAATTTACAAAGCGGTATTACAAAGTCTGTAATAGTTAATATTGAATTAAATTTGATGGAAACGTGGATTTTCGTTTTGTCTTTGTTTTTTTAATAAAAACACTTGTTGCCACATATCGAACGAAGTAAATTAGTACACATAGCGTAATGTATGGACAACAACACGTCAAGGTAAACACTGTGATATCTTATTCAGTTGTAATAAAGGCAAGTTTGCAACAAAAGTAGGTAATATGATGTGGTGGCCTCTGTACATTTGTTTTTTTTTTAAAAACACTGACTTCTAAATTATCTTAAAGGGCATTTGAATAACGAAGTTGAATTTTATAGACTTACGTTAACTTTGGTCTCAAAAACATCGTGTTTCTTTGTTTATTCTTTTAATAAAAAAACACTTGCACGTTATATTACAATTTATTTATTTTTGAATCCATAGCGTTTATATTTCGAATGATTTTTGTTCTCAAAAATCATTCGGAATACTCAACGAAATCACGCTAAATATTGACGCAAATAGTTAAACAAAAATAGTTCTCCTTTTAAAATCCCTGCCGTGTGGATTACAACTGATTTTCTTTCTAAAATAGAAAATAAAATATCGAAAATCACACACCATGTTTAGGCGATTGATTCAAAAATAGGGACCCCTGTCATATGTATATAAAATACAGTTAATTTCTAATAAGACGGCGATTATACAATAATTAAAATCCAGCAAAAAACCAGAAACCTTTTAAGCCCGCATTTTTCCTTTACACGTATGCAACATGTTCTAATAGCCGACTTAATTATTTTAAAAATCGTTCCAAGAAAACCTTTACAAAGCGCAGCTAGTGTAAATGACGGTTTTAAACCTTTGTAAAAAAGCACGGAATACACAACCTTTGTTTTGGACGTAACCGTGCAAAAACAGTGTTAATTTCCCTAGAGTAATTACCCTTTTACTTTCTGTTACTGAGTCGTGACAAAGTGGTGCTTTCCCAGAATTATAGGTTAGAAATTAGTTTAGGATCGGTTTGAGTCGAAACGTTCTTTTGTCACGAAGTAGAAATTCATGTAAGTAAGGCTAATTTTGTTGGTAATTGTTTCCGATTTTCAATCGTGCTTTTCTTGCTGTGTGACTACACGGGGTGAAATAAAGATATTCAAAAGTATTAAGCATCGCATACTGTGAATATAAGCAAATATTAGGCAATTACAAATAAGGTTCATTAATATCAGAGATGTTACACCGAGCTTCGAATTAGGGAAATTTTGTTAGTAATTAATACAAAGAATTAATCTGTACTTCTAACTGTCTATATTGTTTTTAGTGCGTATTTAGAGATAAAGTTTAATAGTACATTATGATACAAGTGTGCTAAGTTGACCATTATATACAAGGCGATATTGTGTGCGCACGAGCAAAGCGAGTGCGCCATAAGAAAGCCGCGTATATTATGGTCACAGGCACACGTGTTTCATACGACATTTTTCAACACACTTGCGAGGAAGAAACAATACTCTAATTATTTACGAAAAATTCGCGCCACTTTTCGTTCGTGATTTTTTTTTCTTGTCGCAATACCGATGCGCGCGAAACCGGCCCGGAACTAAATCGGCCAACAGCCAGGGTTAAAAAAAAGTAATAATTCGTGTTTAAAACACAAATTACAGAAAGTTTTAATTGAATTTGAGTTATTTTTAGTTATAAATCTGGATTAACCATTTATTGAAATAAATATGTACATTCTGTTATTTTTCGCATTAGTACTGTTTGTAATAAAAGATATAACCCGACTAAATTATATCGCTTCTTCTTCCTACGTACTATTTGGTACTAGGGTACAAATGTGAATTGGTCGGGTTAATAAACAAACGGCACTAGTGCAATAATACATATACTGAAAAAGCACGCGTGTTTAATATCTAGGATTATGAGCCAGAAATCGGTGGAATAAAGACGTCGTTATGAGCAAGTGTATTGAAAATAGTTTTATCTGACTCATTGCCATACTGTTAACAAAACTAGAACATTTTCATAAATCAATCGAACAATCGTAAAATAATTCTTTTGATCCTGAATAATGATTTATGTCAGCAACGTTTGTTTTTCTTTATAAGCTTAAAGCCTAGTTACAAACCATCTGAACTTGCGCCTCAGGTGGTGTAATATCAATATGGCCTAGATAAACTTGTTATTCATAGTCCGTTGTATCTCCAGCATTTACATTCGAAATACAATGAAAAGTTTTATCCGATATTAGTTTTCAATTTTCCAATCCCATCTCGCAAGAAGAGCGCTGAATATGAAACAAAGATAGACGCGTAGTTACGAAAACTAATGGATTGTTGTTTTGAGCTGAAATTATCTCACGAATGTCATGTCGTAATGTTTAAAATGATTGTTAATACAGGATTTGGCTTGCAATAGGAGCGAAAATTTAATAAGGTATTTTTTTTGTTTGCAATTGTAAATAGGTTGTTTTTATTAATTTAATTAAAAAGTAAATTTATTGTTTCTAACATAATAAATCGCATCAGCAATGTATTGCAAATGAATAAGCCTAGTCCAAAAAATTGACATTATTATTTACTAACAACGAGTTATTGATTTTGATTGAAAACTTTGTAATACTATATTTTTGAGTTAAAGCATTTTAAAGCACTGTGACCAATTTAAGGTAACTACGTAGACGTCACGCGTAATGACGTAGGTGTTCGTAGCTCAATTGGAAGAGCGTTTGGCCCGGTTAGCCAGAAAATTGCTGGTTTGAGTTCCCCCCGTGCGCAATTTTTGGTTCGTTATTTCATTATTTCATATTAATAACTACGTATACTCGGTAGAATCATTGATTGAATTTTTGCTCCTATTACAGTCCACATGTTGTGTAATTCCTTATCACAGTATTTCGTCTTAAATATATGATTTATCAAATACGCGTATTTTATCAAATACTAGCATAGCTATCCAACGCGGCAACGCAGCCAGCATCATAGCCTCCTTAAGGAAATGGTTTCGTTTTTGAATAGGTAGAATTTAAGTTTTTTTTTATGTTGCATGTCTAAGTTTTATTTTTTCTTGTTTAATACTTAAATTGATGTTAATAGGTTTCTTGTATTAGTAAGTAAATTAAACAAACAAATGAAGAATAGATTTGATTTTTAATGTTTTTAAACTTAGTAGTTTATATTTATTTAACATAGTTTGTCTGTACACAAAATGATTGACAAAAGAGTATTTCTGAATTCACACCCGCCTCAGTCAAAAAGGTTTCGGTGATGGTAAATATGCCACATCTATATGCGGGCCTTTTATGGCTTCCATGGCGTTAGGAGATCGGAGGCAATAAAGCCCACTGTTTGCTACTCAAAATGATATCCATTGAGACTTGTGAGCATGTTTAAATTACGCTTGTTTCGTGCCTCGTACTGAGCCACATCCTATGAAACCGAGAAAGAATAATATTGAAAGACGTATTGCGTTTCCTTGTGTTAGTTTCAGAGTTGTGAGATGAAAGTTCCGGCTTTAAAATATGGAGTTGATTTCTATTCAGTAGTATTTGTTTTACTGTCCTGTCATTTTCAAATCGTGTTTGCTCATATTATGATACCAGTTTCATAGCATATTACAAGCAAATGTATCGATATTATTAATACTAAAGCGATATTAAGAAGCTGTTAAAGTTGTTATTATAAAATAAACAGATAAACATAACCTTTGCAAAAGCATAAAACAAAAATTATTAATGAATAACGTAGATGATAAAGTACTCCATTTTAAAAAGGTTCTAGGTATTAAGAAAAAAACAATATCACTATCCCATTTAAATTTCAGCTGATTAGATAATTTGGATGTCCTCCAAGTCATGACCTAAGCATTTGGCTTGAGAAAGAACTGAGGGCCAAATGCAGCTCCTTGTAAGATGCCATTAGAGATTAACCCAATATTGTACGAAAAATAACGTTGATCGTAGCAGTAAAAGTAAAAAATCGATTGTGTTAATTAAAAATACTTTAAAAAGGGTTTATTTTTTTTCTTTTAGTTAAAAAGCTATGTTTTTATACATAAAGACATAGTTTTTTACTGTTTAATAAAACAGTTTTGAATTTTTTAATGTATTAAACTTTTTTTCGAACTAATAAATAACTAGTGATAACATTTTATTTACCAAGCAAAATGAAATATTATTCGAACGTAATGAAATATTACTAATGCTTTGTACGAATGCAGTATTAAAAAAAATATCGATAAATAATTTCCCAAGCAAATTGTCGAGTACGGAATACCCTTAAAACCACGTGGATTAGAATTATCCTCTGCCGAAATACGAAGCTCTGTCTAAAATTAAATTGATTTCCTGATCGAGCACAGGTCCTCGATTCTGGACGTTATCCAACTCCAATACTGCATATTCGCCTTTTTCCTGACTCTTTATTTTTATGACGATTCCCAAAGATGGACAATTCACGCGAATATTTTTACTTATCATATTTTATCAGAAATACGTTCAGACGATTCGGTCAAGTCTCCTCATGTTTATTTATTAGGGTTTGGCCATTCAGAGCCTAGCTTACGCGTCTTTCGATAAATTTGATGGGTTGACAGAAACGGGCAGAGCTCAACGTTATTATATTTGTGACCGATCAAATTTATCTCAGTTATTGATAATGCTGAGGGTGCTATTGAGGAAATTTTATGGTTATACTGTTTGGACGTCAGCAGATTTTCATTTAAATTTATGTCAAGTTTTATTCGTGTTTGTAATAAAAGCAAAATAGATTTTTTATTTCAATCTTGCTAATGTGAACCTAGATATTTATATCTCTGTAGCTAGAATATATGTAAGTGAGTCCGTATATGTCAGTCCGTACTCGACTAACACAATTTCATACCAAAACTCAGAAAATGTATTTAATGGTTGATATTTATCTTACTTACTTACCCCTTATCATAATTTTGTGCCCAAAAGGAATATCAAGGGTATTTTTAAATATTTGATCACAAAACAATTCTTTCATCTGAGTTAAACGCCTTACACACAGCAAAAACGTAAGCAATAAAAATTCACTCCCTACAGCTCCAACTTGAGAATACTAAGTGGAAAAAAATCATCATCAAAGTGCTTGTAAATTTTTCATCCGGCAACCGTACGTTCTAATTCACAATAACAGGCAAGTACTGCTCATAACAGGGCGGCTAAAAGATCCCGAAGGATACGTTTTAGTACCAGTGTTTGGTGGGAAAAAGTGGAGGGCTTCGTTAAAGAGTTAAGAGGTATGGATGCGTCTGTTTAGGTCCATAACTTAATTTTATAAAACTTTACTTATTTTAAGAATAATGAGGATGCAATCGCGAATACACTCAATCGTGATACGGAAAAGGAAAATGGCATCTTGAAAGCAGTTTCATAAAAAAAATGAATTTTTTAGAGTTAATATACAGTATAATTATAAACTTTTTTGTAATAAATAGGCAGTAAATATATTTATTACAGGTCAAAAGGAAAACTTTATTTTAAATGTCTGTAAAATATAGATCAGATTATAAAATCTATTGGATGCGTTGTAACTCTTCCAGTTTATCTTGTATCTTTAAGCAAAACGTTATTCCCGTAAGCCGAATAATAAAGATCATGTTTTATGAGGGCAGGATTTCACCCCCGGAGGCTTTTTGATTGGGGAATGCTTCACCCCGACTAACGCAATGTTTTTCTTACATTATTTTTAAGATAGAGCTAATAACAACAACCAGTGGGTTTAAATTGTTTATTAAGCTTTCCTAACGGCTAATTTGCAAAGTTTACAAACTTTGTCAGGAGGCCTAACATTCACGCGTCGATACCGTTTATCGCGTCGATAAAATAGTTGGAATTCCTAAAAAAAATGTTTTCCTACATTTTTTTTCACTTGTAAAGCAATCCTAATTGCTTTTTAAAACAAATTAATACATCAAAGTTGGTAAAAATCTTTTTAAATATGATTAAAATGACGATTAAAAATTATCAAATGCTGCGATAAATGATAAATTGGTGCGCATCTTAGGCTCGCTGGTTTCAGATGTTTGATCGTTATCTGAAACCTGACGCTTATCACCAATAATTATTTTATACACTTACGAAACTTTACAAAAACTGACTCAAAAGCTTCAAATAATGCATTTGCCCTCTACTTAGGAGATACAAATTCATTTGGAGAAGGTGCATAATCAGTGTAGACTGTTGGTGTAAATCAGCTTGACATCATACTCCGACTAAATATTAATTTGTGTCTCCCAAGTAGAGGGGAAATCTGTTTTTTGAACGCGGTATTTTTTTTAGTACTCTATTTATTATTTGCAGCTTTGGTAATGCATCATAACAAACAAGAAAATGTTTAGCATGAAATAAAAAAATTAAAACTTTAGGCCGGAAATTATTACATCAAAAATGGTCTCTTATTGTATTGCCAAGGCAGTACAACGTGAGGCAGTGAACGTCCATTTTTTTTTCATACCACCCTCATATTAAATACGAAATCAGACTTTCTTTTCTAGGTAGGTCTATTTTAATTAAGTCTTTTCATTTTCTTCCTTATTAAATTTGATTTCTCAAAGATTAAATTGTTTCTTTGATTTTCTGGGAACGCTTTCTCGCTTCTTACAAGTTATTGCCAGAATTTTTGCTGAGTTTGTTCAAGCTTCTATTCATCCATGAAAATTGTAAAACGTCTTCTAAAAATTTACATAATAATTTATTGCGAAACTAATTAAATGCGAATCAAAATGAGTTCCAAAACATGAGTCAAATTTATTGTTCACGTGTTAACCGTTTAAACCCCTTGTTCGAAATTATTTATTCGGACGAGTTCAGGCGAATGTATCGTTTAACGCCTACTGAATAAATAATAAGTTCGTTTGGAATACTTGCGCATACTTGGGTAATAGGCGTGTAAAATTTTGTGTGTCGTTTAATGGGTGTAAAATAATTGTGAATACGAGACTTGAGGGTTCAAATTTTGCAACAACCTTTAATTAACGTATTGCGACGAAGTTTTACAGAAGATACGACGCCGAAGCCGAAAGATATTTCATAAATAGGTACTTATATAAATCAAATACATACACATCAATTTGGTTGGATTTAAATGTGGTAATTAACTTTTTCCATCCAAATAAAAAGGGAATGTCCAAAAATTTACCAATTAACCTTGATTTACACAGTCACAGCACATTAAAAATATACCGCCCAGTGGCATGTGCTGGTGGTCATGCCGGCGGCTATGGCGATCTTGCCGCAGCGGCATTTTCCATAGTCAATTGACATATTATACACCCGGCAATGCCTCCGGGCGGTGTGGATACACCATTAAATAGGTAGCTGTAGGTAGGATGTTTTGTTAAGTTAAGAAATATTACAAAAGTCTTAAAAACGATTGATATTTAATACTATCAGTGAAAAGTGACATCTGTCGGCTCGAGACAAAATCTTTTATTCAGATAGGGTTGCTTTTCAACAGAACGGTCCGAGTTTGTTATTCATCCGAAATTTGGGACTTGCAAATATATTGACCTAATTTTAAAACAGTTGTTAGGCTACATTGCTTGGTTACGGATTCGAATTTTTTTATCTATTTCATAACTTGTGTGTTGATTAAATTTAACTGCAGGAGTAAGTGACATTACGTGAAATTACTTACAAATTATAAGATCCTATGATTGATGATAGAAAACTTAGTCACATTTTGATGACAGAGCAAAATTACTAAATCAGTGATCGATAGTAATGGTTAAAGGTTTTTCCCAGGTATTGAATACTAACGATCGTGTTTAAAAAAATAACCTAACCAAATTAATACGTTTAGTTAATTTTAAAATAGCCATTAATACAAATTGTTAATTTTCTTTAAAACACACACAATCGTGAACTTTCAACCACTAGTTACAATATTTAACCATAACTATGGACAACGCAATAAGGGCAATGTTTGAGATGCCTTTGCCAAAAAAACTTATTTTAGCCATTTATTCTCCATTGAAAAACATTGGTCATGCATAAATAAGAAAAAAAAATTAAAAAGACTAGGCTAACATTGTGTATACTGAAACGTCCTCGAAAATACAAAGCAGAATCAATTTTGATTTCCGAAAGCAAATGTAGTCACTTTATGCAAACATAAAACGGGAATTTAACTCGGATACATCGAACAAAGTATAGGATAAGGATACTGGGAGCTCATAGGGAGGATGCAATAGCAACTGTGATAGCAACTTAAAACATCAGTATCATTATCAGCCAAAGGACGTCCACTGCTGAATATTGACCTCTGCCATAGCTTTCCACAGCAACCGATCACAAGCTGCCTGTATCCATTTTGATCCTAGGATCTTTACAAGGTCGTGTGTCCATCTTGTCGGTGGACGTTCTACGCGGCGTTTTTGGTCACACTGTCGCCAAACTAGAACGTTTCTACCCCAACAGCCATCAGTTCTTCGTACTAAGTACCATGCCCACTTGAGCTTTCTGATTCTCAAGGCTATATCCTATGTAAAAAATACGAACATAGACATAATTTAACAGCCGTGGACAAGTCCACTGCCAAATACAGGTCTGTTCTGCAGTTTTCTGTGACAACCAAATGCCAAATATGTCGACCTCCCTGATCGAGTGGCTAGCATGCTGGTTTCAAGCGTCGTTCCATACAAACTCTGTGAAACACTACACAAACAATGTGAAAAAAAAACTCCAACTTTGAGGCGGGATATGAAAGAGTGTCTCCAAAAACCGTTGTCTGTAGATCCTTCTGAATTTGAACATCACTCTCAGGGACGTTTTGGTTTTTACCGGTAAACAGGAAGGTCAAAAAAACTCAAATGAATTTTATATTTTAAAGTATAAAGCTAATTCGTGATTTCATATCAATGTACGAATTTAAACTACACAAGCTATTTTATGTACAGGTGCCTCGGCACCCCTGTGAAGGAATACTGTATACGTCAAGAAGTGTAGGGTTCTAAGAGTTAAGAATGGGCGGTAACGATCCCTTGCGCCTAAACACAGAGTTAAAATGTCTTGCATCTCGCATCGTCTTTTGCTGATTGATACGCTCAGTTTTGTGTCGCGAGCAAAAGTGATTTTCATTGAAAAACCTTGACCCTATGTACAATCTTTGTTAGTTGTTATTTCGTCCTGAGACTAGCCTTACAATGTCGTCTCCTTTGGGATGGCTTTATGCATACATTTTATAATGCGACATTGTCTTTCACCAAGCGATGAGCCATAAAATTTTCATAAAGTGGATGTCTTTGTACAGTATGTGTCAGCTATACTATGATATTGGTTTTATCGTGTGTTGCCGCATTATTTTATGCAAAGTAACTCTTAATGACTGATTAAGAGATGAAGAGCTTCATTAAATGGTCCTTTACTATAGAAACTTATAAATCCCGTTCAGGAACCTAACTTAGTTATAAAAACCTATAGAAACATAGAAATATCTACTTACAAATTCTTTTGACAACAATATCGTGTAATCTAATCTGTTATAAACAATAACACTTAATAAGTAATCCTTTTTTTTTTCAAGAAATAAAATACGTATTTAACTTGATTATCGATATAGATAAAATTCTTGCTAAATTTATATTTTTTCCTAACACTATCAGCATCTTTGAAGTTTTTTTTGGTTTGGTTTCAGATATGTTGTCATGCGAGCAAAATAAAAACGGGAGTCATATGAGATGTTATAATATAAAAATTCACTGAGAAATTCTTCTCAATCATAAGTCATAATGAACCTCCTTCAGTTATTTCAATAATTAAGAATATACCTAAATATTGTAGGTACGGTCGCGAACTACTTTACTCCCCTAAGCACGGCATTTATTTTCTATTATTTTCTTCTGTGCTGCTCCGAAAAACATAAAACAACCAGTTTAAATCGGTCCCTGTTTCTTGTAGTCTATGAGAACAAATCCTTCGCAGAGCAGGGGTCTTTTTAATTTGGTCGCTAACTTTTAGGCAGATACATAAGTATTTCTGGGCGCCCCCCACCAGTTGGTTTACGAGCATTGTATTTTCTTACTGTATTACTCGAGTTTTATTCATGTTTCATTCGTTTTAGTGAGAACAAAATATTTCCTTTTTCTTCTTCGGCATGAAAATAGGTATTGTATTGGCTGGGTGTATGTGTTTAGCTTTGTATTGTTGCACGGTTCAAGGGTGCGGGTTTTATAATTGTTAAGTAAAAGCAACTTCTAATTTTGTGTGTTTGTATTTAATCCACATGTCTCATCCTAGGTTATTATTTTACTTTTCTGACTAATTTAATTATACCTAGTGCTCGTAGCGCAGTGGTAGTATCGCTTTGGTAGTGATACCGAAGTGAAACAACCTATGGCGCGGTCGTGTTTGGGATGGGTGACCATTCCGAACATATGAGTGACGTACATTACGAGTATCTCCGTGCTTCGGAAGGCATATTAAGCCGCTGGTCCCGGCTAATATCGGTTGATATTAGATGTTAAGCCTAGTCAGAGGATGGCCTATTATGGGCGGCTTGATAACATCTGACAGCAGAGTTAGTCGCTTGACTTGCAAATACCCCTCCACCAACCTGCACTGAGCCCGCGTGGAGTATGGCTAAAACTACCTGATAGTTGAGATAAGGCCTTTGCCTAGCAGTGGGATGTTTCAGGCTAACTTTACTTTTTTGTTTTTAATAATTTAATTTATCCACCATTTTTTTAAAGCTCAGCAAAGATCTACTTTGTAATAGGTCTATGGTGGAGGATGTATCTTCCGTCTTTATAAAAATATAAATGTCTCTTTTTAAGATCTAATGTTTTGCTCTACTCTGTTGATAATATGCGGATAATGTTGTACACCTATGATATGTTTCTCTGTCAATTGATACTCTAATTCATCTCGTGTTTCAATGATCCATCTCATTCTGCCTCAAGTAATATACGTACCAAAACCTTCGTATTAATAAAATTAATTATATCCTTACAGGGTGTAGTGACCAATTATCCCATTGAGATCAAAAGGCTTACGTTCTTATCCCTAAAGCATTGAAGGAGTTCGCCAGATTAAGTTCATTACAATTAAGGCTTTTATTCCGTAAAATACGAGCAAATGGCGTCTTAACATCGTTTCCTTGTACGGCCGCTCTAAACTTATGCATGTTTTAGTTATGAGTTTCTATCGATAATCTATTATCGATATAACATCTTTTGACGGTGAATTTTGATGGTGAAAAATGTTCTATGTAGGTTTTGTCATGTTTTAATTATTAATTAATAAAGCTTTTAAAAATGGGGACTCGTGTATTTTCTATGTTATAAGATCTCATTATTTAATAAAATGAGTATCTCAATTTTCATTGTCTTCCAAAGGGAAGTTAGTACAAACACATTAATAATTTGAAGTCTAGCATCTTAACTTAATCCACTTCATTTAGGAGTCTCTTCATGAAAATATAATATATGTTCTTAGCGCGTCAAGACTAATTATCAAATATGCCATCTGCTTTTGTCAATCATGGTCAATCATGTTTATCATCCAGAATTTTTTAATGCTATAGTTATCGATATCTAAACTATCGTTCACTAGACATCACTTTTACAAATCCTCGAAGCATTCAACCCTTCTCTTTACAAGGGGCCTAAAACATGTTGGTATGTACAGTACCGTTGAATATTTATATTCATTTTTAAGATCAGTGCAATAAGGTTTGAAATAGAAGTTATTCATCGGTTCATTGTATGGAAAGGGTAAAAGGCCGGAACAAAATACATCTTAGTCAGTGGTTTAGTAGTGTGGTTATGTACTTATACTGTATGTATAATATTTTTTTCTGAGTTTGACAGAACAAAATTTGCATAAAGTTATATTAAAAATTATACTATTTCTATACTTACTCTTTACCGACTGAAAAAAAAAAATGAGGTAATCAATTCAAAGCGTATGTGATGTCGTTTGAATTTGATAATAATTTGATTACGTTGATGTATTAAGGTTTCCAAACTCGTGGGCAAAGTTTTTTAAGTGTAAGTAAGTAAGTATTTTTCCACGGGTTTCTCGAAAAGGAGAAGCCATAGCAATATGATTATTTTTTAGTTCAACCAGATAAATTTCAACTTACGGTACAGTGTACATTTTATTAAAATCAATAAAAGGCTAATAACTGATAGTTATAAAAAACCGCCTTTAATAAACTGACTAAAAAGTCTTTTGTCCGTGTTTTGAAGGCGGTTTAATCGTTTAAATTATTATTAAATATCCCAAAAAAATAAAAAGGGAGGGAAAAAGTTTGTTTGTCCGTGATTTGCACGGGTACCCAGGTGCGCAAAATGATACTAGCATAAAAAACTAATTTATGTTATTGTATAATCCGACGAGCATGGGATCTCTTTAACATACCTTTTTAACTTGCAAATTTCCTATTTTATAAACTCTTAATTTATTTGAGAGAGCATCAATGCGAATCTACCATCACACTTAATTATGAGAGTGAAGGAAAAGAGTCCACTTGTGTATTGTGGACACACTTGGACACTGTAAACAATTTTTCACGCCGATAGCCAATCGCAGTTGAAAATAACTGCCACGGTTGGATACGGCCAGGAGAATGTTATTATATGTTAGGTAAAAATAAATACCTAATCTCCGTACAAAGTTAAAGGATATTGACCAAAGACGGGCCCAGATTGCGTCTTAGTAGTTTATATTTCAAAATTTTTGTTCGAATTATAATTGCACTGGTATTTTAATTTCCTTCTGAATGTATCAAACTGAAGGTGCAATAACTCTGCAATCACAAAACATATCCTCAAAATGTCTAATCTGCACTTAAATTCCTCGTAAACCAATAATTACTTTTCAAAAATATTTTTTGCCTGTATTCTTTCAAATATTTATATTTTATCCGAACATTTTGTAAAGACGCATGCAGACGCAAAGTTTCTATAGAATTTTGGTCAAGCTCCTTTCATAATGTTTTCCGTTCAAGCAGCTATTTGTTAAGCTCAACATTCAGGTCATGTAACAACTTTGGTGCGTAACTCTCTACACGTATGAAATAAATCTGGCTTTCATCTGGTAATCTTTATAAGCCTACCTGTTCTTAAGCACCAGTTTAAACCTGGATTGACGTGTGAAACGGGCTTATGGGGGCTTTGTGGACAAATCGTTAGCTCTTTAGAAGTCGTTTGACATGCCTACAGCGCCATCAACTGTCTTGGAGAAGAATTAAAAGGGTGTGCTTTGATTTTGAAGTTCCGTTACTTTAAAAATTATACTTCTTCAGTGTGAAGTGTTTTGTTATTATATTCTAAACTCTGCGAAAGCTGCTTTTCATTTATTTAAACAAGCTGAAAAATATATACGTTTTAAATTATTTATTGAAAATGGGTATGCTCTTGACTCTAGACTAGACTTGAAGCTCTATTTTTAATCACTTGCTTGGAAATTTTACTGTTTTAAATACGGAAATCAGACATTAATCAATGAATATCACACGCCATTTTGATGCAAGTGATTCAGAAATAGGGTCCCTGGGTCAGATATTCCTGCGGCAATCAACTTGTATTATTTCGATTACAAGTTTCACTCTTTTACTAAAACACGAATAATATATTTACACGGTAAAAAAAAACCTACCACATGAAAACAATCGAAATTCATAGCAATCATGACTCGCATAAAGCAAAATATGCATTTTGTTTGAAAAATAAATAGTTTGAAAGTTTTTTTTTATGTGAACGCGAAACGCTGTGTAAGACTATTGTAAAGACCTTTTTGCTTGTTTAAACGTCAAGTGGCAAAGTTTCCATTATGCTGGCCATCTTTCTATTTCCATAAAAACGGAAACATTACCAAAAGTTCGATTCGACCAGTAAGGTAGTTTGCTAAACACTTTGTAGGCTGTCTGTACCAAGAAAACATATAGTTTTCAACTTGTCTTACAAGTTTAATACTTTTTAGCTGACTCTGCGTTAGCTAAGTAAAAAATATTTGTTGGATTTCTTTCTAACAAAGTTATAAAGTTAACTAAATATTCATAGATGTGTAAGAAAACACGATAGTTTTATTCTATTAATAAAAGTGTTACTGAGTAGTTTGAGCAAAGAAAGTTTATACATAGATAGTCAAAGTGAGTTTATCATTAATTTGTCTGAAGGTCATAGAGTCTTGTAATTTGTTAAAAGCTCGTCTAAGAATAAAACCTAATATAAATGTTGTACTTTATGAAATCAAAAATAAACAACATGTCTTAAAGAAAAAATTATCGTTTCAGACCTTTTTTAGATCATTGAATTGATTTTCCAATCAAAGATATTATTTGATACTTTATATATAGAATAATATTTGTAGCTATTTTCGTCGTACCCCAATATCTTTTTTATCATATATATATATATCCCATTTACACATGCAAGCAAGGCAATGTGAGTAAAAGTGATTGATTCAAAAATACACAATGAATCTTCAGAATAATAAGATCCAGTTTGTGTTACCATGGTAGCTTGAAAATTGGCAGTTATCGGCATATTATATGTAAGCATTAAGTTGTTATAAATGGCAATTGATATCAAAATAGGTAGGATTATTAAATTATGCTCCCAGATGGTAATACAAGAAAAATATTTATGAAACGAGCTTCATTATGTAAAAAGTCTGGCTTACAAGGTAAATATTGCCTTGAAATTATTATTTCGAAGCAATCGGAATGAATACCTAAGGCTGGAAATAATTCTGGATTCCTCTTGAAAAGGGTTATAACTCGAAAGTCATGATTTAGAGAAATAACGTAAGAAGTTTCAAAATATTGTATTTTATTTCTATGAAAGATTTTTGTATAAGAGTTAAATTAATATGTTATGACATAAAAGATGCTGTTTTGGTCAGCGACGAGCGACTCAAGGTGGTAGTACAAATCAGACTGATTTAAAAAAAAGGAGAAAAAACCCTCAAAATCAATGTATTGCGATACTAGCAAGCGAGTTAAAATCAACGCCATGTCACCTCTTCGTAGCTAATTTACTACGGCGTAGTTTTTCCATAAAATTAATATTCCTATCGGAATAGAAGGACAAGTAAAAGCTGTCAAACGAAACCGATTTAAGATATCAGTAACTAACATAAGTAAGTAACATTTGTAGCTTTAAATGAGATAACCTTTCGATCATGTGATTTATAACAATGTTCCTAAGTTAAATATAGTAGTTTACTGCATGATAAACAGTCGACACAAAATATTGAACATGCAGCTCTAGTGTAAAACTAAATATTATTTCATTGTACAAAATATTCGTCGACATACATTCCCTGTGTTATTCTGTCTTTATTTTTTACGTAAATTAACGTTTGTAGAATAGAATAATCTAACTGCGTACTTTAAATTTGAAGCGCATTGTTAAATATAAGTCGTATATTAAGAGGTATTATTAGTCGTATATTAAGAATAATCATTAAATAGGTAAATACCTGTTGTATTGAGTTTGGTGATAAATTTAGCCAAAAGCTTTGTGTATTTTGATATAAGTATCATGTCATTTATTATTACACTAGTGTACCCAGCAAACTTCCGTTTTTCCCCGTCCTTTCTCGGCCCCGTTTTATGGTTAATATCCTATCAAGGGCCAATACAAGAATAACAATGTAAAAAATATGAAAATCGGTCTTTCCGTACTCAAGTTATAATTGGTGTGACTAACACAACTGTCTTTTATGTATAGACACGCTGTATAGGAGCAAAAAATATAATCAAAAATTTCACAGCGTATACCGTAAACGTATACCGTATATAGTTACCTTAAACTCATAATTTAGTGCTCTAATATACTTAGACTCAGAGTTATTAACCTAAAGTTATTATCTCTAATCATTGTATATCAAAATCGCTTACTCGTTGTACTAAATGATAATGTCTAATTCTATGGCTGGATACATTTGTTTGCAATACATTGCTGGTTCGAATGATTTTGTTAGAAATACCGTTAAAAACAATTCTCATTTTAATCAATGAAAATCATTTAGTATTAATTACTGGTTACTTAAATGGCCTATATTTTTTTGCTTTCATTTCAAGTAGGCATATAAGATTTTGTGAACTCGCTAGATAAAAATATAGTATACATGTTTTTTTCATACAATTGGTAATTTATAAGCTATTGGTAAATAATACTTTTCAAATGAATGAACGAAAAAGGATTTTTTCATAAAATTAAAGTTTGTTATTTTACCAAAAAAGCCTTCCGCCATATTTCTTAACCCTTTAAATTCCGCATGAATAAACTTTTTGCGTGATGAGCCCCGGTCAGCCCAATAAAAGCTTCAGAAAAACGATCCGCAATCTAGCCCAGTGGCAATGGACCTTTCCACCCGGCTATCTTTCGCCCATATTTTTTGCGCACCTCAGATGTGAAAGGGTTTACGGGAAGAACGTGTGGTAGATAGCCCCTGATAGTCTCGTTTTACGAGAGCACGGGTCCCAGCGTTTCCAATAAATAAACAAATACGGGTAAATAGTCACTATTTACGCCGGGTTTTTTAGCTCAGATAAGGGAGTGGAGCGTTTCTGCTTGTTCTGTCATTGGACATAAATTGGCCTACTTTAAGAAGTAGTATATTCCGTATTGTTGGATTGATAGAAAATCATCTACAACTACAAACATTTTATTCTGTCAGTGCGTTAGTACATTAATAATCACAATTTATGACATGCTTTTTTCAGTGTTGGACGGATATTTTGTGATTAAGGTAGCAGTAGCTGTGTTATCATCCAATCCGGTGACTTATATTAAAACGCTTTATAAGTAAACTTTTTTCAAAGCACTGAATCATAAATATTTATTTTTTCTGACACAAATCAATATAAATAAATATGCACCAGACAACACACATATTGTCGTGGTTTCGTAGTAAGTTTTTTTTCTTTCTGTTACGAATACCAGACAACGATTATCATGAGGCGACCTCCATACATATAAACATCCATGACTTATGTATGAATGTTCGTGCTTAACACACATACATTTGCCACTTGCGGGATTCAAACCCGCGACGGCCGGCTTAATAGTCAGGAGCACTAACCACTACACCAAACGCGTCATCAACATATATATTTACCTCCTTCGCCAACTGTGCAGTAGGCCAGTTTTCCATTGTCCATTCTCTGTAAGTGACAATGCTTTATCACTGCCGCATTGATCCGGTCTCGGTCAAAAGCGGCTTATACGCACCGATTGTCAGATTTCCCTGAATCATAACGTGACGGAGTGGATCGACTTCTAACGGGTTACCGACCTATGCTTTATGCAAGTTTAAAGTCCGTAGTTCAATTAGCTAACGGCAGACACCTATGCTATTTGCAAGTCTAAAGTCCGTAGCCCAATTAGCTAACGGCAGACATTAACGCATTTAGAGCCTTTTTGCGGCTGCTGTTGTTTGCCGAGGCGCACACAGATGGGTTTGCCACATGGCGAAAGAAAGCTGGCTCTCTTTTGCGTAGGCTGTGCGGCAGCCCCAACATCATTCTACGTGCGAAAGTCAATCGGCTAGACAGCTCGCTTTTAAATAATTATAAACCAATATTATTTTAACTTTATAATACCCTTTCGTTGTTGGGGTTCTTTAATGACAGCTTCAAATTTATTAAGCGTTAAGTTTACAATGTGTTTTGGTAGTTTATTAAAAAGTACACATATTTGGAGCAGAAGATGTCAAAAGTGCTGTGAGAAACGTCTCAGTTTTATGGGTTTACCTATAATCTTCGTATGATTTTAAACCTAATATACATATTTATGACACTGTAACATTTTTTTATCAGTATCATTGCCATATCTGCTGTTAACAACCGGTATTACGATGTCATATCACAGCAGTAAAAAATCAAAGTTGTTTCGTTGGTATTACAGATATATGTACTTTAATATTTTATGCATAATTTATTTCTGAGCACTGAACTACAGCTATAAAAAAATATTTTAAATATATCAAAATATAAATAATAGATTTTAAAAACTAAATAATACATTTGATAAAAGCACATCTCTTAAAACAAAACTAAGTTCAGGTTTTGATGGAATAATTAAATATGCAACTTATGATTTAAGTTCAAAAAAAGGTTCATCAAATTGTGTTCGGAACACGTATCCAATTGTAAACATGTTGACATCAATATTCAATTTTGCTAAAAATACATCGTAACAAAAATGATTTTCGTGTTTGGCAAGATGGAAATAGAAACATTTAAATATTCTTTGTCCTTAAAATAACTTGTTCAATTTAAGATAACCCACGACCACTGGGACATTATTTGTAATGTTATTAGTAGATAGCTTACACAAATAATCTAAGTGACGTCGTGACAAAAGCGGGTTTGCGGCAGGGGAATAAAATAATTTTAGTGTTCCGTAGCAGAATGGCAAAAACGGAACCCTTATAGTTTCGTCAAGTTTGTCTGTGTGTCTGGTCTGTCCGTCCGTATATCACAGCCACTTTATTCTGGACCTATTAGCATTACACAGATACAATTTGGTAGGTTAGGTTTATCTTGTTAAGTGCTTTACGTTTACGTTATACCAAAAATAGAAAATTACATGAATAAGAAAAATTATGACATTTGTAAAACCTATGCATGTGGGTAGATCTCTTTAAATTACATCGAGATTCTAAAAGCCATTTTTATCTGATAAGTCTAAAATTTGGGAGAAAAACGCTTCTAAAGTGGTAAAATGGGCGTCTCTAAATTTTGAAAATAAAATGCACGATGGAGCGCTTTACAAATATTTACTGCTTTGAATGAGATCGAACAAGTAATTTTTGAGATATAGCAGATTTTTAACAACCGCAAATTTAACTTGGTTCTTCATTCAAATACTATGAAAAACAAAGTTATTTTTGCTGTCAACAAAATATTGTGGTATTTTGGCTTAGTGGAAGTAAGTGGAACCCTAAGTGGGCAAGTTCGACTCGCACTTGGCCAGTTTTTTTTTACGTTTTGCATACTAGTACACAAATATTAAAGTACATGTGTACACAAGTACACAAGTAGTAAATTTTTTATAAAATGGATATATCAGAATATATATAAACTTTTCTATCTTTACTTTTTAATCGTCTAATATTATTTTTTTATATAAATACCATCTTAGCACCTTTTGCACGGTGTATTTTCTATACTTACTTTCACAGTGTCTGTTTTTCCCAAAAATATAGAAAGGTAAAAACGCAAGTTTCGCCGAAAACAAGCTATAAATGAGATTTGCTATTTTCCTTACAACCGAGATGTCAGAAGTTTTTCTCTTGTTTTGTAGGGGCATTCGGGCGCAAAAGAAATATACCTGATGGTTTTTCTTCACCCCACCTTGGTATGACCGCGAAACTTTTAGTTTCTGTGTACGAAAAAGTGCGTGTGTTTATAAGCTTTATCAGAATTCCGTACACATTGTCTCTAAGGTAAAATATTTTCCAGTCACAAAACACCGAAAATATGCACTAACAAACTAAGGTCACATGACATAAAACGTTCCGAAAATTCATTATAATAAAATAAAAATAAATAAGAGATTATGCATTATATGGCTTTATGGCGAATGAATATCACGATTGTCATTTGAAATTCCGACAAAAGCTGTTTTATTTGCATAATTTAGCTTTCTTTAACGTAACTTCAAACCCCTAACTTAAAAATTACGGTAAATGTGTAGCCGAAATCTTTCAGACCTATTTATTTATATCGTTTTTTTTTATTATTATTATTATTCTTTATTGCACTGACAAAACTAAAGTACAAATGGCGGACTTAATGCTTAAAGCATTCTCTACCAGTCAACCATTGGGTGAAACAGAAACGATTGAGGCGGCGTAAAGTTACACATAAAAGCAACAAATTAAATTTAAACTACTAATAAACTTACATAAATAATAAAAACATAAACCTACTTAGACATACTTGAATACATACAATTATCCATACATAGGCTAACAGAGATTAATAAAGGGGAAACAGAGAAGGGCAAACCTTATCAAGCATCACGTGGTATTCTTATTATATTAATTCTTATTAATTTATTCATATTATAAAGATTATTAATTTGTTAAGATCACAGGTTCAAACTGAATACAGACTGCTTGTGATCCGTCGCTGTGGTGAACTGTGGAGGAGGCCTATGTTCAGCAATAGACGTCCTTTGGCTGATAATGATGATTATGATTACAAAAAAGTAAGCACATATTTGCTTAAAAAATGTATCTTAAGTCCCATCGTAGGTTTGACTAGATATTATGTTGTTTTCAAAAATAATAATTATCAGAACTTAAGTAGCATGAGCGCGTATTGCGATGTAGTTTTGATATGTAAGCAGCTGAGCTTTACTGTCAAATTAGCAATTCGTATTGCGATTTCGCATGATACTTCCTAAAATAAAATAATAGAACAACAAAGAGGAAATGTAGCCAGCCTTCTCGGCACCATGCCGCTATTGCAGGTCTCAGATTTGGGAAATGTTTTTTATTTGTAAATATTTTATTTATTTCTTTTAATTTAGGTTAATTTTTCTTTTTCTATTGTATCACGAATTATTCTTGTAAAAAATTCATTAATTTTTAGAAAATACAAATATACATAATAATAGAACAACATAAATATTAATATTCGTACCATTGTAGTATTTCTATAATCCATTGATAATGTACGTTTACAGTGAGTTGGAAATAAGCTGCCTGGAAATTGAACGGCTTCAGTGTTGAATAGTAATACGCTGAAGATATTACAGCAACACTCCTTTCACTGTTTAATGTTTTGGAAAATGCTGTGTATATCTATAATTAGTATAATGTACTAGAACTAAACTGTATATTAATCTAAGTAAGTGCTGTGTATGTTATACTGTTGATGTACCTAAATAAATAAATAAATAAACATTGCACATGCACTAACCAAAAGATTCTGTTATACAATTCTGATACCTACTGCTAAAGCTCGAACGGCAAACGAAACGGTCTAGATTAGAGACCCTTCGACCAAAGACGCAGCTTAGAAAGTCCACCGAGAAAATTTACAAACGCCCTCGTAAAGATCCCATATGTTCAGTAGTAGACTTCCTTTGGCTGATAATATTGATGATGATAATGACTGCTAAGGCTTTGGCTTTATTTGATACACTCCATTTAAAAATAAGTGAACACCTAGAATGGTACGAGTCCGGACAAAAGCACGTCAAAGTTAACACTGCGGTATCTTATTAAGTTGTAATGAGGGCCAGTTTGCAACAAAAGTGGGTTACCTGATGAGCTGGCCATTGTACATTATATTACACATCATTTCAATAAACTTATTTAAGTTAATATTCCATTTAGTTTTCGATGCGGAACCCTGAATCCCTTATCTCGTTGGAATGAGGTTAAGAAAGTTGAAGGGAAAAAGTTTTTAGGGTCCCGTAGCAAGTATAAAGATTACATGTGATGAGGTTACATATTTATCGTACCGTAAATTATAAGTTTGACAGTTACTTACCCATGTCAAGAGATAGGGTCTTTAAATGTTATGGGCATTAACAAAGTAAACCGTTTAGGAGTTGTGTCACTGTTCACTTAGTTTCCATCTAACTGACATTGCAATTTTGTTGTGAAATAGGTAAGTGGTTTTGCTAGTGACTTCCTTCTTGGTTAATAACTATGTGTATCAGACTTTAGCGGATATTAATATGTTTTTTACAAATGGATGGTTTTGAGTGGAGACGTCGACGTCATAATCGTTATCTGCCTAAGATGCGCGCCTCTTTATTATTTATCGCGACAATCGATAAATTTCAAACGACTTTTTAATCATATTGAAAAAGGTTTTTAGTAACTTTTATATATTCATTTGCTTTTAAAAGCAATTAGGATTGCATTATTAGTCAAACAAATGTGGGAAAATATGTTGTTTGGGAAATAAAATTATTTAATCGACACGATAAACGGTATCGAGGCGTGCATGTTAGGCCTACTGGTATTTGTTACACAAGGAAGAAAATTCCTTGCTTCAAAACCACAAACTTCAAAACAACCTGGCGCATATTTCTATATATTATATATTTAAGTACGCAGCTCGGTTTTTGTGAGGTGTGAAAATAATTCTGATAGTTAACGTCATGTGGGTTGTATTCAATCTCAAATCCACACTTTTTGAAATTACGTTAGTTTATAAGAAAGGCGTTATTCAATAAACAATGTTGAACACAAGTTATGTCATAGATCATGTTGTTTATAGGAAATTAGGCAAGTTATTTTAAAAATATATAATTATTTTTATTCTCACATACAATCCTGAAGCAATTCACAGCGTGTGACCTGTAAAAGGAGTAAAAAATTTAATCAATGATCCTACAGATTAAAACGTAAATGTATCAAAATCGCTCACTCAACTAATAGATTTTACTCATTTATTTATACTTGTAAGGGCTGATTTTGCAATAGTTAGATGAGAAATATTCGTCTAACAAAATACAATATGGCTAATTTGAAAACGTCACCTAACAGTAATCATAGGTACCAGTATTTTTTTTAAATCTGTCGCTTTATAATTTATCAGCCTGATAAATTTTATCTGACCGTAAAAAATCGGCCCTATGTTTTGTAATTTTGTCAAAATCAGGTTTCCTTGTTAAAAACACATTTGTCAACCGAGGATATCATGAAGATACTCTTTATGGTACATGGTTTGTGAGGAACTGAATAAAGATGAAATACCAAAAATTTGCACACGGGCGGGACTTGAACCAGCAACCTTTTGGCTGACCAGGACAAACGCTCTGACCAATTGAGCTACCGTGCTGTCAGTCTGACCCTGCGAAATTTGTGGTCTCTTTTGAAAACGTCAATTGCGTGACGCGTGTTTTTCAAAAGGGACCACCAATTTCGCAGGGTCGGACTGAACTTTCTGTAAAGAATAACTGCTTGGGCCATCTGTTTCATAAACAGACGGCTAGATTGCGCTAAGCGTCACGCAATTGACGTTTTCAAAACAGACTACAAATTTCGCAGGGTCGGACTGACAGCACGGTAGCTCAATTGGTAAGAGCGTTTGGCCCGGTCAGCCAAAAGGTTGCTGGTTCAAGTCCCGCCCGTGCGCAAATTTTTGGTTTCTTTTTTCATCTTTATCAATATAAAATATGACACTGTGAGTGTTAAAAACATTCTAAAGCAATGAGAAATGTAGGTAGAATATGGGATAAAATTTAAAAAGCAGGGTAAGGGATGTTGTTGTTGCACGGTGTTGGAAGCCATGATTTAGTAAGCATTTATCCGATTATGAGATTTTTGTTTCGCCATTGTTTTTATTTATTTATTTAAGTAAAGTAAAGTGAGCCTGTAATGTCCCACTGCTGGGCAAAGGCCTTACCTCAACTATGAGGTAGTTTGAGCCATACACCGTCTCGTGGGCTTAGTGCGGGTTGGTGTAGGGGTGTTTGTGACCCCCCTCGAATGGAGCACGCCTTGTCGTGGCGAGGGGGCTCAGTAGCCTGTCGCAATCCAGCGGCAGGTGAAGCCAAGATGCTCCGTGGAGAGTGCCTCTGCGTCTGTTCCCGTATCGGGTGGCAGTGGCCATAGTGAGTCGCGTCTGTCTCGCATCGAGCGGCGGCTCACTAAAATTCGTTGGACTCCCGGCACCCCTCTGGTTTATCAGAGGAGGCAGGGGATGTCCTGAGAACTTTGGTCCTCTGGGCGAGCTCGGCGTGCATTTGCCATCGGGCGTGGCTCGCCTCGTCGGGAGGGTCTCGGACAGACAGTGTGGGGACACCTCTGTCCAATTACAAGGGACCCTCCTGAGGCGCCAGTGTGCCGTCGGGAGTGGGATCGCCCCACTCCGTGGAGATCCGCCCTCCTGATAGAGGGTGGAGGTTGCGCTGGCAAGAGTCGCGAGACTGTTGAGATACCGCGGCCCCTGCTGTCACAGCCAAAAACGCGGCGGGCGTCGTAAGGTTTTAGTGGATATACCCGAATCCCGGGGAGTCCCACACCCGCCCCTCCGTTCCCCGTCAGAGAGGTACGGTGCGTAATCAGCATTTCTTTTCATTTGACGATAAAAAAAGAAAAAAACGTGGTGTTTGCAAGGCAAGCGACTAACCCTGCTGTCAGATGTTGTCCAGCCGTCCATAAGGCCTCTAACTAGGATTAACGACTAATATTATCCGGGACCAACGGCTTAAAATGCCTTCCGGAGCAACGAGATGCTCGTGATATACGTCACTTATACGCTCGGAATGGTCACCCATCCAAACATGACCGCGCCGTAGGTTGCTTTACTTCGGTATCACTACCAAAGCGCTGCTACCACTGCGCTATGAGTACACGATTTATTTAAACTTTATTGCACTGTTAGTTGTACTCATATAATTTCGTCGAAATCAGGTGCTTTTCTAAAAAACACATTTGTTTGCAGCACATAGCTGGTTCTATTTATTTTGAAAAAAAAAACAATACATACAATTTCATTATAATTAACCATTTATCGAAATAAAACAACTTTTTTACGGATTAACTTTTCGCGAGTTTATTAATTTTATCCCGACGTTTCGAACACTTTACAGCGTTCGTGGTCACGGGTAGACTAAGATGTTATTTGTCATTTACAGAGTTTTGAAAAATATACACTACCGTCACTCATATTATTAATTAACGTTCCTATCCACGCAGAAAGAGCTAACTGTGTCTTGTGATCTTGCAGTGAGTGGTCTAGCTTGGGTCCTAGTTAGAACTGGATCCCATGCAGGTGGAATTTTCCAACCATCTTCTCTGTTAAAATTTGGATGTTTTCAAAAAATCAAATTTTCAAAAACATCCAAATTTTAACAGAGAAGATGGTTGGAAAATTTGTTAAAATCTGTTAAAATTTGGATGTTTTCAAAAAATCAAATTTTCAAAAACATCCAAATTTTAACAGAGAAGATGGTTGGAAAATTCCACCTGCATGGGATCCAGTTCTAACTAGGACCCAAGCTAGACCACTCACTGCAAGATCACAAGACACAGTTAGCTCTTTCTGCGTGGATAGGAACGTTAATTAATAATATGAGTGACGGTAGTGTATATTTTTCAAAACTCTGTAAATGACAAATAACATCTTAGTCTACCCGTGACCACGAACGCTGTAAAGTGTTCGAAACGTCGGGATAAAATTAATAAACTCGCGAAAAGTTAATCCGTAAAAAAGTTGTTTTATTTCGATGAGTAATATTCGCGTAAACTTCAGAAACAAGTAAATTAACCATTTAGTAATAAAATCATTCAGAATGGTGATTTGGTACCATAATGTGACTTTATTTTAACAAAAAGTCCATACGACAGTGACATTATCGTATCCCACGCAATGCTAAGTACTATTTAAAGTAAAATATTATCGCATAATAAACAAAGTATCCAGTTGTTCACTGTCCACAAACACTTTTATTTTCCACAAGCGCCAATACATCTCCGGGGACAAATATTAAACTGCAGTATTGTATCTTTAGAGGTATACCGTCAGTGGTCTGGCGACGCGCCAACTCGCCGAATTAGAGCAGTAATATATCAAGAAGAATTCTAAAGGCACAGCCTATAGGAAAGTTTAAACGGCCACTTTATTACATACGAATAATATACCCATAGGCAGTTAGAGTCAAAAGAAAAGATAACATGTCAAGATACACTTCTGGCAAGTATCTAAACTTTGGTGATCTTGCGGGATAAAAATATTTTAACTATGTACAGTCCCCAGCACACTATTACAACTGCATAAGATAACACACTGTTTACTTTGACATGTTGTCCGTACCTATTTTTGAATCCTGAGTAACTATTTCTGAATCACTCGCATCAAGAGGGCGTGTGATATTAATAAATTTATGTGTGACTAGCAGTTCCCCGCGACTGCGTCCGCGTGTTTTAAGTTTGCTCTCTCCCCTTCCGTTGCGGCGTGATGTTTTATACTTTAAAGCTTTTCCCGATAAATAAGCTATCGAAAACATTTTTTTTTCACATCGGTTCAGTAGTTCCTGCGATTAAAGCGTTCAAACATATTTATAATATTAGTATATATATAAAGATTTTCCAATGAAAATATGTATATAAATATAATCATTCTACGCGGAAGTGGTAAAAAAAAAATCCTGATTTTGTGAGCAGTAACGTATTTATTTCTATTGATATTTTATAAGTTTTCGAAGAGAAATCATACGCTTTACTTAATCGAGTGGTTTCAAAATAGGTCCCCAAGCATTTTTAAGATAAATAGATCACTCATTATTAAAACAATACGAAAATCTTGCCATGCTGATTGTTAAACCACCCAACACCTCAGTATATTTTACAAAAAAGCGGGCTTTAAAATAAATAGTTAAGTTTTAATGCTAAAGTGAACGATTTTTTGATTTGCTGCTACGGTATTTATAGTATACTTTCTAGGAAGTGACGTGACGTAGTCTTTGCTACGAGTGTTTGTAGCATTGGTAACCGTAGCAGTAGCAAACTAGGAGGAGATATTATAGTATCTGCGCGGTTACAGCATCTGTCTAGCTAATTAGTTTATTTATTTATTTATATTTATATTTTATTTTATTTGGACAAAACGGGAACTTCAGGTAAGAACCTGCAACCTAAACAGCTCGAGACACTGATGTTAGGCTGATGAAAATAAACTTTAAAATGATTTCAATAATTCTGGCATCAATCACGTCAGTCCAGATTGAGCATATAACCTGTATCGTGCTACCACATTTACTTAAGTAAAAGTCACTAAAAGAAACATCGTTATGTATGTCTGGTAACAATAATTATAAAAAAATGATTTAAAATTTAAACCGCCATCAAAAAACGGACTTAAACAAAGCATTTACTATTTAGGATAAACAAATTCTTTATTTTATAGTTTTAGGGAACTATTATTGTTTTCTCAAAAAGTACTGGACCGATTTTGATGGAAATTGCACTGTACCCTAAATTGAATTACACCTTATTATACTAAATAAAAATCATATCGCTACGACATCTTGTTTTTCAGATATCCTGCGAGAAACGTACAAATATACATACACTTTCGAAATTTTGCACACGTGTTAAAAAACCTAAATAGATCAACATACTTAAATGTTATCCCTATCTGATGATATCTCATATATAGGTCGATTTCCCTGTTTTAAAGTTGGTAAAAATGTCTGTCATAACAAATGTGAACGTTGGTGTTCAATGCAGAATTTTTGGCCATGGAAACAGTCGAGAGATACCAAAATTATAAAGTCTATTTGTTTTAGGTTTGTATAGGTTTACTGTTCTTCCTGAGCAGTGTCTTCTAAAGGCACTAAGGTGGAAGCAAGAATAATTTACCAGTTAACTCGGACGTTCAGTGAATGGAATTAGAGTTGGAAAGTTGCACTTTATTTGCATGGAATCATCTCTTGAATGAAAACAAGATGAAGTTAGCAAAAGTTCGGACCCGACTAATATTTACCCGACTCGTTCTGACTTATGTTCGAGCAATATTTCTGTGATTTTTATCAAATGCAAATTCACGGGAGAATAATACATTTTATGTGTCTACAGTTCAACTTTTTATGATTCTCGCTTTGTAAGTCAGTAAATGGAATACAGGTAAACTGTACAGATATACTTTTCAGATACACTTAAAATCAATGTAAAAAATGCGCAACCATAACACCATACATTATCATCATCATTATTATCTCTCTCGAGATTTTCCAAGGCGACCGGTTGTGAGCGGTCTGCGTGTAGTATGATCCTGCGATCTTTACAAGGTCGTCTGTCCTTCGAATGTTGGTTTTATTGTTCACAAATTGGCTAAAGAAGATCCCTCCAAACAATGAAGCTGTAAAGTCCGTTTTACTTAGCTAGTCAAGGTAGCTAAATCTAATTATATAAGTGATAAAATTATTAATCCATTAATAAAATTACAAAAAATAAATAATAAATAAATATTGGACACCAATCACATACATTGTTCTGATCCCAATGTAAGTAGCGAATGCACTTGTGTTATGGAAATCAGACACAACGGTGGTACCACAACACCCAGACCCGAGATAATATAGAAAAGATCGTTTTCTACATTGACCCGACCGGGAATCGAACCCGGAACCTCACGAGATGGCGACGCTTGAAACCAGCGTGCTAGCCACTTGACTACGGAGGTCGTCAAAATGTAAGAGACTTGGAATATTACAAATAAAGACACTTGTAAAAATAAACCACGTATCTCACGTTTACATTAAAAATTGATAATATTTCACGTTCACGTTTACATAAAAAATTGATTGAATCTGATGAAGTTCATGGTTGTTCAAATGAAGTTGTAGGTGTTTTCGAGAAGTACTTCTGTAATATACCTATCGAAACCACAAAACAACTTAATTCGTGCGCTCTGCATGCAAAATCACTGCTGGTATCGTATATTGACAGGTGTAACTCCTCATTTGATTTCACTCATATTAACCTTTTATTGATTGTTAAAACTTTCAAGGAATTATAAAAGAAACTGAGGATATATAGGGAATATCAATTCACAATACAAACACAATAAAAACAATGATTGACAATGTTGCATACAAACTTTTCATAATTTTTATAATAATATCAGTAAATAAATTTAATACACTATTTAAAATTAAAAATATCTCAGTGTTTAACGAAGAATGCTCATGGAGGATCGAAGTTTTATGTTTATCTTATTTTAAAATAATCATTTCGTTAAAAAAGAATGTCGTAAAAATGAAAAATGACGAAATCGTAACCAATCCTTGTTTACATTATTCGACTAGCAAAGAAAAACGGAGTTTAGGTAGGTGTTTTTTTTTTGTTGTTGACTTATTTGTACTGATACTAGTACAATAAATTATCTACACGTCTTAGGATAACCAATAAATAGGATGTCAAGTAATTCAATAAGTGCTACAAAAGATAATCCGCAGCGCTAATACAAAGATAAAATGGCCGTTGAAACAATAACGCTAGATTGGAATCTCGCTTTGTTAGATTGCTTTTGATATCGGCGATTCTGTGTACAGACTGTCGTGAAGCGACAAATGTGGAGAAGTAGAAGAAGGTAAAAGAAAGAGGTAGAAGAGGGAATAGAATTTATATTAAAACAAAAAGAATACAGTACCGAAAAATGAGATGAGGTGATGTCTGTATGAATGTAAGTAAAGTGCAGTGGGCGTGAGTAAGTATCTTCAAATCTTCAATAAGTATTGTCCTGGAGGCAGCAAAGGGCGGCGTCGGAGTGCAGGGCGGACACAGCGGAGGTAGCAGCGACGCCGATGTGCAGCAGTGACAGGCGCCGTGAAGAGCAGTGACGCCGATGTGCAGCGGTGACAGGCGCCGTGAAGAGCAGTGACGCCGATGTGCAGCGGTGACAGGCGCCGTGAAGAGCAGTGACGCCGATGTGCAGCGGTGACAGGCGCCGTGAAGAGCAGTGACGCCGATGTGCAGTAATGAGGGTAACGGGCACTATATAGAAAATGTTATGATCAGTTGGAGTGCCAGAAGTACTTGGTCTCGGATCCTCTTCCGAGAAGGAGACAGGTCCCTCCCCTAGAGCGAGGAGGTGTTACTGCAGTCAATGGACTCTGATACTCCTCCGAGTATGTGTCCGGTCCCTCCCCTAGCGTGAGGAGGTGTTTCAGTAGTCACCGGCGGTTCTTCAAGACTTCTTGAGGGAAGATGTAGAGTGTTTTTGAAGTATAATAGAACTGTTCGAGCTTAGAACTCGGAATCGAATGAATAGAATGAAAAAAATAAAGCTTATATAGGGGGCCTGGGCCGTTCAAATTTAGATCGAGGTAGGTTCAAAAATAGAACATGAATACTGGTGGTTTACAGAGGAATAAACCCGAAAAAGTAATAAACTTTGATAGAAGTTGTCAGACTTTGAAAGATATTGTCATAACAACCATGTCAATAAAGATAAAAATACTGTCAAAAAAATCAAGCAAATTACGAAAATACAGGAAAACGAATCATCACCCAATGCAAATTAAAGGAAAATTGCAAACAAAGGTAAAACACAACTATTTTTACAGTATTATGTAAAGAAAAGTAGAATAACAGAGCTTTGAAAGTTTGACATTTTTAGATTCACAATAAATATTGTTCAAAAAGGATTAGAAAACATCAATAATCCAAAAATACAGAGTAATAGTATAAGAAGAGTAGAAAGGCAGGTAATGCCTATAGTTTAACGTCTACAGTACGACTTTTTAGGGAGAAAATACGAACTGCGTTATGGTAGATAGAATCTATGATTAACTCTATGTTCGTGTTTACAGCAAATGAACCAGCAATCTTTGGATGAAAGCATGGAAAAACAAAGATAATGTGATGAGAATGTTAATGTGAGTCCGATGAATACTAAATATATTAAGGTACTCAATTTATTACACATAATACAATATGTACAACAGTACAAGACGCCCTACTCTTATATCTGTATTTTTAGATAACGCCATCTCTATTTGCTCTCAAATTAATGCATAT
The DNA here is from genome assembly GCA_963924145.1 of Pyrausta purpuralis. Lineage (NCBI taxonomy): Eukaryota > Metazoa > Arthropoda > Insecta > Lepidoptera > Crambidae > Pyrausta > Pyrausta purpuralis. The sequence continues at coordinate 19,697,475 of OZ001664.1, forward strand.
ATGAGCGGCAGGGACAGCTAGTGTCAAAAATAAAGATATTACATTACAGAGTAGATCAGAAGGCCATCAGGTCAGAAGTTATTGATTCGCTAGAGACATACGGAAGTTGACTTGGAAAAATATTAGTTATTTTTTGTATAGGGTTGATACTTATCGCAAAATAAGCAGGTCGATCCAATATTAAATAATGTTTGTTAAGTTTATCAATAATTATGAGCCCAATGACGTTGTCTATGGTTGGTTCCTAATGTTTGGCAAGGCGTGTCGTATCTGATGTATTTTGTATGAAAATATTTCTTTAAATTTCTGGCTCTTTACTGTAAATACGTACGAAACTGAGAGTCAAATCTTAAAAACGTTTTAAGAAACCCATATATGAGTTTTTCTTAGAAAACAGTAGTGTAGTTCATATTCACTGTTCAACCTGAAGGCAATTCCAAGGAAAGACAAGTGTGAGTGTTTTCAAATGGCATGCTGATAGCTTTCAGGTTCAAATGCGCAGACTATTAGAAAACTCACTTTTTGGCTGGCGTTTAGAGGAACACTAAAGAACTGTTTCACTATCGACAAACAAGCATTAACCAACGAAACATTTGAATATGTGTGGTGCTCGTAGCGCAGCGGTAGCAGCGCTTTGGTAGTGATACCGAAGTGAAGCAACCTACGGCGCGGTCGTGTTTGGATGGGTGACCATTCCGACCATATAAGTGACGTACATCACGAGCATCTCCGTGCTTCGGAAGGCACGTTAAGCCGTTGGTCCCGGCTAATATCGGTTGATATTAGTCGTTAAGTCTAGTCAGAGGCCTTATGGGCGGCTTGATAAAATCTGACAGCAGGGTTAGTCGCTTGCCTTGCAAACACCCCTCCATCAACCCGCACTGAGCCAGCGTGGTGGAGTTTGGCACAAAACTACCTCATAGTTGAGGTAAGGCCTTTGCCCAGCAGTGGGATGTTACAGGCTAACTTTACTTTACTATTGGACGGATAACGCCAACCCTTATTTATTTAGACATTGTAAAACAGACCGTTATATGCTAATGATGTGTGTGTGTTCCTATATGTAGGCAAAGACCAGATTTTTTACTTAGAGAATTGACTAGCGAAAAAAATATTAAAGCATGGATTTCACTTTTTATTGACTTTTACCAGAGCCGGCGTGTTATCAACTGAGTCCTGACAATGTCACTCTTGAATTTCTTGCCTGCACTTACTGATAAAGCGGTGCAATTCAAAATTGTATTTCTATTGACATTAAATGACCTCAAGACTGTTGCTTACGCACCGACTATGGTGCGATAAATAAATTAAAAAAGAAAATAAAGTCTGTTGCTTTTTGCTTGTCAAATGTTATAAACAATCTTGACATTCGTTTTTACCAAAATTATTCATTTCAAAATAAAATAAATACAGAAATAACCAACTACATCTGTAAATCGTCGTTTAATACTGAGATATTTTAAAATCAAATAGTAAATTAATTTTATTCATTTGTACTATTAAAAAAAAAATAAAAAGATTGTTTTCATTATTCGACTAGCAAATAAAAACTGACTTTATAAACTGTGGTACTGTCAGTGTTATGGCGTGCGCTGAAAGACAGATAAAAGCTTTGCTCTTTAGAAGATAATTACATCAAATGACGTCACGTTAGCTTGTTTGTAACAAATTTATATTATGACTGTGATTTAAGTTACCTTCTCATTTCTTAAATTTAGCATTTTTTTATCATTATCAAAAAATTAAGAACTAAGCTCTTGTCAGAGGAGCTTCTTCCCTCATATTCATAAAAAAAACTCCATTTTTTTCCTTAAATTGAATTCTCAAATTCAATATAATTAAGTTCAATTCAATTCAAATTAATGATTATCCAATTTAATTTAAATTTAATTCACTTTATCCAATGTAATTTAATTTAATTTATTTAATCAAAAAAGTTAATTTTGTACAAAATTAAATTTATTAATGTGTTCATTTAACATTAGTTTTTCTTACACTGGAATGAAACGAGATCCAGTGCTTAATAAAGCGACTATCCCACCTGTCCGCAATTACGGCCAGGAGGCTGTTGGTGCCAGCACGCAATCTGCGCAGCGCCCCGGCCGCACGGCCGCGGAGCGCTGCTTGGAACCCGTCCACCCGCGCGTCCACGAACATGCCCGAGGCGCTGCACCTTAATAGTGTGGTCACAAAATATCGATATTTTGTGGTGAGATAAATTTCCTCTTGCCTTTTACGACGCAGTTTTAAGAACAGGAGTCTCCCGCCTCTCTCAATGCCGGGTCAAAAGCCTTTCCTGATATACTTAATCTGCGGCCTGCCAGTACCGATGTTGCTGCTACCCAACACCAGGAGGACGCTAAGTTGATTTATTTGACGACTTCCGTGGTGTAGTGGCTAAGCACGCTTGGTTTCAAGGCGTCGCCGCTCCGATGTCGCGGGTTCTATTCCTGGTCGGGCCAATGTAGAAATCCTAGTTATCTATATTGGCTCGGGTCTGGGTGTTGTGGTAACACCATTGTGTCTGATTTCCAAACCACAAGTGCATTAGCTACTTAGGGATCAGGGTAGGAGCAATGTATGTGATCGGTGTCCAAAAATTTATTTATTTATTTATTTAATGGCGGCGCTTATTAGCCATGGCAGAGGATCGTCATTTAATATTGTAGCTTTTAGTAGAGAAGCCCATCCCACTAGACTCCCTACTACATTCTAGGAATCCTGCCGCTGTTTGGTTATATAGGGTGTAGTTTTGGTTATTGACATCTAACTCAGGGATGATAATAATATGTGTTGTGGTCATAAAAAAAAATTAAGCAAGTTTTACGAAAAAAAAACATCTTCACAACAATCTAAAAATTACAGACGAATGGGAAAACTGGCACTTACACGCGTAGGTACTCAACTACGTATAAGACACCTGGAGTTGGTAATTTTGCTCGCTCGCTAGTATCGCAATAGTAAATTTATTTTGTGGGTTTTTTCTATATATTTTTCGGCGTCAGTATTGTTTGTTCTAACATCCCTGATTCGGGCGTCGCTGACCAAAACAACATTTTGTATAATAATAATCAATTATGTTTTACAAACATGTAGCGTAGTTCAAAAGACCTACTTCCTCATAGTAAATAACTGGTAGATTATTTCACCATAACGCTAGGCTTAGTTCAATCCGCCGTATCGAGTGTTACATTCTTAACCGCTATTGAATCGATCATCTGTACCCATGTTTAGGGATCTGTTCCATCATCAGCGAAAAACAAAAAAAAAATCGTACATCGTACTACAGAACGCAAAGTATGTTAGCTTTTTTATCGACATATCGGTTTCAATCAACTTAATGCGAATATGAGTTTCAAAAGCAAATTATCTATCGTAAAGACATTTGCATAAATGCGCCCCTGAGCTGGAATTGTGTAAAGCAATCGTATTCATTTGACAGTTCATAACGTACGATATGATCTGTCAAACCCTTTGTTCTTTGCCATTTGACAGACGTTTTGAACTGTCAAATGAATACGATTGCTTTACACAATCGCACCCCTGATACAAACGATATTAATATTATGCTCGTAATTATAACCATCAGATATATTTTAACGCTTATTATACTTACAGTTTGATGGTGCAAATTTATCGATGTAGTCTATCCTTTCCTTTTTCAAAGGTACTTTGCTGGTCTTCATAAAACTTATATTCGTCACAGCCATTGTTGTAGTCGGAAGTTAACAGCCATTATACTCGTAAAATGATGGTTAACAACCAAGAGCCTATGTTCTTTGATGAGCTGAGGACAAAAAGCAGTGGAAACACTTTGTCAGATTATCCACCGAAGCCTTAACAGCACATACAAGATCTTTACAAATAAAGATAGTAAATTCTATGTTAATTGTGACTTTTTGCGGATTGCTTAAGGTGGGAGAGATACCTGATCGTGGGTAGCGATGCGGAATCTTCTTAGCAGATTTTAGACGGATCTCGGTGTGTATCTTGCAATGAATTGAGATTAAAATCTGGCTCCATTCTTAAACCGCGCCTGGGGAGCTTTAATTTATTTTGTTTTGCGATACAGGTAACATTTGGTTCGAATAGGCACCAAGGGTACCTTCCACGCTTTGATAAAATATTAACTGTAACATTTCGCGTTTTGCTTGAGGTGGAAAAGATGCCTTATTGTGGGCAACAAAGCAGAAAATCTCCTTAGCAGATCTTAGACGTATATCGGTGTGCATCTTGCAATGAATTGAGATTAAAATCGTGCCGTTGGAGTGTTTATTATTATATTGAGTTTGTATTTTTATACTGATATTAATTAAACCCTGCATCTTCCTGTATCACTCACGATCGCTTCCTATATCACACAAAAGATTTGTATTAAAACTAAAGTTACATCTTGCAATGAATTATAAACATAAACAGTCCTGCCGATAAATTTTAACAACATCTGTTAAAGTAGCTCGTTAATATTGTAACAAATTCAGAATGGAAGTACTGATATTATCATAGGCCTCGTTATTTGTGTTCAGATTCCATGACATATCGATAATATTCCAACATTTTCAGCCGATGTAATTAGCTCTGTGTGCTAGTTATTTCGTGTTGGCAACTGAGCTGTGAATTTTCCGCTGTATTCGAAGGACGTCGTTACGAAGAACTAATTATTCTTATGACTGGTTTCGAGATGATATCAAAGCAGAAATTAGATTCAAATCTTGCTTATGAATCTTCAATCAAGGAATAAACTAAGAACTGTGTCAACATAAACAAAATAATTAGCGATGGTTTCATGATAGACGTAAAATTTTCGCTATTACAAGATACGTCAATAGCTCTGTTGGATCAATTTTTCCAATGTGCCTACAAATAGTTGAATTGGCTTATTAAAATGCTTTGTTTGTATTATGTAGAAAACGAATTAAAATACTACGTTGGAATTACCGTAAAACTAGTGCTTACAAAAATTACAAATTCCATTGATTGCACTTTAAGGAATCCCATTGGTTACTAAAAATCTATTGAAGTATCTGGTCTTCGAAGATCACAGATGTCAAAGTTTTTCACTTGACACGAACCGAGCCAAGAAATAAGCAGATATATTGCAAAAATATTTGTACACTTTTGAGTTTGGAGGCGATAGTCCCAAGTCAGAGTGTCACTTTGTATCGAGGAGCTGACAATTTTCGCGACTCGTTTGAAAAGTTTCAAACTAAAATATTTTGATTTAAACGCTTCATATTTGGATGTCGCTCCTCGAATTATGTGATATAGGAGTATTTCACAGAAGACTAGAAATCGACAAATATTTTCATACAATTTAGTAACCAATTTGCAACATATTATTTTTTTATACTATCGGTTTAGGAATTTTGTCAAAGACGTGATATTTTAATTTCACTGGTAAAAATATAATTACATAGATAATTGTCAATGACGACTGGTTCGTTACATTTCGCTGGCTCTTTTTAGTGGTATTTAATTTCAAAGGGCTGCAACAGTGATATTAAAATAAATCTAGGTTTATTATAGGTAAAATTTGAGGTGGAAGCGTTTTGATTGGTCAATTGAGTTAATCAGTCGCCCTTTGCTGATAATTATTAAGCGTTATAAAATTTTCCGTACATTTCAATTCTTTTAATTTATGGTAAATATAGTATTTAAAAGAATATATTTTTTTATAAAAAACTCTTTTATTTCCTAACTCTATGTTTAATACTTCTTCACTCAGTTGGCAACGAAAACCAATCAGCGATCACTCTGATAATATAACGGCTTTCAGAAACGTCAAAATATCACTGTCTTACAATTTCACTGTTACGGTCTAGCGAAATTATAATGAATTATATTGTTTCTTTATTTAAGTAATGCAAACCGTTATATTGTAAGTGATGCAAACGATTGACAATAATCAGTGTCATTATAATATCACTAGTGAATTATTTTATCACGGTTTTGATAATATACCAGCAAAATATACATTATATATAGTTTTTCCAGCGGTTTTCGCGTTCTTTGTTCTTTTGAGCTAACTCCCAACCCCCTTCCCGTTTCCGTCATATTATATAAATATACTTCAACCATCACTTTAACCATCAAGCATCAACTATCACAGCACCGACTCCAAAAAGACATTGTTTGCCTAAAACGGATTCCTTTCCTTTCAATGGTGAAGAGTTTATTTAAGACTTTTTAGTGCATTTTGGTTTTGAAGTCGTTTTTTTTTTAAAGTTTATTTTATTTCTTCATTTTAAGTGATTACATAAGAGGAGGAGGGAGTTTCACCTTATGATTCTATTTTTTAAGAAGCTACAAATTACCTAAGTTTCGTCATTATAATTGTTGAAATCCTAGGCCTTAAGGAGTTCCACCATCAGCTCAGCCCCGCAAAATGTTGACTATCAGACGTAACAACACGTCAACATTAACATTCGAGTAAAGAAACACTATACGTATCTTTAAAATTTGAAGGTTTTCCTCGATTACCCCAAGATCCCATCATCAGATTCCAAAATGGAAAAAATAGAACCAACTAGAAGGTACACCCTCTAAGTAGGTGAAATTTTTTTTCGATTCGGTCGACAAACGAGGTAAGATACATAAAAAAAAATTAAAAAAAAACATACAGTCGAATTGATAACCTCCTCCATTTTTGAAGTCGGTTAAAAATGACGTACATCGTTTATGTATCATCAGTTTATGTACAAAGAGATTAGAACAAGAGAAGATAGCAGAAGTCTATGTCTAAAATATTACATAGAACTACATATTGCCAGACGTTTAACTTATGTATAAGGTAGTGTGTTATGTGTAAGGTAGATCTTTCTGGGAAAGCCAAACTGTTCTCCGAACATAACTTTTTATGTTTACGACAAGTACTCAATCGTGATATAACACGCTCGTGTCTCAATAAAGGAGGATTTATTTTATAAACAGAACTATAATAATATTAATGCCTACGAATAATACTTTTATCACAACCTTGACGCGACTTTCTTGAGCTCGATCCAAACGATTATTTGGTCTTTGTGCGACCAACAAATCTGTTTACTATTGTAACTCTTTAGGACTCTTTGCCCTTAATAAAATGGTAAAAATGGCTAACGACTACTTTCACAAGCAAAAATAAAACATCAAAAAATAACAGCACCATTATATTATTTTTTACCAATTCAATGTATTTTAATGCAACTTTAAAAAAGGAGGAGGTTATCAATCCGACCTCTATGTGTTTTTTTTTTGTATCTATGTTACATCATATCTCAGTCAATTGTCGACCTAAAAATTTCGCTTGCCTAGAGGATATACCTTCTAGTATGTCCCATTTTTGCCAATTTGGGATCTGATGATGTAATTGAGGATCTTGTTGTAATCGAGGAAAACCCTCAAATTTAAAAGGCACATACAGTGTTTTTTTTTTACTAGAATCTTAAAATGTTGACTACTGATGTTATTATTACGTCTGATAGTCAACATCTTGTGGAGCTGAGTTCAGTAATTAAAATAACAGAACTTACTATAGGTAATTTATAGCTTCTTAAAGAATAGTGGCATTATGTGCAACTTTGTATTTATGTTTTTGAAATCGGTTGTTACATTTTTTTAAAGTTAATTTTATTATTTCGCTTACTTACTTTCATTAAACTTTAATAACGATTATATTTCCTAGAATTTTCATTCCAAGAAATGTGTAATGCAAGGTCTCACATTATATAAAGGGAATTGTATATTCTTTCAGAAACTCTGATTTCACACGCTGCCTGTGTCACACACACGTTTTCAACACACTAGTGTTTTTACCACTAATCTTTATGTACCATCATTAAACACGAGAACCTCCATTAAATGAGTTCCTCGAATAAATCAAGGAGCCCTCTAAATAAAGCCCTTGACATAGGTCTAGGGACGAATTCCACATAACTCCATTAGAGGGATCGGCTTTATGCAAAATGAAGTCACCCTGATAAAGTCCAGGAGATATTTGGGCTTGTTAAAAATTGTCATTAATTCGACCCCGGAAAGATTAGCATCTGATGTAGAGGAATTTAAAATTAGGCCTTTGATAACTTCATTGGAGTTAGGGTTGGTTTGTGGATTCCGTTACAATAATTTAACAAGCAAAATTGTGTGTGAGGATTACTGAACTGTATTGATCTTTGCTTCAAATCAAAGTTATAAACAGTTTGATTTTTTATAATTGACGAATAATATTAAATCAAAAAATATAATATTAAAGTATCAAAAAATACCGCCTAAACAGATCTCGGAAATTGAATTGATACTTGATGATTTTTCTAAGTTTAATCAAACCAATTAATTTTGGTTTGAAAATGCTGGAGGGACTACAAATCACCCTGTATTGGTAAAATAGATACTTAAGCTCGATTTTACCAATTTAGTCAGTTGGTGATTTGGTACCAACGTCAGATAAGACTTATCCGTCTGAATAAGTTTAGTACGACCAATTTAAAAGTGGCTTTTACATCGATGATTGCTGATAAATTGGTGATAGTTGTACTATATTCGACGAATTTTTCTTATCCGACGTTATTAAAATGGAGCCTTAGAGTCGATTATACCAAAGATAACGGATATTCGTCGAGTACAATACAAAACGCCTAATTTGAAAGCGTCACCAATTTGTCAGCAAACATTTATTTAATGACATTTTATAACTGATCGTTTTATAAGTCCTATCGGACCTAGGTAAAATCGACTCTTTGTCTTGATAAAAAAATATATAGTAAACATCTTTTCATCTAAAATCTTCAAAAAGTCTGTTGACAACAGAACCCGTGTCGCATCTTTTCAATATCCCACGTGTATTTAGGTCCCCGTTTCTTCTAAAACAATATGTCGGAAGATTCCAGAGCTTGCTAACAAAGATTTACATAAAGACCTTTCTGTCGACAATGGTCGGGATTGCTCCTGACCTACGTCACTGGCTTTATTCTGGCTTATCTTGTTTGCAAGAATCCGCTATGGGAGATCTTTTCTTAATTATAAAGTTAGATTTCGGGTTTATGTGGGCTGAGGAAAAAGTGGGTCATATGTTTATTAGTTAGAATAAGTGTCAATTAAAGCTTCGTTGTGCAAAGTTACGCAATAGACAGCAGAAATATTATGTATATTTTGAAGTGTTCATTATAGAAGTGTTTTGATTGCATCAAAAGGCTACGTATCGACATTTACTTTTTATACGTAGGGTCTAGTTTAATACAGGATGGGACCTGTAATAGAAGCAAAAAAAATATTACAGGCCCATTGAGTAATCAGTTATCGATTTTAGATGGTTTTAGTTTCTTAAAATGAAAACTAATTTTATTACTATTTTCCAACAAAATAAATCGAACCAGCAATGTATTGCAAACAAATGTGTCCAGTCATAGAACTTGACATTGTCGGTAAGGACGACGAGTTAGTGATTTTGATATACATTGACTAGGACATAATATATCTCTGAGTTGAAGCATTTAAGAGCACTATTACGAGGTAATTAAACATTATCGTTAAGAACGACGACTTAACGATTTTGATATACATTGATTAGGGATTACAATATCTCTGAGTTAAAGCATTTTAGAGCTCTATGGACAGGTCAAGGTAACTACGTATACTCTGTAGAATAATTGATTAAAATTTTTGCTCCTACAGGCCACACTCTGTATAGGTAAAAAGGCATAGCCGGTAATTATTTGCATCCATATCTGAAAAACATGAATAATCCTTTACGACAAGTCCTATAGACAATCATTATCATCGCCATAGCCCTTAAAAGAATATTATCAAAATTATCTTTTACCATCAAAAATAGTACTCACATATCAAAGTAAAAGTGACTATGTATGGCGGGCAACCTAATATTTTGGAAACTTGGAAATTTTTTGACCAATATATTTGAAAACATCACATACATTGCTCCAATCCCAAGTTAAGTAGCTAAAACACTTGTGTTATGGAAATCGGATACAACGGCGGTACCACAACGCCCAGACCCGAGACAATATAGAAAATATTGTTTTCTACATTGACCCGACCGGGAATCTAACCCAGAACCTCACGAGATGGCGACGCTTGAAATCAGCGTGCTAGCCACTCGACCACGGAGGTCGGTGTAAGTTCGTTTATATGAACATTCTCTTCCTATTTGTTACTCAAAACAACACCTAAATTCAGAACATTTTGTCTCATAATGCAATTCAAGTGCTACCTGCACTTCCAAATTGTTCTCCACAACCGTAACTGTTTCGGCTTGGTATTTCTCCAAACAGATATCTATGTCTTAACAGTACTTAGCAGGCTAGTACGTGGTCTATATTGTGCCCGGCTGACATTCAGACATCTAGAATTAGAGCAAGCTGCAGTGGTTATAATGAACATAAGCACGGTGAGGGCGTTTGTAAAAAAATGTTTATTTAAACTTTATTGCACTGATAATGGTACAATTGGCGGACTTAATGCCTTATGGCATTCTCTACCAGTCAAATGCTTGGGAAATTACATGTAGGATACGTTGAGATATCATTTACGCAACAACAATGATAGTGTTGAAAAAAGTTAATTTACTGCTAAACAAAGCACGTCAAAAATCCCTAGAAAAAAGTATTTAAAAGTTAAAACCACCAAAAAGAAGGGTCACAAAATAAATACAAAACGTAACAGTTATGTTTGACTGCATTTTTTACATTGTATGAGCAAGCAACTTAAGGCGAATATTAAAAACAATTTATAAATGAAAATTACAACATATTCAATGAAATTGTAAGGCCATCTCAAAAAACTTAAAAAAATGCTAGTTACTGCACCTGATTCAATTGTGGGTAAGTGTAAATACATCCAGTGCCTGACCAATTTAGTCTGCCTACTGGGCAAATTAATGAACATAAACCAGCTGGAAATACCTTCATTCTGATAAGAAGCAGATATAAAATTCTAATTTAAGCTGTACATAAACATAAAAGCTAAAAGCTCCTTAAGGTGATATCTTCGAAAAACAGTTTTACTTGTGAATTGTTTAGTGTAAAAACTACATAAGGTATTGCAACTGTCAAGATAATTTTACTTGCAATCAAAAATCATAGTTTTTCATACCTGAACAATCTTACTTGAAGTGACTTGACTTTATTTCTTATGCAAGGTGTTAACTTCATAACACAAAAACTCTTCTGCCTCCTCTTATTTACTCAAATAACATTCATATATATTTTAAACTTTAATATATTTTACCTGGTACAAAAAATGTGCTGTACAGAAAGTTCTAAAACCCCATGTAATATTATTCCGTTAGCACCTAGCATAATCTCAATCCCTCGTCCGATCAGTCAGCCAGGCATGGTTCTGACTTTTAATTATCAGTCCATCAAAATGGCTCGCATTTGCCCCTTTGTAAGGAGCTCAGCGGGGATCTTGCAATATGCCATCCTTGCCAGAATGTGACGGCCAGTTTAATATGAAGGGTCATGCACGATATTAGTGCAGAACAAACAGACAAGTTGCTGAGGGTTGGCACGAATCCGTGATTATTTTAAGTTATTCTGTATTTTCTGTAACTGACTGACTGACTATTTTATGAATATTGCTACTGCTGAAATATTGTTATTTTTGTATAGAAAAGTATTTAATGTTTTCACTGCCAAAAAATCAAAAACATACACAAAAACGTATCTCAAATTCTGATTATTTTGTCATGATGACACATTTTAATTACAACATAAAAAAAACAATTATTGTTTCTAATTAGATAACTTTACTTCTGGTACATTACTTGCTAAGGTAACGTTACTTCATAAGTATGTTTTGCTATACCATTGCATGGTGCGTGTGGGCATTAATATTACACACATGTAAAAACATCACTTTTTTTGGCAACCCTACCAAACTGTTACCAAGGTAATGTAGGAGCCGTATTTGTGTGGTCAATATTCATTACGGAATTGCTTCAGTATGCCGTCAGATAAGACGAAGCTTTGTCTTCTGATACGTGGCCAGACTCCACACTTACCAAATAATTACTGTGGACTGTACTTCTGTATCCGTCGCTCATACGGTGAATTGGTATAGTTATGGTCATGAAGTAATATAAAAAATATTTACATGCTCTAAATTAGTTCGATGATCTTTTGAGATATAGTGAGATCAATAATATAGTGAGAGACATTAGTACAAGTCATGTAATAAGATGAGTTATTTAAATAGGAAATAAAATGTTAATCCGTTATTAGCTTTAGGTCTTACATGTCTGTGTTTAATTTTGTCATCATTAAGAGCAGTGGATTTTCCGATACAAATAAAATTATATAAAAAAACTTCAGTTATTCGCTTAAAAAGTTTTTTTTATGTAAAGATAACGAAAAGTTGTTTATTTATGTAGCCTATGTAAAAGCTTTTAACGATTTGCCATTTTCATTGCAATACAGATTAATATTTTAAAATACTGAAGCATACGTTAATTTTCCATTTCAACATTTGACATATACTCAATTATATTATAACAATCCTTACCAATGACGATATTCTGGTAATTACCTGAAAAAATAAGAAAATCATTGTCATTTATTTCATTCAAAGAATAACAATCGTTTCTACTATGAAAAGTAATTGTCAAACAATCTGAGATGGAATAGTGTAATGCAATCGTATTTATTTGACACTTCACACGCACAAACGTACAATATGATCTATCAAACGGCAAAGCGGCCATACGTTTGACAGATTATACACATGCTGTACGTTTTGGCCTGTCAAATGAATACAATTGGTTACACAATTCCACCTCAGGTTAATATAACTATTTTTTAAAACTGGGTAACCATGATCACTTCGATAAATGACAAAGTATTTATTATAGCAATAATTTATTTAGGTTTATTATTATCTTTCTGATTTCACATATAAATATCATACTACCACTGTGCAGGTCAATGTATATCTGCACCGTCATCTTTGTTCAAACTGTACTGATAAAATACTGGTTATTTCTGAAAGAAATACTTAGTAGCAACAATCGCCATTGAACAAAATGTACAGACGACAGCACGTCAAGGTAAACACTGCGGTATCTTATGCAGTTGTAAAAAGGGCTATTTTGCAACAAAAGTGGGTAACGTGATGTGCTGGCTACTGTATATAACGAAAATAAGGTCAGAACAAAAAGACAAGTAATGTTCCACTCTTGCCAAGTGCGATGTTCCGTATACTTCACTGAGAAAACTTGATGTAAAATTTTGCAATTGAAATTCTTAGTGTATAAATTCATGTATCCTATTTCATCTTGTTACAGTTCATGGGATGATGAATAAAGTGGAACGGATCTGAATATATTAAGATCATAGAAATAGTATTTTAGTCCCAGTGGAAAAATATGAACCCCTTTTTATAAAGAAAAATATAGTGTGCTTTTTGAAGAAAAAAAATATAGATAGATTTTTATAAAATTAAAATTTACATAAATCGAAGAAACTATATATTTTATACGGACAGTTTTGGATAAAATATAAATTTAAATGATGTATGTTATTGATACTAAATACAGAATGTGGTTTTGGTTAGTGACATCCAGCTCTAGGATGATAATATGAATTGAGTATTCCTAAAAAAAAAATATTTAAACTTTTTTATGCAATTTTAATAAAAACCTTTTTACAACATTCTTAAAAAACAAACAAATGGGGAAACTCGCGCCCTCGCGCGTAGTTTACGCTTAGGTATCTATGAAATAATACGCCGTAGCTAGTAAGCTACAAAGAGCGACCTGGCTTTAATGAAGTTGTTTTTTTTTTGGCTTGTCAAATATTGTAAATAATCTTGATATTCCTTTTTACCGAAATTATTCATTTTAAAATAAGATAAGTACAAAACTTACCAAAAACATAGGTAATTCAACTTATATCACTGAGATCAAATAATAAATAAATTTTATTGACTGAAATTATTTTGAAAGTTATAAAAACATTGTTCACATTTTTCAACAAGCAAAGAAAAACGGACTATTATTTTGACTCGCTCGTTAGTATCGCAATAATAAATTGATTGTGTAAGTTTTATATTTTTTTGCCATCACTATCGTTTGTACGACTACCCTTCGTCGGGCTTCAGTGACCAAAACAACACCCTGTATATATGCCTACTATAATAAAAATTTGATCATCAACTCCGACGTCTATTTCAGGACACTAATTTGCTTCAAAAGAAAATACCCTCTCACCCAATCCAGGAATAACTTTGTCATCCCAAAGCTAGGTGCGATGTCACATTTATTATTACCACCCAACTGAGTAAACATGGCCGCGGCAATAAATATTAGAAAAGGATCCAGTTCTAGCCGTCCAGTCATCCGCAATCCGATGAATATTACCAGTATAACTCCACACCAGTAATTTCCGACCTGTCAATTCCATGCTGCCTCCAGCTAATTTCAGAGTCAACCGTCTATCTGTCCTGTTCTTTTTTGTTCAGAAAAACAGACCCGCTATAGGTCTGTTGATGCTATTCAAATGACTGCATCTAAACGCTGTGGTTGAGCGTTTCGATTTCAATGCGTTTGCTTTGTTTGGGTTTTAAAACGTTTAATGAAACCGTTTTAATGACTAAGATATTTTCTTTACGAATGTATTTTTTGTTGCGTAACTTTGATATTTTGAAATAAATAAATATTAGACACCAATCACATACATTGCTCTGATCCTTGGATAAATTAACCACTGGATATGAAACGCAAGAGCGAATGTATGAAAACATCATTAGCCAATTTCTGCGGGGCGGGGGGAGCTTGTCATGTCAATTTTTGACATTTAGTAAATAAAAGTGTCGATATTTTTTTATCGATATGTGCGGAACGAATGAATGAACGAATCTTTTGTAAAAAGACATATAATTTTTATCACTAAAACAATAAATTACATTATGACATGTTTAATGCACAAACCATTGAATGAACAACTGAAACATAGAACGTTTATATGAACGGTCTGGCAAGTGACACTAACTAGAACTTCCTAAGACATTGTGAAACCGCCCATAAGTACATACAGCCCAGCATCATTTAAATCCTCCTATGGGATAATTAAGCAGAAGATTTTTACGTTGGCATTAAATCACACTGGTGTTAAATGGATACCACATATTCGGTGATGTTTTGTGGGGATCCATTTTGTCTCCCTTCGACCCACTTTATATTACTTAATGGATCCACAAGAAATCTGAAATTATATTTTAAAAATGTATTGTCATAAATTAAGAAGTTAAAAAAATTAAAGCAAACTGTTGTATTTTTAAGATTACCTTAATCTAATCTCGAGTGAAACTTTTTACAGTTTTATCAGTTAAAAATAATAAATAAAAATAAAAAAAATGTTTATCGATACGATTTATCGACAATTGTCAAGTACAATTAAAATTAAACTGACAAGAGAACGAATGATAAACATACGACAATCTTACCGTATAAAGCATACGTTATCTTGTTGATTTTGTAGTAACTGACCACCACTTTTTTAAATGGCAATGTTACTTTTCTCTTGGAAAACACATTTCACTATTTTCATGAACAATATCAGTTTTTTTGGGATAAAACGTTACTTACGGATGAAAATGAATATTTTTTTTTCTTGCCGCAATAATTTTTACACAAAAATAAGCCACATTTACCGTACTGACAAGACGTCATCTGTAAGTGAAGCCAAAAAGCCCGCTTCGTGGCTAAGGGGGCACAAGCGAAATTGCCCGTCATTGCGCGTCCAGTGGTTTATTCGTCCAAGCTCTGATACCACAGTAAGTAGCTAATGTACTTATGTTATGGAAATCAGACAACGGTGGTACTACAACACCCAGACCTGGGACAATATAGCAAATTTTGACTTCTATATTGACCCGACCTGGAATCGAACCCGGGACCTCAGAGCGGCGACGGCTTAAATATCTTGGTTCAATACTTTTAAAAGAGATTTCGTCTAGCAAATCGTTTGTCTCAAGATTTGAATGTATCTGGGTTACTTTGCTAAGAGTCAACAACAAACTCATAAATACAATATACATCTAAACAAGCAATCAAAATTAGAGTTCCCAACATTTAATTGGATGGATCCTTTGGGAGTATGTAGGTCGCGGGATCGATTCTCGTTG
Source organism: Pyrausta purpuralis (assembly GCA_963924145.1). Classification (NCBI taxonomy): domain Eukaryota; kingdom Metazoa; phylum Arthropoda; class Insecta; order Lepidoptera; family Crambidae; genus Pyrausta; species Pyrausta purpuralis. The sequence goes on from OZ001664.1 coordinate 19,713,588, forward strand.
ATAGTTAGATTTGATTCGGTCTACGAGTTCGTTTTGTTGTAGAATGCTTTTGATTAAGTTATCAGAGTCAATTGTTGATATATAGTATACTTATGTAATTATTTTAATAGTAACTGAGACAATTTTCAAGAAACTTGGGGTATATGAACACAATGCCATTTTGCGAGAAATTGTTAACTCCGGTCAACAGGATCGAACCCGGGAATAGAACCCGGAACCTCACGAGATGGCGACGCTTGAAACCAGCGTGCTAGACACTCGACAAGAAGTTTAAAATAGGAATCGAAACTAATCAGCAATTGATTTGCTTTTGTTTAAAAAATGAAAAATCGTACTAAATAAAAAGTTAAGATGTTTATGGATATTTTGAAAAAAGCCTTCATACTTAACGTTAATTTGGATTTTACGACCTATTTTTATTGTTGACTACACAGAAACCCGCATCATGGTTATTCCACTCTTTAACGGAAAATTATCGTTGATTGTCAAAAAACTGAAGTTTGAAAAATTCCGACAGCGTAACTCAAAAAGTGTGAACAAGCTGAGATTTTCCTTATACAGTCATTGAGCGGTATGGCCGAAAAAGCTCTGTAAGGTATATGTCAGCACCCTCAAATTATAGTAAGACCTACTTTCGCAGACCAGATAACACCTAACTAACCCAAGTAAACAATTTAAAAGCAACTGTCGGCAATAGAAAAATGATTCAACTTAGAATATGCGACACCGAATCTACATAAATAACCCCAAGTGTTTATTAAGCAGTTCACACAATACCGTCATGATGTCAATAACTATTGCAATGCGAGAGTCATCTAGTTATGTAATAGCTCTACAGAAAATACCTTCTCTCACCTTTTACCATGTGATGTGTGATGGGCTGATTTTTTTTTACGCCTCACATAAGGAAATGTGCCCGAATGTGGATCATGATGAAAATGGGGAGGAAAGTAGCGGCGTTTTAGGGAAAGGGAGAAATTTTTTCTTTATTCTTTTGTTTGCTGGTGTACCTACATAGTTCTTTATACAGATAGTCTTTCTTCATTGAATACAATTAGATGAATTGACGTTTTATGTACAATAATAAATTATATAATATACATGTCCTTATTGAAGTCGATTATTGCGTAAAGATGTATTTGTAAAAAATAGACAATATTATCGTCATGAATTATGGTTCTTAGTCTAAACCCATCCAATTAAGACTATTATAATAGTAACCAGAGCACTTAGATAAAAAAAAAGTGCGAGTCGGACTCGCATACTAAGGCTTCCGTGCCAACGCCAAATTACCACAAAATTTTGTTGACAACAAATACTACTTTGTTTTCATAGTATTTTTATGAATATGGTTGTCTGGAAGAGATCGCTTCCAGCGATAAGACCGACAATATTGTACTTCTTCTTGATTTGCCTGTAATGTTATTTTTTCTTGTGTCCTTACTTGTGCAATAAAGAATATTTATTATTATAAACAACAAAGTTATGTTTAGTGTACTATTAGTTCGATCTCGTTCAAATCACTTTTCACATAAAATTCTTGTCAAGATCTACACCATGTTTTTTTTTTCAAACTTTACACTCGCTTAGTTTAAGAATTTGATGGGGGGACGCCCATTCTACCACTTTGGAAGCGTCTATTTCTTTAACGTTAGACTTTTAGAGAAAATGGTTTATATTAATTATAGTATGAACCTCATGTCATTTTAACAGACATTTTAACAAAAAAAATGGTTTAATTTTAATTAATTATTTAGTAAACCCAAAAACACAAATTTGCTTCAAAATTCTAGCTTATTGGGCTAAACGTGTTCTGACAAATCAGCACCTTAATAGTTATTCAACTCATGCTATGTTTCTGTAACCAAAAAGCATCTCACACTTAAGACGTCTAGACAGAAAAATCTCGTTTCTGTCCTTAAACCGAACAAAAAGACATTCGTAATAGAAACTCTTTTGGAACTCAAACGCGTTGCTCGTAGCATGCAAAGCAACTGGAAATGAGACTTCTTTCAAATTCTTATTTACTCGTGCTCAGATGTAGTGGTCATTTGTTTCGTTTTTGTTTTTTCTTGACCTAGATAACCCGGTTGTGTGTGTGTGAAACTTTGCGAAACATGAAACTAACAGACAACTTGTATAAGTAATAATGTATTTTAGCCTTTTAAACTATACAGACTATCGGTACATACATATACATAACAGACAAGTTTGATCATTCGTAGCATATTTTTTAGTTTGCAGAAAATAAATTACACCTCTTGTACTGTTGTACATATTGTATTATGTGTAATAAATTGAGTACCTTAATATTTTTAGTATTCATCGGATCCACATTAACATTTTCATCACATTATCTTTGTTTTTCCATGCTTTCATTTCCTTTTTGCTGGTTCGTTTGCTGTAAACACGAACATAAGAGTTAATCATAGATTCTATCTACCATAACGCAGTTAGTATTTTCTCCCTAAAAAGTCGTACTGTAGACATTAAACTATAGGCATTACCTGCCTTTCTACTCTTCTTATACTATTACTCTTTATTTTTGGATTATTGATGTTTTCTAATCCTTTTTGAACAATATTTATTGTGAATCTAAAAATGTCAAACTTTCAAAGCTCTGTTATTCTACTTTTCTGTACATAATACTGTATGTATAGCTGTGTTTTACCTTTGTTTGCAATTTTCCTTTAATTTGCATTGGGTGATGATTCGATTCCGAGTTCTAAGCTCGAACAGTTCTATTATACTTCAAAAATACTCTACATCTTCCCTCAAGAAGTCTTGAAGAACCGCCGGTGACTACTGAAACACCTCCTCACGCTAGGAGGGACCGGACACCGGAGGAGTATCCAAGCACATTGACTGCAGTAACACCTCCTCGCTCTAGGGGAGGGACCTGTCTCCTTCTCGGAAGAGGATCCGAGACCAAGTACTTCTGGCACTCCAACTGATCATAACATTTTCTATATAGTGCCCGTTACCCTCATTACTGCACATCGGCGTCTCTGCTCTTCACGGCGCCTGTCACCGCTGCACATCGGCGTCACTGCTCTTCACGGCGCCTGTCACCGCTGCACATCGGCGTCACTGCTCTTCACAGCGCCTGTCACCGCTGCACATCGGTGTCGCTGCTACCTCCGCTGTGTCGGCCCTGCACTCCGACGCCGCCCTTTGCTGCCCCAGGACAATACTTATTGAAGATTTGAAGATACTTACTCACGCCCACTGCACTTTACTTACATTCATACAGACATCACCTCATCTCATTTTTCGGTACTGTATTCTTTTTGTTGTAATATAAATTCTATTCCCTCTTCTACCTCTTTCTTTTACCTTCTTTTACTTCTCCACATTTGTCGCTTCACGACAAATTGGCGCCCAACTTTTAGTCTTCAGTCTTCCCTCTTTCTTTCTTTTCTTACATCTCATTCTTTTCATCTTCTATCTTTTTCTAAATTCAAAAATAACACTTTATCTAGTGTTCTTTACCTTTTCACCCTCTTTACCTTTTCACCCTCTTTACCTTATCACCCTCTTTGGCTATCTCTTTTGGTTAACATATTATTAACTCCTTCACTATCTTCATATCTTAACCCCTTCACTATCATCTCATATCATCTTAAATCTTAACACCTTAACTATCATCTCAGAACTTAACCTCTTGAAACTCGGAGATAGTAAAATTTTGTTCTCTAATTGACTTAACTTGAGAATAATTAACTTAACTTAATCTTTCTTAATTGATCTTAAGTTAACTTTGTTCTTTTAACTTAACTTTGATTTAAATAACTGTTCTCTAATTAACTAAACTTGAGAATTATTAACTTTACTAAATCTACCTTAATTGGTCTTAAGTTAACTTTGTTCTTTTAACTTAACTTTGATTTAAATAATTGTTCTCTAATTAACTTAATTAACCGAGAACTCTTATTTATCTTAAACTCTCTTCCTATTTATTTTTACTCTCCGATTTTCTTTCTCAACCTATATCTTCACTAATTCACTTTAATCACTATTTGAAGAGGAATTAAGGTACCCAATTTTATTTTGAACTTTATCGAATTATTCATAACTTTTTAACTTTACTATGTCTCGTTTAATTAAATTTGATTATCTTAACAAAGCTGAACTTATTTATGAAATAAAGATTAGACTTGAGGAACCAACAAACACGGTTATAGACTTAAGAAAACAAATACAACAACTTTCTTCGATAACTTCATCAGAGGAAATATTAATTTCTCCTCTTCCTATTGATGAGGAACTTCCTGAAATTGAATCTACTCTTAACTACATTGAAGGAAAAATCTCTAGATTAATACAGGGTGATTCTAAATTTACTCGCTTAATTGAATCTTATCTAAATCATGTTTACTATAGATTTGAACGCATTGATATTGACTTAAGTCCTGAATTCTTAACTACTTTTAATGATCTTAAAAATAAATTTGATGGCTTAACTAATAAATTTGAGTCTTTTACCTTTCATCCAGCTGAAGATATAGTCAGAACTATTGATACCTCAGCTCCAATTACTTATAATCCTATAGATCCTCAACCCTCTCATAACTTTGTAATCCCTCAAACCTCTTTTCAACCTCTAACTTCCTCCCTTACCCAACCTACTATAAATCTTAAGATTTTCAAAGATATAAATCGTTATTCTTATAACGGTAAATCTTGCCCCAGGCCTTTTCTTCAAAAGTTAGACGAATATTGTATTTCAAGAAACATAGATAAAAATCTTCTTATTACTCAGGCATATGAAATCTTTACTGATAATGCTCTCCATTGGTTCAGATTCCAAATTAAAAGGAATCCTAATTTATCCTGGTCTGAAGCTTCCCAACTTTTAATTAAGGACTTTGGTCAATTTGATTTTGATCATAAACTTCTTAAGGCTATTAAAGATCGGACTCAAGGTTTAAATGAACCTATAGCTATTTATATTTCTATTCTGTCTGGGATGTTTGAGCGTCTTTCTGAAAAATTACCTGAATGTAAAATTGTTGACATCCTACTTAGAAACATTAGACCTTGTTACTCAGTTTTTGTGGCTCTTAAAGATTGTAACACTATTGATTCTTTATTAACTACTTGTCAGAGTTATGAAAAATTCCTTGATAGAGACCAAAACTTTAAAGAACCTTTGGAAAACTTTTTAACACCTGAATTTAATTTTAAACCTCAAACACCATCCTCCACAAAACCACAATTCTTTAAAAAACCTTATCATGTTAACACCGTTCAGGAAGATATTAATACTCTTACTAAGGACATCTTCTGTGTTCGTTGTCGCAAACATGGACATAATCTTAGATCGTGTGCTCAACCTCACTTTATAATTTGTTTTAAATGCGGTTTGAAAGATTTTAAAACCCCAGATTGCCCTAAATGTAATTCTAAACCTAACACTAGCTCAAAAAACTAATAACTGACTTGAATAGCACTTCTAAATTTGACATTACTGAATGGAATAATTGGATCTTAACTCTAAAAAATTTTTTTTCTTCTTATAAAATCTCTTCTACATTATATTCTAGTGAAATAGATTCCAAACGTCCTTTCATTAATGTGCGAATTTATAACTTAAATATTTCTGGTTTACTTGATTCTGGTAGTTCAATTACTATTTTTGGCAACAATTCTCACTTTAAAATTCTCGAACTGGGTTTTAAGCTTTTCAAGTCAGACTACATTACTATTTCAACTGCGAGTAATCAAAAAATAAAATCACTAGGTTATTTTGAATTACCAATGATTTTTAATAAACAAACACATTTAATTAAAGCTTATGCTTTTCCTGAATTATTTCCTTCTCTTATTCTTGGTATTGATTTTTGGAAGAAATTTAATTTACTTCCTTCTATACTGTCTTCGTCTGGACTTTCCGATCTCAATTGCTCATCTATTCAAGAAGCTAATAGAAAAGTACTTCCTTATGATCATCTTTCTGAAGATCAGAAGAATATCGCGGATACCATTATAGGTCGCTTTAGAGAAATTTCTTTTGAAGAAAAAGGAGTATTGGGACGAACTCATCTCATCACGCATAAGATTGATACTGGCGATTCTCTTCCGATCAAACAAAGATGTTATCGGTTATCTCCTGTAAAACAAAAGGCATTAGTTGAAGAAGTGGATAAAATGCTGAAATGGGACGTCATCGAACCTGGTGAAAGTCCCTGGCTATCTCCAGTGATTATCACTCCCAAGAAGAATGGAGAATGGCGCTTCTGCATTGATAGCAGGAAACTCAACTCCGTCACTCGTCGGGATGCTTATAACCTCCCTCTTATGAGTGAGATTTTGGACAACCTCAAGAATGCCAAATACTTATCTAGTATTGACATCGCCAAAGCGTTTTGGGAAACGCCACTGAATACTGAAGACAAAGACAAGACTGCATTTTACGTTCCTGGAAGAGGCATGTACAGATTTAAAGTCATGCCCTTTGGACTAACTAATTCTCCAGCTACTCAACAAAGACTTATGGATATGTTGTTTACCCCTGAGTTTGACAGCAAGGTCTTCTGCTATCTTGATGACATCGTTGTCATAAGTGAAACCTTTGAACAACACATTGCTCTTCTATTAAAAATCCACGAAAAACTTTCTTTTGCAAACTTGACTATAAATTTTGAAAAATCACAGTTTTTTAAAAAAGAGCTCAAATACCTCGGTTACGTCGTAGACGAGTATGGTCTCCGTGCTGATCCTGACAAAATCAGGCCGATTTTGGAATATCCTACCCCATCTTCCAGAAAAGAAGTAAAAAGATTCATTGGCACTTGCAGCTGGTTTCGAAGATTCATCCCAAACTTCAGCACAATTGCTGCTCCACTTAACAAGCTTACATGTACAGGGAAAAATGCTCCGAAGTTCGCTTGGAACCCTGAAGCTGAATCTGCTTTTCTAAAGCTGAAGGAAGCTCTGGTTACTACTCCGGTGCTCGCTTGTCCAGATTTTAGCCTCCCTTTCTCGGTACATTGTGATGCGTCAAATTATGGTGTGGGAGCAATGCTTACTCAAGTCCAGAATGACAGGGAAGTGGTCATTGCTTACATGAGTAAATCTCTTAATAAAAACCAGCAAAATTACTCGACCACGGAGAGAGAAACCTTGGCTGTTATTACTGCTCTGGAACATTGGCGCTGTTATCTCGATAATGGTATGCAATTTACCATTTACACTGACCACGCAGCACTAAAGTGGTTCCTGAATTTATCTAATCCTTCTGGAAGACTTGCTCGCTGGACTCTACGTCTATCTGCTTTCAACTTTATCCTTAAACATAAAAAAGGTAAAGATAATGTTGTTCCGGATTTGCTTTCAAGATCTAAACCTTTGGACAGTGTGGACTCTTTTCATCATGGTGTTCTTCCTATCTCTACTGAAGAATCATCTCCTAACCGTGATTTGGAACAGTACAACAACATTTTACTTGGCTGCAGAAATAATCCTGATTCTTTTCCTAATTATATGGAGAAAGATGACAAGCTATACCGACATATCTATTCTCCACATAATCTTAGTGAAGACTTCACTTGGAAAGAAGTTCCACTACCTCAAGACAGACAAATGCTCATCTCAACTAATCACGGCTCCGATACTGAACCTCATCTAGGGATCTTTAAAACTTATTAAAAACTCTCTTTCCGTTATTACTGGTCTGGAATGTTTAAAGACATTGCCAACTTTATTTCTAAATGTGATAAATGCCTAGCTTATAAACATCCTAACCATTCTCCATACGGACCTATGGGAAAACCCAAGATCTGTTCTAGACCCTTTCAAACTATTTCGCTTGACCTTATGGGCCCATTACCCATGACAAGAAATCGAAATCAATATATTCTAGTGATTAATTGTTGCTTTACCAAATATATTCTTATTTTTCCTCTTAAACGTGCTACCGCTTCTAATATAATTTATTTTCTCGAGAATTCCGTTTTTCTGACACATGGTGTACCTCAAACGGTTATCATGGATAACGGACCTCAATTTCAATCTCACGAATTTAATTCATTTTTAAAGAAATACAAGGTTCCTTTTATTTCTCACTCTCCTTTTTACTGTCCTCAAGTCAATCCTACAGAAAGATATAATAGAACTATAATTACTGCGTTAGCCACCTTAGTAGGAGACGATCATAGAAAGTGGGATAATTACCTCTCTAAAATTCAACAAGCCTTAAACAGTTGCGTTAGCTCTATAACTGGCTTTACGCCTAATTTCTTAGTGTTTGGTCGAGAAACCATTCTCTGCGGTTCTTTTTACACTTCATCTCGAAGTATCGAAGAAATTACCTTTCTACCTCGCGATATTTACGCTGAAAATGTTGGTTTTCTCGCGTCTTATTTCGATAAAGTTCAAACTGCATTATATTTAGCTCATGCTAAAAACAGCGCGCGTTATGATTTGCGTCGAGCTTTTAAAGAATTTAATGTCGGTGATATAGTTTGGCGTAAGAATTATGTGCAAAGCAATGCAGGTTCTTACTTTAGCGCAAAACTTGCCCCTAAATTTGTAAAATGTAAAGTTTTTGAAAAAATTTCACCTTTAGTTTATATATTGGAAGATGCTAATGGTTCTAAAACCAAATGACATATCAAGGACATTAAAATCTAATTTTCATAACTTCTATTTTTTTTCTCTCTAACTTTCATTTCGTAACTTCATTTACTCATCATTCATAATTCATTCATCAATCATCTTTCGTGATTATATTTATTTCGTATTTAGTTGTATTCTGGCTTTTAAGCTTATACGACGTACTTTACATACGTTATCCTTATCCTCTAGTTTTCTTTTCTTTTAGGAGCATTTAATAGCTCTTATTAATTGTATCTTTAAATCTCTTTTCTTCTTTTCTTTCCTTAAGGAGGCTATAAACCTCTTCTCTTTACTTAAGGGACTCTAAATCCCTTACGTTAACTCGGGAGGCTCTAAACCTCTTCTCTTTACTTAAAGGACTCTAAACCCCTTAGTACTAACTAGTACGTTCTTTTGAGCGGTTGATTACTCGTTAAATAAGCCTTAGGTCCGAGCGGTTGATTACTCGTTAAATAAGCCTTAGATTGGAGCGGTTGATTACTCCTTAAGTAGGCCTAGATCAAACTTTTTTTTTTTCATCTATGGAGCGGTTGACAACTCCCTAAATAAGCCTGTCGTTATTGAGGAATTCTTTTCTAGAGTGGCAGTCATTGAATGTGAACTCCACCCTTACGGTATGAAGATGATAGAATGCTAGAAGAAGAATAAATATTTTTTATGTAAGGTTGTATATTAGGCGAAATAGATTCCTAGGTTTTCTTTAGATCTTCTTTCAAAAATTTTCTCTAAGTCGAAAATTTTTCTGGGGTTGTGGGGGAAATGTACTGTTGTACATATTGTATTATGTGTAATAAATTGAGTACCTTAATATTTTTAGTATTCATCGGATCCACATTAACATTTTCATCACATTATCTTTGTTTTTCCATGCTTTCATTTCCTTTTTGCTGGTTCGTTTGCTGTAAACACGAACATAAGAGTTAATCATAGATTCTATCTACCATAACGCAGTTAGTATTTTCTCCCTAAAAAGTCGTACTGTAGACATTAAACTATAGGCATTACCTGCCTTTCTACTCTTCTTATACTATTACTCTTTATTTTTGGATTATTGATGTTTTCTAATCCTTTTTGAACAATATTTATTGTGAATCTAAAAATGTCAAACTTTCAAAGCTCTGTTATTCTACTTTTCTGTACATAATACTGTATGTATAGCTGTGTTTTACCTTTGTTTGCAATTTTCCTTTAATTTGCATTGGGTGATGATTCGATTCCGAGTTCTAAGCTCGAACAGTTCTATTATACTTCAAAAATACTCTACATCTTCCCTCAAGAAGTCTTGAAGAACCGCCGGTGACTACTGAAACACCTCCTCACGCTAGGAGGGACCGGACACCGGAGGAGTATCCAAGCACATTGACTGCAGTAACACCTCCTCGCTCTAGGGGAGGGACCTGTCTCCTTCTCGGAAGAGGATCCGAGACCAAGTACTTCTGGCACTCCAACTGATCATAACATTTTCTATATAGTGCCCGTTACCCTCATTACTGCACATCGGCGTCTCTGCTCTTCACGGCGCCTGTCACCGCTGCACATCGGCGTCACTGCTCTTCACGGCGCCTGTCACCGCTGCACATCGGCGTCACTGCTCTTCACAGCGCCTGTCACCGCTGCACATCGGTGTCGCTGCTACCTCCGCTGTGTCGGCCCTGCACTCCGACGCCGCCCTTTGCTGCCCCAGGACAATACTTATTGAAGATTTGAAGATACTTACTCACGCCCACTGCACTTTACTTACATTCATACAGACATCACCTCATCTCATTTTTCGGTACTGTATTCTTTTTGTTGTAATATAAATTCTATTCCCTCTTCTACCTCTTTCTTTTACCTTCTTTTACTTCTCCACATTTGTCGCTTCACGACACTCTGCGATAGTCATTATCAGTCGAAGGACGTCCACTGCTGAACACAGGCCTACCCCACAGTTTTCCACAGCGACCGATCACAAGCGTTCTGCATCCAGTTTGATCCTGCGATCTTTACAAGGTCGTCTGTCCATCTTGTTGCGTCACGTAGTTCGCTGCGTCTTTAGTCAAAGGTCTTAATCTAGAACTGTTCTTCCCCAACGACCATCAGTTCTTCGCGCTATGTGCCCTGGCCATTGCCATTTTTGCCACCTTGAACTTATTGATTCTCAGGTCTTTGTCTGTTACATTAGTTTTTCTACGAACCCCTGCGATGCTTTGTAAGAAAAACTCACTAATTATCTGAAGTAAAATTACGTCAAAATCCAGGTCGATTTTGAGAATTATCTTTCATTCTGAATCGTTTTTATTGTTTTCCGCTCACTTGTTATTTTTTAACGTTCACTTATAGTAAAACACTGGCTACCGACAAAATTGTCGACAAACAAATGCCGAACGCTGCCAAATGAAGCGTTGGCACACTAAGCAAAATCGGGGAATGGAATGCAAAATAGTTATTAAAAACAATAGCATAAATTGCGTGAACGCTCTCACTTGACGCATAACAATTTATAGGGTAATTTGTTTCCTGAAACTGGAAGTCAGCTGCGTGTGATAACGTCACAGTGCAAATAATTTACAGTAGATTTTAGAAACTAAGTATCTATCTTCGTTACATAGAGTTTGACTTAAAATGAATTTTATTTAATTAAGATGACTACACAGACATAGTTTATAAGTCATTTGTCCATTACTTTTTACTTTAGTTTTTATTTATGTTATTCTTTACAACTTTCAAGTATTCAGTCAACTTAAAAATAATTAAACTACCAAAATATAGAGCAAATAAAAATTCATGATGAATTTTTATTTGCCGTCATGCCGTCATGCCGTCATGCCGTCGTCATCACAAATTTCATCAATTGGTCCATGACCACTGCCAACTTGCTGACGGCTGGTATCAAATTTCAACGACTATCCGTCAAAGTAAGTATCTAATACACTTGTATTATGTAAATCAGACACAACGGTGGTACCACAACACCCAGACCCGAGACCATATAGAACATTTTATATTGACCCGACCGGGAATCGAATCCGGGACCTCTGAGAGGCGACGCCTTGAAACCAGCGTGCTTAGCCACTTCACCACGGAGGGCGTCATGAAGAACTGACAATTTTATTGTGAAACATATTGGCATTTACAGTAGTTTTCGAAGTAAGCATCTATGCTTTCTAAGCATTTATGCTTTTGGTACTTACTTCGCAAGCTTATGTCAACACTTATCCTTCTGATATTGTTTACACTGTACTGTACGAGTCAGCTGTAAATGATAATGCTGTAAGATTGATAGGAAATAAACGCGCTTACAACCGAACAGATACGTGTTCAATTAAATCGTCCACGAATCGCGCCTTTTCCGTGTTAATTATTTTTGGAAGTGAATATGCGATGATCAAATTGTTTCATACGACATGGGTAATTGTAACTTGTGGATGATAAAATAAAATAAATATTTGCTTGCAAAAATTACTGCTTGTTATTTGTCATACGTGTGATGATTTTGGGTTCAAAATGGTTTTTACGAGAACATGTTTTGGTAGAAGCGCGCCTCTTTATCATTTATCGTGGCAATAGATAAAATTCAAACGTATTTTAGAAATTAAAAAAAGTTTTTAATTACCTTATTGGACTTATATGTTTTTAAAAGCAAGAAAATTGCCTTAACAGTTTCAAAAATCAGGGTATTTCGTTTTGAAACTACGATAATTTTATCGGCGCGATAAATGATATCGAGGCGTGCATGTTAGACCCCTTACACTGCGGCTTCCATCTGCGGCATCCATGCAGTCACGCGTTAGTATCGATGCAGTCGCTAAAATTCAGTACATAATTTGTCAATTTTCAGCTTCTTTATCGCGACTGTATTGATACTAACGCGCGTTAGCATCGCCACTGTATCAATGTAGATGATGTAGAGTAGCGCAGCGTGTAAAGGTTGATATTTCGCGACTGCATTGTTGCTAAAAGTCGCAGTGTGTATAGGGTCTTAGGTGAACAGGCCATCCCGCAATTTTATTGTAAGTACAATGGTATAATTATGTTAAGCACCTTGCTAACATTATTATTATTTTTTAGGCTTAGAGCGGAAATAGCGATCGTCATTTTTTAAATCGCCCAACCTCAATACATTTCCCGTTTCATCAAACGAGTTTATGACTTTTTTGATATATTTGGTGAGCGTCAAATTTCCGGCTTGTCCCAACAAACCTTTAACTTTGCGACCCTAGAAGGTCTACTGTGCAAGTTCTTGCCCATATTTCCGTATATTGTTCTCCCTTTCACTAGTTAGAAAGTGCTGGCAAGTGTGACAAGGACGGCCAGATTAGAAAATAAGGGGATTGTGTTCGGAATAACACATTAGTTTATTTAGCGGACCGGCCTCATGTTTTTTTTTCTTCTTTAAAATATCAGACTCAATTTTTGGGAAAACAAAATCTCTCTTATGTTTAATTTTTGTAATACTTTTTTGCAGCAGTAAAATAATATTCAATTATCAGGTTTATTTTATTTAGAGCTGTATTGAAAAAGAAACATTTATAAAATGCCGACTATGCTATTGGGATTGGTATTCAACTACTGATATTTATTATGTTTAACTTTGATTAATCACTTTAGGATTTAAGTTTCATTTTATCATATGAAATTATGAATCGATAAAATGACCCGCAAAATCTGTAACAAGAGTAAAATCCCTTTCAGTCAACTCTCATTATAACTTTTTAAGGCGGTTATTTTATTTATTTTTATGAGGACTAGATACTAATTATATTCATATAAAGAAAGAAAAAAGAATATAACACTGTTCCCTAAGTTGAAATGTACCTCATTGAATTAAAAAGAATAATTTTGATAAGGCTTATAATTTTCGAGTAATCTGTAAACAAAGAAATATACCTTACGTAGTTTAGCATACGTGTTTTGAAGCCTAAATATAAAAACATACTCTAATTCTAACAATATCACATACGTACGTACACATTGAACTAATTACCTCCTTTTTTGAAGTCGGTAAAAAACCTTCCTGGCGCGTCGCGTAACAAAAAAGCTCATCCAACGTTCTGTTGCCTACCAAATTTATCCTGCGATGATTATTAAGCGCAATATTAATGTTGATAAATAAACATTCATACGCCTTTAATATATTTTATTGCAGCCACGCTCATAAAGCAACGACCTATTAACAAGGAGCGTGTCAACAACAAACTTTTACTGCAATGTGTTTATGACGGTTAAGGGTGAGGCGGTAGCGGGTTAAAGGTGATTATATATTATAAACAATCTCCCTTCCAATTTTGACAACCTCCGAGGGATACTGGCTAAGCACGCTGGTTTCAAGGCGTCGCCGCTCCTAGGTCCCGGGTTCGAATCCCGGTCGGGTCATAATAGAAATATTTTTTTTCTATATTGTCTCGGGTCTGAGTGTTGTGGTATGTGCACCGTTGTTTCCTTATTTCCATAACACAAATGCATTAGCTACTTACTTTGGGACCAGAGTAATGTATGTAATTGGTGTCCAATATTACTATTACTTATTACTTTCAACGATTTATATTTTTTTAAGACAAGACTTATAACCTTAATAAGTAATTTATCGATTGACATAAAGATCAATCTAAATCAAATCCTTATGTCGTTGACATACCATCAAAGCGCACTAAAGGGTTCCGTTCAAAATTTCTGATGCGAACGGCTAAGGAATGAAATGCGCTACCGGCTGGAGTGTTCACTAAACATTATGATTTGGGTATTTTCAATAAAAGAGTGAATAGGCTGTTATTGGTCAGACATTGTCCATCCTCGACCATATCATCACTAACAATCAGTGTGATCGTGATCAAATGCCAGTGGGCTAATTTTGAATCATTTGCTTAGGTATGGCGTCAGATTTAAATGTAACAAAATTCGGGCAAAATTTTAACGTTTTTACTCACAACAATGAGTGTTTTTTTAATTGGAATGTGGAATTAAACAGTTTTGATTTCGAAAATCAGACAGTTGAATGAATTTGACACGCCATTTTGACACAAGAGATTCAAAAATAGGGCTACGATCATTAAGTAAAAATTAAAGAGTTTTTTTTAATTCTAATTTTCGATATTATTTCTACAATGTACTTAGTTTGTATACAATTTTCGACAAGCAAAGAATAACGAAATTTACTTTCACTACGACCATACTTTCAAGTGCTTTATTTTTTATATTGAGCTCTCTTCATCATGACATAAAAATATTTATTTTAGGTTTAAAGCAATCGCAATAATTACATATGATTATATTTATTTAAAATTACTAAAAGCAGACTACTTGAGTCAAACCCGCATATTATTATTTAGCTACCGTTTGACTTAACTTTGTGTCACAAGTTTACGGTAAAGTAACCCTAAAACACCGATACACATAAAAGTTGGGGTTAACTTTTTATCACTTGCGCTCACACCTTGTTCGGGCCGTTAAATTTATGGCGGCCGTTACGATGACGTCACTAGGCAGTATCAGGAACAAACGACCGTAGCGGTCTGCAAGCAAAGACAATGTCTTAGGCCCGTGTGACGCGGTTTCAATAAAACCAAGGGACGGCAGACGGGTTAACTTCTTCAAAATTAATATAAGTTTAAATTAATAGGTATTTGTAAGAATGAACCTGTCACTGCGCGGGAACGCAAGAAATAATTAATTGTATTGACACAAAACGGACGAACGCGGTTATGTGAGCGGGGAAACTGGAATAAATGCGTGATATGTAGGACCGGTCCATTCTTACGTTAACCGGGTAGTATTTTAGGAATTTTATGTTACAAAGATCAATTTTCGAATCACACGTCCTCAAGAATATATAAAAGCTGTATTCCTTTTTTGAACAAAAACTTTTAAAGTTCAACAAATACACAAGTGACAAACAGCATCATTAAACCAGGCTGTTTTACTCTTTCGACTGTCCTAATCATTATCTACATCTAAACTCATCCTACCTTATTTGAAACTATTTGCATGAGTTAAAGTGACTTTATCTCTCTTGTGACTTATAAATACTTCGAACTAAATATAATCCTTAGCCATTCCTTTTCTTTACCAAAATATAGGCACTTTACGTTTCCCAGCCATTTATTTGGCGGTAAATATCTTTTTTTCGACATTTATCTTCCTGAGCTTGTGACATTTTGCTATGGCCTCACTTAGGTCACGTCGTAAGTATATATTCGGCTATATTTTATATCCCACATCATTCCCACGTTTGACACACATTTCATTTTGTTGCTTTTTATAAAATACTATTCTTGAATCACTCGTTTAGTTATGGCGTGTGATTTTCAAACAACCACCTGTGTGGATTACAACTAATTTTCATTCCAAAATTGGAAATTAACAAATGCATTTCACACGCCATTTTGGCGCGAGTGATTGCAAAATTGGAAACCTGGTCTTCTTTGACGTTTATAATTATGCCTCAGGGCAACATACAGCAATTGCTCTAATTCCCCTCGTCTGCATAGGCTGAAACGAAGTTGCTAAATGAAGTCTACCGACGGTCAGTTTAAGGTAGCTGTTGTCAAAGTTATTTTATTATTGGAATGCAACAAATCATTTTTACGACTTATTTCAATTCAACGTTGCAAGTAAACAGCAAGTTAAAAAAGGTACCGTCACAAAAAACAATTGAAGGCCGCTTAAAATGAAATGCAAAACAACTACATACCAGTTACAAATGGGGCCGGTCACTATTATTTCGAAAAACATACGTGCAAAAGCTATCATTCGGTGCAATACCCGAATTCCCTTTAACAATTCCCAGGCTGTGTTCACGTGGCGTGAAAATTCAGACACGCGAATGGCAAAAAAAATATTTTAGCCAAACAATTCCCTGGGTATTGTCGCTTTTTAGTCGGTAGTGCTGATCTATTGATTGATTGACGATAGTTTGGTAAATCGAAGCATAAATTAGCGTATACATGATCATCATTATCGGCTACCGGACGACCACTGCTAAACATAGGCCTCCCCTACGGTATTCCATAGCGACCGTTTATGAGTTTTCTGCATTCAGTGTGATCCTGCAATCTTAACAAGTTCGTCTGTCAACTGTAATTACAGTTTTTGTGTCACCAAATGCCTTCAATGTACTTCACTGCATGAGGCTTGTTGTGATGTGTAGATTTATAATTGAGTTTCCTATGTTCTTTTAACTTTAGGAGTTTGAACAATATACAGTAAGTATTTGAAGAAGTGAAAAGTTTTGAAGGCAAGGTAAAACCATGCTATTAAGATTACGAAGCAGATATATGAACATTTATACGATCAAATCTGTAGGGCTTCAGCACTAGCCTACAGTCTTTTCTGGACGATCATAAGAGCTTCTAAAGAGGTTACGTGCAAACAAAATTATTTTACATCTGTTTTAATAATCAGAAAATTTTAAGGGAGACTTTGAGGGTAGACCTAACGGTCGCGTCCTCTTGTTACAAACTTGAGTTTTTCCATTCCAAATTCACTTTATTTAAGATTTCCCATAGCATTATTAAAGTAGATTCACATTTGAAAAGCATTTATTTAAGAAAATTTCCCCTCTTTATAAATATTTTTAGTTCTGGTTGTGACAAACCATAAAGTAGGTCTTTTGTTTATTGCACTCACCTTCTCTCCAGATGCCTTCGGGTTTTACCTCTGCGGACGACACCGGCCTGCAAATTCGGCTTCCGGGGTCCGATTTTTCTCCGGCCCGAGGCATCTACTTATTATTCTTACATTACTTTGGTGTTGCATCAAGCGGTGCCTGGCGCCCATACATTCTCATATATATTAAATTTTACCTTATTATAATAGTTGAGGTAAAGCCTTTGGCCAGCAGTGGGATGTCACAGGCTAACTTTTTTACTTTAAATTTGAAGTGTAATTGCTCCTTAAAAGAAAACTTTTAACTTAGCGGCTAACTTTTAACTATCTCATACAAAATCTACCCACCTTTCCCATTTTATTCTGCCTTAGACTAGACTGGCTAATCAATGTCTAAATATTGTGCTGCGTAATTATTCCAATATTTAACTAATTCATTACAAATCTTTAATTAAAATTAACATTAATTTTCAATACATACTGTTACGGAATAGCAGATTTTTTTATAATTTAACATCACAGTTAAAAATAATCAAATATCAATACTTCCAAGAACATCACTACTAACTTTGAACTCGGGAATTGGCACGTTCGCTTGCCGACAGCTTATATTAGCCAGTTTACCGATCAGCTGCGATTGGAAAATTGTGTTTGTTTTGAAATGGAATTCGCATGAGTGCTCGATTTGAAATGTAAATGAATAATAATGAAAAAGTGAGTCTATTATAGATGTCCTGTATACAGGCTGTTACATATTGATAAGTCAATTTAAATTTCAGAGGTGGAGTCTAACGTTGCCCGAAAATAAAAATCACATAGTTTTTTAATGTGTATCAAAATTTGTTCCACCTCTGAATTTTTGAGCAATTTTGTAGGTATGTATACGTTTTACTGTTGGTTCATGCCTCTTTACTTCAACTACAAGGTAGAGCTCGTCAATTGCTCTACCATGTGGATTTACTGCGAATTGATTACGTAGTCCTCAAGCCTTGTCAAAGGCCTTAGCTGGCTGTGTGACTGTGACTCGATAGCAACTGATCGTAAAGTCACTTGCCTCACAGCATCTGTGACCACCATTATAACTTCTTAATATCCTTGATTTTATTATCACTAAGCACGCTGGGTTTCGGGTCGCCGCTTCGAGGTCCCGGCTTCGATTCCTGATCGGGTCAATGAAGAAATCATAATTTTGTATATTGTCACAGATCTGGATATTGTGGTACCACCGTTGTATCTGCTAATGTGATTGGTGTCCAATATTTATTTATTTTATTTTATTTTATATTCTGCCAACAAGGTATTCTTATGTGCCTGTGTTCTTAGCTTTCCCAGTCCAGGGCAAAGGCTACTCCACCCTTTTTCCATTTCCCTTTGGTTTTCGGCAGTTTGTAACAATGTATGCATTTATAATATGGAATGAAAATAACTTTGATAAAAGCCTTTGAAATGTTCAGCCTTCAGCTTTTTTTTATTCACAACACAAACAGCTCGTAATTATTTTCTACGCCTCCATGTCCACAAATAAACTAAGACTTTTTAATTATGAAAGGGAAAATGCCTTATTTATTTAAATTAGGGTATACTATGAAAGAGTAACAAAAGGTAGTATTCCAACCTAATGAATAAAAAGTTGCTTCTCCCTGGCAACATTTTTCAAGCAACGAGAAAATTAAAAACATAAAACTTTAGTTAGGGCATGTACGAGTAAGTATAAAAGTTAATGGAGAGTATTTTGTGAGTTACGGCTGAGCTTGTTAATTGAGAACATAGTTTCTTTTTTTTCATGTTAGTGTGAATGAAACACTTAACATTAAGTGTTTTGTGGGAGAATTACAAAAAGTAGTTACAACGTTTCATTTTGAACCAAACAACTCTTGTCAACAATTAAATGATAAATTATTTTGACAACGGAACTGTTTTCAACTAAACAATAACTTTCATTAGAATCCCATCACATTTTACAAGATAACATTTTACTGCGACTACAATATTTCATTCAGATTACATGTGATGTACACATAAGACAATCCGTAGACAATATCGTGAAATGGAGTACTTTTCATAAAAAAAACGGAGCCGACAAGTGTTGACGTAAAACAAAAGAAGGAAGAAACGGGAGATGTCTGTCAGCGTTCGTGGGTCCTATGCTTTATCTCTATGTAATTAAGATAGTGCTTAATATGAATTGAGTGAAACGGAACGTACCTACGTTCTTATAAGTGGAATTGAGTTAGACCGTGCCGTCGTAGTTGTATTAGTTTCTTTGACAGAAGCCAGCCTTATTTTGAATGGGATCGCGTCTGGTGTCTATTTTTAAATTGAGTTTTTGGTGCCTTAAGTTTGTCGGTAATAAATAAGTGAGCAGTTAACTGTATTTGATAAGGTACCTGGTCTTACCTTTAATGAAACAGAATATTTGGTATCATAAAAGAATATCATTGGATAGGAGTTGAACTATTATTTATTAACTAAAAAAACAAGATTTATTGTTAACCTATTGCTATTAGAGTAGAAAACTATTGTATTAAAATATTTTAAAATTATTGAAACTTATTGTTAATTGTATTTAAATTTATACAATGTATTAAATTTCATAAAATGTATCAATATTCAAAAATTGCATCAATTGATTATATAATATAATTTCATAATTTATTTTTTTGTAGAAGAGCGAGCCCTCCTGGCACAAGTATTTAAATATACTTAAAAGGAGGACTCAACAATGTATCGTAATAGCTTATACTAAAGGAAAGTAAATAAATTTCATTTCATTTCACCTACAACAGAAAAAATACGCTTATGAATTAATGGGATGATGAACAAACGAAATAGTGACAGGGTTCAATGTACACTTTTGGGTACTTCCCGAAGACACAAAAACTGAACGTATTTACTACTGCTACAACTTATGACAGTTCTTCTTATGAATGACAGCCCGTTCGACAGGGTGGACGGATAGTCGTCAACCAGCAGGCGTGATGTTGGATTCACTGTCCGTGTAGAGGACCAGGCTTATGCTGTATGAGGTCCTATAAGTCTGGCCGTCTTCAATACACATTTCTTTGCGGCACGCACTACTTAGCTGGCATTCAACTGTTTTCCATTTTGTGTTATTGTTATTTTTTGTTTTGTGTCATCATTATTTTTGTTACTTTTATAAAAAAAAACTGTGATGTAGCTAACTGTATCTTATTTCATGCGTTTTTTTGGTATATGTGTGTTTGTGATGCCCCTTTTTTAATAAATGCTTTTCATTCATTTATTCCTATGATCATAACGTCTTTTGGGTCCAGTCCATACTACCATCCTTTATTAGTTTCTTGTTAAGCTCATGATGACCATATTGTTAATATAACTCGATTTAAATTTGACAAATAGTATTTAGAACAGCAGTTGAGACTTAGAACCTCATACCTTCGTAATAACTTACACTAGTATTAGAAGACTACCAAACTCGTTTCTGTAAAACAAATACCAAAGAAACAATCCGGCCTGCTTGCGTATCACCTTCACCATCTCCGTTAAAACCTTTTTTGTTAACGCGAAGAAACACTTCCCTAGAACATTTACCGGCCGTTGTTTCTTGTTTATTGCCGGAAAAGCACTAATCCACTGTTAACCGATGACGAGGGTGAGTTGCACCGCGCTGGATAAAAGCGCACATATATCATGTCGTTAACTGCGCTTGAAGGCTAAGGCTTGGCCGAGTAGATTATAAGGCTTAAGGGTGGTTGTACACAGCGACTTTTGTAGAAAGTAATAATTTGAAGGCTGAGTAACTGTATCGATGCTGCAGCGAGACAAAACGTGGACTTTATCGCTGTAAAAAGATCATTGATCAGGCAAAAAATCTACAATTACTTTAAGATGATGAAAGGAGTTGGTCTTGGAAAACAAATGAAGTTTTTTTGTCGCTCTGAACGTCATGATTAGTTTCTTTTACCTATGTCTACTGTCAATACCATAAAGCTAATGTTGGAGTTTTTATCGTCAAACCAATTAAGTTTTCATATGCCTTTGGCGAGTCAAGTAATAAACGATTTTAGATTTTTGTAACTAAAATAAAATTGGGAACACTCCCTGAGGGAAACTATGATTTTATTTTAAATTAAGCAGAAATAAAAGGCACTCAGGTGCTGACAATAAATAGTCCCTTATGGGCATTTCTACAGAAGCGACTGATTGACCGACTGGAGCAAAAAACCTACCTTTCAAATTGAATAACGTGTCTGAAAAAAATCACACGTATTTATACAACTCTTGGCCTGATGGAGAGCATATCAAAAAGACCACCAGGTTGTACATACGGTCTAAAAAAAATCGGAAAGTTCAAAAACGGGCAGAATTTGGCCTAAAAAGGAGTGTCCGGTTTACAGAATTTACTCGTTTTCGTTTCATAACTTTTAAAATATTAAGTTGCTGATTATTATTCCAACATTCCAATAACAAGGAATAAATAATGAAGCCATATACGTGCTTACATATATCGTGAATCCTTTAATTTGAATACAGTGACACATTTAAATTTTGTCCGAGGCTTGTGCCTCAATTCGGTGAAATTTACTTTTATGTACCTGTAGCACTAACTATGCATAATAGGAACGCGCACTACTTGTTCCCGTCATCTGACAGTTGCGCCCGAGCGGACGAACAGTGTAAACGGGAGATCTGTAGCACTCAGGAGCAATTTTCAAAGGTACGAAATCGTTCGGTGTTTTTGGTACAGGGTAATTTCTCAAATCGGTGTGCCACCTCGATTATGTATCTAAAGTATTTTATTAGATTTGTGCTAAAACTATTGAGTGTTTAACAGCTTTCTATCGTTAGGTTTAGTAGAAATTACTGTAACTCATAACATTTTTGGGTCATTTGATGTATTGTGTTATTTTCTCAATTCCATGGATCTCAATTCCGTGGAAAATGGTGCACCGAATTGAGAAAACTTACACCGAATTGAGGTTTTACTTTTATATTACTAATTTAGCTAATTGTTGTTGTTGATTATTGTTGTTTATCGAGAAAATCAACAGCACATTCATTGCTATACATACATGGGCCTTGATCCATCTTTACAGATGATTCAATCAGCGTCTATTACAATGTCTTTCATGACTGTAGAGCCCTATACGCGAACGACAAATCGACAAATACGGTCACACACTCGGCATTTAAACTGCATGTTGCACGGGATCGCAGCATCACTTCCTGATCTATGCCATCTCAATCGCTTGTCGGCGAGAGACCATGCATTGTTGTATGATGTGCAACCCTCCGCAAGTAATTTCCTCCGTCGCAGTCATTGGCAAAGCTTTCCCACTTATCACAATCGATCTTAAACGTGATCATGTCTCGCTTTGCACAATCCTTAAATCTTAACAAAGGTCTTCCTACATTTCGCTCCGCGAATGCAACTTGTCCTAAAAGGATTTGCCTAGGTAGCCGAGAAGCCTCCATGCGGTGCACGTGTCCAAGCCATCTCAACCGCCTTTGCTTTAGTAACGCATTGCTATAACTCACGTTTTAATACATTGGGTATGGCCAATTACAGATCTCCCTATTAATTACCAGTCAGTTAGTACAAAAATACTAACGAGTGTCTAAAAATTGACAAATTAACAATTCAGCAATATTATATTACGAACGTACCTAACATATTCAATTTCTTATTTTATGAGATAAATTGTATTTAAATATGAATTGTATTTATATATTATAAAATATTATGAAGACATAATTTACTAACAAACATGCTGCACCAAGTAGCTAGTTATGGAACCCCCTGGCCCTTCTGTCTTATATTAGGGTTGCCTCAGCATATTTAAGGGTAAGCTCATGTATTTTATTATCGACTTAGCCGTTTCAGCCTCAACGGCCCGTACCTGTATTTAGAATTAGTTAGCCAGTAATAAATCATCTTCGAATCGGTGCAGAAATCACTCGCATTTTAATTTTTATTAATTTAGTTAGTTTTTAAAAACTCCCCACCCGGCTCCCGATACGTAACTAGCTACTGTCATGTGGTGAATTTGAACTTTCGTTCATTTAGCAGAATGATTCCTTTAGCGCTT
Organism: Pyrausta purpuralis; assembly: GCA_963924145.1. NCBI lineage: Eukaryota > Metazoa > Arthropoda > Insecta > Lepidoptera > Crambidae > Pyrausta > Pyrausta purpuralis. The sequence goes on from OZ001664.1 coordinate 19,736,858, forward strand.
CAATTAAGTAAAGCAATAAAGAATAAGGATAAGCATAAGATATAAATATATACAATAAAGATAAAAACAATATAAATATATAAAACAATAAAGATATAAATATATCGATAATAAATAGTATTGTGTTATCCTCTTCGAAAATTGTAATGTTTAAATTGTTTGAGTTTTAAAAACAAGACTGATTATTAGTTATATCGAAAAATAAACATGTTGATCAGTTTTTTTTTTATTATTGATATAGATAGGCACATTACAAAGAATTATTGATATAGATAGGCACATAAACTATTAAACCGATAGACCAGCAGTCAGTTACCATAACGCTTTAGGTATTTTTTTTATTTTGATCATTCAAATACATTATATATACACAATAGAATGCAATACAATACAATAAATTAGATAATGTTGCATCTATTCTCAATTCGGTGATTCATTTTCTCAATTCGGTGCATCGTTTTCTCAATTCGGTGCTTTCTCAATTCGGAGCCTAACTTTTCTCATAGATCAATCAACAAAATTTAGGCAAATCGTTATTTTATGTTTCAGGATGGAGTAAACTTCATTTTTTATTATTTAAACTACTACAAAATCCAAATTAAAAATTAACCACCGAATTGAGAAAAAAAGTGCCCTTCTGTAGAAATGTCCTTATACTATAAGTATCTTTTACAATAAATGCGAAGTTTGTAAAGATTAATTTTTGTGAATCATTCAAGCAAAGAGGGCTAAACAGGTTTTGATGAAATTTCACATCATTCATTCATAATTCAATTCAATTCAAATTTTTATTTCAGACATTAGTCCATACATTTGAAATAGAAAATATAGCCAGCAATTAACACTTAATACACCACAGAACGAATAAAAACAAAATGAAATAAAATAACAGCACTAAAATACACTTTTACATCACATGCAGCCGAACCCACTGCCTCATGTAGGGACAATCTACACGCCCAGCTATAACGCGCAGGATGCTATTGGAACTCCCACGGATACGGCTCAGCATCGAGGCTGCTCTCTTCCGGAGGATAGCATGAAAGCCATTAGTATGGGCTTCGGCGAACATAGCCGATGCACTGCAGCACCGTGGCAGCCCCAACAGCACCCTGAATGCGTTGTTGTATTGCACACGCAAGGCGTTGATGGCCTTCTGCGTGTAGCTGACCCACAGGTTGCACGTGTAAAAAGACTGACAGAAAGCCTTAAAAAGTATCACCTTAACGGGTTCCGTACATCGTGCGAACCTGCGAGCCAGCATATTGCATCTTACCGCCAACGCCCTGCGCTCCCTCTCAATGTCCTCATTATCAGAGAGGTCTTCAGTAACCCAGTGACCCAGATACTTAAACCGCGACACCTGCTTAAGAGCAAGACCACCAACACAAACCTGAGGTACTGTTGTGATCTTATGACCACGGGTCTTAAACATTAGTAGTTCGCTCTTTTTCGCATTGTATCTGAGTCCGTGGGCACCGGCATACTCCTCACATATCTTCAGGAGCTTCCGAATTGCACTTACCGAGGGAGCCAGCAGGACCATATCGTCCGCATAACTTAGATTATTTATCTGTTTCCCATCTATGGAGCATCCGATTCCGGTACCGCTGAGTTCCTCGATAAGCCCATTCATGTACAGATTAAACAATCTCGGCGAGGTTAGCTCCCCCTGCCTCACCCCGCACTTCAATCTGTACACGTCGGATACCTCTCCGGCCCATCGTACCACATTTGTTTGATGTTTGTACCAATAGTCAAAAATATCGACTATTTCACTGGGCAGAATAGTATCAGTCCTCATTTTGTCCCATAGTAACTCATAGGACACCAGATCGAAGGCCTTCGATAGGTCCAAGAAACACGCATAGACCGGGGTCTTCCTATCAGTATAGTACCGGACGGTATGCTTTAAGCTCAATATGGCAGTCTCTGTGGACAATTCAGACCTAAATCCGAATTGTGCATCATTTAATTTTAAATGGCTGTTCAAGACACGATCGAGCAAACCGTCCAGCACCTTGGCTACTATTGTGGCCATCGAAATAGGCCTATAGTTACTTTTATCACAAGGGTCTCCAGTCTTATTTTTAACTATTGGGACAACCACTGTCTTCATGCACTCATTGGGCAAATATGCATGTCGAACACAAAAAGTTAACAACATAGAGAGGACCCTGGGCAAATGAACACCCGCATGCTGCAGATGCTCAATACAAAGTCCGTCGTGACCTGGAGACTTTCCCCGTTTCATTTGTTTGATAACATTAGCTACTGCTTTTGAGGTGAATCTAGTTGGTAGTTTGGACTCGACGGGCCTAGAAGGAGACGATCGCAACACGCGGGTTAGGGGTATCGGTTCTACGTGAAAGTGATCCTTAAATAAGTTGGCAATATCCCGGGGCGCGTCAACACCACCGACACTAAGAGGAACAGGCTGTCTTGGACTTAGTTTCCTAGTACATTTCCAGAACGTCTTAAAGTTGCTATTCGCGTGATGTGATGCCAAAACATCCATCTTTAGCTTCTCTTCATTATTCTGGCACCACCTAAGTTTAGCTTTAAATGCACGCCTAGACTCCGCCATTTTCTCGTAAATAATACCACTCTTTGGACTGCCATGTTGCCTCCAAGCCCGAAAGTGATACCGCGCCTCGGTATGGACGGCTTGAACGTGCTTATTCCAACCGACTACCCCGCGTTTCTTTTTGCCTCGGGCTTGATGTTTTGAAGTGGCTTCGGCTGCTTTACTTAGAACATTAATGATAACATGATACAGTTTGTCAATAATTAATGTATGATCAGGGTTTTTACACACACTGTCACAACAAAAAGACAGTTCAGGCGGAAAATCAACATAATGATGAACATATCTCATAAAACAAAACTTAGGAACTGCTTTATTAATCAGCGTGATTACAACGCGGTTAAAATTGCGGGAGAAACTCTAGTATGAAATTTAAAAAATGCTTGGTAACTGAATTTAAATATTTGCCTCAGACATATAAGACGGCACCAGTATTCGAGATAAAATTCATTATTCGTTTTTAATATTGACACCGTTAAGCTATCATTAGCGAAGCGTAGTTTTAAGTTAGACATTTGTACGAACGGAGTTAATGCTGTCAATTTCGGATTAACTGTTTCCTGTCTTTAGACTATGCCAGATGTGGCATAGACAGAGACGACCCTGTAGCAAACTCATCCAGAAGAAGCCTTTTCACTGTGACTTTGAATTAATTAGCTCAATAAAAGTAGGGTATTTTGGTGGCAAGATATGCACATCAATAAAACTCTTGTTTATATCTATTTCTTGGCGCTAGTAATAAGGTCCTACCAAATCTGCAGAGTCTCACCAAAATTTATGCGTCCTTCCCTAGGGCATGTGGGCATGGACGCCATTATAAATAATGCACATTTCATAATGCTAGGCAAGTGTGATATCGTATTTATGTAATTTTCTGCGTTTTATCGAATGAGAACGTAATCATACTTTTATGATCGATATTTTATGAGTTAAGAAGGTTTTTGTGAAAAATAGCGAAGGATGTATAAAACATGCACATTTATTGAACTGGGCAAGTGAAGTATCATTAACAATGTATTTTTCCGTCAAAGTGAATGGGATCATATTCAGTACTATAAGACTTACACACTGTGACTTTTAGCATCCATGCAGTCGAGTGTTTTGAAAACGCGCTTGAGCATCGCGACTCACGCAATGAACAGATTTCATTCAGCATCGATGCAGTTCTAAATTCAGTACATAATTTGTCAATTTCCAGCTTCTGCATTACGACTGCATTGATGCTAACGCGCGTTAGCATCGCGACTGCATCGCTGCCTAAAGTCGCAGTGTGTAAAAAGTCTAAGATTGGATATTTTGCAAAATATGTCGGAATCAGTAGTTTCGATTGGAACGTTAGGACTACGAAGTAATGTTAAGGCTAAACTATCATAATGCTATCGAAACCATGATACAAGTTAGAGCGAAGTCACATGGGCGTCTCTGTTGCGTTGCGTCGTCGCTGCAACTTCGGTGGTGCAACTCCGTCGTTTTACATAACAAATCTGAACGACATGCCACACAGTGCCTTGTACTCGTTTTTTGATGCGTTGTTGGAACACTCTTGCAACTAGAAATCTTATAGAAGCTCTTACAGCAGTTGACATCTTTAAAAAGTGACTTTTTAATCCCCAGTGTCGGTTATCTCCTTCAAGACGTTGTGGCAGCTGCCGCGTATTCAGTGTAGCAAAGACGCGGTCTTTTTGCGCATGATAGCTTCAAAACTGTCTACTCAAGCGTATCGCAGAAGATCTGCAGAAGCGTGGTAGCCGCAACAAAGCCCTGAAGGCGTTATTATATTGGACACGCAGGGCGCTGTAGTCCTTTTTAGTATAGTTGGTCCATAAACTGCACGAATGAAAAGATACACAAAAGGCTTTAAAAGTGTGATTTTAACTGTAACCGAGCAACGGCCAAACCTGTGGACCAACATATGTGCCCTGACCGACATCGCCCTGCGTTCCTTTTCAATGTCACTGTCGTCTTCAAGACTGTCAGAAACATTTTTTTTTTAGATTATTAAATTATTAAAGATAAATAACGTGCATTATCAACCTATAACTTAATTATCCTAACTTTAATATGACACTTAAAAATAACTGTTAATCCGACGGGATTTGCACCAGTTAATTTTGAAGACTAACAACGTTTACCTTTTGAAAGTGCTTGCTGATTCAATTTAAATATTTCCCTCGGATATATCAGACGGTACCAGTAGTCTGGATAAGCTTCATTATTCGCTAATGTAATTGGCACCGTTAAGCTATCATCAGCTGCAGAAGCGCAGTTATAAAGTAAGGCTTAAGAATAAGCGGGATTATTACTGCCATCTACTTACGTTACTTTGTTGCAGAATTCTTCACTGTTCATCAAATAGGTCTTAGGTTGGCCGTAATCACTTAATGGGGTTGAAATAAGTGCTATGGTTTAACACTCAATACGTACTTACGTAACGCTTAAAAGCATACTTTAGCTAAAAGTTTATTTATTTACTTATTGTTTATTCTCATTCTCCGTCGTCGCTCGTACAGTGTAGACGCGTATTTCGTTTTCTGTAACTAACGCTAAACAGTGCAAACAAGCGAAACCGGTTCACTCATAAAGGATGGGAAAACATATCGACAACTGGAAATATCGATATTGGCCCTAAAATCAACAATGAAAAAATACATTACAAGGAGTGATTCAAGTTCCAGCATAAACAAGCGTGACAGGGAAGACGATGGACCAGATGATTGGCAGGTACCAAAGCGCCCAGCCACACCTCTTCAAAATTCCTCTGATAAACCCACATTTCCGATATTTAATCGGTATGTCAGTCTCCCCGTTGATAGTCAAGTGCAGGAACCACCACGTACTGTATAAACTACTAAGAAGAACACCAACAGGATCCCTCCTATAATAATACAGCTGCACGATGGCTGGAACCACGCCAAAGTCTTGAAACTGATCGAAAAACACTCGAAGGATTTCCACTTGCAATACAGGAGTAGAAATATGGTAGCTGTCTATTGCCATAGCACGACGACCCATCAGACTATTAAAGACGGACTTTTAGCCGATGATATTCGTTTTCACACTTTCTCAAGGAAAGATGAAAAAACGTATAAAGTGGTGATACGGGGACTCCCCGTCGATTTTGAAGACGTACTTTCTGATGAACTCGCTCAAATGGGGTTCAGAGATGTTTCAGTGAAGATACTGAACTCAGCCACGAGACCGGCCTCAACATGCCCGCCATTTCTGGTCCAATTACCTGCTGGATCAGACATATCGAAGTTTCGTCAAATTAAATACATTGGCAACACGGTTATAGAAATGCGCCGCTACAAGCCAGGATCATCCACCGGCACCCAGTGCTATAGATGCCAAAACTTTGGTCACGCTTCACGAAATTGCAACCTACCCGCTAGATGCGTTAAATGCACTGAACTTCATCCCACCAGGGAATGCCCTAAGAAAGATCGTAGCGCACCTGCTCGATGTTGCAATTGTCAAGAAAACCATCCGGCTAACTATTCTAAATGCATGGAGCGCCAGAAATATTTGAGCAGACTCAAAAATAGCATCAAGACCAGGAACTCAGCTCAACAGACGCAACCAACGACTACTGCTGAAGTTGTATCTAGACAGTCTCAACCCCAACCTTCGAGACCGTACCACCCAAATTCACAAAGAAGCTGGGCTCATGTCGCTGCCGAACGCGAGCAGTTACCACCACCTACACCTATACCTCCTGATCACGACGCGACAACTAAAGAAATGCTGCAAATTTTATCCGTCATCAAAACAATCAAAGGTGAATTTATCAAGTGCACTACCATGTTAGACAAGGTAACCCTGATCTTGTCTCATTTAGGCCAGTATTTTTAAATCTCATTGCTTAAAAGTACTTTACTGGAACGCCGATGGAGTTGGCGTTAAACAAACTGAGCTCCGGGACCTGGTGAGGGATTTATCGATCGACGTGGTAGCCATTAGTGAGACTAGATTAACCCAGCGCATAAATCTCAACTTTCCCGGATTTACATGTTACCGTATGGATAAGCATACTAATGATAGAGGGCAGGGCGTTGCCATTCTCATTAAAAATGACATTGAACATCTGCCAGTTCGCTCCCCCGACACTTGTTACTTGGAAGCAGTAGGACTTAAAATTAACACAACTTATTGTAAATTTACGATCTTTTCTGTATACCAATCTCCTAACCTACCGCTTCTAACAAGTGACCTGGATTCCATACTGAAATCTGATCACCAGGTTATCTTAATGGGTGACTTAAATGCTAAGCACGATTTCTGGTTTCCCGGTGCAGTTAACCCCAACGGGAACACCTTATATAACCATTGCATTAATAACGATTTTTCAATATACGCACCTACTAAGCCTACATTAATTCACTACCGCGAAAACCTTAAGCCGTCACTACCTGACCTCGTATTGACAAATAACATATTTGGTGTTAATGATATAAGGACAGTCACGGCATTGTCATCTAACCACCTCCCAGTTTTCTTCCAAATTGGTGTTTCGTTTGAACGCATAGCGAGAAATCGCTTTCAATATTCCAAAGCCAACTGGCCGCGTTATCGGAATTCTCTAAACGATAATATTCATCTTTCTTCTAAAGTATATCAATCAGTGACTGAAATTGATCTAGACATTAATAACCTTACTGATAGTATAATCCGTGCCCAGAATGCTGCAATACCATCCGTATCAATATTTTATAAAGGTGAACCTCTGCCTCGAAACATCAAAAGAAAGATGAGTTTGAGGAACAGATTTCGAAGGCATCTTCAAAGCGAAGTTAATACTGCGACACGTAAGCACCTCAACAAACTAATAAACACATTAAATGCTGAAATAAAATCATTAATTAAGTCACACAACGATCGTATTTGGCACTCTAAACTTAAAAAGGTTGACAACCCATCATCAGATCTTTGGCGTCTCGCTAAAAGCATAAAAAACTCGTCATCTTCCTCTCCTATCATTCCTCCTTTAAAAAGAGCAGACGGCAGTGTCACTTTAACCCCCCAAGAGCAATGTGAGGAACTGGCAAAATCCTTTCATCTGAATATGACTCTTACAGTTGACTGGAAAGCCGAATCCGTTGCTGGCAAAGTCAATGATGCCATCGAGTCACTTCATTCCTCCTGCTCTGGTAACAATGGTTTCGAAATTATTCGTCCTAAAGAAATATGGTCGCATATACGCAGTCTCAAACTGAGAAAAGCTCCAGGAGAAGACAACATTCCTAACTACCTATTAAAACAACTGCCCCAAAAAGCAATTGTAAAATTAACAAAAATATTTAATGCCTGTCTTTATTTTTCATACTTTCCCTCGACATGGAAAACGGCTAAAATAATCGCCATCAAGAAGCCAGGCAAGGATGAGTCAATCCCCACTAATTACCGGCCAATAAGCCTCTTACCATCTCTTGCGAAACTGTTTGAGAAACTTTTATACTCACGCCTGCTGAAGTGCACCTCCAAGCACTTGATAAATCAACAATTTGGATTTCGCAGTGCCCACTCTACTGTTCAGCAACTTGCAAGAGTCTGTGAAACTGTCGCTCACAACACTAACCTTGAGCAATTTACCGGCATGTTCTTGCTGGATATTGAAAAGGCATTTGATACCGTCTGGCACGATGGCCTCATATATAAATTGCTCAAGCTCAGCAACGTTCCCTTACCATTGGTCCGAATTGTTGATAGTTACCTCCGTGACCGTCACTTTGTTGTACATCTAAATGGTAAATCATCGTCTTCCTTCCCTGTCCCTGCTGGAGTTCCTCAGGGATCAATCTTGGGACCATATCTCTTTTTGATATACCTTAACGACATCCCTATTCAACCTAGAGTACACTTGGCTTGTTTTGCGGACGACACGGCATGTTACACATCGTCTAAGGATCTTGACCTGGTTATTTCTCGTCTTCAACTGGCTATCAATACGCTCTCTGATTATTTCCATAACTGGAAGCTCAAATTGAATTCTTCCAAAACAGAAGCAATCTTATTTACTCGCAAGCGCCTCACACCTATGAGGTGCTTAAAAATTGAAAATGTTTGTATTACTTGGAAGACTTCCGTTAAATATTTGGGTCTCCACCTTGACCGTAAACTATTATGGAACGAACACGTAATACAAACAAGGTTAAAGTGTATGAAAGCTTTTCGTGCCCTTAGCCCCTTATTAAACAGACGTTCACTCCTTAGTAGTCGTACTAAACTATCCATCTACACAACTTTAATAAGACCGTGTATCTCCTACGGCTGTCCGGTCTGGGGTAGCACTTCGCAAACCAATCACAACAAACTTCAAGTGATCCAAAATAGAGCTCTAAAAATAGCTTATAATACCGCCTTCAGGACAAATCTTCTTAAATTGCATCAGTCATTAAGATTTCCAACTCTTTTCGAATTTATCTTAAAGCTAACTAAAAGGTTCTACCAAGTCACTAAAAGTAATCATGTTAATGTGTTAGTCTCTGGTATCGGCGGCACTCGCCCCCTTTATGTCAATCGATATCGATACTTGACGCGGCTACCACATCACTACATGTTAGACTCAGGCTGACGCTCTGCGTGCGCACGCGCCGCCGCATTGCCCGTGTGACCGCCGCGCGAGACGCTCACAGGTCCCGGACTGCATAATGGTCACCCAATTAGGTTGGTGAATAGTATGTTATCTTACTACATGGTTTGTTCATGTATATTATTTACCGTGATTATCTGCTTGTTTTTGTAATCGTTCTACATGTGCTGGTGCTCATTAAATAAACGAATTTTATTTTTTTTTAAAAATGTAAGGTAGGTCTGAACCTATTTATCAACCACCACGTTATGTGTCGTCTTAGCACAATTTGCTTTCTTATCTTTCTGTGCATAAGTCATATAAGTCCTTAGAGAACCAATAACTGTTAAATAGTTAAAGTTCGTTCACAAAAAACTTGTAGTTATGATAAATTACTCTCGTAGGTAGGTGTCAGTACCTTCGAAGTAGGTACGTAATTACTTACAAAGTGCTTTTCTTTTTACATTTTTATTAATGCTTAAACTTAAATCTTCATCATCATTGTAAACAAACCGGTGCTATTACGAAGTGCTTGTTGTACTGTAGTTAGTACACTAATTTTCAACTAGTAGGTATCACTGTAATATGAAAATGATAAATGAAGCCTTTATAATTATTAGTTATAATAGATCATAGAGATCTCATAACCACAATATAGACATAAGACACTTTTACCTAGGAATAAAATGTACACTAGGTCTTAAGTTTTGTATTATATGTATTAATAAAGAACTTTTCAAAATCAAAAATCAATACGTACTTACGTAACGCTTAAAAGCATACTTTAGCTAAAAGTTTATTTATTTACTTATTGTTTATTGCACAAACAAAATTTGTACAAAACGTGGAATTTACCATAAGGTATTTTCTACAGGTCGTTCCTTTGGGCTAAGCTAGAAAGTTAACGCAATCTTCTATCAAACTCCAAACATATTATCGTAACAAATCATTGATTTTAACGTTTATACTTTAAAGTTGTTGCAACTAACAAAGATTCATCATTATCAGACAAAGGCTGTCCACTGTTGAACATAGGCCTCCCCACGTCTTTCCACAGCAACCGATCACTAGTAGCCTGCATCCAGTTCGATCCTGTGATCTTTACAAGGCCGTTTGTCTATCTTTTCGGTTGACCTCCTACGCTGCGTCTTTGGGCAAAGGGTCTCCAATCTTAAACTTTTCCATCCTATCGGCCATCAGTTCTTCGCACTATGTGGCCTGCCCACTACCACTTTAGCTTTCTGGTTTTTAATTGTATGTCCGTAATCTCAGTTCTTCTACGTATCTCCACATTTTTTATTCAATCTCGTAGAAAAACACCAAGCATAGCCCTCTTCATCGCTCGTTATGTGATTTTTAGCTTCTTTATAAAGTCCATAGCTAGAAACTATGATTCGGATCCGTATGTCATCACTTGAACAAAGGACTATCTGGAGGGAATATAAACTTGTTAGTTTTGCTTCACTCGTCTCGTCGCTCTATTCTAATGTAGTCAATAAACATTATAATTAAGTGTTGTTTTACCTTGGTATTAAACAAGGTACAAACAAGGTTGGTACTAGGTACTTAGTGCAAATAGATTCCACTTTATTCTAATCTCATATTAATCAGTGATGATTAAACATTCACTTTGTTTGGCATACCACATGAACATTTAGATAATACGAGCTGAGGGATTTGTAGTCAAAAGCGCGAACTAAACCAAGTTGGTCGTCGAGGATTCTTGATTAATTTCGCCGCTCAAACTCGACACCCACCCTTAAAAAGAGGGCAGATTTAAACGAACCCGTATCTTAGTGCAGTAGCGAACTGGGTCAGTCCGACTCAGCAATTATTCTCGGCTGGAATAAATTAGTTTTAATTATCATACCTAAATATTTTTCTCGACGAACACCCCGTTATGATATCGTAGGTCCTAAAATAACAGGTCAATTGCGTCTGTTATTTTTCGCGGTTATTTTAATATCAAACGCTTTTTGAACGAGACAGTAAATGTTAACTGGCGCAAAGATGACATAGATTTTCGGAGTCAAGAGATTTGGGCTTTATATTTTTATGTGGTATTTTCTCTCTATTAAGGAGATGTCACATTGCAAAAAAATGTACTTTGTTTATGGACTTACAAATTTAGTTAAAAAAGACTATTCGTTACAAATAAGAGGGTTACTGATTTATAAAGTATGTGAAAATGTTTATCAACAATTGTACAGTGATTGCATAATACGAGCTAATACATAATACATAATTTTACGAATCCTTATACATAATTTGACGACCTCCATGGTGTAGTCACTACGCACGTTGAGTTTCTAGGCGTCTTGCCACTCCGTGGTCCCGGGTTCGATTCCCGGTCAGGTCAATGTAGAAATCATAATTTTGTACATTGTCTCGGGTCTGAGTGTTGTGGTAACACCGTTGTGTCTGATTTCCTTAACACAAATGCATTGGCTACTGATTTTGGGATACGAGCAATATATGTGATAGGTGTCTAATAGTAAAAATAAATAAATAAATTGCTAGACGTCAGAAATACGAAAAATAATCAAGGTAATCGAATAATGTTATAAACAGTCACTCTAAGTTGTTATTTTTAACCTGTTATACCTGGATACAAATTAGGATCACTGTACTGTAGAGTAAATTATGAGGGAGGGGTAGTTTGCTAACTGATAAAGGATAATATAGATTTAATAGGAAGAAGAGATATTGTTAACTTTTCTGTAGAATAAATTATAGAATTTTGTGCAATAGAGATACCCAAATTAAATACAAGAATTATAGGAATGTACAGAGCAGATCGCCATATAAATATTTTTTATGAAAATAAATAAAATTACTGAAAAAGTGAAACTCAAAAGACAAAAACAAACATATAATAATAGGTGGAGACTTCAGTATAGATATAAAAGCAAAAAATAATATTAGTAAAAAGAAACAAGCTACAGATTTAATAAACTTATTCAACTCTTTCAATCTAAAACAGATAATACGAAAACCTACACGTGTAACTAAAAAGACATCAACCTGTATTGACCTAATCTTAACAAATAATACCACACAAATACAAAAATCTATTGTTGATGACTATGGACTATATGACCACAGGGCTCTAAATGCAATACTTAATGTAGAACTGCATTCAAAAAATAAATAGAAACATTTAAAAACTCACTAAGTGGATTAGATTAGAAAAATTTTATGGATTAAAATAAAAGTATTAACCAAAACTATGAATCATTTTTAACAATTATAAAAGAAAATTTTAATAATTATATTCCAGTTCAAAAAAATAAAATAAGAAACACGTTAAAAAAGACATGGCTAACTACAGGAATAAAAACATAATGTGCACATAAAAGATCGCTAAGAAAACTAATAAATGAAACCAATAACGATATCATAAACTAGCGGTCCCCCGCGACTTCGTCCGCGCGTTTTGAGTTTGCTCCCTCCCCTCCCGTCGCTAACGTGTCCAACGTAAATGGACTATCCAACGTAAAAATAATTTTTCAAATCAGGCCAGTAGTTTTTGAGATTAGCGCGTTCAAACAAACAAACAAACTCTTCAGCTTTATAATATTAGTATTGATTAGCGCAAGCGCACGTTGTACTTAAGCTGCGAACATTATTTTGGTGCGGAGTTATGTTAAAACTGTGATAGCTCCTAAGATATTTATTGAAATCAAATGATATAAAGGGCAACTTGGTTCTAAATGAAATTCTCGTGATGATGAATGTATTTATTTTGATAAGAATAAATACCTGTGTGTATAATACACCTCTAAAAATAATGCATTATTTTTTTACAAAATTATTAACATTAAAAAGGTTGTAGTAAGTCAACCATAAAAGATAGACAAATGCTGTCGCAGACTTTATTATAGAACTTTTAATGCTGAACAATCCTGTCATACATGATTTTTGTGTAACTTTAGCGGTTTCCGTAGCGTATGCAGCGGAAGCTCTCAAAAGGAATATCTTTCTCCCGTTTTCGCAACATTTTTCATTTCTGCTGTGGTCTTATGAGTCGTATCTTTATGTTATATAGCCTAAAGCCTTCCTCGATAAATGGACTATCCAACGCAAAAAAAAATTTTCAAATCGGGCCAGTAGTTTTTGAGATTAGCGCGTTCAAACAAACAAACAAACAAACTCTTCAGCTTTATAATATTATAGTATAGATAAATACTATAAATCATATACTAAAATGTTGAAATATTTTGTACAAACATCAAAAGAACTAACATATATTAAAAGGATGAAGAACTCTGAAAATAAAGTAAGAATAATATGGAACATAATAAATGAAAAGACTGGGAAAAAGATACAATAAAAATAATAAAAACATGACATTGAAAGAAGATAATGTTAAAATTAACTGCCCGAAAATTATCACAAAAATATTAAACAAATACTTTGCTACTGTAGGCCAAAGTGATTGTAACATAAACACACATTCCGGACAACCTGTAATAAATTCTCCAATTAACTCACTTTACCTTAACCCAGTTATAGAAATAAAAGTTTTAAAAATTATACAGCTACTGAAAAGAAAAAACAGCTATGGTGTAGATGAGATACCCCCATTACTACTTTAGCATTGTGTTGAGCAGTTCGTCAAGCCCCTTACTTTTCTTATAAACATTATTTTCGACAAAGTTATTTCTGGTTCTAGTATTTTCATAAAGGATATATTGTATTCAACGACGACTCGAACAGACTTATTGAAATCGATTTCAACATTCCAACGGATTGCTGCAACGTGTATAAAGTTTTAAAGGGTCTGAAACTTGCAGAGTTGACGATTTTTCGTAGCAACATCCTTCACAATCGCCAAGTTGTTTTAATTTTTACATAAAATACAATTGTTTTAATTAATTTTCATTTCAACCATAACCTACTTTGTGTGTAATGTGTCCATACAGATTAATTGTTGAGTGAATTACATTTTTCATTACGATACTGTAAAAATACGCGTGTCATAATTAAATTTCAATATCTAGGACCACCATAATCAACACATTGCCTTATGCAATAAAATAAAAGAATCTCATTAAAAATATACCCTAACAACCAGATTCCTATGACTATATATTTAAAGACTTAAACTTGAAAATCAGAACATTGTAAAAAAGCTCGATCCCGCATCACACAATACCACAAACTGAATAACTAACGGTTAATTTCAGGGGGATTCTTTATTGCTTTTTTCTTCCTAACAGCGACACAGCGCGTCACTATTTCAGTTGTAAATTATTCGCGATCCATTTCACCACGCACGGACAGCGAGTGATGCGGCCATAGGTCCCGTACAGTGACGCCAGGAAATTGAGACCGAATAAATTTGTATTTCGAACACCGCGAATGGGATCTGTCGTCGATAGAAGAGCGCTAACTCGCCTTATTACTACTAGGAGACAAGGTTTAGTAAAATAATCTGTTATTTTAGTATACAGTCAATAATGGAGCGAGCTTTATGTTTACAGATTATAATTTCAAAAACCCATTACAATCTTTGAGTGTGCGCATTACAAGCTAATTTGTTCAGTAGTATTAAGAACGGTTTATATATTAATCGTATAAAGGCTCGCTAGTAAATCCAGTCATAGAATGCTTAAACCCTTTAGTTAGTATTAATTTGAGCTCGTCATAAAATCGACTTTCACCTACGGGAACAAAGTTTAAGGCGACATAAAAAATACATTGTATGAGAGTAGTAGCTTTAAACTTTCATACTTATTTACATTTGAAATTACTGGTTTAGGTAGGTCAAAATATTGTAATTCGTGCAACTGGTCCTAAATCAAAATTGTATTGTGGGCCGAGTTCAGGAATTACCCATTTTATTCTAACATTACAAATAACAGTTTGCTATTGAAGTCTCAATACTATGTCATATTGTTAGTCGTGAGAATGCATTTGTATAAAATTATCTGCAACAAATGCAAATGATTCAGATTGTAAGCTATTTACTAGTATATTTTTTAATTGCGAATGTCGTTTTGCTCATATCGATCACAATGTAGGACTTCACCCATCACCAGCCCATATTCAAAGTTTCTAAAGTCATAAACAACTTTTTCCTTACTTTCTTCGACAACCCCGTGGTGTAGTGGCTAAGCACGCGGGGTTTCAAGACGTCGCCGCTCCGAGGTCACGGGGTCGATTCCCGATCGGGTCTGTATTGAAATCAAAATTTTCTATATTGTCTCGGGTCCGGGTATTGTACCACTGTTGTGTTTGATTATCGTAACACAAGTGATTTAGAGCAATGTATGTGATTGGCGTCCAATATTTATTTATATTAACAGTCGACAGGAACACCACACTAGTGATAGCTTTAAAGCTACGAAAATATTACAAATACTTACAACCGCAAAACTCCTCGTACAGGTAATATAATATGTATGTTTCTGTATTGCCTAGGGGCCTATTGTTGAGCATGCAAGTTTCCGAGAGAGCTTTTAGCCGACCGCTTGGAGTGGCAAAGAGCGCATAACATCTTGAGTGGTTTGAATTTTTGATCTGATGTGTTATACACAAAGTAAATTTACAAAAGCAAGTTTGATACGCCATATGATATAGAAGTCAAAGTCAAATTAAAAAATATTTATTTAATTTAGGACACAAAATGCCACTTTTGAACGTTAATAATTGATTTATATCAATTAATTATGGCCCATATGGGACTAGAACAAGTCTCCTTATCTTTTGGGGCCCTAATAGCGCTTCGAGACAAAACACAGACAATCTGGCAATTGCTGAGAAGAAACGCCGGGACAAACTTAGTACGGAACTGATATCCCATATGTGCTTCATTTTGGTAATTTATTCCCGTGATAGTGACAGTTTATTCAGTAGAATAGTTTTTAAGATTCTGTGTTTCGAATGTTTGTAGAAACATTTCTAAACTGATAACTCATAAGATTTTTCGCATCGAAGCTTTAAGACAGCTTAACAAAAGTAGGTACCTATATCGAACATTTCATATATTAATGTTTTTTTTTTGCTTAGACATGTGGTTGACTGGTAGCTTATGCTTACGCGTAGGCTTTTAGCATTGGGTCCGCCATATGTACTGTTTGTTTGTGCATGAAGTTTTTAAATAAACAATTTTATCAGTTAAGAAAAATGTCTTGCTTTAAAATATTAGAAACTCAGTAAGTTTTCAGCATTTCCTTCCCAATTAATAAAATTTTACGTAATCTCGGTCAAATCTCAGTAACGGTTAAAATAATTTATAAAGTTTCGCTCAGTTAGAAGAAACAGTCAAGTAATTATAAAGAAGAAATAAAATAAAGTAGTAAGTAAAACGTTATTGCAACCAAATATCTTTTTTTTTGCCACGAGCATGGCACTAGAAAATATATCCATCTTTATAATCATGTCAGTGTCGACTCTGTTGACTAGGTTCGAGCCCATGGGAAATCTAAATAAGTCTGGGGGCGAATAGCGTGAATACCTTTCAGCTGCATCCCCTGATCGGCTTACTTCTTTCAGCCCCTTTCATCTGTTATATGAGAATTACAATGCAATGCGCCCACTTACAAAATTTAACTATGCTAAATACTACATACTTGGCGGAGAATCTGGGGTTAGTACTAAAATGTAAGGTTAAATCCCTTATGAGTGAAAATATTGTTATAGTGTATTTGTATACATCATAGAAACAGGACATTATTATTATTATTTAAAAAAATCGGGATTAAACAAAAACTATTTTCTACAAGCAAATAAAATAAATCAACACAACGCGCGCGCTGTAAATTTTGAAATATCTCTACGTCTATGGCTCCGCCTTATTCATTTTAATGCCCAATTTTTCTTTTTAAACCATTCATTAACAATTTTCTCAAAAACAAGCGTACAAAAACCAAAGGTGTTTATACGAACAAAAAAAAATTAACATGTATTTTGCTTGATTGGCCTTTTGAATAATTTTACTTTAAACTAGGCGACCTTATGAATTTAAACTAAATGCGAAAGTTAGCCGTTTTATTTTGTTTATTTATGTTTATTATTAAAATAAGATAGTAATAGACGTAGGATTTAGAATTATTCATAAAAATTCTGTGGATTTGGCATTCAAATCGAGGTGACATCATTTTTACTGGAATAAAGTACCTAAATAATGTGTAAATTATGTGTAATATGTATATTTTTTCATTAAAAAGCAAAAAACAACTTTCAAAAATTCCCATAAAAATCACCAAGGAACCAACTGCCTGAAATCAAATAGTTAACAGTCTGACAGTTTCTCTCTGACACATTGGGTACAATTTAAATCTCAAGTGAAAAATGTATTTGCTGTGTGCGAACAATGTGCGACCAAAAATAATTAGTAGTATTATTAGTAATTTACGTATCCGTGCATTATACTTTATTAATAAGTAACAATTGACACTAAAGATTATAGTAATTGAATATAATAAATGGATAATAAAATATTTTATTCAAATAACGTTGGTTTAATTACTTTTCGTGATGACAGTCAGCCATTTGTCACTTCAACGTCCGCCAATAATTTGTGACGCCGTCGCACGGTCCCAATAACATATTATTTCGTTAAGGGATATTGTGTCCATCAAATGAAGCCAATAACGAGTAGATCGCTGCAACCCTAACGCCTTCGCATCACGTATTTACTTCCGTTTTATGAAGCGAGTAAATTAATAGGGTGACATGGTTGTTCGTCGACGTGATAGTATGTGGTTGAAGTTTCAGTTATTTCTCTTTTATGGGAGGACATTTATTATGTAGTGTGAGCGTTTTGTCTTATTAAGAACACACGGGAAAAGCTCCTAAAATATTGTTTTTGTATTGAAGAATAAATTACGATTAATAAACATTATGTTTGCAGGTTAAAAATCTTGTTTTCGTGCCATGTTTTTTTCCAAAAAATAAACGGTTTTATAAAAACACTGTTTCCATTTTGCTAGCAAAACATATGAAGAAATGAACAAAAAATAGTAAGTGTTAATAAATTGTTTCCACTTTGCTATATTTCGTTTTAATATCAACTTTAAATCCTTCGACAAAATCTAGCTCCTAACATGTAGCTCCTAAATTCAGGCCAAGACTAAAAGGCGAGGGTGGAATGACCAGCGTATATCTGCAAATACACAGTGTGCCCTACAAAACACTTGAAAGAACTCTCATTTGGTACAAGTGGTTCACTCACTCGTAGGTATCACTGTGCAATGAGTTCTTGTGAATGTGAATGGGGAACGTCTCGCTGTGAGTCGGAAAGGTTAAACGACACGGTTTTTGGAGCTAAAATTAAAATTGTTTTTCAAATTAGAGACTTTGGAATGCGTGCGCGTTTCATCTAATCTAAAGAAAATTCTCAATGCACACGCGTTTTAATTATAAGCATCCATTATTTATAAATTTGTGAGTCAGGTGTTAATTAAGTATTTTGCTGTTCACAAATTATCTACGTTATAATATTACTTAGCCATGACAAGTCTGAAACGTAACAAATTGACAATGCTTGAATATGGAATATCTACTATGCTTTTCTTGAGCCCAGCAGAAACTTCTACGTCAGACACAGTAAAAAAACTATCTTATTACGAAAATGAAACCTTTGTTGCGAAAGGCATTTTATTCAAGCCAAAGTTTCGAGTCAAGTCAGACGCCCAATCTGATATCAGGTTTGGTAAAAAGTACTAAAATAATATTATAAAGTACTAAAACAATATTTCGATGTTAATACCCACATTTAAAAGAGGCTGTATGTACAAATCTTCTCACTAGGTGTAACTATAAATTAAGACACGAACTAAAACTAGGTAACAGAACGTTTGCTTTCGAAGTGATTAATTAACATCGTCGGCCTTATTTTAAAACTTGTACCAGGCTAAGACCCGTACAAGATTATTATATGATCAATTTAAAAACAATGTCATTCAATAATGGAAGAATACTTTTTTAATCGGTCGGATAATTTTTACCAAGTTCAACAAAAATAATAATAAATTCAATGTGCAGGTATGTGATATGGTTAGAATTTGATACTATTTGTGTATGCTATTCTATAACGCTTCCAAACATTTATATATATTTGAAGACCTCCGTGGTCGAGTGGCTAGCACGCTGGTTTCAAGCTTCGCCATCTCGTGAGGTTCCGGGTTCGATTCCTGGTCGTGTCAATGTATAAAACGATCTTTTCTATATTGTCTCGGGTCTGGGTGTTGTGGTACCACCGTTGTTTCCGTTTTCCATAACACAAATGCTTTAGCTACTTAGCTTGGGATCGGAGCAATGTATGTGATGTTGTCACATATTTATTTATTGTATTTATTATTTAGTTAAACTTTATTGCACTGTAGTTGTACAATTGGCGGACATAATGCCTAATGGCATTTTCTACCAGTCAATCACCTGGTAATGCAGAGAGTTTAATCAGTCACTGAGAGTCAATTTAGCGGAATATTAATAATAAGTGATAACATTAATAATATGGGATAGTGAAGTATATTAGTATGTTTTCTACGGCTTTCTCAAAAACGAGAATTCATAACAAGATGATTCATTTTTAGTTCAATCACGTATATTTCAACTCCACTCAACTCCACGATATTTAGAGATATGGGTAATAACCAAAAATCATTAAAAAAAACAACTTAAAAAAACCTGTATAAAAGACTCAAAAAACACATTTTCCCTCTGTTTATGATAAACAAACGCTTTAAAGTCTGTGTTTGATTTCAAATTTACGTTCATCAATAGTTTACGCACACTGAACACCTTCAAATGAATTTATTTCTTCTAAACAGAGGAAAAATGTGTTATTTCAGCTTTTTAGTCGGTTTTATAAAGGCAGTTTATACTCGTAGTCTTACTTTCATACAAATGTTTCGCAGTAAAATTTAAATTATCGATACACATACTAAATCCATAATAAACGTGCCGGTGTAAAATCGCAAACGTTGCACAATTTGAAAGCAAATCGAATAAACAAGCATGTAAAAATAGCAGTAAAAGCAGTTAAATAATCAAAATTGAAACGCGTAAACTTGCAACTGCGCTCGCAGCCTTCGAAAGTCCCATAAAAGTCGAATAAAAGTACCCTATAAATTGGGGCGATTCAAATAAAATAACTATTGGTTCTACAAACGTAATAGTTGATGGTAATACTGCAATTCGGTCATCAAAGTCTGACAATAGGTGGGCAATTACTGTGCCTGAACGGCAGGGGAATTACGTGTATCAAAGAGTTTGCAATAGGAATTCATTGTGCTTATTAAGCGCAGTACATAGTAAGGTTTTTTATAACAAATTGAATTTGATTCGAATCTAATTCTAAACTAGCATCAAGGTTTTACCCTCAACTTTGAACTAGTATGAGCCATACCACCCTACGGGCTAAGAGTGCATTAGCGGAGGGGTGTTTGCAAGGCAACCGACGAACCTTGCTGTCAGATTTTATCAAGCCGCTTATAAGGCCTCGAAGCGCAGTGGTAGCAGCGCTATGGTAGTGATACCAAAGTGAAGCAACCTACGGCGCGGTCGTGTTTAGATGGGTGACCATTCCGACCATATAAGTGACGTATATCACGAGCATCTCCGTGCTTCGGAAGGCACGTTGAACCGTTGGTCCCGGCTAATATCGGTTGATATTAGTCGTTAAGCCTAGTCAGAGGTCTTGATGACATCTGATAGCTGTATTAGTCGCTTGCCTTGCAAACAACCCGCACTGAGTCTGCGTGATGGAGTATGGCTCAAACTACGTCATAGTTGAGGTACGACCTTTGCCCAGCAGTAGGACGTTACAGGCTAACTTTACCATAGGGCCTATGAATAGGCTTGACAAATAAAGATTAAAGTGTTTAATACGTAACAAATCTTCATGACCGCTGAAACGCCCAGAAGCTTAACGATATAGGTTTTTTTCACTGTAAATTATTAGAAGTGCTTGAATTACTTTATGAATAATGTCACAAACTCGTTTGATTGCAATTAGAAACCAAAATTAGATTAGGTAATACTTGCCTGGCTCTGGTCGACTATGAATGCCCCGTTTGAATCAGAGGTTAGAGCGAGGGGTAGTTCCTGTGATTATTTCACCTGAACTAGACAGGTCAATTTGAGGACAAAGTAATCAGGTTGTGAATATGTTGACACGCGGCTTAGGAGCACTATGCAAAATTGAAGGCTGCTAGAATTAATTATCGATGATATTGTTTGCACTTGATGCCAATGATAATGTACCAGTATAGCATTTATATTGTTATTTAAGTACGTTAGGAACACTAAGCTATCAAATAAATGGCTGACTATTAACAGACATATACATAAAAGAAATATTAGATCGTACTATTACTGATTAAACTCTCTGCATTTACAAGCGGTTGACGGGCAGAGAATACCTTAAGGCATTTAGTCCGTCAATTATACAACTTACAGTGCAATAAACTTTACAAATAAATGAATATTAGTAACAACGCTTATAAATCGAAACGGGTGGACAGATTTTCGTTTTGTTGAAATTTTCGTGGCGTGGATAATAATTATAAAACGGGGCCGAGGCAAAACGAAGTTCGCTGCGACCACTAGTAGTTAAACAATGCAAGATGGTGCAATCAATCATTATATATGAGCAAGGAAAAAGAAAAAAAGGCAAACTCTTCCTTGGACAGTGGTTACCTACCGTTTTGCGCCTTTTGAGGTGGAGACGTTGGGTCCTTGGGGCTCTGAGGCAAAAAACTTTTCGCCGAGTTGTCCACCCGTTAAAATAGTTTACCTCAACGGGGTCATGCCACTAGCCTTCTTGGTACCAATTTCACTGACGTGATTCGGACTTAGGGTATTTATTTTATTTTCTTTGTTCACTTTTTGTTAGTTAAGTTAAGTTTTAGTTTAAAAAATTTTAATTTATTTAAACTTGAATAAAAATGAGTAAGTGAACTTGCCAGTGTAAACGGTACTACTCAGTGGTTAGACATGGTGAACGGATTGATACGTACTCTGCAATTTTGCCACCATTCGGCTGCGTCTTTGTCATTTAACGTTCCGGCTCACGTAGGAAACCAGAGGTCAATTTGCGTGTAAATATGTGTAAGATGAACCTTTCATTAGGCATGGAGACTGGGGAAGTTCAATATCTTGAATTTGATTGCCAAAAAATATTTTTACTCTATATTTTTAACGCTTTAAAGTCTATCTATCCACGGCTTAGAAGACTTTTCATTCTAACTAAAGATTAGAGATAGAGTGAATTGACAGAATAAAAAGACTCGTAACATTAGCAGATAGCATACACGTAGTAAATGCGAGTGAATATTTGAGTCTTAAACCCCTTACACATTGCGACTTTTAGCATCGATGCAGTCCGGATGCAACATCGATGCAGTCGCAAACTGTCAACCTTTACACATTGTGTTCCTGTTAGCATCGTTGCAATCGTGATACTAACGCGCGTTAGCATCCATGTAGTCAAGGTGCAAAAGCTGGAAATTGAAAAGTTTGTTTTGTATTTTGGTGACTGCATCGATCCTAACGCACGACTGCATTGATGCTAAATTTAATATGTTTATTGAGTTAGTTGCGATGCTGAAGCGCGTTTTCAAAACGCGCAACTGCCTGAATACTAAAAGTCGCAGTGTGTAAGGGGTCTTAAAGTTGAAGCAGATCTAACCACAGACACAGCGCCGTATTGGCATCAAACAGGCATCAGCCATAAGCAAGCAAGTTACGCAAAGGGATCAAGAACGCCGCGGCATTGGATCGGCTACGGATAGCAGACGCCTCGCTACGGATCGTGTTTGCTACAACTTATGACAGTCCTTCTTGTGTATGACAGCACGTTTGACAGGAAGGACGGATATTTGACAAACATCGGGCGACTAGCCGTAAGCGCGTGACAACATGCACCACTGTACCCCAATCACGAACTTTAGACGTATTCGTCACGTTATCGTAGCAAGTTTACGTAGTACAACGTTAGTCGGCATCACAAAGCACTCTCGTGTCGTGTAGTAAGCTCGATAGCATTGACGAAGATGACGTCATACTAACGTAAATATGGCCGTTGAATGACACGTCCAGAAACAAGTTAAGCGATTTTTTTTTATGAATGTTATCGAAATATATCATGATATTCCAGTAAAATCTAAGAAAAATCAATAACGAAACAAAATTACGATCAATATGTTTGGCAGGGTTAGCAAATGTAAAAAAATTGGTCTTTTAAAAATATGAAGATATATGTTTAGACGACCTCCGTGGTCGAGTGCCTAGCACGCTGGTTCCAAGCGTCGCCATCTCGTGAGGTTCCGGGTTCGATTCCCGGTCGGGTCAATGTAGAAAAAACGATCTTTTCTATATTGTCTCGGGTCTGGGTGTTGTGGTACCACCGTTGTGTCTGATTTCCATAACACAAGTGCGTTGGCTACTTACTTTGGGATCAGAACAATGTATGTGATTGGTGTCCAATATATATAAAATATGTTTTTCTGTAATCTTAAGATTTTTGAACTGTTTAGTTGACTGTCAATTGACAGACTGACGTTATGCCATAAAATTGTGACAAATTCAAAAGTTTTACAAAAGATTAGGTAAAAAATATGAAAAAATATTAAAATAATGCGGACAAGTCGTTTGCAGTACAACGTAACAATATTTGAATTTTTGAAAAAGTAAGTATGTAAAAGTAATACAAGGATAAGTGATTAAAGTGCTTTTATTCATTGGCTATTATAGCGAGATAAACTCTAACTAGATCTTATTTCTCAAGAAATTGTAATTTATCCAAGCCCTCAGCTCTCCAAGAGGACGCTGTTTCTAACAAATGGAATGAAAAGCATTACGTCAATGTAAAATAAATTTATATTATTTTTAAGAATGAAGACAGACCAAAGTACAATGTGTAGAAATACGCCTATATGTATATGCCAGCTAGAAGAAATAAAGTGAGTCTAGCAGTTCCGGCGGCCTTCGTTACTTCCATATATATATTTAGAGCAAAGATGAACCCAACAGGATCAAAATCGATACACCTGTTACAAGAGCCCTGTTCCTGATTTCTTTTTAGGTTAAAAATAAGGTGTATAAGATAAAAAACATTGTAATAAATGTCATATTTCTAATGTAATGTCATAATTTTAGAATTATAAATATGACCACTAACGTTTTCTTTATTCCACACGTTTCTTTATTTCTCGCCAAAAGCCAAAGCTCTGTCTGTTGTTGTATGTGATATTTTTAGCACATATAGTAAAAAACTATGTGTCGGATCCGTACGCTCTCACTAGTACACACACACCCGTTGAAGACTTGTCTTCAAACACTGAGGTTAATGAGACGTGGCGACGCTCTTGCGCTGTTTCCCGACCTCTGCCTAGCCGGCCGCGTTGGATTCGTTGATAGACCTCTTTCTTAGAACCACTTGTTGTGAGGCTCGGTTAAGGCTTTCAACTGTAGTTCCAAAATCTCATTTTTGCCTGCACGAATAGTATATTATCAATAAACCCGAGGTGAGAGATGTATTTGCTATTGAAGTTGATGCCGAATCTTTCTCATTCCAAGAGCTTGAATCAGTCTTCGAATGCAACTGTGTGATAATTTTAGAAAAAAAAAACAATTTAGGCGGTATCCGTAAAAGTTACCTAGTTTCTCTTCGCTCATTTTTGACATTTAGAATCTGAAGTAATCTTGTTGCAACTCACGATACTATACGTCAAAGAAAGACCTATCAAAAACAATACTTGTCAAAAAAAACAAGTCTCGCAACTCAGTTGTTCTGCGGTAAAAAGTTGTGAGATCCATGTAATACCAAGTCGGTTATTAATTTATTCAGTCTCTACTTAAGCGACTTTCTGTCTTAATACATCCAGTCTCTAAGACCACGATCGTGGTCCATAACAATTGAAAATCAATTGTGTCTGGAATCTCCGTACTCGAAGCATTAAGTTGTTACGTAATAATTAACAGCATCTTATAGTGACGCATACCAATATTAAAATTCTTTAATGTTTTATATAAATATATTGAGACTGGGCCATCGCACTAAATAATTGAATTTACATGTGTTTTCAGGCGATTGAATTTACTCGTGTTTTCAGGCGATGGCCAAGTCTCAATATATTTATATAAAACATTAAAGAATTTTAATATTGGTACGCGTCACTATAAGATGCTGTTAATTATTATGTAACAACTTAATGCTTCGAGTACGGAGATTCCAGACACAATTGATTTTCAATTGTTATGGACCACGATCGTGGTCTTAGAGACTGGATGTATTAAGACAGAAAGTCGCTTAAGTAGAGACTGAATAAATTAATAACCGACTTGGTATTACATGGATCTCACAACTTTTTACCGCAGAACAACTGAGTTGCGAGACTTGGTTTTTTTGACAAGTATTGTTTTTGATAGGATCTCATTTATTTTTGTATTTTGTAGACAGTTCTACTTTTTCCTTTTCAGTACCTTCTACTTATTGTATATATGTATATCTACCAGCAACGAATTTCCTTAAAGCCCACTCTCTGACTTATGAACTTTTATTATTTTTGTTGGTAGCCTTCCGTTTTCTCTTTTCCGGTACTACTTCTTGAGCTACAGATTTTCTATAAATTAATTTACACTTGTTTTCATGACGGGAATACCCATTTTTTGCTCGATTTGGCAGGGGCACTACCATGCGCCTATATTTATATGGGACTAGCTTAAACCCGCGGCTTCGCACGCAATAATAATAACTGCCGTAAGACATCGTTACGAATAAAGCCAATATTGAAAAATTTCACTGAAGACTTGGCTGTATGGGCATAATTTTCTTTGCGGTCTTTTCTAGATTTTTTTAGTTTTTCCTTGATTCATATACCAAACACTACTTATATTCCAAATTTGAAGCTTCTAGGTCTGCTAGAAGTGCCTTAGACTTTTGATGATCGGTGAGTCAGTGAGTGACAAAATTAAGAAATTTGACCCGTTATAATTCTTAAAATACTGGTTCAAATTGAATAAAATTTGAAATACACCGTGTCTTTACAATGCCTGCATGGTTACAGAAAATTTCAGTCTTCTAGTTTTATCCACAACGAAGTTACAGGGGGTCGAAAATGGTCTGAATTGCTTCAAGAAAAGGATGGCCGTGACGCTTTTTGCTCGACTTGGTGGGGGCACTGCCGTGTCCCCAGATTCGTGATCGCAAATCCAGTTTAACACTATAGAAAATGTTTACGCACAATAAATGTCAGGTATTTGAGCTGCTAAATTTAGTTGGTTTTACGTCCGGTAGAGGCGCTTTCAGATTCTCATACAAATGATTACGTTACTATACGAATACTTTGACGCAAATTATTCGTGATAGGGGTACTGGTCAAAAGTGGGTCCCGAGTTGATTTCGATTTAAGGTAGTTTCACTACAAATTATTAAGGTATGTGTTTAACATATACCTATAAAAATGAGTGCGTTTAAAATTTCATACAAACAATACTGAACGCCTCGAGTTGATACGGTGCTATTTTTTTTAATTTAAAGACTTTATTGCACAAATCATAATGTACAAAGGTGGACCTAATGCTAAAAGCATTCTCTGCCAGTCAAAACTTTAGGTATGTTCCCTTTACGGGTGGTTCAGGGTTTAGCCAAAATAATAAAAATAATAGTCCCCCTAGCCAATTTCGCTACGGTGGCCAGTCACAACGACTAACCGACTGCGCGGTACATATTATAGTGCACAAGTGTGTGCGCAAACACAGGCGCAGTCTCTATTCCTTTCACTCTCATAGCCCGATGAGACAGCAATCTGACATAACCGGAGAGTGATCAAGCGCAGGACCAACGGCTTTACGTGCTTTTCCAAAGGCACGGGGGTGAAACACCGCCAACTTACAAACTCCGGGCTACCTTAAGAATTTCTGAACAGAAAAACTCAGGTATATATTTTTGGCCCGACCCGGGGATCGAACCCGAGACCTCTGGCGCAGCCGTCGCTTTAAAATGCGACCCTCCTACCGCTGCGCCACCTAGGCAGTTACCCAAAATAGTCTGCATAGTTGCTACACAGGATGTCGATCTGTAAGTAAAACTCAGTTTAGGTATTGAAATCCCGTTTCAGCTAGAGACCGTGGTCCGTCTATGACCGCATCTCAACTCAACCCAATCTCATTCCAACCCGGTTTTTAAATACCTAACAAATAGTGCCAACACAATCCGATTTCATTCTTGCATATAAAAAAAAACCTTGAGTACATCTGAAACGATAGTTGTTAAAAAAATTTTTTTTTTTCAATATGATAAGAGGCGTACGATGACGATGTCAATATTTGCAATTCAAATTAAATGATGAATATTATAAAAATGGTGAATTACATTACACATTATAGCCGGTTTAAGTTATTTCGCGTTAGGAATGCAGTGAGTTCTTATCAAAATCTGTGATTTTGCATTATACGTAATTTTTTTATTAAATATGTTATATTATTGAATTATTTTTAATGTTGATTGTTGTAGTTGGTGATTATTATTATGATGATTCGAAACATTGTCAGAATCGTTTAAGCGTTTTTCATTCTAAATGTACTTTTCATCAAAACGGGTGATATGGCACTTTTCGTAAGGTTTATAAAAATCGGGTGGAGATGGAAATGGGTTGAGTTGGGATGCGGCTGTTTGTACGTGCTTACATGCATCAACATACACTTACGCCCAATATAATACGAGCTATTCTTGGTAGAAGCCGTCAAAAGCTCATAAAATAGATAGCCGCCTAGCTCGAGAAGGTTTCTTACGGGCTCATAAAGTACCTAATATGTTCTGTATGAGAATGTAAGTAAGTTGTTATGAGCCTCTTAAATAGTGAGGGACCTCTATAGATATTGCACTAGTTTAATGAAAATTGGAAGTTGATGCAATGTAAGGAACAATGTTTAAAATGCTCCTATTCCTATATCATGTTCCGGTCAAATTGTAAACATTTGTAACTGTTGTTTTTTTTACTAGAAAATAAAGGAAGAAGTGCTCGTGGTATTTTTTTAAACAAATGCACGGAGAGAATATGAAAAAAAACTTGAAATAGTAGTGCATCGAGTTTTGAACAATATTATTTTATTTTCAGTAGCTAACAAAAATATAAAGCCAACGGCATTATTAAAAATATGCGTATGTTCTATACATGTTTTGTTAAATATTCATTTGTTTTATCGGTTCGTCGCTTTAAATGAATTATGTATTTTAAAGCCAAAGTCATGACAAATGTGTGGTTTGTTATTATATATTAAATCAGCTGTTTAATATTAAGGGGTGTTGAAACCGTGTTTACTTTAAATCATTAACTTAGTACATCTTACTTACCTACAAAAGTTATTCATTTCACAAGCCCAGCCCGACTTAAACCCCTTACACATTGGGACTTGCAGTATCGATGCAGTCGCGCGTTTTGAAAGCGCGCTTTAGCATCGCGACTCACACAATTAATCGATACTATCGCGCGTTAGCATCTATGCAGAAGCGAGACTGCATCGATGCTAATGCGTGTTAGTATCGATACAGTAGCCTTAATTCAGTATTTAATTTGTCAATTTACAGCAACTACATCGCGACTGTATTGATGCTAACGTGCGTAAGCATCGCGACTGTATCGATGTTAAAAGCAGCGCAGTGTGTAAAGGTTGACATTTTGCGAATGCATCGATGCTAACGCGCGTTAGCATCGCGACTGCATCGCTGCTTAAAGTCGCAGTGTGTAAAGGGTCTTACTTCCAAACATTCGGCATGCATTGCGTCACTTGACACTGTCAAGAAGCATTTTTAACGTGCAAAGTTCAAGAGCAGACTTCCAAAGCAAAGTTCCATAGTGCACGCTCCACTGTGCGCAAAGGGTATATTGCAAATCGTCCTCTAAAACCAGGGTGTACAGTTCAATTTGTGTTTTAGAAGGCTAATTCGCAGCAGAAATTCCGTGAGCGGATAACAACGTATGGCTGTTTGTGAATATTTCGAATGAGCGCGCCTTTGTGAGCGCAGAAGTTTGATGTAGTCCAAAAGTTTGTGTCATCGTGTGTGGTGCTGAATAATTTGCTGGTGTAATCTTGCACCTTATATGTGGTCAGAAAGATGAAATAAGAAACCAAAAATGTTGCGCACGGGCGGGACTCTAACCAGCATTTTCTTGGCTAACCGGGTCAAACGCTCTACCAATTGAGCTACCGTGCTGTCGATCCGACCTTGCGATATTTGTGGTCTTTTATGGATACGTCATTACGCGTGTCGTTATTATCCTTATTTCATCTTTGTGAATATAAAATATGACACTGTGAGTGGTAATAACATTCTTAATCATAATATGTGGTTATTTTTGTGCAATTGACAATTTGTCAGACCTTTGTTTTGAAGTGTCGTTGCATATTAATAGTTCTGTTCAAAGCCACATTTTATACGTACTATACAGACTGTGGCCGTTAAAAACAGCGTTTTTTTTATTAGAGGCCCTTCAAGTAACAAGTACTCATCTCTTTGTGTTTTGAATTTATTGCCATAAAAAAAATATCGTTAATTCAACATGAGATTAATAAAAAAAAATGAATTTTTATGAGTACTAACGGCTATATTACGCGTGATTTTCATTGATTTTTAATTCGTGTTCGAACGAAAATCACATGCCATATTCAAGCGAGCCATTAAAAAATAGGGCCTCTGCAATGTACAAGGATTGCAAACAGATGTGTTTGTCCAGTGATAGAAATTAACATTGTCATTTACTACAACGACTTAGCAATTTTGATATATGATTAGAGAATATTATTAATATACTTTGAATTATTGAATCTCCTAGTTAAAGCATTTTAAAGCTCAAAGACCAAATCAAGGTAACTACGTATACTCTGTAGAATCATTGGTTAAAGTTTCGCTCCTATTATAAACCACACGCTGTGTATAGTTTCTATGCTAATTCTTATTTAAATTTTTTAGGATGTTCTCTAATATCTAAGGTTCTTTGTATACATCTATCTTAGCCTACATAAACACTAGCAAACCTTACAGTCATACACAACATCGTTCTCACCAGAAATTTTGCTAACTCCGCCGCCTAGTTAAGGGTTTAAACCTTCTAGACAAATAAAAAAACTTTATTTAAGTTGCATGTTTATTTTATATTTCAATTTCTATTTAATTTATACAAAATTTCGTATGTTGGTAGAGCACTGACATAAGCCCTGCCATGTGACTCAAAGTCAAGAACCGCAACGCACCGGATGCATCCTAGTTTACATTACTAAAAGTGTGGTCAGCAGAAAAAATAATGTTAAAATAAAATGTGAGCTTGACAATGAACCGGGAGTTTTAATAATAATATCAGTATATTGAACAGTTCAAGCACGTCAAAACTAATATGAAGGGAGCACATTGTTTTGAAGTCAGAATCATGCACCGACTCAAAAAAGAAAACACTTAAAAATAACACGAATGCGTTATTTTAAGCTATTTAGAAAGTTTCAGAAGGCAGTTTATTTTTTAATATTATATTTTTATTTCATGAATTTTAGTTATTATTATTCATTGCCAAAAATTACTGGTCATTTTGTGATGAAATTTACACTGTACCCTAAGTTGCACTATACCTGATCTCACTATGACATCTCGTTTTCAAGAATTCTTGAGACAATCATTCACAAACTTACGAATTTTGGCACACGTGTTTGGAAGCCTTAGAAGATCAACATACTTAAATTTTATCCAATTCTGACGATGTCATATACATACAGAATAAATTGATTACCTCCTTTTTTTGACACCTCTAACGAATGACTTACAGAAGAAATACCATATTCATAATTATCAACATTCACGACGTATATGCTTAGAATTATCTTATCTTAAAAACTTTAGACTTGAATTCATTTAAGTATCACATTCCTTGATGAATTAAAACTTTATTCGTTCGTCAAAAGTTCTTGTAGATTTCAATTAGTTAGAAATGGTAGCGTTAATCTGGGCAAAGCTCGAAAAATTATTCGAGATTAAGGAATTATGAACTTAATTCCCGTAATTTTTGAGTAGGTAATATTCATATTTTCTGGAATCAAATTAAGATACATTAAAGTTCACTTTGAGTACATGATTTTTATGTGGACTGAGTGGATAGGTTGGTGGTAATTAAAGTCTAGGTGACTCTCTTCGTACTGGAAGGTACTTTTAAATTGTGTTTAAATAGAAATATTTTTTTTAGGGTTCTGTATTCCAACAATAAATCCTTTTGGTTTCGGTATGGTTATGCATTTTTATTTTCCCGCCAAAGTAGTAAAATAAAATTTGAATAAATAACTTTTATACATGAATCGTCCTACGCGTTACATGTATGAAAGTTTTTTTTTTCTCTTACCAAACCCATGGTGTGAGATTTTACTGAATAGGTCTTTGAAAATAATTATGAGTTTGCTAATATCATTTTTCGATAAACTGGACTGTTTCAGTAACATTCAGTTTTAAAAGACAAAATTTGCCATAAGGCATTAAGTCCGCCAATTGTACCAATAACAGTGCAATAAAGTTTAAATAAAAAATAATAAATAAAAATAAACAAATTGTTATGTCATGTTATGGTAAATTTAGAAGAAAATCTATCACGACTATAATGAATTAACAAATTACAGAGATGTAGTCCATGAACATAAAGCAAAATAATATTCATGTAAATTTTCGCTATTTTTTGTGCGCCAGTGATTCAAAAATAGGGCCAATGGTATTTCTTGATAAAAATCCATAGTAACCCTAAGGCTGTCATTTATGTATGAAATTATCAGCAGCGCGGCTGTCGCACGACCGTTGCGCTGCTAAAGCCGCCTAAATGTACAAGCGTCTAGGTTAAATTTTGTCTAATTTATGCAATTAGACTGGATTTGCTTAGCACCATCAGTACCAAAGTGCCTTAAAAAAGTAACAATGCTGTATGACAAACAATGTTTGTTCGCGTTTTAAAACAAAAACTATATACATACAAATATAAATATTGGACACCAATCACATATATTGCTCTGATCCCAAAGTAAGTAGCTAATGCACTTTTGTTATGGTAATCGGACACAACGGTGGTACCACAACACCCAGACTCGAGACAATATAGAAAATTTCGTTTTCTACATATATTAATCCGACCAGGAATCGAACTCGGGACCTCAGAGCGGCGACGCCTTGAAACCCAGCGTGCATCGTGCCACTACACCACGGAGGTCGTCAACTAATGAAATCATAACCTTTATTTTTAAAACATTTTCTGTCCGTGCCGTGTACAAATAAACACACACAGTAGGTAGCTAACTTATTTGCTATCGCTACAAACGAATGAGTTGTAGATTAAGCAAAAGCAAACTTGGACGACAAATATCGCTGCGATTTCTTAGTTTTGACTAGTGATTGCTGCGTGCAGATGTTTCTGCAACAATTATTACACAACCTTTTGGAAAGGTTTTAAATATTTCTTTTCATTTTTTAGTTATTTTATCCATTGGCCATTTGAAAGATTGTTCTGACTATTTGATATGGAAAGAGCTATTAAATATAATTAAATATTTACCTCTATTTTTAACTTCGAAAATTTTACCTGGAACAAAAATATTGTATTAGAATATCGTTCATTAAAATATATACAGATAGATCTCGATTTCTTTAAAAGTGATGCGCATGTATTAAGGTACTAAATTTATTATCGTCAGTTGATATTAATAAAATACCAATATGACCAACTTGCCTTAGAATGTACATTTGACTAATCTTTAAAATACATTATGGTAAATTCTTGCTTAGCATTGAAAATATCTTACAACGATGAAATTATCTTACAGTTTAGTAGATAGCGCAGACGTCACGCGTAATGACGTATTCATAAGAGACCAGAATTTTTACACGGTCGGACCGACAGCACGGTAGCTCAATCAGAAGGGCGCTTGGCCCGGTTAGCCAAAAAATGTTGTAGGTTTGAGTCCCACCCGTGCGTAATTTTTGGTTACTTATTTAATCTTTATGAATATTAAATATGGCACTGTGCGTGTTAATATTATTCTTAACCATAAGAAATATTATAGTTTTTAACTAATATATGAGAGATTATTTTTGCCAACGCTACCAATGCTCGAAGCGAAGATTAAGACAGAGCAAACTTCGACGTTGGTACATTGCTACTACAGCGCTTGACTTGTTAGTTTTGCTTAGAGCTCGCACCGAGATTGTAGAACACAGGTGTTCCTAATATCCGTTAATGGAAGTGAATGTTTTGGTTACACATTTTCAGTCTATTAATATTGATAAGATTTTAGTTTAATTAAGTTTTTCTTATATACCTTTTTACATATATTCTACCCACTCAAAATCAGGCTCTTTAAACGTTTCGAATTGAAACGACTTTTCGTGGCACATAACAAAATGAATTTACTACCCGTTTTAAAAAAATAACTGTGTGTATGTGATATTAACAGAATTGGATCTATTAAAGCATCCGAACACGTATGGAAAAATTTGTAAGTGGATGTACGTATGTTTGTGCATATATGTATGTTTGTCTCAGGATTTCTCGAAACGAAAAGGCATAGCGAGATGATTCTTTCATTCAATAAGGATTTATCTAACTTAGAAGTTTTATCTTGTAGTTTTAGAAATATTTATCGTAACTTAAAAAAATAACCACCTTCATAAAACTGTGAAAATGTGTATAGACTGCTGTTGTAGGTAAGCTTTACATCATGTATAGATTCCAAAAGAATTTGTTTCTCCTTCTGTTTAGACGAATGCGTTATTTTAAGCTTTTAATGGGCTACCCGAATTTTGACGCACACACAAGCGCCACTCTATTTAAAATAATTATTACTCCTTAAATACAAAAACAATCAAAAATCTGGTGGACACGATTGTAGTGCAGGTTCTATAGTTTATTTAGTACGTTAAAATTGTTTCTTAAGTAGTTTACTGTAGTTAGAGTTAGAAAAACTGCCAAATATGGCCACTTTTGGCATTTTTTCTAACGGTAACGGCAGATAACTCTGATTTATTGAACTTAAACATTGTATCTAAACCACGTAACTAAAGCTACAATCGCATCAATCAGATTTTCAATTGCTCTTTTATTTAACAAGTTATGATTTTTCTACTAAAGTGGCGCTAGCGTGCGCGTTGAAAATCCGGGTAGCCCCTTAAGTAAGCATATCTTATAATATAATCTACCAAATATTAAAGCTAAAGACAGCAGAAATTGCGTATCGAAATATCCTAAGCCTTACCCATTCATACTATGATGCTGATGATGATATGATATAAATTGTCATAACTAAAACAATTCTAATTATGACAAGCTGAATCGTGTAGCCGCCTCAACACTTGTTAGTTTTGTTTATTGGTTCCTCCTTATTCTCTAAGCCTTTTCTCATATACAAAGCTGTCCTCTCTGTTTCATTTACGAGTGCATATTGGCATGAGAAACAAGGACAGCTATAGATTCCGAATTTGGGTTTTGGACTTCGAAGTGTTACAACGCTGCCTAGGTCCCGTAGTTGTGATTGCGAAGTTGCCGGTTCACACACCTGCTACCAATGTTCAGTAATTTTTACCTGTGACATCGTATGCACAGGTTAAGTTTTTTTTTAGTGAAATTGTAAAGAATTCAAGATCGTAAAGGTTTGCGCTATTCGGGCGTGCTATGTAGAGCGTTATCCCAAGTACAAACATTTAAAGTCATTTTGAAAACTCTCAATTTTTGAGGTAAACTAAATATGTAAATTTTAAATCAATAGGACTTAGCAATCAACAAAACAGACACAAACATCGTTTTAAAATTAATGCAATGAATTTCCATATTTTCTTAATTTCCTTTTTTCGCTCGACCCGTCTTCCTCGCCATCTTGAAATCCTAATCTTAGGTTCCGTTACTCGCATTTACACAATTTGTTTTTTGTTTTGTAAGAAATATCTATCAAAATCGTGTAGCAAACACGGCGCTTGTTAGTTTTGTTTATTGCAGTCCCGGAGCGGTGATTGCGGAGTCGCCGGGTCACACCTGCTTCCAATATCGAGTAATTTTTACCTGTGACATCGTGTTGGTTTCGTTTTTGTACGGCGCGAATATCTCGAAAACTGTTACTGGATTGAAGGGTTATAGTATTGTAACATTGTCGTGAATTGGAATACATACCATTGGTGATAGGTTTTTTTTCTAATTGGAAGGTTTTTTAAAAAAAAAAATATTCAATAAAACAACAGGAGAACAGCATACAAAATCTGCCAAACTGCGCAGGCATTTTGTCGGCAGGTGTTCTCGTTCCTTAAATATACAAGTTCCTTAAAGATATAGAAACTATTAATAAAAATATTTTACATTAAATTTAGCTGTGGGACTACTTTTTCATTGATACATAGCTCTTACAAATTTAGGATATAATAAGATTAAAATGTCAATGGAACACCTGGAAGATGGCTTTAACCAGAACCTATTATCAAGACATTGTAATACAGTCCGAAACACACTATACATTATACTTACATTACACATATTTAATTATAGATGTTATTAAGTTGATTACGGACACAGTGACAAGTAATGTTTTGTTGAGCATCTTTTTTAAACTGTTTTTTGATGTTGCTTTCTTATTATTATTTCGTAAGGTAGGTCATTAATAAATGTATGTACCATCCACCTTCTATGTCTTACTATGGTAACATAGTTGTTTAATATTTTAGGTACAGCTAGTTTATTTTTCTTTGAAAGTCTGGTTGGACACCTATGGACTCTTTCTTTTTTAAAATCATTTGTATTATACTGTTCTACTAATATTAAAAGCTTAACTTTTTGTTCCTATAGACGAATTTTACATATACTAAAAAGTTTTTCGTAATCTTTATTTAAGCTATTCTTAACATTTTTATTAACTGAAACTTTCATTACTCTTATTTGAAGTTGCTTTATTTTATTCAAATATACCGGAAATGTAAGTCCATACGTTATCACTGCATCAGCAAGAGCGAAATATAACAGTTCTTGGCAAACAATTTCTTTTTGGAGTCGGTGCTGTGATAGTTGATGCTTGATGGTCAAAGTGATGGCACCGACTCCAAAAAGAAATTGTTTGCCAAGAACTCACCTTTCCTTTTAATAGTCAAGAGTTTATTTAAGACTTTTTAGTGCATTTTGGTTTTGAAGTCGGTTTTTACTTTTTTTAAAGTTAATTTTATTTCTGCATTTTTAGAGATTATAGGAGAGGGGGGGGGGTTGCACCTTATGACTCTGTTTTTTAAGAAGCTATTAACTTCCTATTATATATAGTTTATTTATTTAATTATAATTACTGAACTTCAAAGCGTTAAGGAGTTCCACCTTCAGTTCAGCCCCACAAGATGTTGACTATCAGACGTAACAACACGTCAACATAAAGATTCTAGTAAAGAAACACTATACGTGCCTTTAAAATTTGAAGGTTTCCCTCGATTACACCAAGTTGCCATCATCAGATCCCAAGTTGGAAAAAATGGGACCAACTAAAAGGTATACCCTCTAAGTAGGCGAAAAAAAATTTCGAATACACTGAGATATGATCTAACAAACATACAAAAAAACATACAGTCGAATTGATAACCTCCTCCTTTTTTGAAGTCGGTTAAAAACTTGAGACTATATAGTTTTCCAAGAACAGAACGAAGCTTGTTGCACACATTATATGTATGATATGTTTTGATAAAGCTTTAAAATAAATAGTATTTTAAAAAAAATGGTAGGTAGGTAAGTTTTCGTGAAGACTAAAAATAACAATGCAAAATGACTTGAAATGAAGTTCTTTGCTTTATTTAAAGTAATTTTATAAGTGTAACTTTAGTATCACCAAATTATATCAAACAGGTAACGTGAGGTTGAAAATATCTTAAAATCAGATTCAAATGCGCATTTGTTGTTACTGCCTTTGAACTACATTTTTTTATTAAAATCAAACAAATTCGAAACAAAAATACAACAAGTGTTACAAGACCAAAAAATATACCAGTCTGATAATGTTTTAAATATTTCAAACAAACATACACGATTTAAGTGGCGTTTATTTTCTTTAACTAATACGGCAAAATTACCGTCTCAATTTAATATCTCGGTATGCACCTTAATGGAAACAGTATAGGCAGACAAATTTATTATTAACTACGTGTAATATTCCACTGAGTGAACGGCATATCTTGAATAGTAATGTGGGATTGAATTTCATGTATAGATATTGAGAATTTATATGAGAAATAGCTAAGTAAGTGGAGTTTGTTAAGAATAGAGGATGTATTGAATTCTTGGAATTGAAATAAGAACACATAAAAATGACATAAAATACTATCATAGTTAAAAATCATATTTTGTACTATTCAATTTTATAACGATTTGCGTTAAAATAAAATGAAATCATAGAAAAAACTAAAGAAAAACTATATTCTACGTAGATTCCAATTAAAGCTTTAAATGAATTGAAGAATTTAATTTAATATACTCTTATTAATAAGGTTTAATGTGAATCAATTTTATGGTTATTTTTAATTTGTTTATTACATTTGTATCTAAGTAATTTCAATATAATATTGAAATTACTTAGATACAAATGAAAAGAAAAATTAAAACAATGTCAACCCCGGAGGAAAAGTTGCCTATAACTCTCGAAGCATGTGGGATTCTATTTATTTGAACTAGATATAGCTGTCTAAACGGGCTACAAGGAATTTATTTAATTTTGTTGAATAAGTTTTGTAATTTAGAACTAAAACGAGTCACCATTTCCAAAAACACTACAAAATAAATGTCCATAAATCAGTGTCTTGAGGAAAATTTTGTAGGTTCTAATTTGGTAATAAAGTTACCTATTGTCCAAATGTATTTTCACTAAAATTGTAATCAAACTAACGGAGGAAACCGAAATGGGCGCGAACAATGGCAACCCTAATTTTATTTAGGATGGCAACACAAAGGGTCGGAACTGAAATGGCGGATGCCGGGAAAAATTGGAGGGTGAATTGTCAATGTCGTTTGGGTTAGTTTAAATTCCGTCAATTTATTTGATGTCAAATATTCTTCTAATAAAACGAGGCTTGGCTGACTTACGTACTAAGAGATTGGGTTAAAACAAAAAATATTTTATTTAAGTAATGACAAAAGCATTAATTAACCTGTTCGTTCCAGCTAAGCCTACCCAAGAGCTTTATAGGCGGTTTGATAACATTTGACAGCAAGGTTAGTCGCTTGCCTTGCAAACACCCCTCCGCCAATCCGCACTGAGCCCAATTGGTGGAGTATGGCTCACCTCATATTTGAGATAGTTTGCCCAACAGAGAGACATTACAGGCTTACTTTATTTATGTTTTTACAATGAAATACAGCTTCTTTTTTAAAATTTTATTGATAGCCTGTCTGGACCACGATCACCCCGATGAAAGTTACAATGCGCCCTTAAGTGGAGCATGTCTGTCTAGTAACAGCTTATTAACTTTTTTCTAGAGTTTAAGCTGTTAGTTGGAATCGAAAAAACATAATCAATGGGAAAATGCTACGTTAAGACAAAATAGAGCTCGACAGATCACTGTTTTATACTTTATATGTTATTGAAAGCAGCATATATGAGCTTCTACGTTTCCTTTGTTACTCAAAACAAATATCGCATCTCAAAGATACAAAGGAAATGCACGAGCAGTCCACATAATTGAACGCCAAGTAAAATTTTAACGTATAACTCGATTATTCCGAGTCTCAAAACGTACTCGTAAATTCTTAAGAAACATCCTGGTATTTCTCTAATTGACAAGATCGAAGTCAGTTAATCTAATTAGTCCAGATGAAAGCAATGATACATTAAGAAGCTTCGCAACTGTTCTCGACTCGTAAAACTTTTACGAGAGCCATTTTACCTGAAACTTTGGATTGTAAAGCTCATTTTCGGTCCTTTTATATTCGGCTTTAGGTACGCTTATTTTATTAACAACTGTCCGACCAAAAAATAACAAAGAAAATCGTGAAATTCCTGTCCAAACTCTATCGTTCACTTTAGACCCCTTTCCCTCTGCGACTTTAGAATCAATACAGTGGCGCGTTTAGAAAACGCGAGACAGCATCGCGACTCACGCAATGAACAAATTTAATTTAACATCGATGCAGTCGCGCGTTAGCCTCCACGCAGTCGCGATGCAGAAGCTGGACATTGACAAATGTTGTACGGTAACGCGCGCTAGTACTCGTATCGATGCAGTCGCCAATATACAGTACATAATTTGTCAATGTCCAGCTTCTGCATCGCGACTGCATCGATGCTAAAAGTTGCGAAGTGTGTAAATGTTGAGATTTTGAGCCTGCATCGATGCTGCATCGCGAGTGCATCGCTGTTAAAAGTCGCAGTGTGCAAAAGGTCTTACAGCTATAAACCAAAATAATTCAAGGGGCACCATGGCTGTCAATCGGGCCGTAGTTATCTCTCTCCTTTTACGTAACTGGCTACTCACTTTACGTTATTGCTTCGTTTTCGATTGTCATTAATCCAGTCCTCCTCGTAAAATCCTTCCAACATCAAATCCAGAAAAAAACAAAATGTCAACATAAAAATACGAGCTTCAGTTTTATGCCAGCTTCCATCAACCTAATCCTACAATATTCCGAATTCAACGTTTTTGTTCTACCGTTTTAGCTTTGGCCATTTTCCGTAAACTTAGTTAGCACAGTGTGTCGAAACGCACGTTTTTTTTTCAGTGGACTTTCAACTAACTCCATCTCTTTGATATTATGATTGTAACGGCGTCATGACTGTAATTTGGAAGATTTGAAGTGAATTATCATAGACCATTTATTAAAATTTATACTTATTTGTACAAAAGGTGGAATTTACGCCATATGGCCTTCTCTACCAAACATGCCTTTGCTAAGCAGAAATGATTGTGTGCGAATGAAAAAAAAAGTGAATTGTCTACATAAACAATCCATACTTAAAATTTAACACAATAAAATATAATGAATACAAAGTACTCGTAAATACAATTAATACTTACTTAATATTACACATACATAACACACGCTACAAATAATAAAATATATTACCAATATATACGAGTATTTATTATTATGATTACGAACGTTGTAGATAGATGTTATTGAGATGATGGCCATATATGAGGATGTGTGCACGGACGAGTCTCTTAAATGAGAACTTATTAGTCGGTTAGAAACTGACTAAAAGAGCATAATAAAGCATTTGCCTTCTTTGTAGAAGGAACAAATTTATTAAGAGTCGGTGCTTGATCTCAAGCGCACGTACACCAACAATCCAAACGAACGAATTTCTTTCTAAATAGAAGGCAATTGGCTTATTTTGTGCTTTTTATTCAGTTTTTTGGAAGCAGTTAATTTTTAAATTATTTTTTTACCGAAAGAGATAACATTTGATTCAAAGAGTAAGACGAAAAAACGACGTCAGATAGGAGTCAATTTCGCGGCTTAATCATTCATTATTCACCTTAATGTCATTGACTACGCTGAAGACACTGGTCAGGTTACGCTTGATAGTGAGCCATTTGGCTTGCAAGCATTGTATTTACGGGATTGCAATAATTATTGCTATTTTAATCACAACCAGTTACCAAAAACCCCTACAGGTTTCATTGATGAGTCACCGTTTCGTCCAAAGCCGATGCATTTTGATGTTCCAACTTCGAGTTTTTTTAGCTCAGAATAATGGGAGCGGTGGGTTCGTTTGCATCGAGATTTTTTTGGTAAACAATACCTGCACGGCTTTAGGTGTAGCCTAGAGAGGTACGGTCATTGTTGACTGTCAATTTTAGTTTTCGCTTTTTCGGGCTGTGGCGTTGTCAAAGTTAACGGTAAACAATTTTCCATTTAACTTTTACAATAAAGTAACGAAATTTATGACGATATTTTGTCTCACACATATGAATATGACTTAAACACTGCTACCCAATCGTTCATATATCAAAGTGAGTATGCACCTTTTTTCTACCGTTTTACTGACTCAACTCCAATTTCTTTATAATCCTTCAAAAGAAAACCCTATCCAAGTGTCTTTTGGTAAGGGAAATTTTTATTTCAAGATTATTTAACTCAATTAGGCTAACTAGCGCATTTCTTCATCAAAT
Source organism: Pyrausta purpuralis (assembly GCA_963924145.1). Classification (NCBI taxonomy): domain Eukaryota; kingdom Metazoa; phylum Arthropoda; class Insecta; order Lepidoptera; family Crambidae; genus Pyrausta; species Pyrausta purpuralis. The sequence goes on from OZ001664.1 coordinate 19,778,102, forward strand.
CATCATTTTGTATGGGTCATTTCATTTGATAGAGACAGAATAAGAATAAACATTTTATCCAGAATAATTGTAATCCTGGCTTATATCATCATGTACAAGTCCACCTTAGAATAGTATTTTTAATATAAAAACAATTACGTCAATATGAGGTTCATATTCTTATCTAAATTCAAAATGACAATAGAAATCCATCCAGACTCGTAATTTGAAATTGAAGCATTATTAAAATCCGACGACAGCTGTTTCACGCTGAGCTGCATAATTGGCGAGTCATATTGCTCTTGAAGACAACCTCACGTTAAGATACACATAGCAGTATCTTACGCAGTCGTTTTAAAGCTTATTTTCCAACAAATATATATATCCTGCTAGTAACTTTATCTACCTAGACTTTCAAGTCTTATTTTACGACATTCAGAAACTCGTAAAAATATTTTCTGACTCACCAAACCCTTTGTGAAAATTGAGACAGAATTCTATTGGAACACGATAGGAGTAAAAAATGTTTGATTAAGTAATCTTTTGAAGAAGTTTGCAAATAAACATACACCCGGCTAGGGAGAGTTGCACTGACGCACCGATTCAAATAATTTAGCGTAGAAGAAAATTATGATTATCTGATTATTTACATACACATGTATGACGTATGCAACACATTGCTACTTGCGTACTGTAATTATGTATGCATACATGACAATAAGAGCGCTTTCACATTTAGGCGCCTTGTATAAGCTAATTTCATACATAAAATATAATATATAATTTCATACCTAAAGTAACGGACCTAGTCTTGAGAATCGGTAAGCTCAAGTGGCAATGGGCAGGGCACATAGCGCGAAGAACTGATGGCCGTTGGGGCAGGAAAGTTCTAGATTGGAGACCCTTCGACCAGAGACGTAGCGTGGGACGTCCACCAACAAGATGGACAGACGACCTTATAAAGATCGCAGGATCAAACTGGATGCAGACCGCTAGTGATCGGTTGATGTGGAAAGCCTCGGGGGAGGCCTATGTTCAGCAGTGGACGTCCTTTGGCTGATAATGATGATGATGACGTTACATAAAATGACAGCAGTAAGCCCTTTAAATTAGAGAGACGCGCTGCTGTCGCTCTAATGTGCACTAAGACTATCATAGAGGATTTATAAGTAGATTAAGAGTTTGAAGGTTAATTCCTGGGAATGATTTGACATTAACAAATCTTTTTATTTTTATTCGTCTGGTGCATATTTATTTATTTACTGTTTCATTCAATGAATGCTTTATTTAAAGCTTGTTTTGTACAGGTTCTACTGCTTGGTGTTACTGAAGACCAAATGAAGGCTATAGGGAATCTCAGTAAACAGTTAGCGAGTGATGATGAGTTTGAATAGTCATACCAATGCACGAGTCTTTGTAAACCTTACCAACTTTCAGAGCGCTTTCACACTTAGGCGACTTTAGCAGCGCGGCGGTCACGCGACGGACGCATTGTTGTCAATTTCATACATAAAATGACAGAAGTAAACCTTTCACATTAGAGAGACGCGCTGCTGTCGCTCTAATGAGAAAGCGCACTTAGAGCGTTTTCACACTTAGGCGACTTTAACAGCGCGTCTGTCGCGTGACAGTCGCGCTGCTGTCAGTTTCATACATAAAATGACAGCAGTAAGTGCGCCTTCACATTAGAGCGACATGACGCGTCTCTCTAATGTGAAGGCGCACTTTCTCATATAAATAATGCGTTCTTAATAGTGACACACGGCTACAAATTGGCATTATTTTTAACGTGTTGCTCGCAATCCGTTGCTAACTACATGTCGCTCGCAACGGTCGCGAGTGATGATTGATCGAATAATATATTTCTGCGATTCGCGACCTGTGTGCCACGGGCGATTTTTGTATGCCACTATTAAAATGAACGATACAGCTCGCTGTTTTTCTTAACTGCCGTGACAGGAACTATTTTTAAAGAGTAACGACCATTTCTGGCCAAGCTACGGACGGCGATAATACAAATCCCTTATTTATTACTTATGTTTATGTGCTCAAAACTATTATCGATATTCTTTGGGATGGTTTTAGGATTTTTTACAATTTTAATAGTATCCTAAGCGATATTAAGATCTAAAATGTTATTTTGCAATTTTTGACATTCGTGTGCCGGCATTAGTATCCGCTGCTTAATTAAAACCTTTTTAGATGGCGATATAAAAATTACCAAATCGTATCTGCTTAAAAAAAATTACATGTTTATTTGCATTGCTTTGACGCACGATGAATATTCCTGTAGTTAAAAAAATCGCGTATTTTGATGAAAATCCTAGACACTTTATATACAGGTTGGTAGTTTTATCCAGCTAAAACTTTGGTTGGTTATTTATGTCAACATACTAACTGAAAATAAGTTAAGTGGCCAGCACATCTTACCCACCCACTTTTGTTGCAAACTAGCCCTTATTACAACTGAATAAGATACCGCAGTGTTTACTTTGACATTTTGTGTCCGTACATTAGATGCTGTCCAATATTGGCCAAATCTACTATAGTTAGTGGTCAATTGCCATTGCTGGTTTGTTAAAAGTCGGTCCTGTTTTAGAACTGTGTTTTTAAAAAAAAGTGACAAATGAGGTTTGTTAATTTAAAACTGGTCAGTAATAATTTGGCACCGCAGACGACCCGAATCATGAGAAATGATAGAAAAAAGATATTTTTTTTCTTCGGAAAGGAACAGGCTAAGGTTATAGACCATGCAGTCTCCTAGTGAACAAAGAAAAAGAAGAGGAAATGGCTTATATAATTACCTATGTCAGAACAAATAAATATAAATATATAAATATAAATATCCTTTGGATATTCCCACACATCGCCATCTAGCCCCAAAGTAAGTTACTAAAAGCTTGTGTTATGGGTGCCAGACAACGGATATAATACTTAAATACTTTTTTTTTTGTAAATACATACATGATATACATAGAAAACACCCAGACCAATACAAACAGACATGTTCATGCACACAAATGTTTGTATTGTGCGGGGATCGAACCCGCACCCGCTGCGTAGTAGGCGATTTCTCGACCACTACACCAGACAAAACTCTGAACCATAAGACAAATTTAACTGAACAAACGTTTAATTTACATTTTCACACAAAAATATCGCAGCAAATAGAATAAAATTCAAAAACTTACAAATACATGTGGACAATATGTTTGTTCTTTTTAAAAACACGCAAACTGTATGTACGGGTTTGCGAACGTAATATTTTACATCCAACTGCATCATAAAATCATCAGGCAATCTAGCAACACTGAATTGCAACTCGACTCCGTGGTCAAATTAAAAACTATTGGCATAAATAATTTCAATCTTTATTTGAAACATTGTTAGTTACGGCTTAATAGGCATGAGACATATTTTGGCTAGTTGAACATACAATTATATCACGCACTTACCACAAAATATGAAATTGGTGTCTAATAAAATCTTTCAAAATAGATAAGATAAGATAAATCTTTATTTATTTATGTTAAATCGATCTATCAATAAGCAAATATTTTGAAATCTTCATGCGAAGAAATTAAACAAGGAAATCAATTGAATTACTTGCAATAACAAAATACAATAAAATTAATAAAAAAGTCATAGGTATTGTCAGTGTTTGAAACCAAAAATAAAAAATCAAATGTCAAAAAGCCACAGGGCTAATCTTTCTTGGCTTACACGTTTATAATTAAGGCCAGTAATATACAACAGAGTAAGTGAACATAAAAAAGTGCCCTGAAATTAGTTTAGTAAATTAATTAATACATTCAAAAACATAAAATTATCATTCAGTTCACCAAAAGTTACCGGCTAGTAAGAAAGTTAAACAAAAAAAAAGAAAAAAGAACTTGAATATTCCTCGGCGCGTGCATGCGATATATTCGTTCACGGACACCATTCGCCAGTTAACAAAGAGCCAAAAAGTTTCGTGTATTGCAATCGACATCGAGCTTTGTCCGTAGAACTAACCCTGCCGCTGACACTTTTTAATTTGAACTTGCCCCGTTTGTTTATTGGGAAAGCCGCGGGTCAAAAACTGGATAAGAAAAAAAGAAAATAAGTTTCAAATTGTGGATCTTGTTTAAAACTTCGTTGACCTTCTTTGTAGTTTTCACACGATTGATTAGGGTTTAACCCACATTTGATTTTTTTTTGCCATAAATATAAATTGAATCTATTTATTAAAATACTAGTAAATAGGTTCCTAAGACCAAAACTATAGTTGACATGAGATTATATACTAGACTTTGAGCTTAGGAATAAAATTAACGTGAAAGGAATTGACAAAGCAATTTCTAAATGATTCGCCCCCAAAAATCTTTCGTAAAACGAGTTTGGATCCAAAACAGTTTGCATTGCACTAACATGTTCCACAAGATAATAAATCACTGAGTTATTTAAAGCATTTTGAAACGCAGTTTTTTATAAATTGAACAACCTTATATGAATGGCTTTGTTTGAGTTTCAAGTGGCCATTGTTTTTGTCACATTTCCATCCCTTTGTGTGCCATTGTCACAAACTTTACTTCGTCACGTCACAATGTTTCGCTCGATGTTCTTATCTGTGTATTCTTCCACCGTACCACAGTACGACAATACTAAAGTAACTTTACTTTCTTTGCGTTTTTGGGTTTACTCTTGAGTACCTATTCACTGTGTGCAAAGTAAGTAGTGAGGGACAAACCAACCAAATCGATGACAGCGCCGCAATGATTAAAAAGAACAACGTTTGATGGACAGACGTCTGTCACCATTTCTATGTCAATATCACAAAATTAACGGATCCGTGTTTTTTTTTTATTAAAACGTAAATATTGACACTAAAAATTAACGTAAGTAATTGAATATGATAAAAAGATAATACAATATTTTATTGAAATCATTCTTATTATTTACTTTTCGTGATAACAGCCAGCCTTTTGTCATTTTACCGTCCTTAAATAGTTTGTGGCGCTGCCGACTCAGACGGTCCCGTTATACTAAGGCCATGTAATACCATCAAGAAATAAGCACTAACACTAAAGGGAACTTATTTTCACATTTGTGAAACAGGCCGTAAACTAAGCCATACATTTTTAGGACATTTGTCAGATCAATAATATTAAATAGAATAAAGCTATAATGTTCTTATCCATTAAAGCACCTATTTTTCACTTATTATGTATTTAATAATAACAGGAAATACTCAACTCAAAAAGTATGGCTTTGTTTTGCTAAGTCACCTTTAGTTAATACTAGCAAATGTGTAAATATTTGGATCTGATTGAAGAAAATTTGAAATATTGATTTCCAAATCAGATCATTTAGTGACACAAAGCATATTTGCCTGCCTACTAAAGAATGTGTAACGTGATTGTTTCATTAATTTAGAATGTTTTAACATCACTGGGTTATTTTGTATTCTTATATGATGAAATAAAAAACTAAAATTTTCACGCACACGACACTAAAGCTGGAAATTGATTATTTGTGTACTGAATTTCGGCGACTGCATCGATACTAATTCGCGTTTGTATCAATGCAGACGCGCTTCTGGATTAATGATAACGCGCGACTGCATGGATGTTAAACAATCTGTTCATTGCGTTAGTCGCGATGCTGAAGCGCGCGACTGCATCGATGCTTAAATTCGTAGTGTGTACGGTGTCTAAAAGACGTTGCACGTTCAAATCCTGTCCGTGCGCATTTTTGAGTATCTTATTTCATCTTATAAGTAATTATTTCAATATTTAAACTAGTTTGAAAGCAAAATTATATTCAATCTTCTGTATCATCCTAAACTGTGGCAATATCTATCTTCAAGGATGTTTATGTGACTGTTTATATGTCCTTATTTTTTGCTCCCTCCAGCTTTTATGGTGTGTGACAGAGAAGAAGGGGTGGATAAATATGACAATAATAGTTGGAGAGTTTCGTCTTGAAAGCCAGCAAGGCACGCTCTTGTGTTTATTATAGCGAAACGATGTTTAACTAGCACATAAAGAATGGATGTTTGCGGGATTTCTATGTGGTTATGCAAAATAGATGGTTGTTGTTGTGTAAATAGTAAAGTCAAAACAAATATAATACTTATATGTGTCGTTGAGTATTGTTCATGACTAGCAAAGCTCTAATAAGACCATGGCGTTTCTTGAAAACGGGTTCAAACAGCTAGTTGCTTCAAGGTTTTTTTTCTGTTATTCTAGAAATATTAATCTTTATACAGTCTGTCTCTGTACAAAGTGCCATTCTGATAAGTGGTGAAATTAGACCGAATAATAATGAAAATATCATTTTGTACTCATTTTGTCTCATCGGTTCATTTTGTACTGGAAACGCATCGGTCAAAATAACGATTTCTTTCAAAATTGTAGTTAAAAGTATGTTAACCAAATACATGACAATAAAGATGAAATAGTAATTAATTCACATATTTTTTAATTAAATATATTTTCTCTCTTACAGGAGCCGCAATCAGTATTCAAATTTCAACAGCACAAAATTAAAATTTTTATTCGACAGTGGAAGCTTAAATATTTAGGTAATTTATGTCCCCCCCCCCTGCGGCTTTTCCATAAGTACCTTCACCACCTTGACAACAATGGACAATGATTTTTCCTTATATTTGCAATTTCATACTTTTATAACCAAGTATATTAGAATATTGAACCTACTTTAACTAGTATAGTAAACTATTTTCAACAACTACTACGTCATGTTGAAAACAGAAACTTACAGTATCGAGGGAAACACATGATTCAGTATTTTAATTTAAAACTTCAACTCAACATGTTTTATTAGTTACTTAAAACGGTTGCAAACTTTCATCGGAGTTTTTGATTAATATGCCTTCTCGGTTCCTTTAAAGAAACTTCTCAAACGAAGTTATTTGGCTACAAATCATTTTATTGAAACTCCGAAAGTGAGTAATTCCAGCATTTATTTATTTTAATAAATAAATCGGAGTTCGCGAGTTCTTAGGGAAACGTTTTTAAGGTACCCAAGTAAATATATTATTTAATTATTTTGCTATTGGTTATTTTTTTAAATATAACTGTGCCTGTTTAATCAGTATTTGAATAAAACAATCTTTAAACGTCAAAAGAAGATTTTGGCCATACAATATAGAGCTAAGAAAATCTACTGAAAATTGCATTTATTTTCTAAGCATATTTTATGAGCTGAAACCTAATAGCAGATCTAAAACTTATTCTCTAAAAGACATGAAACGTCCATTAGCCAGCACTTAAATAAAATATAGGTCATATAGGCTCTATTTATTTAAGCAAAAGACTCTGAATAAGTTATCTCTTTAACATAAAAAAAACACATCTTGATAAATCACGTCGTAATTTGTAAGTACCAAATTTTAATATAAAATGGATGAAACCACAAGTTTGCTTGGAAAATCTGTATTATTGCGGGTTAAGCCGGGAAATCACAGGATAAGACATTATACTTATCGTTACTTACAGAACATATTAAAAAAAACTGGTCTTGATTTAAGACACAAGCCAAAAGGCCACATCGTTCTGGTCATAAATATATTTACACTAACTAATCAATAATCACTGCAACTTTAAAATAATACAATAGAGTTTATATTCTGTACACATCATAACATAATAAAGTCTGTCACCACACGATTCAGAAGCCGAGGCCTTTGCTATCCACGTTGTTGACAACAAAGAAAAATGTCGCCTCCTCGTAATATCTTCAAAACCGTCACGGCAGACCGTTGTATCGTAAATCCGTTACCCATAATTCCTTGTTACAAACAGTGGCCTAATCCCTTGTAACATTAATTCGCAAACATTCCTGGCGAGGATTGTAACACTTGTGCTTATTTATGTCCTGCCATTTTCCTTAGTAATATCTTTTTTTTTCTCACACTACCACGCGTAAGTGCCCTCATATTTTGGAAGTAGGAAATCTGGGGAGACGAATTTGGGAGATTTCGGCTTAACGCCGTTTTATCTTTGCAGTTTAGATTGAGGATCCTTCGTTTGGAAATTAAGGTTTTGTAATCATTTAGATTGGAGACCTTTCGACCAAAGACGCAGGGTAGGACGTCCACCAACAAGATGGACAGACGACCTTATAAAGATCGCAGGATCAAACTGGATGCAGACCGCTAGTAATCAGTCGCTGTGCAAAGCCGTAGGGGAGGCCTATGTTCATCAGTGGACATCCCTTGGCTGTTAATGATGATGATGATGAGGAATTATAACATTTCTTTAAATATTTATTTTGGTATGCAATACATTACTCAAAATATTTTGGCTGCAATGATTTTTCATACTCATTACATTAATTGGAACATTATTATTTTACCCTTAAATGAACGAAGAATCAATAATGAAATAAAGTTCAATTAATTTTAAATTCGTTCAATTCCAAATTATTGGTATTCTTGCTTTTAAACCACATAAGTCTTGTGTGGTGCTAGTTTACTTTTCCGAAGTTACCAAACTATTTTAATATCATCCATGTAAACACTGAAATTTTGCAACAAAACCATATATCAAATACAGCTAAATTATTCACAATTCAGAGGAAAATCTTCTAAAAGTCGACCCTCAAAAATCTAATTACGCGTTTCTGAGCCACCCTGTATGGCGGATTTCCGTCGTCGCCATCTTAAAATGATTTCGCTCGTATAAATCTGTCTCAATTTCTCGTCTTCAGTTGGCGCAATTTTGCCCATATTATATATTATATTGGGTGCGACTAAGAGATCTACTGTGAAAAACGACTGCTCTTCTTTGTAGTGGAAGCTGTACGCAAAAACATGCTAATCAATGTACAGTTAAGCCGTTTGACACACGGATACTAGAAAGACAAAAAACTTGTTAAAAGTACCTAAAAAATCTTTGGTAGGAGGGGCTCGGTAAAGGGCGCTGGTTCACCAAATATTTTGTATGGGAATCTTAAAATAAAACTTCAGAAACCTATCGTGTGTGATATCATTTGAAAAATCTTTAAAGACGCTTCTAAAAAATATACCATATCATAAATCTTTTCATTTCTACCATATTTAGGGTTTCGTAGCCACATGGCAACAATCCCTCTTCGTCAAGTCTGTCCGTCTGTCTGTCCGTTTGTCACAGACACTTTATTCTGAAACTATTAGTATTGACAATTGAAACTTAGGAGGTAGATGTTCTGTTAAACGTTTACGATTTTCATACAAAAAATAAAAAAATAATGATATTTAAGGGGTAAAAACTAACACAACATTGATAAATTCATAAAGATGAAATAGCCGTTGATTATGAATATAAAAATATGACACTGTGGGTGTTAAAAACTTTCTTAACCAATAAATAGCGAATCGTCATTAATTTCTAAGCTAATTTATATATTAAGCATAAAGAGATAGGTAGATGGCGCTAAACGTCACGCATAATGACGTATTCATAAAAAACCTAAAATTGAACCAGGTCGGACAGACAGCATCGCAGCTCAATTGGTAGAGCGTTTGGCCTGGTTAGCCAAGAAGTTGCTGGTTCGAGTCCCGCCCGTGCGCAAATTTTTGGTTTTTTATTTCATCTCTATGAATATAAAAGTATGACACTGTGAGTCCTAAAAACGTTCTTTACCAATAACATTATAATTCATACAAATACTATTAAAAAAAAAATTTGTTTGCTATCAACAAAATATTGTGGTATTTTGGCTAAGTGGAAATAAGTGGACTTCCCAAAATTCCCCCAATTCAGTTAAAGTTGGCACGGAACCCTCAGTGCGCGAGTCCGACTCGCACTTGGTCGGTTTTTTATTACATGAAACCAAAAGTAATATTTAAACCATACCAAGTTTGGGCTCCTCCTGTTACAATATGGCTGATGTATTATTATTTGTACAATTTACCACAAACGATACCTTATGTTCTGATGTCTAACCTCAAATAAGCAGTTATGAAAATTATAACATTGATATTATTTTTAAAACCACAAACTGACTCAGTTCTACCTTAGTTTTTATTTTACTATTTTACGGAACCGTTCTACTTGGAACGTTTTAAAAATAATTTTTGTTTTAATGAAATAAAAATGACTGAAATGTAATGATATGCTACATTTTCAAAAGTGCCTTATACAGACCTTTCAAATGATATAACACGCGATACGTTCTGTAAGTGTTTTTTTGTTTAATTTCCCATGCAAAATTTTCGTTATAACAGCGCCTCTTCTCTCTACCGAAGATTTTTTTGATACTTCGGATCAAAAAAAATCTTTTGACCTCTAGGCGTGTGCCAAACGACAAACCTGTACATTGATTTGCGGTTATTCCTTAAATTTAGACTCCTACACTGTCCACTATTTTATTTAAATCTTTTACGTTCTGTATCTCATTACCTAATACTACTAATAAAGCTAAAAGTCTATTTGTTTAAACGTGCTTATCTCAGGTGCTCAAATGGTCCGTTTTGAAAATATTATTACTGAGTTAAAAAAAAGGAAAGTAATCAATTCAATGTATATGTAGGTATGTGATATTGTTGAAATCTGATAAATTTTAAGTACGTTAATCTAAGGTTTCAAACGTGTGCTAAATTTCCTAAGTCTATGTTTGAATATTTCTATGATAATCCACGGATTTCTCATAAAACCATATTCACGAAAATGGAACTGCATACAAATGTTCTATTGTTAACAACATAATAACCGCAAACATTATAGTCCGACATAACTTTTTCCTTGAATATCAATCAAACCTAAATTCTGTAGGTATGAAAGCACAAGGCCACTTTCAAAATCAGAAATAGTGTAGCAAAATAAAATAAAGCCATTGGCTGGGGGCTCAAAGACAGCAGCTGATTAAGTCTTAGCTAGTTACAGTGATTAATGGAATCGGGCACCGCTGAAGGACAGATGTGTTAATTACAGCACCGCTCAAAGAGGTTTGTATCGAGATTTACTTATAAATATACATATGCGCAATATCCCTGTGTTACGAATACCAGACAATGATTATGACGGAGCGTCTTCCATAAATACTTAAATACAAATTTAAACGCCAATGACACTTAAGTAAAATGCTCATCACACATAAATAATGCCCCTTGCGGGATCTAAACCCGCGATGGCCGACATAGTAGTCAGGAGCTCTAACCACTACACCAAGATCATTGTCGGATGAGATGTAAGGGGTTTTACACACTGATGGCAGTCTGCCATTTATGTAAGTTACGGTGCTAGACGTAAAATGGCCATCGCGTGTTGCATCGTGCGTTTATTGGATAACTAAGGCTTGGTTGCTTCTCCGATAATGAACTCAATTAATGGTTAAATATCATTAACAGCGGTTGAATATTAACTGTTGTCTTTGTTTTGAAGGAAAAGCACCTTTACCATTATTTAAGGTGATGTTTCTTCATGATTCGCATGGTTAGTGACCATTTCATCTAAGGGATTATGCCGCATGCATCCACTAAGCTTACTACATCAAAAACTGGAATTAATGCAATATAAAAGTTAGTGAGCTTACCTGCTGAAATAAATGTTGGTTCAATGCATAAACTTTTATATTAATGCATGCCAACACGTCGAACTTTTAATCAGCACTATATTTAACTTTACACTCCTTTAAATAACGTCCAAAAATATACATTTAATTTAATTTAATTTATTTTTTCAGTAGACAGACAAATTACAGATAGTTACATAATACAGTATCTTAGGTATGCTATCATTAATACACTGTAACTCCAAAACATGTGCACATATCATGATAAAGTATCTAGAAATAGAATAAAACATAATATAGAGATAGACAAATAATTAAAAATGAAAAAGATAGACTGAATATAAATAAATAAATAGATAAATAAATAGCCTTTGGACATTCCCACACATCGCCATCAAGTCCCAAAGTAAGCTACTTAAAGCTTGTGTTATGGATGCCAGATAACGGATATAATACTTAAATACTTTTTTGTTTGTAAATACATACATGATATACATAGAAAACACCCAGACCAATACAAACAGACATGTTCATGCACACAAATGTTTGTATTGTGCGGGGATCGAACCCGCAACCCGCTGCGTAGTAGGCGAATTCTCGACCACTACACCAGACGGGTCGTCATAACTTAATAAAGAACGTACAATTACAAATAAGTAATAATAATAAATATATAGCAATAGAATAAAACACAATATAGATATAGACAAATAATTAAAAAGGAAAAAGATAGAGTGAATATAACTTAATAAAGAACGTACACTTACAAATATGTAATAATAATAAATATATATAGTACTATTTACAATCAACATGAGTTTCAATCATTAAGACTAATCGATAATTTTATGGAGGCTGGTTCTCCATTTACGCAATGATGATCCGAATATGTCAGGTACCTACATTGTCCAGTCTGCTAAGTAAATCATTGTAATTTCGACACAGTCTGTAAATTGGATTGTAAGACGACACATTATTGTTACAGAGTGGAATTGAGAATGGACGAACATGTCTAGGGGACTTTTTGGGAACTCAAAGAGGAATTTCAGACCCTTTGGTCTGAAATTTTTCTTAATTACCCTTCGGTGGTGCTGAGGGAACCATTACACCATATACACAACTATATGAACTCAAGAAAAAAAATTACACATAAATTTATTTTATATTTTCCCGCTCATTATTTCTCAAGTCAGTGTAATTTAATTTTGAATAAAATAATAACGTTTAATTTGCACCTCATACATTCAGAGTTTTGGTCAAAACATCATTATAATTAACGCGTTTGTTGTTCGTTGCCGTCATTTTCTCGTCTTTTCAAATTCGGCCCTATTTCTGGCGTCGTTTTTCATTCAACCTTCGTGTATAAAATAATTAGCTTTTTGTTTTAAAATTTCAAGTAAATTAATGTTACTCAAACTAATTGCCTACCTGCCTACAGCCCGTTGTGGAAACGTGGACCGGGGCTAACGAAGATTAATTGTATCTGTGGAAAATTGTTTTTTAATTAGCTATTTAAATGTTTCTCTAATAAGGCATTTTTGAATTAGCTACCTCTACCAAAGACCCCCATTGTTAGTGAATGCTGTCTTTAAATCGCAAATTTTCAAGTAAAATTAAAAGAATGCTTTGCGAAGCAACTATTTCAGTTGCAATATTATATTTCCTTAAAGGTTCTACTCCTGTTAATAAAAATATCATTACACTATTATTTTAATCATTGCAATCCCAAAAGATGGCGTGACGAGCTGGACTCATTTGACAGGGACTGGAAGGCATTTGCCCAAAATCGTGGAGAATGGAAAAGGGGTAGGGAGGCCTTTGCCCTGCAGTGGGACACTATGGGCCCATAATAATAATTATTATAATAATAATAATTTGCAATCCCGTGAGTCATGTATTAAAAATATCAAGACTGTTTTCGAATGCATGGACCGACTTCTTTGGGCAGTTTTTTTCCCAGATCACAATTTATGTGCATACATACAGGCGGGATTATATTTGTCACTATACACACAATATTGTAAAAACCGCAAAATTACAGTAAAACGGTTTGAAGTTCAGTAGATTTTAGTCTGCCATTTATTGTGCACAAACTCGATATGGTTTAGAATTTACGGTTTTAGTAGTATTTATTTTTATTTATTTATTTAAACTTTATTGCACTGTCAATGGTCCATTGGACTTAATACCTTATGGCATTCTCTACCAATCAACCGCTTGGGAAATGCAGAGAGTTAAATCAGTGGCGGAATATTTAAAAGTACTGAGAGGGACCAAACAAAATTGTTCTTACATGTCAACCTAACATGAGAAATAAAATTTCGCTCACCCCGTTTATCCTTTGCCTATCCTGACTCACGACTTTGCCCAGTGATTATAGTCATTTCAGTTTGCGATATAATAATGCACGATGTTTTGTACAGTTCACTATAAATCGTCAGGCTACAATTTAACAGATTTAAAACCGTTGGTTTGTTATCACGCGGTTTTTACAATATGACGCTGACATATACAAACTTCAGCATATCATATTAAAAAAAAAACGTAAACTTTGTTTAGATTTGTCCCGAGTTGCCTGCAGTTGCAAGCTGTTGATATTGGTTTATACACTCTGATTTTTAAATTAGATAGAATGGAATGACAGATGAATAAAACAGTTTTCGTAACGAGTAAAAAAATGTTTCTTTATAATAGCAATATTCTTGTAAGAATTCACCTATTTGACTTATTAATACTTTCTTTAAATTATTTATTACAAATCATGGTAATAGTTATAGGAGTCATGTTTTTTTATGAACAAATTAATCTTTGAATATTTACAAAACAAATAAAAACCTCAATGAATGAGATTGAAATTTTCGACTACTTAAAACCAACACTATTTTTTAATTACAAAAAAGTGATAACCCAACAAATGCCCAATGCACCAATTTAAGTCTAACTAATTTAAAATCAGAGTAAAGAGGAGAAGAAAATCTAAAAAAAGGATAACCTTCACCCACATTTTAACATAATATTGTTATTTTTTTCGAGTGAATACAAATTCAATTCTTTTGTTCGATGTTAACCCCCAAGATTACTAGATGACGATTCATTTCGGCAATCGTCTCTCTTTTGTTTCATACGTGCCCGTAAAACATATTGCTCGGCTGTTACTCATAACCTCAAAGTTGCCCAAAAGGCTTATCACCACAGACAATAGAACACAAAGCCTTCCAGAGGTGCCGCGAGTAATTTCGCTGAAGATAAACTTTGTCGTTGGTTTATTTCTTTCATTGTAACCCTTTGTGCAAGTAAGTCCATTGTTACCTTTTGTGTCCTGTTTATGACGTGCAACTTTTGCCGCCTCTAGACGGTATTGAAGGCAACATGTGTCGTTTTGTGTTTACGATTTTCCTTTCTATTCGTGTGTACATTATCGTTTCGTTTGTCGGGAGAGCACTTTAATTTGTAAGACGAGAATCTTCCGAAGCATCCATTGTTGGCATTGGGCATTGTGTGGATAGCCGACGTATAACGCTTACTCATTGTTTTAATGTACAGTCGCCAGCACATGAGGTTACATACTTATGTTGCAAAATAGCCCTTATTAGAATTGCATAAGATATCTCACTGTTTACCTTGACGTGCTGTTGTCCGTACCATCACTTAACTTAATCTGTATTGGTTTTTGTCTGTAGGTAAAATTACAGACTTATACAGGGTGTAGCATGTTATTTTTTTAAAAATAAAGGCCCTTTTAAGTAACCAGTAATAAATTCTAATGGTTTAATTATTGTTATGAAAAATTCATTTTTTTGTTTTTATGTAACAAAATAAATCAAACCAGCAATGCATTGCAAATATAAATATAAATAATATAAATATAAATATCCTTTAGACATTCCCACACATCGCCATCTAGCCCCAAAGTAAGCTACTCAAAGCTTGTGTTATGGGTGCCAGACAACGGATATAATACTTAAATACTTTTTTTTTGTAAATACATACATGATATACATAGAAAACACCCAGACCAATACAAACAGACATGTTCATGCACACAAATGTTTGTATTGTGCGGGGATCGAACCCGCACCCGCTGCGTAGTAGGCGATTTCTCGACCACTACACCAGACGGGTCGCAAATAAAAGTTTTGTCATACAAATTGACATTGTCATTACAACGAATCAGCGATTTCGATATACATTGATTAGGGATTATAAACTTATAACTGCGGGTCTATACGCGACGCATATTATGTAGTAAATTATTACTACTTACACCGAAAGTTAAAAAAAATATTTCGGGTTCGATACCCGGACGGGTCAATGTAAAAATCAAAATTTTCTATATTGTATCGGGCCTGGGTGTTGTGGTACCACCGCTGTGTCTGATTTCCATTACACAAGTGCGTCAGCTACTTACTTTGGGATCAGAGCAATGCATGTGATTGGTGTCCAATTGACAACATTGCATTTAAAAAACACATCATTGGCAAGAAAACCACAAAGTTACACTAATGCAAAAAAAAACAATTAAATAGTTACAATTAAAAAAAAAAAAACAAACAGAAAAAGAAAAAAAAACTATTTTTCTAGTTTAGTCTCTGAAACTCTGATAGCATCAAATGCCTTCGAATCTTTTCCTGAATTTGTGAACATTTTAGAGCACTATGATCAGGTTAAGGTAACAATGCAAACTCTGAAGACTCATTGATTAAAATGTTTGCTCCCATAACAGACAACATGCTGTATTTATTTCCATTGCTTATCACTTTGCCTCAGAGCAACATTGGCTATTTACTGTCACAAAATACGATGGATAAATTTAATACTTCGAATTCAAACAACTTTTTATCGACCTCCGTGTGGTGGCTCAGCACGATGGGTTTCAAGGCGTCGTCGCTCCGAAGTCCCGGGTTCGATTCCCGGCCGGGTCAATGTAGAAATCATAATTTTCTATATTGTCTCGGGTCTGGGCGTTGTGGTACCATCGTTCTGTCTGATTTCGATTATACAAGTGCATTAGCTACTTACTTTGGGATAATAACAATGTATGTTATTGGTGTCCATTTTTTTTTACTCTTTTGAAAAGGACCACAAAAACAAAAACTGATCGATTTCCGTCGTCAATCTGTTAGCATTCAGCAAAATAGCCTAGTGATGATAAAGCATTTGTGATATTTGATGCGCCTAGGCATGCGGCGCGGGAGGGGAATAGGCGGCAAACGCCGAATCCTGAGGGCATTCGGATGCGAGCCTTGAGTGTGTTAGAATTGTATTAGTGGAATATCAATTATTATTTATTGTGAATGTCGCGAGATAATAAGTTTAAGTGATGTAAGCCGGTTGATTAGTGATATTAAAGTGATTATCTAGTAATGTGTTAGTATAAATAATGAAGAAATATAAATTGTCAAGAAAACAACGGCTTTTATTGAGAGCTATATTGACCAGTGTTGGAGACCAAGATCATCTTTGACATAGATTTTAAGATTTTAGTTGTTTTTATAAGTAATCCTAACGCCTAGTCAAATTTAATAGCAATGCTACGCTCCAGCATCGATACGTGTCAATTAGCTTAACCTTTTTTTCTATTATACTTCTTTGAAACCGACCAGTCACGTCTTCATCATTTATCATCATTTAATTCCCAAAATCCTCAAAAAGTCTTCAAGATTCTCAACATGGCCCATAACGAGCTGGATTAATACGAGGACTAGCCGTGAGGATTAAAGGAACACCGATTTACGGAGTATTGCGGAAAATAAGACTTGAGCACCCGGGCATCGTGGAGCCAGAGGTTAAAATCGCAAGTCATTGGATGGAAAATCGCCTTCAATTAATGCAAGGATTAAGAAATGCAGTGTTAAGCATAGTGTCTATCGAATATTCCACCCAACACTCAGGTATTAGGTATTTAGTTAAGTGACTGGTTAAATAAGGTTAGTACCACATTTTGTCAAACTAAAATCTAGGAAATAATCTGTAAATATCATTCGTAAGCAGTTGAATAGTAAAATTAATCTGAAATCTTGTAATTTAAAGTTTAAATATAAAAAAAAAACTAAAACTAAGTATTAAACTTAAAAACTCATCTGTGTCATTGTTATTGTAAAGCATATAGTCAGTCAGTTTTGTGGCAAAATATTATACAAGTTCAGGTCAAATACAGTCATTTTCATTGTAATACAACCCTTTTATTGTATAAATTCCAGGTCTACGGCATTTCTCTTCAAATATGACCGATAAGGAGCTCAGAAAGCGCAGAGGCACATACAAAGGGAGACTAACGGTATTTAGCAACTATTTATCTCAGTTAACACCCTCTGAAATCACACCATGTCAGTTAATGGAATTGCAACTGCGTACAGAAAAATTAGAGTGTCTTTATTCTGAGTTTGACAGTGTTCAGTTGCAACTAGAATGCATGTCTGAAACTCCTGATATTGAAGCAGTCGAGAGGTCAAATGTCGAGTCACTATACTTTTCGTTGTTAGCTCAAGCTAAGTGTGTGATCGAATCAATTTCTAAAAGTAATGAAAATGAAACTAAATCTACTCGCAGCTTAACTCGTACACAACTGGTCAAATTGCCCACTATTCAGCTACCCAAATTCACTGGAGCTTATGATAATTGGTTGGAGTTTCGCGACACCTTTTCTAGTCTCATCCATGATAACGATAGTATTGACGAAATTAACAAATTTCATTACCTTAGATCTTCCCTAGAAGGTACTGCAGCTGTCGTCATTCAAGCAATTGAGTTTTCAGCCCAAAACTATAAGCTTGCATGGGACCTCCTTTGTGAAAGATTCGATAACAAGCGGTTGTTAATCCAAAATCATGTCACAGCACTTTTTAATATTGATAAGATTTCACAGGAATCCTCACAATCACTAAAACGCATGATTGACACTGTTAATAAAAATATTCGAGCACTAAGTACGTTAGGTGAGCCTGTTCATAGGTGGGATACGTTATTGATTCACATTATCAGCCAAAAACTAGATGCCAAATCATTTCGTGAATGGGAAGAATGTAAAGGTCGTTTCGATAAAATGACTTCAATCTCGTTTACACAATTTATGGATTTTTTACGCAGCAGGTCAGATTTAATCGAAACGTTAGAACTGTCTCAAAATATAACTGTTCGCCGGGGATCAAATACACAATGTGCCAAACAACATTCAAAAATAAAGGCTATGGTATCACTCGATACCCCCAACACAAGTAGTTCATCTACCCAAAGTTGTCCTAGATGTAGTGATAAGCACAACTTGAACACTTGCCCACAGTTTTTAGCTCTTAACGTCACTGAAAGATTATCTGTATTGCCGACCTATAAAGTATGTTTTAATTGCTTCAGACGCGGTCACTATTCGTCTAACTGTAAAAAACCAGGCTGCAAAATATGTAAACGCAAACACCATACGATGATTCATTGCACTGAATTTAAACAACAATCTTCAGTTGATAACACTATTGAACGTGAGAATGCGTTCGCATCTATACCTACAGCTGTGACGCTCACAGCAAATATCAGCGCAATGCATTCACATAATACATGCACCACGTCCGACGTCCTGTTATCTACTGCATTAGTCAGGTGTTATGATGCGAATAATAAGGAATATGTTGCGCGTGCGCTTCTTGATTCTGGAAGCTCATCGTGCTTAATGACCGAAAAGCTGTGTAAGCAATTAAACTTACCCGTTCAGACGGTTAATAGGTCAATTCAAGGCATAAATAATGCAATTTCTCACATAGGCAAAATGTGCAGCGTTCATATAAAATCATTAAGTGAGTCATATTCATTTGATTTACAGTGCTTTGTGCTACAAACTATTACAGATAAAGTTCCTAGTAGACAGATTAGCTTACTTAACTTAAACATTCCTATAGATTTACACCTAGCTGATCCTAACTTCCACACGCCTGCTGAAGTTGATATCATTATAGGCGCAGACTTGTTTTGGAATTTATTAGGCTCACAAAAGATAACGTTAGGTACTAACAAACCGGTTCTTTATGAAACTAGGCTCGGTTGGCTGGTCTCTGGCCCAATTAACAGCGGCTGCAACTTAAGAAACCAGTCTGACCCTGTCATGTGCAATTTTACCCAGGTCAACAAGGGAATTAGTTCTTCACGATGTGATGTAGATGACATTCAAAACCAATTAACGCGTTTTTGGCAACTCGAAGAAGTTTGCCATCAGTCATCTACCTACTCTGCGGTAGAACAATTATGTGAAGATCACTTCGTCAAAAATACGACTCGCTTAGATGACGGCCGTTTTTGTGTCAAGATACCTTTAAAGGAATCACCTGAAGTACTGGGCGACTCATTACAACGAGCTAAACGTTGTTTTCTGTCAATTGAGCGCAGAAATCGTTCCCAGCCTTCACTAAATATAATGTACAAGGAATTTATGTCCGAGTATATTGCTTTAGGTCATATGTCCGAGTGTTTGATTGACGAAAACCAAATTAATTATTTTATTCCTCACCATGGAGTGCTGAGGGAAAGTAGTTCAACGACTAAACTTCGGGTGGTTTTTAATGCCAGCGCACCTACTACCTCAGGTAAATCCCTTAATAATTTACAGATGGTGGGACCGACTGTACAAAGCGACTTGTTATCCATTTTAATGCGGTTTAGGATGTACAAGTATGTTCTTGCAGCTGATGTGGAGAAAATGTACCGCCAGGTAGTCGTTCATCCTTCGGACAGACACCTGCAGCAAATCGTATGGCGTGATGATGAACTATCTCCGCTTAAGGTGTACCAATTAAACACCGTTACATACGGCACAGCCAGCGCGCCATTTTTAGCAACGAGATGCTTAAAACAAGTAGGCCTTGAATGCAACGACACTGAGGTCGCAGAAGTAATCATAAATGACTTCTACGTCGATGACCTTTTTACAGGCACTGACATGTTTGACTCAGCATTGTCATTACGAGACAAAGTCACTCATGCTCTTGCTTCCGCTTGCATGCCTTTGAGAAAGTGGAAATCTAACGAGCCTGCTTTGTTGCTGAACTGTCAAGATCAGTCGTCTTTCGATCTCAACATTGAAAGTACTGACAGTACTAGCAAAACTCTGGGTCTGAGTTGGCAAACCCAGTTGGATGAGCTGTGCTTTCCATTTCATATCCCTGCTAAAAGTGACAACACAAAACGTGAAATGCTCGCTGTGATTGCTCGTATTTTCGACCCTTTAGGATTGTTATCGCCCTGTGTGATAAAACTTAAAATATTATTGCAAGCACTGTGGCTTAAAAAACTTACGTGGGATGAGCAATTACCAGCTGACATTACCACGGCGTGGGATGACGTAATGCAGTCCCTGCCAATGCTCGGCAATTTAAGGATACCCCGTCGTGTTGTTTGCGATTCTTATACGCAGATGGAAATGCATATTTTTTCTGATGCCTCAGAAAGAGCTTATGGCGCAGCTATTTACATTCGCAGTATTAATACAGACAATGAAGTGCTTGTGCAATTATTAATAGCTAAAAGTCGTGTTTCTCCCATCAAGCCGGTCACCATGCCTAGACTGGAACTTTGTGCTGCTTTAGTCGGTGCGCGCCTTTATGAAAAGGTAAAAAATTCGCTGCGGGTTCAAGCCTCAAAAGTATTTTTTTGGACAGACTCCATGATAGTTCTGGGGTGGTTAAAAATGCTGCCTATCAAGTTAAATACCTTTGTTCGCAATCGAGTGGCAGAAATTATTGATCTCACACACCCTTACACATGGAGGCATGTGCCTACTCGAGACAACCCTGCGGATTTATTATCGCGAGGAGTCAATGCAAATAACTTACCACTAACAAGCATCTGGTGGTCTGGCCCAGCCTTTTTACTACATGACCAGTCATCGTGGCCCAGTACTCCAGGTGACACTGATGAATTACCTGAACTTAAAACTAACGTGTCATTTCACAGTCAAGTTATCAGTTTTAAGTCTAATAAACTTATCGATTTCGATCGTTTTTCAAATTTTATGAGATTACAACGTACTATGGCATACATTATCCGTTTTATCAACGCATGTAAAGGGAAATTCGAGCAGACCCTTCATCTGAACAATGATGAGTTACAAAGGGCGCTGCATATAATTATAATTGAAGCTCAAAAGGATTCGTTCCCCGAGTACGAAATTCTAAAATGTAATAAACCATTGCCATACAAAAATCAACTTTTAAAATGGAACGTTTTTCTTGATAAAAATCAAATCATGCGCGTTGGTGGTAGACTGCAAAATTCTGATTACAATTTTGATAAAAGGAATCCAATTTTACTACAGTCCACTCATATATTTACCAAATTATTATTTAAATATCAACATGTCAAGCTATTACATGCGGGACCCCAATTGCTACTGGCCACAATTCGCGAGACGTATTGGCCTTTAGGAGGACGTAACCTAGCCAAATTTACTTTTCGTCAATGCATTCTTTGTCAACGCATGAAAGGACAAACTGTAGTGCCGAAAATGGGTGATCTGCCGGCTTGCAGACTTTCTCCAGCAGACTATCCATTTCAAAATGTAGGCGTCGATTACGCAGGCCCTATTATGTCAGCTAGTCGTCAAGGTCGTGGATGCAAACTAGTAAAGGTGTATATCGTTATCTTTATATGCTTCACAACGAAGGCCTTACACTTAGAATTAGTGGGTGACTTGACGAGTCAAAATTATTTAAATGCGTTACGCCGTTTTATGTCCCGCCGAGGGAAACCGTTAAATATTTATTCCGATAATGGAACATCATTTGTTGGAGCGTGTAATGAGATCTCCAATATGTTAAAAAGCAGTTGTGATACATTGTCTGAGTGTGTGGCTGCGGAAGGTATTAAATTTCATTTTCTTCCCGCTTATGCAGCTCATTTCGGTGGTATTTGGGAGAGATCTGTCCAGTCGACCAAGTTTCATTTAAAAAGAGTGTTGGGTAATTGTAACTTAACGTACGAAGAGCTTAACACTACCCTGGTTCAGATTGAGGCGATACTGAACTCTCGTCCACTCACTCCCTTACCATCAGACCCAGAAGATCTAATTCCGCTCACGCCTGCGCACTTTTTAATAGGCAGACCGCTTACTTCTTTGCCAATTCAAGATGTTCGCAACCACTCCAGCAGTCATCTGACTCGTCATCAAAGGATCGAGCAAATTCGACAGCATTTCTGGGAGCGGTGGAACAAAGAATACGTTTCTGAACTGCAGAAACGAGTCAAGTGGCACGAAAATAAGGGTTCCTTGAAACTGAACTCACTTGTGGTCGTCAAAGAGGACAATTTGCCGCCATTGAAGTGGAAAATGGGACGCATTGTGGCGCTGCATCCAGGCAAAGACGGTGTATCTCGGGTAGCCGATATAAGAACCTCAAGCGGCATCATACGCAGGGCGTTCCCGAGAATCTGCGTTCTACTTGAAGACCTCTGTTGAAAGACCAGCTTTCAACGGCCGGGGGCATGTTGGAGACCAAGATCATCTTTGACATAGATTTTAAGATTTTAGTTGTTTTTATAAGTAATCCTAACGCCTAGTCAAATTTAATAGCAATGCTACGCTCCAGCATCGATACGTGTCAATTAGCTTAACCTTTTTTTCTATTATACTTCTTTGAAACCGACCAGTCACGTCTTCATCATTTATCATCATTTAATTCCCAAAATCCTCAAAAAGTCTTCAAGATTCTCAACAACCAGCGTCAACAGATCCGAAGTGGATTACAGACCCACTTACCCACTAAACGGCCATTGGTATGTATTTTTTTTGTATCACAAAGCTTGAAATTAATAAGATTTTTACCGATGTCATATTTTGTTAAATAATGTGATTGTGAGTGATACATTGTTTACAATTGTTGATTGGACAAGGCAAAGACCACCCCTTAACTGATGATAATATGATGATGATGTTTAAGTGAGAGGAACTAATTTTTATTAACTGATGAATTGATGCGAAGTTATTTATTACGATTTTGAGTTAATAGATTAAATATGATGAGTTGTTGTGATACTCGAACTCGAACTCGAATTGGTGTGATATCAATACCTTCTTAGGTACTATTTTCATTGAGAATTTTCTTTGATACCTACGATAGCGTGGACAGTTGGATACCAAACTTAAATCGATTTACTCATTGTGATTAGTGTGATAAATATTTACACAAATGTCTCTACATTAAACAGAAATTTTGATCATTCTAAGACAAAGAACGTTTGATCAGCACAACAAAAGTTATTGACAGTAGCTACGAAATAAAAATAATCACAGCATTGCACAAGAATTTTTGTAGTAAAAAAATGAAGGTTTATATTTTTATTGATTTGTGATTTGTAAATCAAAACCATGTTGTGATAAACAGAAGTAAAAAAAAAAAACTATCGTGTATTGCACCAACTTATTTTCATAATGATGGACTATGAGGAAGTGATTTTCGATGGCAACAACGCGCACAGGAACGCGCTCCAAGGTCAAGGCATAGTGTTTACATTAACACCATTAAGATAAGTCGCCATGTAGGGTGACTATGACAATGGATGGACAAGTTTCGTGAGAATACTTAGTTACTATAAAAAGTGATCGCAATGAATAACATGATCTAACACGATTTCAATCGCATTTTCACGCAGCATTTTGCTTACATTATTTTGATTAAAAGAAAAAAACATTGTTACTATGTAGGTAATTAGATTATATAAAACTAGTGAGAAGCCATCCATTTCATAAACATAATGATGATACTTGTGCTGAATCCAGATGGAATATACGTTTACTTAAGTGTACAAATACAAAGTAATGAAACCTAATTTTGAACCATAGCATTTCGTAAACGAATGAATGAGAACTGCGAATCTATAAAAAAAAAACATAATAAGGAATCACACTTATTCTGAAATAGTTAAATACGAATACTAACAGTATATGGACAATTAAACTCTCAAATACTCGTATATTTCTTTTCGTGCGAACTAATTCGTGAAGGTACGAGTACCGACTCAAAGTTGTTATTTTAACTAGAGAGTAAGATAAGGCTTACATGTCGTGAACAACAAACATATTTGAACGCGATGCATAATTGATAGTTTATATTAAAATTACTATCATTTATTACCACTGATTAGTGAATAATTATTTTAATTTGTTTTGAGGTGACGGATGAATAACAAAAGATGACCATAAGAATTATCAGATGTGGCTACAGAAAAAAAAATGTTTGAAAATTACTATTCGTAGAAAGAGGTTCAATGTTTCCGTAATATAAAATTACCTAGTCACAATTTTTTTATTAGGAACAAAATAATAAAGAACAACTATGAGCTTAAAGATTAAATGTAAGCCTGACCTTATCTGTCTGTATGTATGTACGATTTTATTTTGATGACGATGTTATTCATGCTCGAACTCATGTTTCATGAAGTTGGATATCAATCTCAAAACAAGTTAAAGATAAATTAATAATCACAATTAAGAAATAGGTATTTAAAAAAAAAGAAATGATGCACAAATTACAATTAGAAGGTACAAAAGATGAAAGATATGATATGAATGATATACACTTGTAAATCACCAAATATGAAATGGAATTTCGAACCTACTGCTCTATTAACAGGAAACAAAGACAAGTGAAGAGTTTTAAATCATTGATACAGGATATTGATACGAACAATAGGTTATCCAATACGAACTAAAATACGATATAATAATACAGAACGATTTAAGCAAGTATTTAATTGCCTTCAATAATATAATCGTGAACGAACATGAGACACAATTGAGATGGATGACGACTTGTTTGGCGTAGTGGTTAGCGCTCCGGACCACTATACCGGCGGTCGCGGGTTCAAGCTTCGTAAGGGGCAAATGTTTTGCGATTAGCACGAAATTGATGTTTTTTGGTTTTTTAAAATTAATAAATATGATATTCGTAAAACCAGGAAAAAAGTCCCTGACTTCAAAACTAAAACAAAAGGTGTGTTGACTGGCGCATGTTTATTTATTTATTAAATTTTTGAGCCATTAATTGACATGCGAAGTAGATTTTAGATATAGCATGACAGTGTAGTAATAAGACGTGGATCTCATTATTTGAAACTTTTTCAATGACAACAAGTGATTAACTGACAAGTTATGTATTTTGATTGATTTTTACATAACCGACACAAAAGTATTTAAATAAATACTTGAGCAAATAGTTGTAAAACTATTGTTTTATAACATGACACCCTAAACTAGTATGCGTACATGCATTTAGGTGCCTAAATAGTGTTAATCAGTCAAGGCAAGTTATTATTTGAAATCTAAAAAGATAGAATAATACCTATGCTATTGATATACTGAAGATGGTCAAACTTGGCTCTAAAATAAATTAGTTGATTTACATGTGCCAAGTGCTGAGACACAGTACAACAACGAAATAAAAAGATGAAATTGATCTTTAGCGTTGGATTATTAAACATAACTAACCTTCCAAGAAACGAACTTTGTCATTCGGCGGGTGGACAATGAGATATTGTGCCGCCAATCTAAAGCCGAGATTTGCTGAAGTGTAGTTAAGTAAGATTCGCTGTGCTGGGGATGAATAATAGATGTCGAGCGAAATACAGTTGCTTAGGTACCCAAAAAGTAAATGATACTCATGATATTTTGCTGGTGAATGTAGAATTAATGATGTTATTTGAGAGTAATAGTTGACATAGAAATAGAATGAGAAATATTGATCCCAGAGTAATGTACTTTAGTAGGAAATTAATGTTTGATATGACATTTGATTGAAAAACTAAACTACTGTACTAGACTACTGCTCTTTACCGTGGTTTTACAATTGAAATAAAGTATAATGATTCAACTTAATAGCCCCTTGGTGCCCGATGATTTCGAGCTTGAAGTGATCATAAATTTATATGAATTCTGATTGATGATGTTTACAGACGTATGAACTACAGTATGACATTTGATTAAAAAAAAAAAAAACTTGTTCTACCTCTAAATAGTGGTTTTGAAATCGAAATAAAGCATAGTGGTTCACATAAGTACCTACTTGGTACCTGATGATTTTGAGTTTGAAGTGGTAGTAAATATGAATCCTACTTGATGATGCTCTTAGATGTTTACAGATCTACCGTGGTGCAAGCGGCGCGCACTTACGAGTGTCAGTGAGGCCGAAGCATGCGCGGCATTTTATGTGTTGTTGAATTGAGTTTGATATTCTAAAGGGCAGACCGAAGTACTAGTGGTGCTCACGTTTTGACGTGATTGGTAACCGAGAGTACAAGCGGATTTAACCTATGAATATGAGGAGACCGAAGTACTAGGGGTGCTCACGTTTTGACGTGATTGGTAACCGAGAATACAAGCGGATTTAACCTATGAATATGAGGAGACCGAAGTACTAGGGGTGCTCACGTTTTGACGTGATTGGTAACCGAGAGTACAAGCGGATTCCCAATGAGATAAGAGACCGTAGTACTAGGGGTGCTCACGTTTTGACGTGATTGGTAACCGAGAGTACAAGCGGATTCCCAATGAGATAAGAGACCGTAGTACTAGGGGTGCTCACGTTTTGACGTGATTGGTAACCGAGAGTACAAGCGGATATAATACATACCTATTATGTATAAGAGACTGAAATACTAGTGGTGCTTTTAACAAGTACCTACAGAAAGATTTCACGTACGTGAGAAATATGTGCCATGAATAATGATTGAAACGAATTAATAACGATGATGAAGTTCAAATACAGTGAAACAATATATAAAAATAGAAAGAAGAAAATAAAGCCAAATATCAATTTATTCAAAGTATGATACTAATGGCAGGAAGTTGAAAAGAAAGTATATTAAAAATGACTCCGATAAAGCAATTAGCAGAGATTCTCCCTACCTACGATACGCAACTATGAACCTATCTATGAACACGAAACAGATGCACTTACAATATTATGCTGACGCACGGCGCACGACCCGATCTTGATGAGTGGAAGGAGAAGCAGACTTGCCATAAAAATAACCCAACCAGTACTGAAGTATCGACATAGTTCCCTGTAAAACCACCAGGTGGCGCTCGAAAAACGCTACGACAGAATTGGCGATTTCGTGTATTTATTGATTGAGAAGAATTTATGAATGGAGCTTACAAAGTTACAAATATTTTTTAAGATTTGTATAAAAATATAGCTACTTAAGTTAAGAGGATATTTGATGACAGATTTCGACCACAGATGGCGAATGATAACCGGGATTAAGCAAAGCGAGCGAGGAATGGTTGACTGGTAGAGAATGCTTTAAAGCATTAAGTCCGCCATTTGTACTTCATTTTGTTTGTGCAATAAAGAATATATAAAAAAATAAGCAGATGCCTACAGTGTACTTAACAATGTCATGTAATTGATGAACGGAACACTACTAGCCCCAGTGACATCCAAGATTCTAAATATGAGTGGTATCAGGTATTCCGTAGTGCTACACGGTCCCCGACCGAATAAATGGAAGGCATGCCGAAGCACAGGATTTATTTCATTTGATTATTTTTGTATCGAAATTAGTTGATCTTTTATGATTTGTAATCCATAGTTTACTTAAAAAGCTATTTTCATATTTGTATTTTTAACATAACGAACTAAGTTGATTTTTAATTATTTATGATTCATTGTTTTCATAAAATCTATGTCTTCCTCATTATCTGCTAACGAAGGACGATTTGTTTATTAACCTTTTATGAAATTTAATTCAAAGAATTTAATATTTCAAATGAACAGACGTTATGAGCCCATATCTATATGCTATATAGATTCCAGTTTAATAATTTTATGAAGTTAATTTAGTCTTATTAGTTAGTGTAATCCTATGCACATAAAATTACAATGACATTCTTTAATGGCATAGTTAAAACCAATTTAAATAAAATAGATAATAATGGTGTTCTTTTGTTTCATATAGAGAATGGTCGCTAACTTCCGTTGAGGACTACAGCTAAAGCGCTAGACGTTTAGTTCAACTACAACTACCAGATTGAGCAGATTGACATGAGCAAGCCATGGGTTCGCTTGTGTGGCTGCTTCGAGCTTAATAGAGCCCGTCGCTGAATAACACGGAAATGTCGAGGCCACATTAGTCATCCAGATGCGACACCGATTAGACCACGTAGAATACAGGCCTGACCAGTTACCACTATTTAAATGCGGAAAGACAGAAGGAACAAGACTGTTGAATGGATGCTTTGATATTGACGAAATGTGTATAGGTATTATTCTTACACTAGTAGGATAGTTTCAAAGTATGTATTATCTCATGAGACTAACGTCTAAAGTTCAATAATAATACTTATCATAATAAGAAAATATCTATTGTACTAACTAATTGAGTAAGGAGACAATTGTATAAGTTGTGAAGTTGTGTTTCAAAAACATCACACTTAGAAATTGTCAGGAACCCTTAATTTTGACAATGAATTGCTACCTTATTTGAGTGTGACTGCACGACAGCTTCTAATTGAATACATGCACTAACCGTAAATAATGAATGTAGTAGAAGGAAATCTAAGTAGACTCTTTTGTAGCTCCTGATAGAAGCGATAATATTATAAGAAAATGTATTTTAAAGTACTAGTTTTTCAAATTTATAGCAATTTATTTGTTAATGAAATGAAACAATTATTTAAATGTGTTAACTGTTAATGTTAAAAAATTCCCGAGGCACTGATTATACGAACAACGTTTGATAATGTTAAATAGAATTCGAACGATCACAAGGTACCTATACAATATATATTCACTACAATATAGAAGTACGAGTATGTATGCTAAATAACTGATTCAATAGACACAATATACTCGTAATAGCAAAGATTTGTTTTGACGTAAATTAATTTTGTGCAAACTTGTACAATATTGATTTATTTATTTACGCAATAGGACTTAATACATACTAACATTTATTTGATGTAAAGGGAACCTATGTTTTATTAAACTCTCTTTTTCACGATACATATAGTATTCTATGAAAGATTTTGATAAAGCAGTTTGCCAAACAAAATAATACATCCGAGGGTAATGATAATGGAAGAATGTTATTGAGATAAATATTGGCAGATTTGTTTCGTAATTATGCTTCACTATACTCATGACTAGATGAACTTAATAAAAAAAATAAGTTTTAATAAGAAAGTTGACTGATATTTGTAATAATTAATAGTTTTTAATTTTGTCGTCGATGAAGAATAGAAGTGTGTATAGAAGTTATCTTTACCACAGAAGTTATAATCTACTAATTATGTATCATTTATTGCTTAATGTAAGAATCTTAAAAGTACATTTTAAGTATTGGTTCGATTCAATTGATTTAGTCGAATATTACATATTTCCTATGATGCATGATTTTTTTGGTAACAAATCGCCTGACACACCAAACCGAAATTAGATCGTATCGTCGGTATTTTTGCATAATTTAAATTCATTTATAAAATTATTTTGTTTTATCTTCATTGTTTTTACTTAAATTAGATTGATTCTAACTACCTTGATGAATGTATTCACATTACAACTGAATCCAATAATACCTACTAACCTATTAGGTATAATGCAAAATGAAAAGACACTGCCTATTCTAAAAGTGATGCCATTTTATTGTACTTATTGCCAGCGGCGCGATAGCTGGCCCTGTCGAGCAGTTTGTAAAATGAATGCAGTGCGAATAATCTATGCACGAGTGAATGTAAATATGATGGAGAAAAGAGCATCACTGGTCCTTGTAATGCGAGCTTATACTTACATCTATGAGCTTACAATTTACTATTAAATTCAATAATTGTTTAAGTTAGTATTCTTTAAAGTGTTACATATTATATTGTATTACATATTATTACCAAGAACAGCGGGTCTAAAAAGGCCAAATCACGCAATATTGCTGGAAAGAATTCATTTCCTGAATTCTTTGCAATTCCGTAGCAATTCCTCTAATTTTCTTAAAATAGTCACTAAGTTAAGCAGAATTGCGGCAATTCAATTCATACGCAGATTCATATTTGGCGTATATGTTGCCGCATGCAAAAAATGAAAACCGTACTTTTACCGGTTATTAATCCTTCGTATTTATTACATTTTGCGAAGTGAATTTTGAAGAAATGACTATAGAAAAATCTTTTATCAGTGAAAGTTATGATTTTACATCAAAACATCAATAGTAGAAGGCTAAAAGTAGATGATAAAATATTAGTCACAATTTCTTTTTGCGACTGGTAACAATTTGAAGTGTCGCCTAACCAACTTAAAAAAACAACAACATAACTTCATAGAAGTGAATATTTGGTGGGATTTGAGTGTTTTGAAGCACTTTATTGCATTCCAAGTTTTATTTTTGTGATCCAAATGAGAAGAAATATCCACTCAGTGCTGAGTTCATCACGTACGAACAATGAATTCATTAAGTTTAGGCACTTGTTTGTCAAATCAAGTCGAGATCACAAACTCTCCGTGTTTGTTATGATTCAGTGGAAGTTAAGTAAGTACTTAGGATAACAATTTACTTACACGATCATCAAGTTCTTTACTATTACTGTGCTACAGGATACAGGTTTTAAAAAATGATTATTTTTCTTGCAAAAACTTAACCTAACCAGTCATTGCAAAATCTATCCAATATGCTAAATATAAAGGATTCTTGATCACAAGTAAGTCACGAAAATGATGTTTTACTATGAGCATTTCAATATTATGAGTTATAGTAATTCAATTTTTTATTTTCCATGTATACTGATATCAACTTCATTCTCCTTCTTTGCAGTATATATGTCTGTCAGCCAACTACAAGAAGAACATAGGATGTGGAATGAGAGGTTGGAAGTATTGAAAACAAATCCTGTCTCGCACACACTAGGTGAAAAATTGGTGCGAGATATTACACTAAATGCCTTCTAAAACCTATCAAAGTAATATGCAGAAGGTGTGATCCAAGAGCCTATGCCATGGGACGCTTTCCTTGCTGATGTAGCTGAACATTAGTATGCAATAATAACTAATCATTAGGTCACGTCAGTAGCTATAAGTATAATTGACAACATTTCATTTTTGTAAAGGTATGAAAATTCGAAAACCATTTCAAGATTTTGCATTTCTAAACACGTTGAACATTTTTTCAGATTTTTTCCGCATTATTTTTAAAGTTAAATAAAAAAGACTGAAAAGATCATGGAAGTTGGCATTTCACAGGTTACGCCTTTGCAATGACATTTCATGCAGAAAAAAAATGCTTATCAACTTTGAGCTTGCTGTCAGTTGTTACTTTGACGTTTAGTGTTGTTGTTGTTTTCGGTATTGTATTGGACATCATCGATAAAATTACGATGTGATATATTCAAGGTTATTAAAAGAAACATTTTCATTCTAACAAATTTTTAGTTTCGATACGAAATAATCATCATGATTCCCCATTCGAAATATAATGATATTTGTAGTTATGAGAAAATATTGAAGCAATTTTCAGACATCATAATAATATTAAATAAGAAGGGTTGTTGCGTTGTTTTATTTGTTTACTTTTAACATAACTTAAATTAGGTAATGTTACATAATAAAGTTAAATTACATACTTAATTCAATGGATATACCATTGATATCAGACATTTTAGTTCTACAATTGATACAGACCACAACACTATAAACGTCAGATATTTTTTTATCGAATATAGCAAAGACGTTACCTCGAAACATCCAACTTCCTGTACTTACGCTCTTTTAGAATGGAGAGTTTTTAAACAATTATTATTAGAGAAAATAGCAAGAAGAAATGAAAATGAAAAAATATGGGTGCCTTCATTTTTGAAGTTCTTTCAGGAAAAAAATACAAATGTGCATATAAAAATTTTGAAATGTTGTCAATTATGCAATGATTATGTTTTGTTATGTAAAATAAAAATACTGAATAATATCCATATCTTTTTTGAAACTGAGCGTCGTTGTGTAGTGTCTTATAAACGCCGAAGAATGAGCAAACTAAAGAATTTCTATCAGCCCATTATCTCAGGTTCTCTAGCAGCTAAGGTTCTTTAATGCTGAAATTCCAGTAAGTCTCTCATTCAATACCTATGTAGTGACACAATAAATATAAATAAAATATAATTGTATCCATATCAAGTATTAATTAAACAACTGCACAATATTAAGGTTGTATGGTATATTTCACATACTCATTTTATTGTGTATTTCATGTCCTAACTAAGGCGCTTTCATAGTCCTCAACACCGAAACTCTTAAAAAAATTGCGACAAACTTACAATTCACGCAAAATAATCAAATAACCTTTGGCTGTGGCATTTTACACACAAAAAAATCATTTTTTCTATGTACAAAATTCTTGTCGTAACATGGCATACTCTAAAAAGGTTTTATACAGACCTAAATCTGCCATTTTAAACTAATTTTACTTAAAAACAGGAAAGCTGAATTGTAAGATGTTGCTCATGAGTAACTTTTTATGAATCTGCTAATTGACATATTTTCGTGCTCTAGCAATTCTCCTTTAGTGGACCATTTTAGGATTTCTCATAGAAAACTGTCAAATGAATCAATTGCCGAATATGAATCCTATCTGAATCATAATATGAATTGTCCAGGAAGTGGCCATTTTGCGATTTCTAATCCAATTCATAATACGAATCTCAGAAGAATTGCTCAAAGCGGCCTTTTTAGACCCGCAGAATCGATGCAGTGAGATAACGTGGTGTAACATCTGTTTTGCCTGGTTTGCGAAATTGTACTATTATACATAGACTGACTTATGATGACTATATCTTGTTTTAGATCTTTTTTCTGTTAAGATTATTTAAGATTTTATTGAAATCCATAAGATTATAAAAACATATTAAAATACATTATTACTATAGAAGTTAATCGACTAGTGAAATGTTTTAATAGGTCTGTTTTTAAGGAAAGAAAAGGTAATTTTGGTCACCTTAGTAAATAACTGATTTGTAAATGATAAATCGAAAGTTCTCATTATTATTTTATAATTGAATGTACTAGATGTCTATCAGTTAGATTTAATTTAATGACAATTGAAGTAACTCATTAGATATGTATGTATAGAGACATACATAGGACGTTCGAATGGCCGGAACGGAATAGGGACATTCCGTGATCAGGACGGCCGACTGTTAGCATTCAGCAAAATAGCCTAGTGATGATAAAGCATTTGTGATATTTCCCGAAGTACGAAGTCCCGGGTTCGATTCCCGGCCGGGTCAATGTAGAAATCATAATTTTCTATATTGTCTCGGGTCTGGGCGTTGTGGTACCATCGTTCTGTCTGATTTCGATTATACAAGTGCATTAGCTACTTACTTTGGGATAATAACAATGTATGTTATTGGTGTCCATTTTTTTTTACTCTTTTGAAAAGGACCACAAAAACAAAAACTGATCGATTTCCGTCGTCAATCTGTTAGCATTCAGCAAAATAGCCTAGTGATGATAAAGCATTTGTGATATTTGATGCGCCTAGGCATGCGGCGCGGGAGGGGAATAGGCGGCAAACGCCGAATCCTGAGGGCATTCGGATGCGAGCCTTGAGTGTGTTAGAATTGTATTAGTGGAATATCAATTATTATTTATTGTGAATGTCGCGAGATAATAAGTTTAAGTGATGTAAGCCGGTTGATTAGTGATATTAAAGTGATTATCTAGTAATGTGTTAGTATAAATAATGAAGAAATATAAATTGTCAAGAAAACAACGGCTTTTATTGAGAGCTATATTGACCAGCGTCAACAAATCATAGAATTCTCTAGACTCTAGAACATCGCTTTCCACAACCTTTGATCTTCCGCGTCAATATTAACAAATGTCTACTCTTTGTCCAAAATTATTGGCCGCTTTATCAATCGAATGTACCCATTAAGGGCTCGTGAAGGCAAGTGCAAAACCGCTGACGTACCTATTCGCGCTCCGTTAAAGAGATTACTGCCTATTAGACAGACTTAACGGCTCGCTTTTGTATTGGGATTGCAATAAAACTGTCGTTTGTTATTTTATTGTCGCCATTAGTCTTCTTTACTGTTCAGGATTAGCGTCAATGATCGTGGAACTGCGCCGCTTTGGATAGAGATTGATCTGTTTGTTGATATCACTGTCAAAGTTTCAAGTGTCGTTAACAGAGCTGTTAAACGTTAATGTTTGTAGTCGATTGAAATAAAGGTCTAAATAGCCGTTAGATATTGAATTTGATAGAAGTGATACTTGCATAATGATGACGTATGTCATTAAGGGCCGATTTTGCAGTCTGATAAGACTTACCCGACTGAATGAGTATAAAACGACTGATTTTAAAATGTAATTCACATAGATGATTGCTGTCATTTTTTTTTAAATTTGGCGTATTATCAATTTTTTTTTAATTTAAAGACTTTATTGCACAAATCATAGTGTGCTTAATGCTAAAAACATTCTCTGCCAGTCAAACCTTCAGGTCATGCAGAGAGATGGCAATGGGTGCAGAAGAGAAAATCAACAATGAAGAAATAAACTAAAATAAAGAAAAACCGACTTCAAAACCAAAATGGACTAAAAAGTCTAAAATAAACTCTTGACTATTGATAGGAAAGGAACCCATTTAAGGCAAACAATTTCCTTTTGGAGTCGGTGCTGTGATAGTTGATGCTTTATGTTCAAAGTGATTGCAAAGTCGGTTTTTACTTTATTTTAAAGTTAATTTTATTTCGTTATTTTTAGAGATTACAGGAGAAGGGGGTAGGGGGGGAGTTGCACCTTATGACTCTGTTTGTTAAGAAGATATAAACTACCTATTATAAGTACTTTCATTATAATTACTGAACTCCTAAGCGGTTAGGAATTCCACCATCAACACGTCAACATTAAGATTCTCGTAAATAATTCACGTGTAGTGTACGTGCCTTAAAAATTTAAGGGGTTTTCCTCGATTGAATGGAACCAACTAAAAAGTATATCCTCTAAGTAGGCGAAATTTTTTTCGAATCGGTCGACAAATGACTGAGATATGAGGTAACATCTCAGGTCCTCTCCGCTCCGGACCGCGAAAGCGATAAGACGTGTAGTCCCGTGATATTTTGTATTTTAAAGTGCTAGTAACAGAAAGAGATAGCAACAGCCCTGCGAGTACGCCACAGTGTGCAGCGCGTGAGAAACAAGTTTTACGACGTCACATATCGGTGTGTGGTCCAACTTAAAAGCGGAAAGCGTTTTACAGAAGCACTTTGCAAAAACAATGCCCAACCTACCACGCTCACCTCCTCTAAACAAAACCCACAGTATGTCGGACACAGATGTAAACAGGGTAGATCCTTGTCCCGCACCATTAGAAGAAATTCTACACATTACCCAAAGGGATCATAAACGCCGGCGGGTGTCTGACGAAGCTACTAGTGCGTGCTTAGAACCTAATGATATAAGGTCAATTATAAGAGAAGAACTGCGTGAAATTTTCTGTGAACTGCAAACACAACAAAATTCGCGTTTGGATGTACTTGAAAAGCATATATCAGAAATCAAAATCCAAAACGATACTACGCACAAGAAGCACCTTGATATTGAAAAATCCATAGATTTTGCTACTGCTAAATTAGATGAAGTTCAACTCACAATAAAAGACCTGGAGGAACAGAGAAAGCAAATTGCATCACAAATAACAATCATGGAGGAAAAATGCGAAAATATTGAAAGGTTTGCTCGCAAAACCAGCATCCAAATCCGAAATATACCAAAAAAAAATGGAGAAACAAAAGAAGAATTATTTGACATGGTAAATAAACTATCCACCACCCTTGGTATCAAGATTGAACACAGTGAATTGCGCGACGTATATCGTCTACCGTCCAAACTCGATCAAAAAAATTCGGCCGTTGTAGCAGAGTTCTCCTCGACAAGCCTGAAAGGAAATATTCTTACTGCAGCAAAAAATCACAAAATCAATTCCATTCGATTCAGGACAGAACAACTGAATACGTCACATTTGGGCCTGAACGGTCCAAAAGCTGAGGTATATCTCTCCGAGCATCTCACACCGCGAGCATCCCGTCTATACTACCTCGCCCGCGAGTTCCGCAAGGCCATGGCGTATGACTTCTGTTGGACTTCGAATGGCCTAGTTTACTTGCGGAAGAGGCAAGGTGAGCCTTACACACTTATAAAAAATGAAGCTCAACTTCAAATACTGAGAAACAAATGACTAGAAACATTTTTAGTTTTAGCCATGATATTATACAATCACCGAAAAAAATATCTGCATGTTTTAAAAAACGCAAGTCCTGTAAATGTTTACCTATTTAAAAACAACGCTGTACACAAACCTACAAATACGTATCTGGGATTTACTTACTTTAAATTTACATCCCATGTACACTATAATAACTACACAACAACCTTTCACAACTATACACAAATTAGCTCAAACTGTGACAAGATATTGCTCTCTAGATGCATATTATTTTCTGAACACTCCTATTTAAAGGTAACACTTCTATCAACCTGTTTTAAAAATGAATAATATAGAATTATTTGAGGAAATAGAAATAACTTGTACCCCTTCTTGCACGTATATAGAAGACCCTGATAACCTCGTAGCTGAATTAGATAACTTTTCTCTTTACAGTGGAAATAAACTCAACATTATTTCTATTAACATAAGGAGTGTCAACAAAAATTTTGATAGCTTTTTAATATATCTTACCAGTTTAAAAACGAACATCCACATTATTGTTTTGTCTGAGTGCTGGTGTGACGAGGACTCTATCCCCCCTTTACTAGATGGCTACTCCCTTTATTTTACTAAAAAAAGCTATAATCAAAACGATGGTGTTATAATGTACATTAATAATGGAATCTCAGCTGTTGTCCAAGAAATCGAGTTAGAACAAGCAAACTGTTTGACCGCTAAAATAGATGATCTGACTGTCTTTGGAATCTACCGCCCTTACACATTTAAAAATCCAAGTGTCTTTCTGCAATCATTAGATACAGTTTTACACACCGTCAGATCTCGAAATGTTGTTCTAACGGGCGATATAAATATTGACACTTTGGATACCCATAATTCTCACGTTAAAGATTATCTTGACATTCTAGGTTTACATGGCTTTCAAAACACTATTGATATGCCTACACATGGACGTACCTGCTTAGACCATATGATGTGCAAACTAGTAGAGGAATTCAAAAGCTATGTGCTTGTATCTGATATCACAGACCATTTTCCACTCCTGTTGACGATTTCTAGTTCTCATATCCAAAAAGGAGCTCTCACTACCTCCCTGACCAGAACTAAAATTAATCACGAATCTCTAAAGAATGCAATACAAACTCATAATTGGAACCCTTACTTAGCTACCGACGACCCTGACCAAGCAGCAAAATTATTAATCGAAACACTACAGGATTTAATTGCATCACATACGACCACCCAGACTTTCACTAAGAGAAAAAGACCCATTAAGCCCTGGATTACAATAGGTCTTGTAAAATGCTTTCAAAAAAGGAATCGCCTACACCTACTTGTAAAAAAGAATCCTGAGGATGCCGCTACTAAGGAAATGTATATAAAATACCGCAATACTTGTAACCAAATATCAAAATCACTTAAAATTAACTATTACAAAAATAAATTCAGCCAGAACTATAAAAATAACAAAGGTACTTGGGACACAGTTAAAGAATTATGCAGTATTAAAAATAAGAGTTCAAAAGCTACTTCTTTATTAAATATTCGATCAACTCCAGAAAAATCACTTGATGAAGTAAATTCGTTTTTTACATCAATTGGTAAAGAGCTTGCCACAGATATCATGATAAAGCTAAAAACTGATGAGGCACACTTATCAAAAAATATTGCATCTCCTGAAAAAAGCGTAGATTCTCTTTGTTTGTTCCCTACGGACTCAATGGAAGTAGATAAAATTATTCTTAACCTCAGAACTCGTAGCGCACCGGGTGTAGACTGTATCACTAGCTCTGTTATTAAAAATTCCCACGCCACTTTATGTGCAATATTGGCTCACCTTTGCAATCTGAGTATTTCTGCTGGAGTCTTCCCGTCTATCTTCAAAAAAGCTGTAGTAGTTCCTATTTACAAGGGTGGCGGTGAAGATACGGTGTCGAACTATCGACCGATTTCACTACTTAGCACAATCAGCAAGATTATTGAAAAGGTAATTAACATTCGTCTAACTAGCTTCTTGGAAAAAAAGCAACTGTTAGCCGATAACCAATATGGCTTTCGCTCAGGCAGGAATACAGAGGACGCGGTAGCCAATCTTGCACAAATAGTAACGAGTGCTTTAGACCAAGGTGACAAATGCATAGCTGTGTTTATTGACCTCAAAAAAGCATTTGACACTGTATCAATCCCACTACTTCTGCTCAAATTAGAGGATCTGGGAATACGAGGGAATGCGCTTAAATGGTTTCGTGACTATCTTTCAAATAGAAGCCAAGTCGTCAAAGTATCTGATGTGCTAAGTTCCAGCTTTCCCGTTACTTACGGTATACCACAGGGTAGTACTCTTGGCCCGACACTTTTTCTGGCCTATGTTAATAATTTGTGCAAAATAAATATTGCCAATGGTAGTGCGATTGCATTTGCGGATGATACAGCTCTCATTTTTAGAGGAAAAACGTGGATACAAGTCAAGAAAGCGGCTGAAATTGGTGTAATGAAAATTATGGAATGGCTTGATGGCAACCTTTTGACCCTTAACATTCCAAAAACAAAGTACATCTGCTTTAGAATCACCGAATCTACAAAACCACCCGATGACTTTCAAATAAAAGCCCATACTCCCAACTGTACAAGTAACAACGACTTGAACACGACATGTTTTTGCTCGAATCTTATAAAAACAGATACCCACAAATATTTAGGAGTTGTCATAGACAAGAACCTGAGTTGGCAACCTCACATTGCAGCACTTAGTAAAAGGCTTCGCAAGCTTTTGTATATTTTCAAAACTCTAAGAGAATCTGCTGACACAGATCTTACTAAAAAGATTTACCTTGCACTTGGCCAATCTCTCTTAACATACTGTATACCCGTTTGGGGTGGAGCAGCTGTAACCCACCTTCTAGAGCTTGAGAGAGCTCAACGAGCTGTTATTAAAGTTATGCTTCGTAAACCGAGGGACCACCCGACGGATATGCTGTATGAGGAGGCCAACCTACTTACGGTCAGACAATTATTCATATTGCATTCAGTTCTTCGACATCATCAAACCATTGATCCCACAAAATTGCCCCAACACAAAAGAAGATTACGTACATCTGTGCCTATGGTCAATACAATTTTTGCACGACGTCAAGTGTCTTTTAGCGGACCCTTTTTGTATAGACACTTTAACGACTTACACAAAATTATAAATTTAAATAGAATACGTCTAAAAGTAATTATGAAAAAGTACTTAACAGGATTTGGATATATCGAAACCGAAAATACCCTCAAAATTAATATCTAGTCCAGTACATACATATTATTATAAACATATACACTATACATCATATACACTCGACTACTAAACACACTCCCACATTTTAAATCACTACATTGAAATAATAATAACTCTCTCCTCACACAAAATACACACTTAAATTTATTTAAATTACTTTGAAGAAATAGGTAAACATAAATAAATAAACATGATATAATTAAATGCATACATTACATTATTATAATAATATAATTCCAAAATTGTTTCGTTTTGGAATTTATTAATAATCTTCATAAAAATCTGTTGTCAAATCGAATCGCTATTAGCTTGTCACTTGTACCACACACCAAATCACCTAGCTAATTTTTTGAAGTTTTATAAATGCAGTTGAGTTGTACTTAGCATACTACCCTCCTTATTAAAAAAAATAATAATATATATTTCATGTCTGGCTTATATCGTGTTCTGAATTGTAATAAGTGACTTTAGATTTAATAACAAAGTAATACCTATATCTGATGGGGTGGAGGGTTGATAACCTAAGATACAGGAAACATCCTAGTTTAGGTATCAATCCACCATACCTTGCATATTTTTGTTTTTGTGACGAAATTTTGTTAATCAAACTATGTATCTATGTGTAAGTATGGTGAGAAAATAAACTATTTATTATTATTATTTTATTATTTATTAACATAGGTACAAAAAAAACAGTAGAATTGATAACCTCCTCCTTTTTTGAAGTCGGTTAAAAAAGTAACAATTAACTAATATTTGTAGTAACAAATAAACGTACTTAAATTACTGCAACAACATATTTTATATAATTCGCTTGAATATGGCGTGTTTATTCGAACCTGAAGGGTGAGGGTCATACTTAGAGTTGATGTCATGCAATTTTTACACGCTTTGATTATCATTTGTCATTAAGATTTAAAGTATCCTATTAGCATACAATAAAAAACCATGTTGTGTATACTTTTTACGGGCTATGGTCCATTAATGTATTTTAGTTATAATTTTTATAAGTTGAGCATAGACCATATCCTGTTTGTATACCTTAGTAAAAAAATAAAAATAATTATATATGTTTGTTCCTTATCTAACGAAGGAAGAATCAAGCCTATAAGTAATTAATAAATAAATATCCTTTGGACATTCCGACACATCGCCATCTAGCCCCAAAGTAAGCTACTCAAAGCTTGTGTTATGGGTGCCAGACAACGGATATAATACTTAAATACTTTTTTTTTGTAAATACATACATGATATACATAGAAAACACCCAGACCAATACAAACAGACATGTTCATGCACACAAATGTTTGTATTGTGCGGGGATCGAACCCGCACCCGCTGCGTAGTAGGCGATTTCTCGACCACTACACCAGACGGGTCGTCTAATATTTAAAGGATCTGACAATTTAGGGTATTGACCTACTTTAATATTATACCCTTCACTTAGTCAGATTGTAACTAATACATATTTTTCAATTCGTAATATTTCGTTATTGCTCATATCTCATAAGCTGCTGGACAGATTTTGATTAAACTTATTTTGTAGGTACCTTACCGTTAAAATATACCTGATTAAGCTAAAAAATAAAAGAATCAACTCGCTATGGCGTCTAGTTTTCGGAAAATCAGAGGACAAACATACAAATTTGAGTGAACAATGGGGTATCGTTTTAAAACCCCCTTTAATGCATATCAAATCACGCTTTAATTTTGATATCTTAATAATACACATAAACATTTCCACAAATACCTGATCAAAGAAACTTAAGCGATTCATAGATAACAAAATCAACAGCGTCTGTACTCAAAGTTTTATTCGTTAATCTCTAAAACTGTTCGTTACATCAACAAAAGATCGCTACGCCCATAATTAAAACACACAATGAACATCATATTCCCTATCTGTTATTAATCTGACGAAGCACCGAAGCTCAAGATGGCGTCTCAATACGCCGGTATAATTAATTTCGGTACATTTCATCTTGCTGCGATATGTGTGCTTATATAAGAGAATTGCAGTATATTCAGTGCAATCTTACTCTTTAGTTATGGAGGGTTTAGGACTTGGAGCGCTTTTACATTCAGGCAAGTTAAGCAGCGCGATGGTTGCGCGGCAGTCGCGCAGATATTTTCGCACATAAATGGCAGCAGCGGCGCGTGGCAGCAGCGCCGTTTTTTTTTTAACGTATGGGTAACCACTGTTGCTCATGCTGTTTGTCATCTTAATGGCTAGACGGATCAAAATTTTACCGATGTTAATAAATGATTGACACTTCAAGCATCACAAATCTGAAGGTGGCTTAATGATCACTCGCTTGAATATGGCGTATGATTTTCGTTTCAAAACGTATTAAAATCAATGATAATCTCGTTAAATATACAGGTTTGCAAAATTCAGTCATCCTTTTTTGTAACACCCCTGTGTGGAATTGTGCTAATTGGAATTGGAAAATCGAATATTTATCAATGAATATCACACAGTCTCTTGATGCAAGTGATTCAAAAATAGGGGCCCTAGACCTTTACCGGCACCTGAGGTACGTCAAGATGTCTGATTTTATGCAATATCCTGACGCGGTATGAGCTATGCCGGCGGCACTAGCCGCCGTGAAGCCACATCGATGACATTATAGAATAGAACAATTATTCCTTTGACACACATAAAAAAATACATAAACTTACTTTTATTATAAGAAATAGCAGGGAAGGATACAGAAAAAGTCTTATGGACAACATAGAATAAAAGTTATATACAAAAGAAAAATACATAATGTTTAACTTAAAAAAATGTATTTTTAAAGCTTAAAGTACAGCCCTCAGTGTACCTATACCAAAAAAGATACCTGCTCAGTACAAGTCACCAGCAGCAGATAACGAGCATGCCACAACACTGATTTTCAGCGATTTTTGTTCCTGATTGACAGCGGTAATCGTATTGTAACCGTCAACAGCTGTAAAACGTCACAATGACCGCACTTCAAATTAGTAGCCGTCGCCTCTTGGTGGTAGCCGCTACCTATGCACTACACAATATACCTACTGCCGTCGCAAAGTCCTTAGATTGACCCTACTTACTTGACCTACTCTATTCTTTACCGTTACCATGAGTTTACTCGATAGCGATGGCGGTTATACTCGCTAGCGACGACGTAACTTTTAGTATGGAAAATTTTAGTTCTGTCAGTGACCGCTAGAGGCGCTGTGCAATTTTCCAAGACTTTTTTACGTCGTCGCTAGCGAATAAAATCCGTCGTCACTATCGAGTTAACTCATGGTAACGATACTGTTTCTTGTACTAGATATCATCTAATTTGCTGTCTTGTCCCGTGAATGCTGAGTTTTATTCTGAGTGATTCTGTGAACATTTTTGTCTAGGTATTTGCGAAATATAACTACAATGTCATTCCCTTAAATTATTTTTTATTTACCTGAACTTTGTGAAACTATGCTTCAGAGTGCTTACCTGGAACAAAAAGTAACAGTGCAATTTCAAATATTTTTAAATAATAGCAGTCAGGAATATGCGAACGGGATAATATACGAGGTAAGTATGAGGGAGATCATTTCCAGTGTTAAAAATATGAATAACAGCGCTTTCACATTTATGCGACTTTCAGGCAGTGCCGCTGTTTTTAGGGTTCCGTAGCCGAATGGCAAAAAACGAAACCCTTTTAGTTTCGTCAAGTCTGTGTGTCTGTCTGTCTGTCCAACCGTATGTCACAGCCATTTTATTCTGCTATTATAAGCATCACAGCGTTGAAATTTAGTAGGAAGATGTATCCTGTTAACCGCTTTAGGATTCAAAAAAGAAAAAATAATGTCATTTAGGGGGGGGGGGGCTCCCATACATGAAACTACAACCAAAAAAATTTTTTAGTGAAACCTAGGCATGTGGGGTCTATGGATAGATCTTTTAAAATGACATCGAGGTATCTAAAACCATTTTCTTTTAAAGTCCAACGTTTCATAGCTAGACGCTTCCAAAGTGGTAAAATGGGCGTCCCCCCATCTAACTTCTAAACTTAGCGAGTGTAAATTTTGAAAAAGGTATATAATGTAGATCTTAACTAATACTTTCAAAGAAAATTGGTTTGGACAGGATCGAACGAGAAGTTTATGAGATATAGCACATTTTCAACAACCGCAAACATAACTTTGTACTTCATATACAAACACTATGAAAAACAAAGTTATATTTTCTGTCAACAAAATATTGTGGTTTTTATTTATTAAATGGAAGTATGTTGATTCCCTAATTCAGTTAAACAGAACCCTCAGTGCGCAAGTCCGACTCGCACTTGGCCGGTTTTTATGTATGGGCAACCGCTGCTGCCGCGCTGCTGTCGCTCTCATGTAAAGGCGCACTTATAATTACGCAGTTTGACAGCGACCGCCACATAATGTCAGGTGTAACAAGTTACTCATGGTGTCTGTTATTTTATATGCCAATCGTGATAACATTTGTTTTTTGTAAATAACGATGTGAAGGACCACTAACTCTTTATGAAAAGAAAAAATACTATAACAGAGACGTGGCTCTTTCTTTAGGTGAAAATGATGTCTTGATAAAATAAAATGAAATAATATGACACAAAGTACACATTTGCAAGATATAAATAAAATAAAACAAAGAGAAAATAAAATAAAAATAAATACATGAAACTTATTAGTGAGTACATTTGTGTCGTAAATATCCGCATTATTAGTGACAGCGCGAGGCATGCCACGATACTGGTATTCTGCGGGAACCTTGTCGATCAATGTACACACGTACATTGATATTAAAGAGTAATGAAAAAAATCATTCCACAATTGAAAATTATTATATTTTGGATTAAATTTTCATCATTAAACTTTTGATAGCATTAATAATATTCCTCATAATAAATGTTATGACCAGTTTCGAGTTTAAAGAAAAATAAAAAATTGCTT
Organism: Pyrausta purpuralis; assembly: GCA_963924145.1. Taxonomy (NCBI): domain Eukaryota; kingdom Metazoa; phylum Arthropoda; class Insecta; order Lepidoptera; family Crambidae; genus Pyrausta; species Pyrausta purpuralis. Next base: position 19,822,962 of record OZ001664.1, read on the forward strand.
CATGCACTGCCGTTGCTTTAAGATTTAGTTCTTTTTATTCGATGTATCGTTTGGTTTGTTATGCCTTATTAATAAACTAGATACGCTGAATACAAAAAGTATAAAAGCATCCCTATAAAGTTGATATAGTATAAATCAAATTGAATGAACACTCGCGTGTTTTAGTCCAGTTTTGTCTGAACAAAACGAAATCAAGAGAACAATCAGATATGATAATGAGGATACATTTATAAGCATTTTCATTTAATACACAATCCGAAGTTCTTTGAAGTCAAAGTGTACTTAAGCTTCTTTTGAGTGAGCTCGCTCCATCGTCGACTCTAGTCTAGTCGAGAGAAAACCCATTTTCTTTGTCTATATTTATGAATATGCCTCATGTATTCCTTAAAATTATTTGCGAAAAACTTTGTACTTACAAACATCGAATATTACCGGCTGCTATTTACTTCTTTTTAACCGATTTCAAAAAAGGAGGAGGTTATCGATTCGACTGTATGTTTTTTTTTGTATTTATGTTACCTCATATCTTATTCCATTGTCGACCGATTAGGATTTTTTTCTCGTCTACCTAGAGGGTATACCTTCTAGTTGGTCCCACTTTTGCTTATTTAGGATCTGATGATAGGATCTTGGTATAATAGAGGGAAACCCTCAAAATTTTGAAGGCACATATAGTGTTGACGTGTTGTTACGTCTGATGGTCAACATTTTGTGAAACTGAGCTGATGCTGAGCTTAACGCTTAGGAGTAATTATAATGACAGAACTTATGATAGGTAATTTGTAGCTTCTTAAGGAACAGAGTCATTAAGTGCACCCCCCCCCCCCCCACCTATCCTGTAATCTCTAAAAATGAAAATAAAATTAACTTTAAAAAAGTAAAAACCGACTTCAAACAATTTCTTTTTGGAGTGATGGCACCGACTCCAAAAAGAAATTGTTTGCCTAAAATGACTTCCTTTTCTTTCAAGGGTTAAAAGTTTATTTAGGACTTCTTAGTGCATATTAGTTTTGAAGTAGGTTTTTACTTTTTTAAAGTTATTTTTTAAAATTTGGAATGTTTAATTTTAATTTCTTTGATTTGCAAATTCATTTCTGTAACTTTTCGTGCGACCGTGATTCCGCTATTTCATGCGGGAAAAAATCAATGGAATATTTTGGATTTTTGTCAGACTACCTTCAAGGATTTGTCACGTGCGGAGTGCGGTACCGCAGAGCGCACTCAGTGTGACAAATCCTACTTTTTGCTTTAGAGTTTATCAAAATATATTTAGTATTACAAAAATAGAACACAAAGCATGCCATATAAAACAACCATAAAAATATATTTCTCTAAAGTCACTGACATAATATAATACTCAAGTTGAAAAGAAGCTTATTTTTGCTCGTATATTAGATTTTCACCCAGGGTGTCAAGTGGTGTCTTCCGTACCGATACCAAAAGTATACTCGACTGCGGCGACGGTTTTTACGCATCAACTTAATTTGTGTGAAATAAGTTGCCCATCTTTGCATTTAACAACACATACAAGTAAATATCAATGAATTTATAATCCCGAAATGTTTTTTCTCTGTCCGGTCGGCGAATGTAGTGGATTTGTATACAATATTTCGGCCCGTCATCCGAGACGAGGCACTTTAAGTTCACATTACATGACGCGTAATTGAACGTTGCTAATCAAAGGAGAAAATTTTATTTAAAACGAATTATATTATCATTTAACAATCAATAATGCAATCGTAAAGTATCACTTTTCGTGGACCACAATAATTATCACTTCTATGTATAACAACCTAATAATAAAATGTTTGTTATGCATCAATGGATGCAGACCATCATTGTTTCACAAAAATTAAAATGTCATTTAATTTATTTCATAATTTATTGCAGGCAACTAAGGCCCATACAAAAAATACCTTACAGACAAACATACATATAATGATATTAAAATATGAAAACAAAATTTGAAACATGATTTTGTAGGTGTAGTGTTGTGCATCTTGGTGTCCGGTAACCGTCCGCGAAACGTACGATACAAAACACCCTTCGGCCAAAATTCTGCTTTTATTTGGTCGGAACCCTCACCACCAACGAATTGAAATTAGTATTGTGACGAGATTACAACCGTTTGACCCTCAGTGAGTATTTGGTCTTAATTCGGATGAACTCTACAATCCTCTCAACTTTTGTAGATTAATGAAGCCGGGACACGTATAAGAGCGTCACTGGTATCGCAGGCCGCTTTAGGTGGTTCGGTCCGGGTGCCGCACTGATTGCGAGTGGACAGTTTCTTTTTCTTCCTCTCAATCTTAGTGAAACCCTCCTCATCACACTTACGTGTATCAGCCTGTGATGCTTCCATCTCTCCGGCGTGATGGCGTCTAGGCACACTTCCCAAGCGTGTAAACCACATCAGAGCCTAGCCACTCTGTAAATCTCTTTCTCCTTAAAATTAGATTTACAGATCTGCATGACGCTGACCTCGTCTATGGTGTCGTTATTTTTCTTTATATATATCCAAATATTGTAGTTTTCATTATTTACCTACCTACCAATCATCATATTTATCAGCCGCAGCGCGTCCTCTGCTGAATAAAGGATTTATTGGAAAACCATATTATGCCTTAGAAGCTAGGACCTTCTGTGCCTGAATTTTTTAGGTACAAAACATTTAAGAGCGATTTTTAATAAGCATAAAACATTGTAACTGACAAATGGTGACTAGGCGTTTTGTATTCATCCGACGAGTATTCTTTACCTACGATACGACATAATTTATTTGGCATAAGGATTAATAATACCGAGGTATAAAATCTGTGGCTTACTTTGTACCAGCCTTACTATTATTGAATAGTTTTACTTTAAAAAATCGGCCAAGTTTCGGGATTCGGTTCCGGAGGGTTGCAAGCCAACTTTAACAGAATTAGGGATCCACCTACTACCCCTTAGCCAAAATACCACAATGTTTTGTTAGCAGTAAATACAACTATGTTTTTCATAGTGTTTGTATGAAAAGTTATGTTTGCGGTTATTAAAAATGTGCTATATCTTACAGAAACTGCTAGTTCGATCGCGATCAAACCAATTTTCGTTGAAAGTATTTGCAAAAATCTACATGACGTATTTTTTTAAAAATTTACACTCACTTCATTTAGAAACAAGAGGGGGTGGGGTGAGGGACGCCTATCACACCACTTTGGAATAGTTTAAAAATATGTTCAGAAGTTTCGGAACCAAATCAAAGCAAACAAACAAACAATCAAATCTTTCCTCTTTATAATATAAAGCATAGATTATAAAACTGAAACAAACATAAATAAGAATTATTATTCTTCGTCTAACACATTTTTATGAACTGAAAATCAGTCCTGAGCTACCAAGGAAAGTGACTTCTCGTGTTTGTGACTCAAGTGGCTTGAGACGACCCAGATATCACCTTATTTATGTGCCCACACTATCAAACATACGAGACTTTCGAACAGGGAATATATTTAGCTTTTATTATATCGTTTTCTTCGCGCATCAAGCCTAAACGACATATCCCATGATGACGTCATTACGACTTTATTTACATAATCGGCCGTCTCCCTCATTCGCAAGGGCGAAAACCAAATATGAAACTAAAATATTTGACTCTACAGTCCAATTTCTTTCGGCAGCATTGAATCTCTGAAATATATTTCGGTTTCAAATGGTACTCGTTACTAAATGATTACATTTAGATCTTTCAACATTTAAAATGATAGATAATTTTGCGAGCTTTGGTTTAATTTCGGGATTTTTCAAGATATTGTTAGTTTTCTGCACCGATGGTTAAAATAATTGTTACATGTTATCAATAGGTTTAAAATGTTTAAATACTCCCAGTGTAATTTTTGTATTCTTAATGGATTAAATTAAAAACCAAAAATTGCGCACGGGCGGGACTCGAACCTCTTTTTGGCTAATCGGGTCAACGCTCTTTCCAATTGAGCTCCGCGCTGTCGGTCCGACCGCGCAAAATAGCTGGTCTTTTAAGGATACGTTATTAATTACGCATGAAATCGGCGCCATCTCTTTCTTTTAACAGTTTTTTGGTTTCTTATCTCATCTTATAAAAATACGTATTATTTTGAATATATTTGAATAGCTGATAGTTCAGTTATCCTTATCATCGAATACCATTCAGGTCCTCTATATTTTATTTCATTTAAATGTTTATCAATCGCTTTATTTATTGACCTTCCTGAAAAAATAATAATAATGAATGACTTCAAGAGTGCAATTCACTACCAATAAAATTAAAGGTTTATTCTGAAATTTATATTTTCCTGGTAAAAGCTGTAAATTTTAACTTCAAATTGAGTTATTTTATTTTCGAGAAATTAATATGTAACATGATTTCAGTATTCAAACGTTATCATAATTTTATTTTGCTTTTAATATTGTTTTATATAACAAAACTTTAAGGCTGATATTTAAAACAAATAGGATTCTCGGTAAATAAACTACACGTGCTTTTTTAGGACTTTAAAGTCGATGATTTTTTATGTATTATCTTCTCATAAAGACTTGGACGCAACTAGATAACAACCTCTTTAATAAGGAGCTACACATGCTTGCAATTTTGTCGCTGAATATTTTTCAACTTAACTTTAATGAACATGTTTAGAAAAGCATGTCTGTTTATTTCATCCTTCCCAGAACTAACCGTGACAAAGCAAGTTTTGTGTACTTCTGGAGTTGAAAAAAACAGTTTGTCGGTAACTTACAAACGTAATCGATCGGGAGAGCGAGTTAAAATATTTACACGATTCGATTTAGATAAACAAAAGCTAACTAGTAATTTCAAGGTGTAAGAACATCGAAAAATGCATAAAATGGAACAGTACTGAAAAAATTGATATACCACGAGCGCTTCCTTACCACGTGCTTTCACCATGACAGTATTTATGGACGAGCAATATGATATTTGCCTATTTTTCAGATCATGTTTAATGCAAATTTTCATAAAAAAAAAAAAAAAGTAAAATTCTAATAACGTTTTCCGCACGAAATACCCATTGAAAAGTTCTGAAAAAGTTTTAATTACACTCGATTGGCAGCACTATGACATGCTTGATTGAGAAACGTGACGTCACACTTTGAGATTGACGTTTGCGGTATCGTAGAACACAGATTATTAAATGAAAATATCAAAAATAGGGAATTATTTTTATAAAAAATAATTTTATATTTCTTGGCATCTAAATTAACTATACAAGAATATTTAGTCGTTTTATTACAACAAACAAAAACCCTATTAAGTAAGAATCTAGAAATCTTAATTTTGCCAGCTTTTATTTCTTGATATTTTGATTCTTTTTATCTTTTAAAGTCATTACATAATCAAAAGTTATTACTTTAGCTTGACTATAAAAACGTGTGTAAGACTGCATTTGCACCTTATTAATTTTTTAATGTAGGTACATAAAGTACAGTTTCAAAATAAATAAGAATTAATGTCAAGTGTATTGAGAAAGTTAAAAGCAAAACTGCTGTTAGACCTCATGGATAGAAGGACGTCTGTTTTGCGGATGTATGAGAGAAGACGGAGTAAAATGTACGCGTATGATATTTAAAGTGAATAAAGACTGATATTATTAAACAAATAATAATATGCAACTTTGTGGTTGCTGTTCAAATACACAATCAACTTCAACTTTGTCAAAATCGCACAATGTAAATCCCTTACCACCTAAAGTTTCCTTCGCTCGCTAGAGCAAAGCATACCAAGCTCAATTGTTTGATTATACACAACTGGGTTAATTTAGCACTGCTTTACAGTGCTACATAATTATAACGTTTGTTTTAATTAACTGCTGGTGTAATGAGCCCTTTGCTACTCTGATATGGGCCCGTAAATCTTGGTACTGAATAGTTAAATAATTTGCGAGATATAATAGGAAGGGTGTTATCTCGAATGTGTAGACAAAGGGTCTTTTGAAGTTCAGGATGATAATTGGTAGGATTTGATACAGGGTGTTTTGCTTTCACAGTCTCCAATTACATAAAGCCAGTCTCAAAAAAGGATTTTTTTTTTCAATAGAATATGAAGCTCGTCCGTTTCGAACGAAAATTATTTCATAATATACAGTGGTACAATACAATTTCATAATATACAGGCATACCATGTTACCAAACTTTAACTTCCGTGCATAATATTTATTAATAAATAAAAATCGACATAAAAGTCCATTTTTCTTTGCTAAAACCAATAATAAAAAAAACAATCTTTTAATAACTTTTAAAAATATATCAGTGAATAAAAATAATTAATAATTTGATTAAAAAAATATCAGTATTCAACGGTGAATCATTTATGTAAGTAGAGGGATTTGTGTTTACCTAATTTTAAAAATCATTTCGTTTAAAAGCATGCTAAGATTGTTTATTTTTTAAATATTGGACACCAACATTTAAAACCAAACCTTGACCTCAATAGTTTGTGACGCTGCCGTCACGCACGGTCCCAATAGCAGTAGCAAATATTGAAAATACGGCTTGTGTTTTTATTTTATTGGATGTGATAGGGTTAGATATAAAACTATATGTCTAACTAATGTCGAAGGGGTATTATAAAATTCAAGACTATCTTAATGACGAGAATAATAATGATTATAATAAATATTTGACAACATCACATACATTGACCCGACCGGGAATCGAACCCGGAACCTCACGAGATGGCGAAGCTTGAAACCAGCCTGCTAGCCACTCGACCACGGAGGTCGTCAATGTATGGACAGTCCAGCCTGCACAAAACTGATGTACCTACCTGTTTATTTTGATTTGTATCATTTTTGATTTGTAGCTAGTGGTGACTGAGTTTGTTCCGGCGGTTCTTCTCAGCACTTGTCAAATTATCTGTGCCTTGTCTCAAAGCGCTAGTAGGGCACAAAAGATAAGGAGACATGTTCTAGCTCAATACGGACCATAATTGATTGATATTACACTAATTATTGACGTTCATAAGTGGCATTTTGTTTGTCTCCTAATTTGAATAAATTATTTTTGACTTTGACTTTCGACTATATAAGTGAATTTAAAAAAAAGTTTTCTTTTTTCATCTTTACGAAATATGACACTGTGAGAGTTGATAATATTCTAAATCATAATAAATTCTCTTATTTTATAAATTTTTCGGATATTATTTCCATCTTTCCCGATTTTCATCTAACTTCCTTGGTTATTATATCTGCCAGTTCCTTACAGTGAGTCAATAACTCAAAGATTTATTTAAGAATAAAAGCATTATAAATGTCAGCCCTTTTGACAACCTTAAGGGACAATCAATCAGCTATGTCAAGAGCGTTGTCAACCCTAGCCTTGGACGATTATCTCTATAAGCTAACTGGCAATGGTGAATTTCATAGTACGGGAAGATGCAGTAAGCTTTCCCATATATTTCTCCTTGCAGTGCAGTGTTTCCTCTCTCTTTGTAGTTTTACACCGAAGTAATAATTGCTTTTGGGATTCCTCTTCTTTTAAATGCGTGATAAATATACAGAATCTTGTTTTGGTCAAAGACATCCAATTCAGGGATGATTATATGTGTTTCGTCTATTCTAAAAAATTCTATGAAAGTTTTATAAAAGAAAACCTCTTCACAACATTCTATAAAATACAAAACGAACGGGGAAACTTGCACCTTCGCGCGTTGCTTGCGCTTGTTAAATACTACGCCGTAGCTAGTAAGCTACGAAGAGGCTACAAGGGTGTTGGTTGTTTTGACTCGATCGCTGAATCGCATAAATAAATTGATTTAGTGGGTTTTTTCTATTTCGAAAAAAAAATGACATCAGTATCGTTTGTACAGCCACCCCTGAGACGCTCGTCACTGACCAAAACAACATGCTGTATACATTGTCTGATTTAAAGTCAAACAACTGACAAAGGAATGAAATCAAAATCATTTTACAGTTGCACATAATAATTTCAATCATACAAAAATCTCTGTTTTCCATCTGCCATAGATTTGAAAACCAATCAGAAAACAATGCGCCATCGACATACGTCGACAAGCTAAAAAACGTCAAAAGCCATCTTTTCTTGCAAGTCTTACTAAATTTCATGAAATATTCAAAACAAGAAGGAAGTGGTTCTACTTCCTCGATATCAATTATTATTAGCATCCTGGAGGATCAACCCTTCTTAGGAAGGGTTTCATTAGTTGAAGTGCTTTAAGTGTCTGTCAACGGAGTTGTTCATTTGGAGATATTGAGATTTGTAATTAATAATGCAGATTTTGGAATAATTGTTGGTAGGCAATCCGTTTGCTTTGAACAAAAGGAAAAGTTTCCTTTTTTCTGCGATTGCAAATGAAAACCATTTTTATTATATTTATCAGATAAATAGCCCAGAGTTTTTAATTACACCCTGTATACGTGAAAAAACACTATGTTCTGTAAGATTATTATGTACACTCCGGTATAAACTGTTCGACTTGGCAACGGGTGTTATGTGTAGTGGTGTGATAGTTGGGCTATCGATAACTGACTAGTTATCGATTTTTATGTGATGATCGGATATGGTATGAGATATTGCTGCAATCGAGGGAAATTCTCAAATTTTAATAACACGTATATAGTGTTTTTGTATTAGAATCTTAATGTTGGCCATGTTGTTACGTCTAGTTGTCAACAGTGTGTAGAATGTTTTAATATAATATACAAACTTGATAATATAAATTGCACTTGTAAAAAGCAACTTTGGCTGTGAGAGACGAAGAATCGAACCCCGTGTAATAACCAATCATCAATTGATATAAACGATAATGTTTTCAAAATTTATTATTGTATTGCTTTATATTTTTATATCATCATCTTTATCAGTCAAAGGACGTCCACTGCTGAACATATGCGTCCTTTACGGCATTCCACAGCAACCGATCATTAGCGGTCTGCATTCAGTTTGATCCTGCGATCTTTACAAGGTCGTCTGTCCATCTTGTCGGTGAACGTCCTACGCTACGTTTTTGGTCGAAAGGTCTCCAATGTAGAACTTTCCTGCCCTAACGGCCATCAGTTCTTCGCGCTATGTGCCCTGCCCATTACTACTTGAGCTTACTGATTCTCAAAGCTATGTCCATTACCTTAGTTCTTCTAAATATCTCAATTTCTGTATCGATCTCGGAGAGAAACACTGAGCTCCTTCGTTGTACCCACTTCAGTACTCGTTGGGAACTCAACTCTCGAAGTTGTCGACGAGTACGTCTACTTGGGACAAGTGATCCAATTGGGTAGGTCCAACTTCGAGAAGGAGGTCAATCGACGATTCCAACTCGGCTGGGCAGCGTTCGGGAAATTTCGCAAGAGTGTCTTCTCATCTCAACTACATCAGTGTCTTAAGACGAAAGTCTTCAACCAGTGTGTGTTACCAGTCATGACATATTATCACATAGTAAAATATAATTTACAATCTACTTATACTATCGATAACGACCATTCGAACGTCACTATTCTGCGCAGTGCCAGCACATGTACTTTCAAGCTCGTGTTTTTAGAGCCAACTCCAGTTTTCATTCACGGGTACTTACGCCAGTATTTTGTGAGAGTTAATTTCAACGTCTCAATTGTTTATTTGAAACAGTCAATAGTTGCGTAGTAAAAGCTAATAAGTTTGTGTAATGCTATGCAGTTAATTAATAAAAGTGGACGCGACAGGTTCGTAATTCGTTTGTCATCGGTTTTTATTTAAAAAGATTAACACCTTATTTTTTGGGACAAGTTGGTGAATAACCCTTTTAAAAACGCTGTGAAATGTTAAAGGCATTTTGTACCGGAACAGACAGAAAGCGAGTGTGCTTAATTGCCTTAGTTGCATTTTAGACCTAAGCATGCGGCCCCTCATCGCCTTGACGGATTGCACACGACGCAGACAACAGCCCTTATTCTCACAGCTGTAATTTGCAAACACTTAAATACACGCGACATTGTTAGTTCTCGCAAAAGACGTGTTCCGAGCTAAAACTATTTACTGAATGAATACTGACTTGGCTTTTAATAACATGCTCTAGATTGGTGTTCTGATACTACGCAGGTAGTATTAAGACCTAAAGAAGAGGTATTCAGTTTGACCTGGACCAAGGAAATGATAAATATTTGAGTATGATGATTTAGTAAAACTTCTGATCATATTGGTTGAGTTTGGTAAGAGTATGTTTATTTGTATTTGTTAACGGTTTTCTCGAAAACGAAAAGTGATATCAAAATAATTCTTTAAGTTTAATCAAAAGGTTTAGTAGTAATCGGATTAAAAATTGAAAGACAACAATAAAAGTAAATTAAAAATCTCTTATTTACTGTTTGTTTGAACTAATGTAATATTATGCCATTCCTTTTTTATCTTTACCCACATGCCCTTAAACTAAAAATACTCTTAAAAATTAAGATACTTATACCAGACCATACTTAATGCCAGAGTTTTAAAAGGTTAAATATTATTATTCACCTTTGCGGAGATAATGTGCTTAAAGCACTTTTATAAAGCAACACTTTTAAAACTTTAAAAATGATGTCTATTTAAAATAAAAACTTTATCTCTACGTATTGTTGTATCACTGGAACCCGACAAATGCAAGCCGTGTAACAATTCTCAAACAACTAAGAGTACGTACGTGCATGTTTTCAGCTCGCTTAATTTAGAGGTTGTTAAGGAACGTGTTCTAAAGTTGGACTGTTTCATTTTGTTGGTAAGAAAGGAATAATAATCTTACTACACATGAGTTAGCAAGATGTTTTAGAAAATATTATGAGGTATATCTTCATTATACATTGTCGTGTTATGCTTGTTTAATCGAATGAGGTAAGAATGTTATTTTTTAAACAATTTTGTAATAAAACTTTCTTCTTTTCCTAAAGCTTTAAGAAATACAATGTACGACGCAAGCAGGTATATCTTTGCTGAAGTAGCAAAGATCTTTTACAACTTTACGCATAATAGTTGAGTTGTGAGACTTTTTGTGTCTGCTTACTTCATAAAAGTCTATAAAAAATTAAGGCACTTATTTACTTCTTACGAAAACATAAAGTGGCGTGCAAGTCTAATGCTATAATAAGTAACAAAATTTCGCCCCTCTTTCCATCGTTATCCCACTTAAGATTTTATACGCCTAACCCGAATAACTCTGACGAAGTTTTTACTTACGTTAAACGCAGTTTACCCGAGGCTCGTTCCGAAGTTTTGCTATTCTAAAAGTCAGCTGTTGCAGGAATCCCATTTTCCGCCCTTAAACACGAAATTCCTCGCGACAATGGATCCACCTTATCATGGGTAATTCAAAACCTGTCCCACTATGGAATAATGCATATGGGACGAGCTACAAAAACAAATTCCATTTTTTTCCCCGATACCACATAACGCATATGTTTTTTTTAATTATGTATCTTAAACTGTAGAAACAGTGAGTAAAAAAATAAGTGGGTTTAATTAGATTTAAAGGTTTATGGCTTATCCATTACCACATAATATTAAAAACAAATATAATTTATTAACTTACTTAGAATGGATTAAAATGCATGTTTTTTAAACCCACGTCGTTCAAAATGAATAGAAAAAGTGTGATAAAAAAAAACTCAAATAAAAGTTCTCAAATCCCCCAACTAAAATGCGTAAGCTGAGACTGTTTCTCTAGTCATAGTGAGGGAAGTAGCTTATATATATTTTTCTGCAACTCGTCCTAAATGGTTCATAGGCTTCAGGGACGAGTTCGCGAATTACCCCTACTCATTTATCTCTGCTATTAGCCAACTAGTTCCCACTCTGCTCCACGAAGTTGCTTCCCAATAACGTTAATTGAGTTACTTCGGAACTAACGAATTTACTTTTTGTTGGGGATTTGAATATCGATTTGTAGTTTTAGTTCACTCCGAATCGGCTTGTTAAAAGTAAGTTTGCATTTGTATTGGGAATTTAAACGTGAATAAAAATAAAACTGTGCTCTGTATAAAACGACGAAAATAAAATTTTCGCCGATGTTAGTTATTGTTTGAAATAGTTACTCAAACCTTCCCCTCAACTTAAAAAAATCTTTCCTGAAAACTGCATCAAAATCGTTCAATACGTTTGCAATATCACGGACAAACATACATTCAAATAAAATAGATTGAGCTGAGAAACTTTTAATTTTGAAGTCGGTTAAAATAGATATGTAAGTATATGTAAGGTTATAGGAATAAACCAGACGTCTGTATTGTTAAATATGTTCGTGAAGGTGAAAACCGTATGACTTATTTTTGTAAAGTTAATTCATACCTATGAAATAGATTTTGGGTGGTAAAAGTTCCGGTCAACTGCTTAAATAGTGAACAACTATCAAAAGTCAAGTTACTGTCAAAAGGTAAAAATAATTTATTCAATTTAAGACACAAAATGCCACTTATGAACGTCAATAACTAGTTAATATTAATCAATTATGGTCCATTTGGGGCTAGAATATATCTTCTTATCTTTTGGGCCCTACTAGCGCTTCGAGACAAGACACAGACAATCTGGCAAGTTCTGAGAAGAAACGCCGGAACAAACTTATCAATTATCATCATCAAATATCAATTTATTGAGGTGTCACTAATACTGAGCTTGATTTTGGTTGAAATAATCTTAAGTGTCTCCTTAAGATTTGAGTTGGATAATATAACAATAAAATCGGCAAAAGTGCAAGTCGGACTCGCGCAAGTAGAGTTCCGTACCATTGATAAGGCAAACAACAGTAAACCCATTTCGTAGCGATTTATTTTCTGTAAATGTGGAAAATGTATGGGAACCTCCCTTAGATATTGAATTTATTTAAGTTTTTTGAGAATATTTCAAGTGCCTTTTTTTCATTTTTAATATCAATAATGTGAACATTAATAATTGGTTTGATATTAAAAAGGGAAAAAAACTTTTATAGTTTATTCTTCTTTTTTGTTTTTAGTGTTTGTTGGTAAAGCGGCACTAGAAATACATATTATAGGTACGAAAATTTCAACTGTTTAGCTATCGCCGTTTTTGAGATACAGCCTGGTGAGAGACCGACCCGACGGACGGACAGATGGTCGAACGGAGGGACAGACGGATGGACAGACAGCGAAGTCTTAGTAATAGGATCACGTTTTTACGCTTTGGGTACAGAACTTTAAAAACGAGCTGTTGTAACATTCACCTATTAAATAAATAAATAAATTCACTCAAACCTTGTGTTATGGGTGCCAGACAACGGATATAATACTAAAATACTTTTTGTTTGTAAATACATACATGATATACATAGAAAACACCCAGACCAATACAAACAGACATGTTCATGCACACAAATGTTTGTATTGTGTGGGGATCGAACCCGCAACCCGCTGCGTAGTAGGCGATTTCTCGACCACTACACCAGACGGGTCGTCTAACTATATATGTATTATTACCTATAATTCGAATATATCAGGAAAACTGTTACGGTTTTATCAATAGTTTATGTTTAAATTGTTATTCAAGATGGATCACTGCACCGTGGCGTCAATTCCAAAACAAATATCATTAAAAATTTAAAATATTTTTTGAAAATAATATTTTCCACGTGACAACACAATAAGGAAATCATTCAGCAAATCAAAAGCCATGTTTAAGCATTGAAGCCTCTCAGTCAAACGAGATAATCGGCTGGCGACTCGCACTTTGTACACTTGATTGATTGAACAAGGGACGTCCTGTGGCTTGATTTTGAGCGAGTTATTTGGTATTTATTTATGTTTAAATATAAATATTTGGCTGCAATCTAGCTTTGAAGTAAGCAACGATAGAGCAAATACAGATCATGTTATATAGATACTTAAAACTTTGATTAGACCTCGGAAAACTTTCGGAACGGTCCCTTGTATAACACTTACATTTATATGTTAATAAAAAACGAAATAAGAATGTAATGTTGGAACGTATAGTAACGGTTTATTCCGGAAAAAGTAGAGTTTTTTTTTTCAAAAAAAACGCAAGCCATGCCTTCTATATTATCTATCTGCAAGGTCGTAAAATTACAACTGAGCTGTCAACATTTTTTTTCGTATTTCGGGGCAAAAAATTAAGAAAAAATGGTTTGAATTGGTAAAAAACATTATAAAAAACAAGACGAATTTAAAATTCCGTTCTCTACAAGATCATTTTCATGATGATTCCGTTCCAACATAAACGAAACTAATACGTTTTATGTTGGTTATGACGAAAACGTTTCGAAATATATACCGTTATCCGTACCCTGTTTTTGTTTTCTAATTTTTAAGGTCCAAAAGACGTACAAATTAAATGTACTTTGGTAAAGCAACGCTTTTCAAAAAACGTTGTTTCGCTCCTAGCCTTCAGATGATATATTTCTTTAATGACCATAAACTAAACAAGGACAATAACCTTTCAAAGCAAAAAAATAATACGCTTTTATTTTTTGCAAATCAATAACATATTTACGAAATCTCAATTATCATGACGTGATCCAACAAAATAATATCAAAGTATTATAAATGTTGTATATATTAAACCATTCAAAGGTCAAATAAAAATGAGAAGCGTGTCCTTTCAATTCCAGATATTAAAAGAAAACTGTTTGGACATCCTACTATAGGTATATTTGCGGCACAAAAAAACTATGTTTTGGGATATCAAAAATGCAATTTTAAATAATAGCTACAAAACAGCTAAAAGTTTTTAATACGATTATGTAATGTTAGAATTGATTGTCACGGGATTGCTACCATGTACCTTATTATTTTCGACAGAACGCCATTACATACCAAGATTGGTTAGGGAAGCGATCGAAATCACAAAGTACAAAAATTTCAATCGTGAGGATGGGTTTAAATTGTCTAATGTCTGGAATCCAGTGATTCGTAAATGCAAAAACCATATATTTCGGCAAAATGTTGTTTCGCGTGTGGATACTGTGAGTGTTGTGTGTCGAGAACAGGTGCGAAAAAATAGTGAGTTTGTGAACAATGGTACTGAAAGTGATCGCAATAAAAGACTTCGAAGGAGGGTAGACCGATATGTCTGCCAATAACAGCTTACCCGCAACAACTTCAGTTACGCCGTGACCATGGCACTTGCAACAGTGCCGAAATATGGGAAACTCAAAAAAAATAAGGTACATGGTAGCAATCCCGTTACAATCAATTCTAATGTTAATGACCATGTAAGTTTAAATCAATAGATTATGTAATGTGCAGTCAAAAGTTATCTTGTATCATATGTTAAATAAGCCATAAAAAATATTTATTATTTAGAAAATACTAGCCAGTTGCCATAGTATATACGTATAAAAAAAGTTAACATGTCACTTATAGTAAAAACTAAAATATCAAAGGTGTTTTAATCCCAACAACAAATCGTCTTGAGACCTGATCGCTTTTCGAATTCCGCAAACAAATTAAAAAATCTCTGCAAGTTTGCTCTCTCGAGCGTTTGGAAACTGAGCGAAATGAGCTAAGCGGAATAAGCTAAGCGAGCTACTCAATACTCAATACTCAATACTTTATTGCTCCATAATGTACAATTATAGGTGTTACAATTAAGGCAGAGTGCAAAACGATCATTATGGACCCTTTCGGGCGCTGCAAAATAAGTGCTACAGAGAGAGGAAGCTTTACTATACAAATTAAGAAAAAAATATACATTAAACTACCTACAAACTTTAAACTACCTATTTAGTTTTTTTTCTTTTATAACTTATCTTCTAAGTATTCATTGATGCTATAATAGCACTTAGAAATAAGAAGTTGTTTCAGATTTTTGATAAAAGTGTTGTTGTTAGTTTCTTGAGTTAAATGATCAGGTAATTTATTATATACTTTTATGGACATATTAAATGTGCTGGATGAAGTTATTTGAAGCCGGCAAGTCGGTATTGTTAGTTTGTTTTGGTTACGGAGAGAATATTGATTGCATGTGTATTTGCGTTTTGTGTAAAAATCGGGATAAGAGCGAACAAATTTGCAAATTTCTAAAATGTAAATACATGATAAAGTTAAAATTTGGTATTTTATGAAAAATGGTTTACAACTTTCTGTTGGATAGATGTTGGCTAGTATGCGGATAAGTTTCTTTTGTTTGGTGAAAAGTTCTGGAGCATCGGTGCTATATCCCCATAAGATAATGCCATAACTGAGCCAGGCATAAGCATACGCATAATAGGTGACAATGGCAGTATCTAGGTCTGTCGTCTTCTTGGTCTCTCGGAGCGCATATGCGAAACTGGACAGTTTGGATATAAGTTTTTGTATATGAGATTTCCAGTTTATGTGGGAATCTATATTTAAGCCTAGTAAATTGAATTAGCTAATCAGTTGAATTCAGGCCAGACAACGTCCGCACTTTGTAGATGTGATTGATTAATCCCAGAGCGACTCGACGACAGACGGGACGCGGCTTGACTGCGAGCGGTGTAATTTGAAACGTTTTCCGGGTCGGGTGATGGATTTTGTTTTGTTGGGATTTACTTTTCGATGTTGTTAAGAACTTTATGTTTCAAATCCGTCTGTTTTTTTAAAAAAAATATATTTACAGTATCCAAAATGCTATTAACATCAATTTGAGCTTTGTTAGGATAAATTTACTATGAATCTAGAATATAGAAATTGAATTTATTTTTCAGTTCTTAATATATATTTTTCACGGCACGGCTAATAATAAATAATCCATTGACACTCCAGCTAGGAAACCATTTATTACCCTAAAAACTAAAGAAATAATATCAATATTTTTTTGTCTTACAGGCAGCTGCAGCTTCTGAGGAAATATTACACGTTTTTGTTGACATAACAAATATTCAATAAAATCACAGATAGATAACGCTTGAAGACAAACCGCATTGTATACATGGTTCCTAAAATATTGCTGACACGTAAACAACTTGTCAAGAAACAAGAAACTTAAAAGGCGCTAATAAAATTTTATTTGTTCCCTTGCTTATGATTTATTATTTTTGACGGCCGTGACCTTATCGAGGTTTGTTTTCGCGACGGGCAGAATGAAAAAGATCGATTGCTTTGGGATTATTCTTCAATCGCTTTGTCTTTGATGGTCATTGTGTTTTCTTCTTCTTATATAAAACAGGAAACAAAATATAATGTTACTAGCTAAACTGTGACCATGACCACATTTTAAGCTAAAAATGACCATAACGCGAAATTGACTAAAGTAATGGTAATATTAAACACTCGCTTCCTCTTCGGTCATTAATCATTTACGTGCTAGGGAGTGAGCCGTGCGCGTACGCGTTTATCAATAACTGTGAGTGTGGAAGAGAGATAGGTATGCGCTATCACAGTTTATTAATGCTTTTATTAATGTTTTATTAATGCAGAAGAAGCGAGTGTTTAATATTACTTTAGGAAACTTAAAACTGCGCGGAAATGCAATGCAGCCTGCTGAAAACTCTATGCAATACACGATTGATAGCACTCTTTGTTATTTAACTCTTAAAGCCTGGTAAGATCGGAGAAGAAGTCGGTAAAAAAGGCCTTATTTTTATTTTATTCTTAATCTTCGACACATGTCTTGAATTAAAAGTCATGGTTACCCTAGCATGTTATTTTATTCTCATTGAAATACCGCGGTATCAAATTTCGAACAACTAGCAACTAGACAAGATCTGATGATTTTCAAACGGCTGAAAAGGTTTTCATGAAACATGGATAAGAACATTTGGGATAAAATTATCTATGACTCAAAAAAAACTAAACCAAAAACTGTTCATAATTTTGAGAGCCAAGATACTTCAGATCAATACACAGACAGACACGCTTTTTTGCGTCGGGGGTTGGAATTCAAGTGTTTTTTTTTAAAGTATGTTTTGATGTTATTAGTCGTAGTTTTAGTCTGTAATACTTTCCATTATACATTTTCTGAAAAACGTTTAAATATTGGTTTCTTGACATTAACTTCCTATTTCAATTTATACAAATATCTTCAAAGTATAATGTATATCAATCAACAAATTAATATAACGTCAACGGAACAAACCCTTTCGCTGAATTTGAAAATTTGGCCCGTATTTGACTTTGAGCATTATTAAGAAAGTTTTCTTCAAGTTAGTAGGTTGTTAGCTTAACGGGAAGTTGTTGGTCAAATGATTAGACCGAATTCATATTCGTCTTTGAGTGATGGGAAAGATTTTTTTTATTTTAAAATCTTCTTAATTTTATCGGCAAACTTATCTGCTAGTAAGTGAATGTGATGACGGTGGTAAATAATTGCAATCCCTTCAGGAATTGATCTGTGAGATGCGAAGTGTTTTTGCTGAGCTCTGATAAAGATATCCTTCCTTCCCGCCGCCATCATTTTCTCTGTATAGACCTATGGTTGACTGGTAGATAATGTTTTTAGCATTAAGTCCGCCATATGCACCTTTTGTTTGTGCATGAAGTGTTTTAAATAAATAAATAAATATCCTAGAGTCGCAATAAAGTCATCGTCCGAACTAAGGTCACAGTTAGGCCGTTAAATGGCCGCATGCTATTTTGACTTTTTTTAATTTAGACACAACATTTATGGAAAGAATGTAATACTTCCTGACAATTTTCCTAATAATTTTCCGTCAGAATTGAAAACTTAAACGCCTCTGAGCGGCAGAATATTAGTTTTTTGTTCAGAAGTTTAAAAACGAGTCATTACCTATTAAGGTAGGTAGGCATCATCACTTACCATCAGATGAGATTGTAGACAATGTCTGTTTATATGTGAAAAAATATACACTGTTTCAATATGTACATAAATGTTTGGAATATGTACATATTCCAAACAGTTCCATGAAGAGTTCTGCAAAGTAAAACCAATTATTTTCATTAATTTCTCCAAATTTGAAAACGAACGAACTTCACAGCAACGAACTCCTTTACCTAAGTTTCAAATACCAAAACCACTTGTGAGTATCGATCCTCAACAGACGCATAACTTGGCACATCGCTAATTCAGAGACAATTTCTAAAATGAATACTTGAAGCGACCTTAAATACCGCTTCAAAGTTGCTCGACTCCATTAAAATGGGGGATTTCGACTGTTCAAATTAGGATGGCAATGCCGAGTTGGCAAGTTTTAATTTTAATGAAGATATCCACGTAGTTGACGTGCCGGGGTTATGACTATTAGCAAATAAGACAGTTTTAGATTCTGTTTCAACTAATACATTGATATTGTATAAATAATAAACTTAAACTTCCTGGCTAATACGTTTAAGAAAGTATTTCATACAGCTAGGTGGGTTATTAATAAGCATATTTATCATAAAGAAATATATAAAACACTTATGTATTTGAAATTGAATCTTATTCTTAATGTATAAGTGTAGCTAACACGATTTTCTTGTATGCATAAAAACGATTTATTGCAACTGAATAGTAAAGTATCTTTGAGGAATACATATTCTCATCAATACTCTTTTTTGTATTTGTTAATACTTAATAACTATAGCTTGGATTTGGATTAGTTCTCAACCTACAAAACCATTCGACTAAAGATCAACAGTCTGTTTCGTCCATAATGCTTACACTCAGGCAGTGATATTCTGCGATTTACAGCGCAACTAATTTTAACAATTAAAACAAACAGCTCCAATTATTTCAAGTCTCGAAATAATCCTTAGAAAGCTGTTATTGCTCGAAAATATAAACAGGCTTTAACAGCACGGACACAGTGCAAGAATTTAGGGTAATTTGATTCGTTTGTCTTGCAAGTTATTTTTTTAATACTTTTAAAAATACAAACGATTGATGTGAAAGTGATTGATGGACTCAGCAACAAATTTCAAATAGACAAATAAACAAAATCATTAATTGGTTTATAAACAAACAAATGTATTAACCGATTCCATCTCCTACCATGATTCCTTAAACACTTAGGACGTTACCATGAGTTTACGACGTAAAAAAAGTAGCGGTCACTGAAAGACCTCGAATTTTCCATACAAAAGTTACGTCGTCGCTAGCGAATCAATCCATCGTCGCTAGCGAGTAAACTCATGGTAACGGTACGGGAGAGGAAGGGATGAACTGAAACAAATAGATACACCCAAGAAACCATTAAGTGGAAAAAAGGGGTTCCCTCTATCTGGCAGAATCTTTTTGTTCCGAAAGTCACTTGGCATAACACACTTGGCATATTTTCTTTAGTCGAATATTATTCAGGCAGAATTTTCTGTTAGCATAATTATTGTTTGGTCGAATATTTATATGCCCGAATTTACAATGGCATACTTCTAAGATAGCAGAAATTTATAAGGCATAATTACCTTTGGCAAAATTTTACTTTGCATACTTTCGCTAAGCACATTGTTTATTTGGCATAATTTGACTAGGCATACTATCAAGAAAGCAGATTTTCCTTTAGAATAATTTCACTACGCATATTGCTATTTCTTTTAAATAGTATTTTACCCTAAGATTGAATTAAAAAGTCATTAAGTTGTGGTACAAAAGTTAGTGACAGAAATGAATCGGTGCAAAACCGACTCCACGCAGTCTTGTTTGCCCCACCCCTAGCCATAGCCGAAGCTGCGGTGGTGAGCGAAAACCATCTGCGACGATAAGCTCGCGTGGGACTGCCGGAGCCCCGCAGCGCCGGAGCCGTGACAGAAACCATGCATGTTGCATGCTTGCTTGCATGCTGCATGCTTGCTTGCTGCATGCTTGCTTGCTTGCTGCATGCTTGCTTGCTTGCTGCATGCTTTGCTTGCTTGCTTGCATGCTGAATGCTTGCTTGCATGCTGCATGTTTGATTTGCCATGCATATTTTATGTTTGTATTGCTGAGATAGAACTACTTGGGGTACACAGAGAAATTAAGGTTTTTAGGAGAATATTAAATATGAAAAATATGCCAAAAGACGATTCGGACTGTGAACTTTCTGCGATAGGATGATTCTGCCTATTAATGACTATATATACGAATTGTATGCCACAAGACGATTCTATCTGTGAACTTTCTGCGTGGATGCTAGGATGATTCTGCTTTAAGACTATTATGGATATTAAATTTCTGCCTAAAGATGATTCTATCTTACACGATTATGCGTTTTGAACGTCTGATAAATGAGTGAATGCTAATTGATGTTCTGCGAAAGGAAGTTTATGCTATTTGATGATATGCCAAATAAAATTATGACAATAAAAATTATGCGAAACAAGGTAGACCCGGAAAAAAGTGATCGCTATCTTCAGCAATAAAGGAACAATCACAGAAAGAGTGATCAAATCTCTTGCATTGCAAATATCATCGTCTTGAGCTAATAGTCCCCCTAACCGATTTCTACTAAGGTGGCCAGGCACAACAGCTAACCGACTGCGCGGGACATATTATAGTGCACAAGAGTGTGCGCAAACACAGGTGCACTCCCTTTTCCTTTCACTCTCATAGCCCGATGGGACAGCAATCTGACACGACCGGAGAGAGATCAGGCGCAGGACCAACGGCTTTACGTCGCTTCCGTGGCACGGGGGTGAAACACTGCCAACTTCCAAACTGCGGGCTACCCTAAGAATGGCTGAACAGAAAAACTCAGGTTTATATTTTTGACCCAACTAGGGATCGAACCCGGGACCTCTGGCGCAGCCGTCGCTTTAAAGTGTGACCCTCTTACCGCTGCGCCACCAAGGCAATTCTTGATCTACTGTAGCTGCTACTGTACTTTGTGTCCAGAAACAATTTCAACCGGAAATTAAACCCAAAGGAAATGTGGGGGTGGGCTAAAATAATTCGTTTTCCCTAATTACGCCATTTACATCCACTATTGTTCAAGTACCTGGATAATTTTGTTACAGACGAGCTTTAAATGAGCAAATACAAACAAGAATTCCTAGAACGTATACTTAGTTCTTGCTGCCTATTGTTAATTTATAGTACATATCAATACACTTTTTCATGTGAGGTGGTTTTATGAGTTTGGATGGGTGACCATTCCGACCATATAAGTGACGTTCATCACGAGCATCTTCGTGCTTTGGAAGGCACGTTAAGCCTTTGGTCCCGGCTAATATCGGTTGATATTAGTCGTTAAGCCTAGTCAGAGGCTTGATAACATCTGACAGCAGAGTTAGTCGCTTGCCTTGCAAACATCCCTCCACCAATCCGCACTGAGCCCGCGTGGTGGAGTATGGCTCAAACTACCTCATAATTGAGGTTAGGGCTTTTCCCCAGCAATGGGATATTACAGGCTAACTTTACACTTTTTATAGATTTGTCTCTTTATTAATGCTTAAATTCTACTTCCGTTGCTCTATAGTCGCAAGAGATTACAGTCGTAAAAGGAGAAATTGCCCTTAAAGACGAAAAACATCTTGGCTAGGTATTTAAATTAGTGTGTAGACTGTTGGTGTTAATAAGCTTGTCATAATATACCGTCTCAAAAATAATGTATTTGTTATCATCTAGAAGACGAATGAGTTATTTTAAGCTTATTAGACAGTTTTTAAAAGCAGTTAATTTATTCGTTTTTTTTTTCTTGTTTTTAAGTTATTAGTTATATTCTTAAATACAAGCAAAATGGGTTATTTTAAGCTTTTTAGACAGTTCTTTGAAAGTGGTTTAATTTTTTGAATGTTTTTTTTTCATTTCTTGTTTTTTAAGTTATTCATCATATCTCAAAAACTACTTGACTGATTTTGATAAAACTAACGCTGTACCTTAAATTAAAATATACCTGAATGAAAATTAAAAAAAAAAACACAGTTTTACCTTCTCGTTTTCGAGAAATTCTGAGACAAACATACACTTACGAAATTTTGCACACGTGTTTGGAAGCCCGATTTGATCAACTAAATCTAACTGTATCCAATTAACGTTATAAGAATTGACGATAGCAGTTACCTATCTACCTAACCTATAGATAACCTTCTTTTTATGTCGGTACAAAAGCTATGTTATTGCGTAATAGCAAGATTATTCCAGGGACGTATTTTTAAAACTATGAGAATAGACCAAAAGTGTTTTTTGTTCCTTTTAAAACTTCATTGCATCAATTTACTATTATCAAGCCCTACAATCATAAATTGTGTATTATTAAATAAAATCTTAGCTTGAGATAGTGATTTTAACTTACCTTAACAGCTTCTTAATAATATTAAAATAAAAACACGGTACAATCGAAATTGAAAACGTAATAGAATTAAACTATCCAAGAATTGCGTAAACAACATCAATTAAACAGTAATTTTGAACTTTACGCAACGAAGGCAGATCTTCATTACAATAGCCAACTTCTTAATGGACAATCCGAATTACCGTTAAGTAGATTTAAAGGACATTAAAAGCGAACAATCTTCAAGTAACATTACAACAAATAGGCTTGTTTCGGAAACTTCCCGAATTTGAAGGTATTTTCTTTCAAATTAAACACTGATTGTTAAATGATACAGCTGTATTTTTAAAGCATTAAAGTGTATAGCCGCGGTGTTAGGTTTTTGTGACCAAAAAAATATCACGAAATAGCATTGCGTGCTTTCGGATATACAAATATATTTAACGGTTTTTATATAAATAATGCAACGGCAGTGCATGCAGCAGAAATTTATTTATTGATTATTTTTTTCCTTTCTTCTCCTTCCCGTCTTAAGTTTCTTTATTAATTTTTAATGATGATAATAATGTAAATTAATTTTTGTTGTATTTTATTTTTATTTTTGTCTAATTAAATTCTCTGTATGTGTACACTAATCAAAAGGGTTCCCGCAGATTATAAGTATCGTGACATGGCTCGCGCTGTGGTTTAGAATGTTTTTAACCATAGAAAAAATAAATAAGGTTAGAATGGCCGCGGTCGGTGCGGCAGCGTGCTAATATTGTAGGCATATGCCTGCATTGAGCCGTAGCTACTTCAGTCGCGTGACAAGAGCGTTGCATTATTTTTTGTCAAAAATGCCGTCTTTTGCTATAATTACTTGAAGAGCGTGAAGCCAGGTCATAAAAAATGAGAGAGAACGTGTATTTTTACACCAATGAGTAATAATACGGAGTTATTTCGACATTATTTGCAAAAAAAACACTTTTAATTATGATATTTCAAATGATAGCGGTTTTTTTTGCACTAAGTTCAAAAAAAATATTCATTGATGACTGTCCACGCATATTTCTAATAAAATCTGCTATCTTAGTACGCAATGTATCGCGTCCAATTTGGTTGGTTCGCTTGCATACGCATCACTAGGGATGTAACTCATAGCACAGTAAAAATATCGATAAATGGAAATATCCCTACTGTTGTATTATGAGATTAACAATAAATATTAAATAAGTAATGTTGATATTTTTTTTGAAATACAATAAATAATTAAATGCAATTAATCTGAAGACGAAAGTCTTCAACCAGTGTGTGTTACCAGTGATGACATACGGATCCGAAACATGGTCTCTAACTATGGGCCTTATAAGGAAGCTCAAAGTCACACAACGAGCGATGGAGAGGGCTATGCTGGGTGTTTCTCTACGTGATCGAATCAGAAATGAGGAGATACGTAGAAGAACTAAGGTAACGGACATAGCCTTGAGAATCAGTAAGCTCAAGTGGCAATGGGCAGGGCACATAGCGCGAAGAACTGATGGCCGTTGGGGCAGGAAAGTTCTAGATTGGAGACCCTTCGACCAGAGACGCAGCGTAGGACGTCCACCAACAAGATGGACAGACGACCTTATAAAGATTGCAGGATCAAACTGGATGCAGACCGCTAGTAATCGGTCGCTGTGGAAAGCCGTGGGGGAGGCCTATGTTCAGCAGTGGACGTCCTTTGGCTGATAATGATGATGATGATGATGAATTAATCTGAAGAGTTTGTATGTTGGGACGCGCTTATCTCAGGAACTACTGGAGCTATTTGAAAAAAAGAAACTTTATTATATTCTTATTCATGCATCCAAAATAACGTATTCCTGCAATAAAAATATAACTCGGCAAAAACGCACTGCTTAATTCACAACTTTTGTACTTTCGTTGTTATTACTTTCGATTTTAATTTATCGGTTGATCTATCTATTTGTAAAATAGGGTACGACATTTTAATAAACACACAGTTTAATAAATAAAATAAAATGTATTTAACAGAAACATGTCCATAAGTGTTAGTAACATTTTCTCTTAATAACTATGTCAGTAAAAAGTGATTATAATTATTTTTGGTGTCTTTGGTGAGTTGAACTTGAATCCAGTGTCGTATAATGACACTGGATTCAGTGCAACCTCGCCGCGACCGATCTCAGGAGGCTGTTGGAGCTGCCGCTATAATATCGATATGTATTCTATACTCTTTCACAAGTTGTACATTGGTTTACTGTCAACAATGTACTTACTTCGGTAGTGATATCGAAGTTAAACAACATACGGCTCGCTCGTGTTTTTAATGGGTGACCATTTCGACCATATAAGTGACTCCATATAAGTGCTCGTGGTTTCCCTCGAGCATCTCCGTGCTTCAAAAAGCACGTTATGTTAGGTTAGCTAGAATCGGTTGATATTTTCTTACACCATCAAAAAGAAAATTTCCTCAGAAATGGTTGAATTTTGACAGTACTATGGGGTTAAAACTAATGAAATACTTTTGTAAGACAGTTATTTGAAGTCAGTACCTACATATACATTTATTGTTAGTTTGCATATAATTCTGTAATTTTTCAAACCCCTACAGCGCTCCTTTGATGACATGATTAAAACACGAACAAAAACACTGCAAAGTTAACTGTTAAAATCATGCAGTTGTACATTTCTTAAACTTAACCACCATGCTAACTTGAGTCATATTTATCATACTTGGCCTACTGTTTCATAAACAAGACGGGTAGATGGCGCTAAATGTTACGCGTGATGACGTATCCATGAGAGACCACAAATTTCGCAAGGTCGAACAGACACCACGGTAGCTCAATTGGTAGAGCGTTTGGCCCGGTTAGCCAGAAACTTGCTGGTTCGAGTCCCGCCCGTGCGCGAATTGTAAGCATTGTAAGATATAATACCTGAATAATTTAGACCATGCAAATATCTTTAAACACTTTTCTTACCCTTTCTTTACATTGGAATCTATATGTCTTATATAAGAAATATTACTTATTTTTTAAACATAGAATGATTCAATTCTACTAATAAAATTATTTTTATATACTTCTCTTATGTTTAAGCGTATTAGTTACTATATTTCAAGTAACGTTTAGCAACTCATTTTTTTCTTTTATTGTTTTTACCGAAAAGCAATAGTAAAACCCTTTGCTGCAATCCAATGAGCTGTGAAATCATCCAAATTAACTCAAACTTAAATCCTACATGTTGTTCATATTGAGTAACAACATTACACCGGTAATTGAGTTTATCAACGGAAATAATCGACTTTTACCACATCACTAGTATTTTGACATAAAAGAACGAACGTATCTGAATGAGGATTGGTGGTTTCACCGCTAGCAGCTCTGTGATTGGTAGTTGGTTTCAAGTACTAATGACACCAATCACAGAGCTCCTAGCGGAAAATGTGATTGGTTTGTAATATAGATGCGTTGATTATTTGATTGGTACTTGAAACACTGCAGCAACAGCGCGGTAACTCCCACCGGCGACAGAGGTTCCCATACAAACGAGCGATCAAGCCCATTCTAACCTTATTCATTTTTTCTATGTTTTTAACACTCACAGTGTCATATTTATATTCATAAAGTTGAAATAAGAAACCAAAAATTTGCGCACGGGCGGGACAAGCTAACTAAGCGACTCGCAATGACGTATCCATAAGAGACCACAAATTTCGCAAGGTCGAACTGACAGCACGGTAGCTCAATTGGTAAGAGCGTTTGGCCTGGTCAGCCAAGAGGTTGCTGGTTTAAGTCCCGCCCGTGCACAAATTTTTGGTTTCTTATTTCATCTTTATGTACATAACTACTTATTATTTTAAGTGTTATCGATATCTTATAATAATTTATAAACAAATTAATTCATTTTTATATCGATTATTTGTAAATATGTTTTTATTGTAATATGCACGTGAATTATGTGGCAAATAAAAAACTTTCTATTCTATTCTAAATAATGACAAAATAATGCTATTTTATACATAACTCGGGATTTATGTATAAAATAGCATTATTTTGTCATTATTTAGAATAGAATAGAAAGTTTTTTATTTGCCACATAATTCACGTGCATATTACAATAATAACATATTATAGCTAAGACAAATTTAACAAACTAATAAAAATAAAACCGCCTTCGAAATACTGGCTCAAAAGCTCACGTACGTACATCAACAGTCTACGCATATCATACACTGACTTCAAAAGAATCTGTTACTCCTAAATGGAAGACAAATTCAAGTTTTTTTTTTAAGTTTGTTGAGAACGTTTTTTTTCTATTTCGTAATTTTTTGTTACCACCCATTATCTCTCTTAGTTGGATTATACCAAATTGAACTAAACAATAAACTCGCTATGCTTTCTCGTTTTTAAAATATCCGTGGGAAAACATACAAATATACAAAAATGCATACACTTACGATATTTTGCACACGTGTTTAGAAACCTCACTAGACCAACATACTCAAACATCATAAAATTCCAAAGATAACATTAAATTTTTAAAGTAGATAAAAATATTGAAATCTGTCCAACTGATTTCGAGTTATAATTGGTGTAACTAACACGACTTTCTTTTATTATTTTAGAAAAATGTACTTGTGATTAATTTCCTGAATCATTACTCTCAATCTTCTTACAACAACGTATTTCCTCCGAAAACGTTGTATCCACTTAAAACACGGCATCAATATCGGAATCTTAAGGCCAAGCATTTTTCCTTCCCACGAATAGGTTCGGCAAACAAACTCGCTACATCTTAATGGAAAATGATGCAGTGATTTCGATTCAAGGGAGTTTTCTCCGCCGTCAAAGGCAGGGCAGAATGATGGATAGCCAGCCTCAGCTATTCATAACCTTATTAGTTTGCTACAGTTATTGTCGAGGTGATGTATTAATTTGCCCACTTGGGCGTACACGAGGGTTCGACGGCGATAACTTGATTTGATGTTGCGATGAGCGAATCGATATGTAGTTCGTAAACGGTAAATACGAACGTCTTTTTATCGTTCTTTAACACGCTTACATCAGCTTCACTTGTAACTATGTATGAAGGAACATCTTGGAATCTTAATTTGACTCAGTTCCCAGTCTTCGATTAGGATGAAATTTTGCACACGCTCTGAGTTCTGATGACAATATGTGACAAGCTAAGAAACGTCATTACAATTCCAATATGGCGGTCTCCCCAAGATGGCGGACAGACTATTTGAAATACACCCCAATGTCTTTAATATTATTAATAATTGAACACAATGTGCCAATTAAAGTAATTTTATATTACTTTAATACGAAAAACATTTTTATTTATGTCTCTGCTCCCAAATAAGACACCACTTGTACTATTTTGTTATTTGCTTATAAATAAGAGATGCTAATACTATGGGTATTAAATGAAAGGGTTTGCTGAATGGGATACGAAAACAATAAAAAAACGTGTTATTTTTTATTTTTAAGACTATTATTGACAAGAATATTTTAACCAAGGTATTTTCTTGGGACAGAAATAGCGAAATAAATAACGTAATAATATATATAACTGGCCACATCTCATTCCACTGACAAAAATATTTATGCGTCGTTGCTTACAAGCAAAATGTCACGAATACGAATATGAGATTTTGTAGCATAACAAGGTAGTTAATTAGGGCCATTTTTCTATTTAATATTATTATGAATAAAGTTCTATTGTCACTTATGATTTTATTACTAAGTAAAAGCATGTTTTAAAAAAATAAGTATACATTAATTTTTAAATAACATTTTAAACTAATCAGTTGACTACATCAAGTTTAATTAATTAATATTACTTGTTAATTATAATAATATATTGATTAAAATTATTATTACAACTTCCCGTTAAAAGTAAACGTCACAATTATAGCTGACTCTAAATTTTTTATGTAAACTTATCGACATTTTGTCTTTCTACCAAAAAGTAAAGCTGTGGATATTATCACAAAAGTCAATATTCTCTTATGAAGTTTAGATGTTCTCATGGATATAAATTGAGTTGGTAGTTACCTATCTAAAAGTTTGCAAAATTAAATACGTTTAAACGAAAATTTCTGTCATAAAGTGCGTGGTTTCTAGTTTGCTGTGCATTTCGTTAATATTTCATGCAAACCGACTTTAGTAATTCAGTCGTGTGTGGGAAACAGAGTGTTTAATATAAACTTTGCGAAAAGTATGTCTAGACATGTTTGTAATATTTTTTAGTAGATCTCATGATCACTGTCAGACCCTTTATACACTGTAATCTTAGCAGCGATGCTAACGCGCGTTCGTATCGATGCAGTCCCAAAATGTCAACCTTTACAGACTTGCTACTTTTAGCATCGATACTTGCGATGCTAACACGCTTTAGCACCGCTTTAGCATCGGAGTTGTCAAAATATGTACTGACTAGCGGTCCCCCGCGACTTCGTCCGTGCGTTTTGAGTTTGCTCCCTCCCCTCCCGTCGCAGCGTCATGTTTTATATCCTAAAGCCTTTCTCGATAAATAAGCTATCCAACACAAAAATATTTTTTCAAATCGGTCCAGCAGTTCCTGAGATAAGCGCGTTCAAACAAACAAACTCTTCAGCTTTATAATATACTAGCGGTCCCCCGCGACTTCGTCCGCGCGTTTTGAGTTTGCTCCCTCCCCTCGCGTCGCAGCGTCATGTTTTATATCCTAAAGCCTTTCCCGATAAATAAGCTATCCAACACAGAAATATTTTTTCAAATCGGTCCAGCAGTTTCTGAGGTAAGCGCGTTCAAACAAACAAACTCTTCAGCTTTATAATATATAGCGGTCCCCCGCGACTTCGTCCGCGCGTTTTGAGTTTGCTCCCTCCCCTCCCGTCGCAGCGTCATGTTTTATATCCTAAAGCCTTTCTCGATAAATAAGCTATCCAACACAAAAATATTTTTTCAAATCGGTCCAGCAGTTCCTGAGATAAGCGCGTTCAAACAAACAAACTCTTCAGCTTTATAATATTCTAGCGGTCCCCCGCGACTTCGTCCGCGCGTTTTGAGTTTGCTCCCTCCCCTCCCGTCGCAGCGTCATGTTTTATATCCTAAAGCCTTTCTCGATAAATAAGCTATCCAACACAAAAATATTTTTTCAAATCGGTCAAGCAGTTCCTGAGATAAGCGCGTTCAAACAAACAAACTCTTCAGCTTTATAATATATTAGCGCAAGCGCACGTTGTACTTAAGCTGCGAACATTATTTTGGTGCGGAGTTATGTTAAAACTGTGATAGCTCCTAAGATATTTATTGAAATCAAATGATATAAAGGGCAACTTGGTTCGAAATGAAATGCTCGTGATGATGAATGTATTTATTTTGATAAGAATAAATACCTGTGTGTATAATACACCTCTAAAAATAATGCATTATTTTTTTACAAATTTATTAACATAAAAAAGGTTGTAGTAAAACTACCATAAAAGATAGACATATGCTGTCGCGGACTTTATTATAGAACTCTTAATGCTGAACAATCTTGTCATACATAATTTTTGTGTAACTTAAGCGGTTTCCGCAGCGTATGCAGCGGAAGCTCTCAAAAGGAATATCTTTCTCCCGTTTTCGCAACATTTTTCATTTTTGCTGTGGTTTTATGAGTCGTATCTTTATGTTTTACAGCCTAAAGCCTTCCTCGATAAATGGACTATCCAACGTAAAAATAATTTTTCAAATCGGGCCAGTAGTTTTTGAGATTAGCGCGTTAAAACAAACAAACAAACAAACTCTTCAGCTTTATAATATTAGTATAGATTTTGGCGACTGCATCGATACTAACGCGCGTTAGCGTCGATGCAGAAGCGCGACTGCAATGACGCTAATGCGCGTTAGTATCGATGCTAAATTTAATCTGTTCATTCCGTAAGTCGCGATGCTGAAACGCGTTTTCACGCGCGACCGCATCAATGCTAAAAGTCGCAGTGTGTAGGGGTCTAAGAGTCTCCTATCATCAGGCATATAATTGCTTTTCTTACTTCTAAGTAATAAAATAAAACGTAAATCGTGGTTATAGTATCCAGTGGAATACTACTAACTCATAACATCAAATACGTATTAAATATATTATTAATGTGACAATAAATTTTATTACAAAGACGTGTATGTCTTTGTGATATTGTATAATAAGTGCTGTCTTTTTGCTAGCAATAAAGCTATTAGGTTACATTTTAATACCACCTCACTTTGGAAATATCAAAAAGCTTATTTTTCATGGCGCTTTGAAGAGTAAAGGTTTTTGTATAGCGAAATAGCCTCTTTCAATTTACATTTTACCCCAAAACCGGCATTAAATTTCACCAATACTGTTTACGTGCGTTGTAATAAGACCCATTAAAGGGAAGGGAAAGGATTTTGTTTATAGACCATTAATGAGTTTTACTTTGGAATAAATTCGACCTCTGATACCTTCATTTAGAAAGCATTGGAAATTAAACGCCAAATAGGCACTTTGTTCCTTGATCGTGCGGGAATCTCACTTTGTTTTTGGCATGTGCCTGTAATTGTTTTAGCTAAGGCTAGGTTTTAACATTCGTGTTCAACAAACTACAAATTGTTGTCAAACTATATAATGCTTCAACACCCGAGCGGTTGCAGGCAACCGCATAACAATAGAATTTGCATTGTGTCTCGTTCACATACGCTTGAGGGATTAAAACTACATAATTGACGGTTATAATGGTTACTTCAGCAAACGTATGGCAAGACTTTAAATCTCTTAATAGTAGCTTCGTAAATGACTAATAACAGAATGTTTATTTTCACACACACACACACACACACACACACACACACACACAAACGCGCGCGCGCACACACACAACACACACTCTCACACACAACACACACTCTAACACACACACACACACACACACACACACACACACACACACACACACACACACACACACACACACACACACACACACACACACACACACACACACACACTTACTCACTCACTCACTCACTCACTCACTCACTCACTCACTCACTCACTCACTCACTCACTAACACGCATCCGCATGCGCATTAATGTCATATGCCTACTTTTGTATTGTCATTTTGGTATGCATCCCTAAATAGTTTTATTGTACTAACAATCAATAGTAATCATTGTATTAAATAGCTATAATACATTATGTAGCTATGATATTCAGCTGGATGTATGTCACAGTAACATAAGTTGTACCTACTGATTTTTTGATAATTCGATTGATGATTTATTTAAATAACTACTGGTCGGAGATGGAGACCTGGTGACCTGTAATACAGGTTTTTTATCTACCACAGGCACCAGCTCTCCATAAAATAAATCATTAAAAGCAAAAATCTATGATTTCTTTCCATACTCACATGATTAATTTATTGGTCTTATGTCATAATTGTATTGCGCTTAGATTAGTTTGTGGTGACTAAATAAACAATTTATTTATTTATTTTTATAATGATATCGTTTCATTCATTGTCGAGCTATAAGTGATGTATCTAGCACGATTTTGTTTTTAAGTTTAGGGATATATATACATATGTAAGATAAATCTGAAGAGGCGTCAAGAGGAAGACATCAGTTCGGAGCATCAAAAACACAGTTCTTTTACCCCAATAATTAACTCGTTTTCATATAAGATGAATTAAGGAACAAAAATTAAAAAAAACATGATTGGAAAGAGAGTTGGCCCGGTTAGCCAGTTCGAGTTCGAGTTCGAGTCCCGTCGGTACGCAAGTTTTTGGCTTCTAATTTCATCTAAGAATAAAACAGAAATAACACACATAAAGTGTAAAAAAAACATATTAAACCATTTGTATACGTTCGTAAGGTAGGTAATATTTTAGTTTTCAACTACTTTATTTTGTGTAGTAGGCATTTCACAGGTATAATTTCCATATCTTTCTGCAGAAAACTTAAAATTATACAAATTGCTATCTTTGTACGCTAATACGCACAGCATTATTTTCTTTACCAGCGTTTTGGGACTTCATAAAAGTACTCAGACAAAACTACTTACGCAATATTTTGCCGCCGTAGCATTCAAGAGGAGCTTTAAATACAGCGCAATTTGTAGGTACTTATTCATACAAAATAAGGCTAAAAGCGGCCCAATTTTAAATATCCCAAGGCACATTAAAAAGGCAACAAAAACGGAAAATTAGAGTGTTTCAAATTTCTCAGGGACTGAACGCAGAGAAAATTAATTGAAAACCAGCAACGTAAAAACAAGCCTTTATTTTTTTGTGGATACATCAGCTTAAGGGTGCATTCCCACTGGAGATAGCGATTATCATCACACGAAGGTTAGTGCACCGACGCTATAAGTACATTAGGTTAGTTGACATACCGTTGACGCGACATTGACAAGTCGTCAACATGTTTTTATTTTTTTTATTTTTTTATTTTATGTTGTCGGCTGTACTTAAGTTATTTGTTGATGTCTATTGTTAAGATATTAGCGGCTACCGTTATGGCGCTGTCTACATGTCGTTGAGGTGCCGTAGGGTGCAGCCGACATCAAAAGAAACTTGAGACTCAAAACTGTGTTCAGATATCATTCATAGTAGTATCGATGTGTATGAATCTTTCTCTCGAGTAAACCACCAAAAGAATGGACTTCATATTGTAATAATGAATGGCAATTCCTGTATTATATTTATGGTTTTGCTTCTTTTATCATCTTAACCTAAGGAAACGTGCCTATCCTTATAACAACTCTTGAAAATTGTTGGTTTTAGAAATATAAATATACCTTATACTGATGACAACGGTGCCCTAAAATATATTAATATTTTTTTATAAAAAAGTCAA
This sequence comes from Pyrausta purpuralis, assembly GCA_963924145.1. Classification (NCBI taxonomy): domain Eukaryota; kingdom Metazoa; phylum Arthropoda; class Insecta; order Lepidoptera; family Crambidae; genus Pyrausta; species Pyrausta purpuralis. The sequence continues at coordinate 19,856,839 of OZ001664.1, forward strand.
ATTTCAAAGATACAGACGATCAAATCGAAAATCCTTTATCAAACACGGTGAATTGGCAATTTCAATTGCTTTTGCTTGTCTACTACCACTTTTGGACGAGATATAAATAGCTATAAGTCACAATTTCGCGTCCGGAAATATTGAAATGATCGGTAAGGTTTCAAAAGCAGTCAAAAGTAAATACCATAGTATATATTAAATTAGTTAGTTTCGACATCCATAAAAATCGTTTTCTTGTTTTACGGATTGATAAAATATCATTTATAGCAGGCATATTCTTATAAGTATAGGCCGCCATCATGTAGTAAACTTATTAAAACCTGATGCAGATTTACCTTGATAACGCATGGTTCAAATGTTGTGATGGTCTCACTTACTTTTATGGTATTCGAATCGGCACCCGTACGTGCTGTTACTATGGTACGTACTGTAAGATATATGGCTGATCAACCCTATCTGGCGCTGAAATGTAAAGCTCATAATAAGATATCATTTTGGTTCATAACGCTTTTATTTTCGATTAATTCGTTGTCGAGCAAGACGATGTATATCGAGCTTTTTAAAATTTGTTATATATTATATACAAATACAAATATTATTTTTATTTCTGTAACTTAGTATAATATAAGTATTATTTGTGGGAACTTCCTTTTAGGCAATATATCGCCTGTGGTAAAAAGAACCGCTCTTTTAACAATCAATCAATGTAAAAAATACATCCCTCCTCCCCCCTTTCATCATTATTGGTCACCGTATAAAAAAAATGTAGCTAATGTCACTTTTTGTATTATTACAAATTTATTGACTGCTCATTTGTTAAAATCCGTTCAGCCGTTTGGGCCACAGGGCATGCCAAAGATATGGACATACATATACATAAACATACGCTCAAAAAACATAACCCCCCTCCATCTTGCGCAGTCGCGTAAAAAATTATCAAATTACGTTTTCGTGGAAAAAGTCTTTGTCATTTAGTTATTCCTGTGCATAGCCATTTCAGTTCAGCCTAACGTAATTATTTTAAGGAATATAGTGAGCTAATGCTTTAGAATGTTTTTAACACTCACAGTGTCATATTTTATATTCATAAAGATGAAATAAGAAACCAAAAATTTGCGCATCTTTATGAATATAAAATATGACACTGTGAGTGTTAAAAACATTCTAAAGCATTAGATAGCGAAGCGACATCAATTTCCAAGTTGAATTTATTCTGTAAAGAATAACTGCTTGGGCCATCTGTTTCATAAACAGACGGCTAGATGGCGCTAAGCGTCACGCAATTGACGTTTTCATAAGAAACCACAAATTTCGCAGGGTCGGACTAACAGCACGGTAGCTCAATTGGTAAGAGCGTTTGGCCCGGTTTGCCAAAAGGTTGCTGGTTCAAGTCCCGCCCGTGCGCAAATTTTTGGTTTCTTATTTCATCTTTATGAATATAAAATATGACACTGTGAGTGTTAAAAACATTCTAAAGCATTAGATAGCGAAGCGATATCAATTTCCAAGTTGAATTTATTCTGTAAAGAATAACTGCTTGGGCCATCTGTTTCATAAACAGACGGCTAGATGGCGCTAAGCGTCACGCAATTGACGTTTTCATAAGAAACCACAAATTTCGCAGGGTCGGACTAACAGCACGGTAGCTTAATTGGTAAGAGCGTTTGGCCCGGTTTGCCAAAAGGTTGCTGGTTCAAGTCCCGCCCGTGTGCAAATTTTTGGTTTCTTATTTCATCTTTATGAATATAGTGAGCTACTATATAGATTTTTAAAATAAGTGTATACGTGAAAACAACTCTCACAATTGGTAATGCATGACATGCTTTAAAAAACAAACGGTTTTCACAAGTACTGAACAGTTGGTTGAAACAATAATTACGACGATAAGGTTTCTACCTATTTACTAAAAATATTTACTTAAGCCCGGCTGCTGATCTTGATAATCAGTAGTGAACTCAACTAATGGTAAGATGTTTTCACAAGTGGTTGAATATTTGCGCTTGAGTGAAAATTGGTTAAGGTTTTTTTAAGGATAAAAACCTTATGGCTTAGAATGTTTTTCACACTCACAGTGTTATACTTTATATTCATAAATAAGAAACCAAAATTTGCGCACGGGCGGGACTCGAAATAGCAATTTTCTGGCTAACCGGGCCAAACGCTCTACCAATTGAGGGACGGGACGAGGGCGGGACGCGAACCAAAAACCAAACCGAACCAACCAATCGAACAAACGAAATAAAAACCTTAACCAGTTAATTCAAGGCAAACATTTTTACACTATTATTTCACACAATTATTCTTGTATTAAGAAGTTATAAAAAGCTTTCACTTTACGAATTTGGTTACCGTTTTCTTAACAGCCTTATAATCTCCAGCCTTTTAACTAATAATAAGCATATTAGACGCAAAACATTTTGTTTAAATTTAATCCTAGTAAGTTTTAAGTCTAGTTATTAGTTTTAAGTACAGGTAACTTTATTTAATTTGTTGCAAATTCAATTTTGTCTAAGAACTTTTGTTAATTTGCCTAGCTACATAAAATGACATTTGTTTGAATTCGATTCAAAATGAACTAACATAGTGTTGTACGAATTTACTTTTCTATTTAAGTAACTATTTTTGTTAACTAAATCTAAAATTAGGTAAAACTTTTTTCTCTATTTATATGTCGATGCTTCGACTTTAAAAACTGATTTTTTTAATTACCTTACAACATTGGATGACTCACAAACAATTATTGAAATTGGCATGTATTTCCATCCAACTCATAATCTGTATTGACAATTCGGCCATTGGATTTTCATGGAATACTATAAAATTCATACCAATGGTAAGACCTGTGATTTCATTTAAATTGGTTTTTAATTTTAAAACAACGTGGTGTTGCGATGTGTTCTGACTTACGTAACCGTTGTATTTTAGCAAATATAATACAGTACTTACGCTGCTTCGCGTCGGCTTGTCTATGGCTGAGTGGTAAAGACTTATGCCCGGATAGTGTAAGCCACAGGGTTTAATTCCTTGCCTGGCACAATCTAGATACGCGACAGCGTGTCAAGCCAAGTTCAAGTAAAGGACTGACATCTCAGCGCCGTCGGTATATTAATAATTATATAAGCTATTCAACAGGAACACATCAAATTTTCTATATTTATTTATATCTAAAGGACACAAATAACACTAAATTTCATTACCCTAGGTTAAACGGTTACAAAGATAAAAATGTCTGAATGTTGCCACTTCTTCACCTACTTCCAGATGAACTAGGAAGATGAAATTTAGCATCTAGCTAGGTAGGAAAGAATTAAAAAAAAAAGAAAACAAAGGTTCCGCATACAATTTATGTAATTGCTTTTTACGAGTGTTATTTAAATCGTTATCTTAAACTCAGCATATTTACTAAATTATTTTGTGACAATAAGTGCAGAATTGTAAACAAACAGATTTTTGCATTATTTTCTTCTCTAACGGTAAAAATACAGCACTAATACTTTTTTAACTTTTTAATAAATTATATTTATCATGCAAAGAAGTCTCAACATAAACATGCTAGATCATATTTTTTTACTATTTCTAATAGTAAGCAAGCCAATTCTTATATTCTTTGCTACTTCAGCGATAAAAATACAATGCAAATATTTTATTAGTGTTTAATAAATCACAGTATTCCTCAAGAATAGCACCTTTGACATTTTATCTAGACTAAAAAAACAAAGATAATTTGTAGTAGTTGCCAAGTCGGTCAATAAATATATATCTAAATATAGAGTAGTTTTATTGTGTTAGCAAAAAAAATCTAGTACTATTTGCTTTTTTAAGATAACTCAATAAGAATATTAGCTAGTTAATAATATTCATACAATGGCAATAAAAGTACATTAAGATTCATAGAAAGGAAGTCTAATAGTTGTTAACTGTACTAACTATTTATTAATGTGTGTCTGTAACAATACTCTTATGGCATAAGTAAATTTTGTATAAATATATAGTTCTATCACTTTATTAATAACAAACAAGAATAAATTAAACTAAGACATGCAACATAAAAAAATTACCTAATATTAATACCTATTCAAACACGAAACCATTTCCTTGCGGCAAGGAGGCTATGATGCTGGCTGCGTTGCCGCGTTGGATAGCTATGCTGATCCTTTGGGCTAGGAACCAGCCAGCTTTATTATTGGCTGTTAAAGAATTTAATTTTGGCGCAATTTTTCTAAACAGTAATTTAGCAGAGGGTCCCCACGGCCCAAATGTTTCAACGCCAAACGGCGCAAACACATAATCACTTGCAAGTGAAACGTACTTGCGACGCTTGGCGTTTTCAGCCAACTCCGCTGCTGCTCCAGCTTTAAGGGCTGATTCTCTGAGATGGGAAGGGGCCAAAGTATCGACACAAAGTTCTATCTATTTTTTTAGATTTTTATCACCCTCAGAGAGCTTTCACTAAGTAAGAACGGCATTTAAAAAAAAAGGTTTATCCTTCTTTTATATCAAGATGAAAACAGAATAAATGAAAACTAACTTTGCTTCTAAATAAGGACGCTATTTCGGTACAAACACCTACACGGTATGAGATTCTTGAGTTTTTAAAGGTTACTACAACTTTTTCAAATCGCATGTTAGAATGCACTAGCTAGATTTGCGACAAATAACTACATAGTTTCCCAAAATAATTACTTCCGTCACTTTTAAAAAGCAGGACAATTCTAATTCGCCGACCATTTGAACACAATACACCATAAATCAGCTGCGAAATGCCGCAACCTGTAATATGATGTTTTGTCTCGCATCCGGAGATATGTTTAATTAATCATAACGTAGGGATTAGCTTGCCTGATAGGCTATGCCTAAGCTGTGGAGTAAGATAGACTAGGTTCTGAACAAAAATGTAAAGACATAGTTCGATGTTTGATTTGTGAGAACAGAAACGAATTTTCCAGAGATTTTGAATGCTTAAACACAAAAGGTTATTTTTTTGCATCCAGTACTTACCGCATAGTACTTTCCTTCAAAATTGATAAAGGTCAGCATGTGTTCAAAATTAGTCACTTAATGACCTGCGCAACTTGTACTGGTAAATGAAAACTTAATGGAGAACCGATAGGAATTCTGTTTCACAGCCTTAATGAAAGTGATCCAGTGTCAGTTAACGTTCAAGACTTAGAAAGCATATTTTATAATAATAACTAATACCGATTATTATCCAGATGTTACGTTCACGTGTAATAGCAATTCTATTCTGTAATATTTCTTATACCCCTATCACAAACACGCAAATTGCGTAACACAGACTCGTTACCTCCGTAGATCATCCGCAGTCGATATGTTTAATTAATTACAACCCAGCGGATTAGTTCCAGCAGTTTGTCACTGTCGGCCCAAGACTCCAACTGAGGTTATATTTCCAAAACCCATGCGTAGATTCGAGTGCTAGTTTCCTACTGGTTTTTGCTCGTCAATGAAAACTTCACGACTCTTAGGAACACAAGAATAAATTTGTACGAGCTAGTTAGTTTTGACGACCTCCTCAGTGCAGTGGTTAACCATGTTGGGTTTCAAAGCGTCGCCATTTCAAGGCCTGGGTTTGATTCCTGTTTGGGTCAATGTAGAGATCGTGATTTTCTATATACTCTCCGTTCTATGATTGTGTGCTGTGGTCCGCCGTTGTTTCTGATTTCCAATAACATACTGCTTTTGCCTGCTTACTTTGGGATCATAACAATGTACGTGATTGGTGTAGAATTTTTATTAAAAATGAATAAGTACATTTTAATTTTATGTGATAGAATCTGCCAAATATGATCTAAATTTTATGTTGCTGGTCTCAAATTTTGAGCATGGATTATGTACTGAAAACAAGTCCATATCTAACCAACTATAAGTTTGTATAAGTTGAAATAAGAAACGAAAATTCCACATGAGTGGGATTTGAACCCACGCCCTCTGGCGAACCGGGCCAACGCTCTTACCAGCCGAGCCACCGTGCAATTAATCCTCTCGGCCGGAATTTCTGGTCTCTTATGAATACGTTATTACACGTCATCAACTCATACTGTATTGCAACAGGCCAAGTAGTTATTCATTACAGAATAAATTCAACTTAGAAATCAGGATGGTAGCAAATGCAATAAATATATGTAAATAAATATGCGCCAGACAGCACACCAATTGTCGTAGTTTAGAAGTAACGAATTTTCTCCCTTGTGTTAGGAATACCAGACAACGATTATGACGGGGGCGTCTCCCATAAATACTTAAATACATATTAAAGATCCATGACTCAGGTACAAATGCTCATGCTAATTACACAAACATTTGCCCCTTGCGGGATTCGAACCCGTGACACGGCCGGCGTAATAGTCAGGAGCTCTCACCAATATACCAAACGCGTCGTCAATTGTTTGAAAATTTTGAATATTCACAGTGAATGAGTGTGTACCTTACTTACTTCACCTAAACTGTGTTAATGCCTTATGATGTGTTGCCTAGCTTAAACGGCAGCAATGAATTGTAGCACGTCAGTCTGGTGTTTCATTATTTAGAGTTCTGTTTTGAAGCGGCCGAGCATTCATCTTTTACTGTTCATGTAACACAATCCGGATTTATAGGTACGAGTATAAGCGAGATATTTAAAACTATATTAATTATAACTTCAACTCAACATTCGTAAGGATACGCCAGTTAAGGAAATGAACTCAAGTGAGGCTTTCGAAAGGATACGCTATTAAAAAAACGTTGCAGCCTTTTACATGGCAGCTTGCAACGAATAAGAAAAGCATTTCGACAGATTGTCGACCAATCAAACACATTTCATCTGTATCATAGCTTAACGACCTTGCAACTAAAAACCAAATATGAAAAAAAACATGATCACACTAGTTGTCATGATTGTAAGTGTCAAAAATATTAATAAAAAAGACGTGTGGCACTCGGAGACTGCCGCAGTAAAGCTATTGCATAGATAGCATTTTTTATCAACTTATGTTATGATAATTATTTATTTAGTTACTTACAACCAATGCCACCTAAAGGCGGGTTACTGAACTAAAGAGACAAGCGTGATATTTCAAAAAGTCATTTAAAGTTCTGCTATTCATCGATAGATGAAACCTTTATTTTCGTTACGGAATTTTTGGATTCAATCTCCACGCTCAAGGCCCGCGATAGAAGCTATGCAATAGCTTATACATATAAAACATTAATTTATACTTCTGTTTTCCCCTAACTTTTAATGTTTTCAAGTAATGTGCACTAAGAACGACGCGATCATTTTAGAAGATACATTCATTAAATATCGAAGGATATATTATAACGAAATATCAACCTCTATAACAACTTCATAAGAGGCGTAAGTTCTATGTCATGTCAAACCATTCTCCTCCACCCAAAAATAAGGATAAACATGTTTCTCTTCGCCATTATGTCACCGCTGGGGAAAATTCTGTCGGCCATAAACAAAAGTCATAAAAAACCAATCCGACATTAATAGATGACATGAAGGAAACGAGAAGGAACACGGCCATCACTCAAACTCAGAACAAATTAAAGCAACGACGAGATAATGAAAGGCAAGGTCAAAGAAAAAGTGAGGGAATAAAGAGAATCTGAGCATAATGGAGACATTTTTGATACAATTATTTTATAAAAGAATTCCATCGGTGTAATGAGAGACAATTTGGGTAGGAGATTACGCGGGACTTGGGGCCTTGGAGCGAAAGATTCTCATATTTTAGCTTTTGTTGGGCCATCGATTTTGGTTTTGAACAGATTGCTTCGTAATATTAGACGAAAGGATAAAGGTTTCAAATAAGAATTAATCACCCATCGCAACATGAATGTTGATGCTATTAAAGTTTCGTATAAAATTAAATTGTTTTCAAATGAGTAGAGAAATTATGCTAATTGTATAGAGAAATAATAAATTATCGTACAAATTGATGTTTTTCCTACATCAATAAAATATATGAAACCTAAAACAAAACGCATCATCATCATCATCGTCATTATCAACCAAGGGACGTCCACTGCTGAACATAGGCCTCCCCCACGGCTTTCCACAGTGACCAATCACTAGCGGTCTGCATCCAGTTTGATCCTGTGATCTTTATAAGGTCGTCTGTTCATCGTGTTGGTGGACGTCCTACGCTGCGTCTTTGGTCGAAGGGTCTGCAATCTAGAACTTTCCTGCCCCAACGGCCATCAGTTCTTCGCAAAACAAAACTTATAAAACATTTTACACAAAGCTTCATATGTGTGCCGAAATAGAATTTGAGAAAACTAATATCGCATTTGTTTCCCATTACCAAATCGCAGAGTCCAAATGACAAAACAAATATTTTACCGACATCTCCATCCATCATGATATGACGTCACAACTTACACATCAGACCAATAGAAGAAAAAGCTCGTACATTTGCACTTCTGTGTAAACACGTCCAGTTTGCTCCCATTTTGACAATGATAGATTTTTTCTGAGCTAAAAATTTAATGAAATGGATTCCTGTTGGACGCGTATATTGATAGGATCTATGCCAACCTAACAAACCCAGAGGATTTACGACCAATAGAAATATACGGATATACGAAACCGTAAAACGGGTATGTGCATACATCGAGCAATACAACACAATAAAAGCGTAATTTGATGAAAGATGAGATATTTTCCGACCTACTTTTTCTGTTGGAAGAAACTCCGTATTCTAATTCGTCTCATTGTAGGCAACGCATAATAGCGTATGTCGTTCTTACTTGTTAACGAAAACGCCCAAAATGTTTTTGCTTGGGATACTGCGTGGTTAAATTCATTAAAATGTTGTCTATTTAAGAAACATTTTCCGTTGTGTGTAACAAAACTCTTTTTGTTTTCAAATTTTATCAAGGGTCTTACTTTTTCTATTACCTCCTATCCAAGGATATTCAGAGATCATTATAATGCTTCAACACCCGAGCGGTTGCAGGCAACCGCATAGCAATAGAATTTGCATTGTGTCTATGGTTTAAGATATTTATTTCTCAAAACAGAATACATATTCACTTAAAATGAGAAACACTAGTTACCTACTACTTAAAAATTATACGCGGAGCGAAATATCCGGAGCAGTTAAATATTACATTTCCAGCAGCAAAGTTACATAGAAAATAGTAAGTTATATTATTGTTTACAATAAGTGGGTATTCTTAATTTAATTCGTGTCTCGTTCACATACGCTTGAGGGATTAATATAAGGTATTAAGTTGTGGTTGCTAAGATTAACAGATTTTAAATAAAAAAGCTTTTGCCACTGTGTCTCACTCTCTAACGAGCGTCATTTTTTATTACATCTTTAAATGCTTTAGAATGTTTTTAACACTCATAGTGTCATATTTTATATTCATAAAAATAAAAAAAGAAACCAAAAATTTGCACACGGGCGGGACTTGAACCAGCAACTTTTTGGCAGACCGGACCAAAAGTTTCTGGTTCAAGTCCCGCCCGTTTGACCCAATTGACGTTTTCATAAGAAACCACAAATTTCCCAGGGTCGGACTGACAGCACGGTAGCTCAATTGGTAAGAGCGTTTGGCCCGGTCTGCCAAAAAGTTGCTGGTTCAAGTCCCGCCCGTGCGAAAATATGTGGTTTCTTATTTCATCTTTATGAATACGTATTTAAAATTATATCACCAAGCTTTTGAATAAGGTACAAAAACAGCTTAAAAAACTATGTTCTGCAGTTTTTTGAACATCCATAAAAGTGCAATAACTCATATTTTATATAAGACCATACCTACTTATCTCCTCATTTTCTCGTTGTTTCTCGCAACTTTAAATATTCCTAGGTACCGCGTTTCGACAAGCTTGGTAACGAGTCTGTCAGCCAAAATGAGACGCTGAACTAACGATAGTGACGTTATTTGGAAGTAGACTATCGATATATTTTTTAATACAGCGCAGTAAACAGAGATCACTACAATTTTGCAATTCCTTTTATCTTATTTTTTAACCTACTTCAAAAAAGGAGGAGGTTATCAATTCTACTGTACGTTTTTTAGGGTTCCGTAGCCGAATGGCAAAAAACGGAACCCTTATAGTTTCGTCAAGTCTGTGTGTCTGTCTGTCTGTCTGTCTGTCCGTCCGTATGTCACACCCTTTTTATTCTGTAACTATAAGCATTACACAATTGAAATTTGGCAGGAAGATGTATCTTGTTAACCGCTTACCGATTCTGATACAAAAAATAAAAAATAATGACAGTTAAGGGGGGGGCTCTCATACATGAAACTAAAACCAAAAAATATTTTTTTTTGTCAAACCTATGCGTCTATAGATAGGTCTTTTAAAATAACATAGAGGTTCCTAAAACTATTTTCTGTTAAAGTCTAACGTTTCATAGCTAGACGCTTCCAAAGTGGTAAAATGGGCGTCCCCCGCCCCATCTAATTTCTAAACCAAGCAAGCGTAAATTTTGAAAAAAATATGTGATGTAGATCTTAATAAATACTTTTAACGAAAATTGGTTCGGACAGGATCGAACATGTAGTTTTTGCGATATAGCTCATTTTCAACAACCGCAAACATAACTTTGTACTTCATACAAACGCTATGAAAAACAAAGTTATATTTGTAGTCAACAAAATATTGTGGTATTTTAATAAGTAGAAGTAAATGGATTCCCTAATTCAGTTAAAGTTGGCACGGAACCCTCAGTGCGCGAGTCCGACTCGCACTTGGCCGGTTTTTTTTTGTATGCTTGTTACCTCATATCTCAGTCGTTAGTCGACCGATTCGAATTTTTTTTTCGCCTACCTAGAGGGTGTACTTTCTAGTTGATCCCATTGTTGCCGATTTGGGATCTGAAGATGGGATCTTGGTGTACCTAATTGAGGGAAACCCTAAAATTCTAAAGGCACGTATAGTGTTTTTTTACTAAAATCTTAATGTTGACGTATTGTTACGTCTGATAGTCCATATCTTGTGGGGCTGAGCTGATGGTGGAACTCCTTGATGCTTAGGAGTTAAGTAATTATAGTGACAGAACATATTATAGGTATTTTGTAGCTTCTTAAAGAACCGAGTCACCCTCCCTCCTCCCTCCCCCCTCTCTTGTAATCTCTAAAAATGGAGAAATAAAATAAAACTTTTAAAAAGTAAAAACCGACTTCAAAACCAAAATGCACTAAAAAGTCTTAAATAAACTCTTGAACATTGAAAAGAAAGGAATCCATTTTAGGGAAACAATTTCTTTTTGGAGTCGGTCGTAGCACCGACTCCAAAAAGAAATTGTTTCCCTAAAATGGATTCCTTTCCTTTCAATGTCCAAGAGTTTATTCAAGACTTTTAGTGCATTTTGGTTTTGAAATCGGTTTTTACTCTTTCAAATAATTAGAATTAATGTAATGTGCAAAAAATTGTTATTTATCTATCTATATAATAAATGTTGGGGCTGAGCTGAGGCTATTAGTAGGATCACAAGTGGCGGATAGTGAATGGTCACCATCTATGGTGGTTGGTCGTTCGCTGCAAATATTTTGAATAAGCTCTCGCCGACATAACAACGGCAGGATTACCAGAATGTAGTGGGAAACTAGTGGGTTGGGCTTCTCTATGAAAATATATAATATTAAATGTCAATCCTGTGTCATAGCAAGTAAACGCCGCAATAAAATAAGTATTTCCCTAGTAGGTAGCAGTAACATCAGTACGTGCAGAAGGGTGAAGATTTAATAAATCGGGAAGATAAAGTATATCATTAATTATCTTGATAAATTTAAAATAATAATGTATTCCAGTCAATTTGTAGAAACGACTGCAAAACAACAGCAACAGCAGTCTTACTAACTGTTACGCATAAAATCTAGGTTTTAAAAAATCTTTTAAGAAAAAATACATTTCACTTATACGAGAGCGTTCTTATTTTTTTATATTTTGCGTATATTTTGAAAAATATAAGGAAATACTAGCGAGTATTTCCTAGTCATTTTCAAAAACCTTAGTAGTAATATTGTTCAACATACGATTACATCGATATTTTCCACATTGACTACCTAGTACAAGTAGTTAACTTATCGACAGTTTCGCATCACTAAATAACGGAGCTTTAAGTTTGGTTAGTGACGGGTGGATTTTTAGACAGTAGTAATTTTCTTGCACTAAGTACTGCAAAATGTTTAAAAACTTTCTAGGTTTTCGTTACTTTAGTTAAAACGTTCTTTTCTTTAGGCAAAGTATTATTAAAAAACTTCATTAATCAAAAGTTTCTTCAAACGTAACCAAAACTCGAAAAAGTATCACTTTGTGTAAAGTATAACAGATTATTAACAAACTTTTCTCAATAAAACTTGGTTCACCAGAGCTTTAACTTAAGATATAACCTCTAGCTAATGTCACTAATTCCAGATTTATTTTGATGACAGTTCTGGCTTACTTACTTAACAATGGAATCCAATTCAAAGAGACAATGCTTACCTGAAACAAATAAATAATATTGTTAAGTACTCAATGAAATTGTAGAAAAATTGATGTAGGCATCTCAAAACTCCCCATAGTAGATTATATAATGCACGACCACATGAACTTTCCATCATAATAAATGTGTCACACCAAAAATGTTGAACATAATTCAAGAGCCCCTTTGAAAAGAAAATCACAAATCAGCTGACACCCTTCGGAGGGTTAGAAACAAAACACAGATTACCCCATCACGGGTAAATCACCCTACGAACATTAGCGAATCGGGGAAATCTCAATATCATGACTCTTGTCTTGGGTGATTTATGTTAATGAAAACAGCGCCACCTAGCGGCAAGATTGGGTATTAATAACGGATCAGTGACGCCTTCTTGGCTGTATGTGGCAGTCTTGAGAGTGGGGCCCGTATTTATAAATTATGGCTAGGTTGCAACATATTGACATGATAAACGTAAAAAAGCTGCCAAAAGTTACAAATGGCTGACAATTATGAATGAGGTAGTTTTTGGTTTAAAGCTCCGCTCCATTCATAGATATTGAATAATTTATCTTGTCATAACAAATTTGATCAAACAATTGCTTATCAAAGCAATCTAACTAGTAAATTAACCGAGAATTAATAATGTCAAGATATGTCCCACCAAAAAAAGCATAGTTTTCACTTACCTTTTTGTAACAAATATTTTTATTGTTTCAGTTTGAACTTTTCACAATTGATAAAACTATTTAAGTGGAATATTAAAAAATAAAATAATGTAATCAGAATTCGTGAAAGAAAATGTGACTTATGTTGCCCTAAAATAGGGATCGAGTTATGGATACGAACAATGTGTGTGAAGAGGTTCTTTGCGACTGGCTTAATAGTCAATTAATCAAAGCGGTTACAAGTATGAAGAATGTTTTTGTTGAGGTTCCGCCTCGTTATTCATTCCAGTGGTTATATTTGGGGAAATTATGCAAACACATTTAAAGCACCGTTTGAACTAGACATATGGAATGTTTTTTTACTGTGAACAATGCCCATTTTCCATACATTTGAAAACCTGATAATGAAAGTTTATGTATAGACCGCAAGTATAGCAGGAATACTGCGTGCTAGATTAGGGAATAAATCCCTGTTTTCACTTTTACCAGTTAAACGCCAGGAATTAAAAAAAATAAGAGTTACTACTTTGCAGATTAGGAATTGTCGCGGGCAAATTATCAACACAAATATCTATGGGAATATGTAGGCAGTACATATGTATCAAGTATTTAAAAGTTAATTAATTATATCATTCTACTTATTAATATAATATAATTATTAATAAACAAAACAAAATCGCACAATACACAACGAGACACAATCGCAAAACGAAAGAGCATACTCTTACTAATCTGTGCGAAAGAGACTGCGCCGATTCGAATATGACAGGCGGCTGTCAAACGTCAAAACAATCCGTTCACTCTATCATCATAATTAAACGTAAACTGATAATGTTCGTATTATTTTTTACTTGAATTCAATAAATCTTCATAATAATTTACTGTATAGGTAAAAGTATTAAGTAATTAAAATATAACAAACAGTAATAAAACTAGTTCAATATTAAAAGTCAGTCCCCAGTCGTCACTCGCCAGCAAGTAAAACGGAACGTAGCAACTCTACAGGTAACGTTCAAAAACCATAATTTCATTTTTTTAAAGGTTGTACGAGTTTAGAAAAATAACAAAAATCTTTTTTCGCTGCGTCTCTGATAAAAAAATGATAAGCGTAATGAGTTCACAATAAAATAAGCTAAATTTTAAGATTTGTTTCATTTCTATACATGCTCAGGTGAAAAATAGGCATTGTTCTTTTGTCTTTATAGTTGGTCATGGTTCCAATTTAAGAAGATGTTGTTTTAAAAACATCAATGGACACAAAAAAGTTCAACAGGATAGATTTTACAGGTGAGCTGTACTTAATGAGTGTACCCATACAAATTTAATTTTCTTCTGTTTATGCATCGACGTGACCTCTAAAGGAATCCCGGTATTACGGAGAGGCGATAAATTACAGTCACTGAGTTACATACGTCAAATTGATTTAGTATAAAATGGACAGTGATTACCTTTCTGACCAGTCAATATCTTAAACCCACATTGTTTTTTAGAGTTCCGTAGCAGATTTGCAAAAAACTAAGCAAGTGAAAAATTTGCAAAAAAATACAAAAAATACATAACGTAGATTTTTACCAATACTTTCAAAAAAAATAAGTTTGAACGAGATCAAACTAGTAGTTTTTGGGATATAGTACATTTTAAACAACCGCAAACATAACATTGTTCTTCAAACAATTACTATGAAAAACAAATATATAATGTTTCTTCTCAACAAAATGTTGTGGTAAACACTTTTAAACTTTCGCGTTGCATTTTAAATACACTTATATATACGGGAATTAACGCGATCGCGATAAAAACATAAATACCTTATGTTTTGGCCTGACGTTTCGATCGGGTTTCACCGATCGTGGTCACAGGCGAACTGATGAACTGCGATTTCTTAACTCCGTTTGCGGGGTAGAAGTATCTTGTTCCACCCGCAAAGTATTTATTATTTGCGCACCACCGCCACACACTACACTGACGTAAGACGTTAAGAAATCGCAGTTCATCAGTTCGCCTGTGACCACGATCGGTGAAACCCGATCGAAACGTCAGGCCAAAACATAAGGTATTTATGTTTTTATCGCGATCGCGTTAATTCCCGTATATATAAGTGTATTTAAAATGCAACGCGAAAGTTTAAAAGTGTTTATTGCAAACCGCTACGGGTCGGATACTGCAAAACAGATACGTCATCTAGAATGCCTACGGAAAAAACGAGCGAGAGTGGAAACATCGTTGATATTCTTAACAAAATGTCGCGATAACTTACTATTACCTACGTGTGTGCGTATTAGGCCGCGTAGTGATATCGCATTTTCGAGTAGGATTCTAAGGAACGCGAGTGATCGGCTCCTGAGACAGTTAATAAAGAACAAGTACCGTGGACTAGATCGGATACAGTGTGATATATATACGTTACTTATGGATTGCAGTGTTGTGTTGTCTCGTGAGGATTATGATGTATGTGATAGGATAACATATTTGCAAGCGTGTCGGACTTTTGAACTATCTAGTGCTACCCACGACCGAAAGTATTTAAAATTATACAGTCAACGGTATTCAGAAGAAACTACGTCACCAACGGTTTCAAAAGATACGGTAGTAAATCTATCCTGCGTCACTCTGAGCGATGATGCTGTAAACGTATTGGCCAAGGGTATGAATTTCGCAATTGCACCAAAGCGGGTTCCGTATGAAAAAGTAATCAGTGTTGTAGAGGAGACACTTGCACGTAATAAATTACCGTCAGTTGAAGCCGATACCTTAAGACAGGATGTTGCTGTAATATTGCGTAAGGCAAGACCTCCAGCTAGCAATATCACTGTGGGGGAGCGTCAAGCACTGAAAAGTATTAGTGAAAACAAAGACATTTTAGTGCTTAAGGCTGATAAAGGAAACGCCACTGTGGTGATGAACACAAATGATTACGAGGACAAAATACGGGAGTTATTGTGTGATGAGAGTGTGTATAAGCAAGTAACTTATAACCCCACGGCCAGAGTAGCGCGTAGAATACGTACTCTTATTCAAGAAAATCAAGACCTATTTACAAAAGATGAGTACGAAAAACTACATAGCCCTAAGGCATGCCAACCACCAAAAATGTATGGATTGCCGAAAGTACATAAAGCTAGTGTTCCATTACGACCAGTCGTAAGTCAGATATCTTCGCCTACTTATGACCTAGCTAAGTATGTAGCATCCATATTGCAGCCATTGGTAGGGAAGACACCATCTTTTGTAAAGGACTCACGACATTTTGTCCAAATAATAAGCAGCCTCAAATTGGAACCTGATGAAATTATGGTGAGTTTTGACGTGGAGTCTTTGTTCACCAATGTTCCAATTCAAGAATGTTTGGACATAGTGAAGGACAAGCTGAGTGACAATGAAATGGCTTTTAACTATATTGATTTGCTGAAGAACTGCCTGGATGGTAACTACTTTCTTTTCCAAGGTCAATACTACCTCCAGATTGATGGTGTAGCGATGGGTAGCCCTGTAGCCCCCGTACTAGCTAATCTCTGGATGGAACATTTTGAGGAGAAGGCATTGCGTCTCGGTCCTAGTACAATAAAATTTTGGAAGAGGTATGTAGATGACATTTTTAGTATAGTTAAAGGTGGTAAGCCGGAAGTAGATCAATATTTAGAATACCTTAACTCCATTCATCCTAAGATGAAATTTACTTATGAGTTGGAGAAAGGCAGATCATTGTCATTTCTGGATGTGAGAGTTACGTCAAGACCAGATGGCACATTATCACACTGTGTCTATAGAAAGCCCACACATACAGATAGGTATCTACACGCTGCTTCACACCACCATCCTAGACACTTGATTTCTGTTATGGCTTCACTAAAAAACCGAGCCTATGCTCTTTGTGACCCTGAGCATTTAAAGCAAGAGCTAGACCATGTTCAGGAGGTACTAAAAAGTAATGGATATAAAGTGTCATCACATCAACTGAAGCCGTCGATAAAGAAGTGCAGAAATCCAGGTGTTAACAGGCATCCTGCATATTTACCATATGTGAAAGGGGTAACAGACAAGGTCGGTTCCCTATTAAAAAAGTACTCCATACCCACTGTCTTTATTCCTGGATCTAAGGTAAATAATATTTTGCGCACACCTAAAGATGTCTTGCCCCTACATACACCGGGAGTCTATAGAATCAGTTGCAGCTGTGGTAGTTCCTATATAGGCCAAACGAAGCGGACCGTTGCGGAAAGGATCAAAGAACACATCGCAGCTGTGAAAAATCGCCAAATTAACAAGTCAGCGATTGCTGAACATCTATTAGAAGCGGGCACCAATCATTGGATAGAATTCCACAAAACGCAAGTCCTCTCCACAGATCGCCATTTTCACTCGAGAGTTGTGCGTGAAGCTATTGAAATACAAAAATATGTTAATTTCAATAGGGAAGATGGTTTTAAGTTGTCTCCGACGTGGAATCCCGTGATTAGAATGACACAGCCTTGTTTAAGTTCGCAGTCGAGTAATCACCAGAATACGGACGCGTCGAGCGGTCTCCAGAATAGGGACATTGTCAGTGTAGTGTGTGGCGGTGGTGCGCAAATAATAAATACTTTGCGGGTGGAACAAGATACTTCTACCCCGCAAACGGAGTTAAGAAATCGCAGTTCATCAGTTCGCCTGTGACCACGATCGGTGAAACCCGATCGAAACGTCAGGCCAAAACATAAGGTATTTATGTTTTTATCGCGATCGCGTTAATTCCCGTATATATAAGTGTATTTAAAATATTGTGGTATTTTAGCTATTTCAGTAAAAATTAACTCGGAACCCTCAGTGCCCCTCAGTGAACCCTCAGTCAGTCTCAAAATTAGTCGTTTTTTTTTCTTTGTTAAAAACAGATCACTGCTGATTGTATTTTAAAACTACATATTTTCTATGAAACCCTTTACCATGAATCATCATTGGGTCAAGTCATTATTTTATTCTGCCGTTAAAAAATCCCAAAATTAACTCAAACGTGACAAAAAGATTTATATAACTTAAGGCAGACATTTATCCCCTGATCTTATCCTAAGTATTCAACCCGGCGCAAGCGGTAACTTTCACGATTTATACGCGGAACTTCTAATAAAAACTGGATTGGATTAGTGGGATGAACATAAAGCAGAATTGGTAGCTACACAGAGTATGGCCTGTATTAAGAGCAAAAATAATAATAAACGATTCTACAGATTATACTTATTTACCTTGACCTGGTCATATTGTTTTAAAATGCTTTAACTCAGAGATATTGTAATCCAAAGTTATAATCTAAAATAGCCTTGAGAATCAGTAAGCTTAAATAGCAATGGGCATAGCGCGAAGAACTGATGGCCGTTGGGGCAGGACAGTTCTAGATTGGAGACCACCGACAAGATGGACAGAAGACCTTGTAAAGATTGCAGGATCTAACTGGATGCAGACCGCTAGTGATCGATCGCTGTGGAAAGCCGTGGGGAGGCCTATGTTCAGAGTAGACGTCCTTTGGCCGATAATGATGATGATCATGATGATAGAAGATATAATCCCTAATCAATGTATAAAATTGCTTACTCGTTGCAGTAACTGACAATGTCCAGTTATATGACTACACACATTTGTTTGCTATACATTGCTGGTTCGATTTATTTTGTTAGAAAATATCAAAAAATATTTTTTCGTTGCAAATAATTCAAAACATTAGAATTGATTTCTAATAATTTAAAAGGCTTTCATTTAAAATCTTTGCTCCTTTTTAGGCCACACCCTGTGTTTAAGTTTGCCTTCTCTTTGCTCGTGGTTAACGGCCTATATTGTTCCGATTTGGATGTTAAGGTTAAGTACTCGAGTTAAATCACGTTTTCAGAGTCAGAAATGGGATAGTATTCTTAATTCTTTAAATCTACCCAGAAGAGTCTGTTATTTTTCATTTCTCTCTGCGACTAAACTCCAACTTGACGATCCGCTGAATAAGATTGGTCTTCTTTTTCACATATTCTTCGACCTCCTCAGCCTTTGTGGTGTAATGCAGGCGAGAAACATACAGCAGCGCCGTCAGAATAGCGGGACGCAGTAGCATAAACCCATTACACCTTCGGAACACAAGACGCGGGCGCGGCAGCCATCATTACGTCGTTGACATACCATCGAAGCGGTTAAGGAATGGAAAGCGCTACCGGCTGAAGTGTTTCCGAAACTATGATTTGGGTATTTTAAAGAGAAGAGTGAAGGCTATTACTGATCAGACATGATCCATCCTCGATTATATCATCACTAACCACCAGTAGGCCTATTCAGAACGATCGCTAAGCCATTCGGCGTGGGTTTAGGCTAGATTTTTTATTCATTTTTGAATTAATGTCGTAGTTTGATCGGATGTCGATCTTTAAGTTCGGTAACAAGTATTATAAAAGATCAAAATAAACTGATAAATCCACATTATTATAGTTTTATTACTATGTGAAAGTTATCGAATCGTAACCGAATCCGTAACCGAATGGTTCTGAATCGGGGGGCTGCTGGTGTGATAGTAATCAAATGTCTGATAATTTACTAAATAATATTCAGGTGAGTTCAGTTCCGTATTGATTGTGGCTCACGGACTTTTTATTTTTACGTTCCACTACTATAAGGCCTTTCTCATCGTGTTCTCCTTTACGAGAGCCTTTAGCTTATTAACATTTAAAAGCACACAAAAAAACATTGTAACCGCAGCATCAGATTTTTTAAAGAAACTTTTTAAGTCATAATAAATAAGGAAACGCAATACAAAGGCAGGTATTATCATAATACAGCCGAGAGTTATCTCTCAAGTATGAAACTTTATGATGTATGGATGAACTTGCACAAATACCAGTAATGTATTCTTTCTCAAGTTTTTTGCATGCGCTGTTTGGAAAAGCTTGTGTGACATATTTATGAGATTATCCAGATAATCTTAATAACGTTGTTTTGGTTGATTTTAATTCACTTTCAGTTTTCAATAGAATTCAAATTTTCATGCAATTTTTATAAAAAAACATTAATAGAAACGTACATTAATTGAAATCATTACAAAATAGTAAACGTTTTTAAAACAAGCATTGACAATAGAGACGTTTGTTGCACAGCTAATTCTCAGCAGTAACCTACAATTGTCTCAAAACTGGTACTGAGGGCCAATTGTGCAATGCGTATGCGAAAAAAGTTCACCTATCGAATTTTCTTTGTTGAAGAAAAAAAAGTTTTTAATAGAGTCACGGAATAAATAAAAATAAATATTGGACATACATTGGTCTGATCCTAAAGTAAGTAGTTATAATGAACTTGTGTTATGGAAATCAGACACAATGGTGGTTCCACAAAACCCAGACCCGAGACAATATATAAACTTTTGATTTATATATTGACCCGACCGGGAAACGAACCCGAGACCTCAAAGCAGCGACGCCTTGAAACCCAGCGTGCTTAGCCACTACACCACGGAGGTCATCAATTTCTGATCTATGTATTTCAATATCTAGTTTTTTAGGGTTCCGTAGCCGAATGGCAAAAAACGGAACCCTTATAGTTTCGTCAAGTCTGTCAGTCTGTCTCTCTGTCAGTCCGTATGTCACAGCCACTTTATTCTGTACCTATAAGCATCACACTGTTGAAATTTGGTAGGAAGGTGTATGCTGTTAACCTCTTTAAGATTCTTATACAAAAAATAAAAAATAATGATATTTAAGGGGGGGGGGGGGGGCTCCCATACATGAAACTAAAACCGTAAAAAAATATTTTTGCTCAAACTTATGCGTGTGGGGTATCATTAGATAGGTCTTTTAAAATGACATTAAGGTTCCTAAAACCATTTTCTTTTAAAGTCACGCTTCCAAAGTAGTAAAATGGGCGTCCCCCCCCCCCTTCCCATCTAACTTCAAAACTAAGCGAGTGTAAATTTTGAAAAAAATACTTTCTTAACAAATACTTTCAACGAAAATTGGTTTGAATGAGATCAAACTAGTAGTTTTTGAGATATAGCTCATTTTCAACAACCGCAAACATAACTTTGTTTTTCATACAAACACTATGAAAAACAAAGTTGTATTTGCTGTCAACAAAATATTGTGGTATTTTAGCTAAATGAATTCCTTAAATCAGTTAAAGTTGGCACGGAACCCTCAGTACACGAGTCCGACTCGCACTTGGCCGGTTTTTTGACATGTAGATATTTAACTTAATTTTTCATGTCAAACGGTAAAACTCGTAATCGAATTACCACACGAAAAAAGTTCGATGGCCGTGAGAATTGCTCTCTGGTATTGCAGGGGTTTATATTAGGACGTGTATAAGGGCCCCTAAATATGTGTAGAAACATGCTAGAATTATATTATTAAATTATCGATATCACGATAAAAGCAGATTTTTGAACCTAAAACGACTCTAGATTCCTTTAATAAAGCAATTTTGATCTTAACTTATACTCTGCTTTTAAATTAGATAGACCAGAATGACAGCTTTAATCACACTTTTGCTTTTTTAATGTTGCAAGCATAGTGAAATAGTGCTGCGACAATTCGATTGTGTGCGATTAATTGATCTTGTGATATGAGTTCAATAATCGGATATTATTTATTTAAATAAATAATGTATGTAAACCTTTGCAAAGAGCTTTAAACAAAGAGTTGATCTAATTTGTAAATAAACAGTTTTTTATCATAGAAATACTAATATTATTGCATGATTTTACCTATTTTGACATTTCACCACTTTATACAGAGACCCAAAGAGTGACGTCCAATATATATTTTTTGGAAGTCTTACATCTAGGGCTATCCAAATATATCCTATGTATGTTAGCCGATTTTTTGTAGTTTTCGAGTTTTTTTTTTGCAAACTAAGAATTTTCAAACCTCCACTTTGTATGGTGCTATGTCGTTTTTTTTAAATGCAATATGATCCTTATAAATAAAATTTACTAAGATATAATTATTAGCTAGCTAAAAGTAAGACAAAGAAAAAAAAGCCTCGAAAACTACAAAAATTTGGCTATCATAAATATGGTTTATCCCTCTCACATCCCTGGACTTAAAGCATCCAAAAATCATTTTTGGACGTCACTGTTTGGGCCACCCTGTATAAATAATTTACTATCACTTTCTATCATCAGGTTGATAATTTCGTAGATTATATATTTACTTTTTTTATTATTCATGCTAATACTATTTCTACACAACACAAATTCAAAGTACAACTATTTAATTATTCTAAACTAACATAAAACAACGATTGAATAAATTGATTTCTTCGATTATTTGGAGGCATCACATTTTTTTTATTTAAAACTGGCCACCCACCAAATGACTTTTTTTATCTAATTTAAAATCAGGGTATATATACTCAAACATTCAACAGCAAATGGACGAAGCACCAACATTTTTTTATCCAAACAAAAAAAAAACATAAAAACTCATCTTCCTTTCGCCTAAGTTGAATCCTCGATGCAAAGTGTTGTTTTATCACAACGTTCCTTCGTTTGGGGTTATGAAAAATAACAAAACAGCATGCAGATTCAGATATCAACGTGCGGAACAACGGTAATCTGCGAAATTGTGACGATGCGCCTTGGCGGGCGCGTAGCCGCGGTGTAAGGCATGAGGTGTGAGGACGTTTAGAATGTATTTCGAATGCATTTAATAATCAAAACTCTGGATATCCCCACCAAAAAGAGGAATAGTAAAGTTTTTTTTTTATTTGTATACCATTCAGCCGTCCCTTGACATAACAATACATCACACAAATATTGTAGTTCAGGAGCTAGCGAGCCTTTTGGTATTTGATTTGCATAGGTTTCACATCAGTACGAATTGATTTGGTCTAGTCAATTAAGATCCTTAGAGGCTGTGGTTTCGCGTAGCAGACGATTGAAGTTGCTTGAAAAAGGGGGGTAATAAATAATTTGCACCTGTATGCCTTTTGGTTAACATGCTCACAATCACCTTGGAAAGGAAGAAAATCAAATAAGCAGACGTTCAGGGTTGTGCATTATCATGGGACGGAGTTTTGATCCCTCAAGCGTATGCAAACGAGACACAATGAAATTCCATTGTTATGCGGTCTCATGCGACCGCTGGGGTGTTGAAGCGTTGAAAGTGTTTTAAAAAAATAATTTGCACACGGATCTTATTGCCTCAAGACCTCAGTCATTATGACTTCGAGGATACGATAAAACATTTGGCAGACATTTTGCTCACTGATTTTTCGGTGTTTATCTGTTTGAAACTACCAAAGAAAAAGTTTTATATTTTTTTTTCGTTTCCGCATAATTTACTAAAGCTGGAGTACATTTTTTTGTCCAACATATATGGAAACTTATTATAAAAAAGCTTCGAGAAATTGGGTGAAATGTGGGTTAAGATTAATATTTTTGCAGCGTTTTGAAAATCGTTTCAATCAATCAATCAAATAATCATTTATTGCATCTGTTTAGGTAATTTTGTAACAGCGGATGTCAATGCTTACAAAATATTTTTCACTTTAACCTGCCTATGAGAAAATTACCGAGAATTTTAACTTTAAAATATTAGTCCAAATTTGTGAAATTTAATAACCAATTATATACATTGGAGAACTTTCAGTTTCTTAATCTAAATTATTAAATGTGCTTAGCCACAACTAAAAATGATTCTGTATTTAAGTTTAAAAGGAAAAGTAGTTAAACACAATAGCAATTAAATTAGAATAACATTTACAATGAAAAAGGTCTTTTTGTTAATTAATAAATGATAAATTATGTGGTGATTTCATCACTGACTATTGAATGCATTAATTAATTTTAATAATATTCAGTAAAAGTAGAATTTTAATTTAGAATTGGTTGAAAAATATGGTCTGTCTTTGGAAAGTCAGAGGGCTGGACGTCTGCCTCATTGAGTTTCTTGGTTTTATAGAAACTCAAAGATACCAGCCAGCCTCAGAGGCAGACGTGGGCACAAATATTGCCATCTTTTTTTTTCATTTTTGAAACGCTATAAATTGTAAACGCGCCACTATGGTGGTACATGAGGTCCTTGATGTTTCTTGTGGAACAATAATCGCTATTAATATCGTCTGCCATTAATCGTATTTATATTTTGCTTAAATGATATTATAGACTCTTTTATCTTTTTCTTACATAAAAGGAAGTCGTGTCAATGATATCACAGATAATTCTAGAACGGGTGGGCCGATTTTCATGGTTTTCTCTTCATGCGATTTGTCTTTGCCCCGAATAGGACATAGGAGGGGAAACAGAGTTCGCAGGGCCTCTTAGCATTAAGTAAAATTTTAATGGTCATTTTATAGGACATTCTAAGGCACAGACAAAAAGTGTAATATTGCAAATATATTTCTTTTTTTAACCGACTTCAAAAAAGGAGGAGGTTATCAATTCGACTGTATGTTTTTTTTTATCATCATAATTTTTTTTTTGTATGTATGTTACCTCATATCTCAGTCGTTTGTCGACCGAATCGAAAATTTTTTTCACCTACTTAGAGGGTATACCTTCTAGTTGGTCCCATTTTTTCCATTTTGGGATCTGATGATGGGATCTTGGTGTATTCGAGGGAAACCCTCAAATTTTAAAGGCACGTATAGTGTTTCTTTACTAGAATCTTAATGTTGACGTGTTGGTCTGGTAGTCAACATTTTGTGGGGCTGAGCTGATGGTGGAACTCCTTAACGCCTAGGAGTTCAGTAATTATTATGACACAACTTATGATAGGTAATTTGTAGCTTCGTAAAAAATAGAATCATAAGGTGCAACTCCCCCCCCCCCCCTCTTATGTAATCACTAAAAATAGAGAAATAAAATAAACTTAAAAAAAAATAAAAACCGACTTCAAAACCAAAATGCACTAAAAAGTCTTAAATAAACTCTTCACCATTGAAAGGAAAGGAATCCGTTTTAGGCAAACAATTTCTTTTTGGAGTCGGTGCCTTCACTTTGACCATCAAGCATCAACTATCACAGCACCGACTCCAAAAAGAAATTGTTTGCCTAAAACGGATTCCTTTCCTTTCAATGGTGAAGAGTTTATTTAAGACTTTTTAGTGCATTTTGGTTTTGAAGTCGGTTTTTACTTTTTTTTAAAGTTTATGAGATATCTAAATATGTAGGTAGACTTTTAAATGAGGCATCAAATTACCATCATTTTATTGCATATCAATGCAGCCGAGAATTTTTGAGAAAAAAAAAAAAACACTTCGTACTAACCTTTTAAATTCCGATAAAAATTCGGTTCCTGCAATCAATCCTTTGAAATTGGTACTGGAAAATGGAGGAAATATTTTCTGAATTTTTGTAGCATTTGGTTTCTGTTTCACAGTAACAGTTGTATTTGTTTGTACTAGCCAGTCTAATCTATCTCTTCAAAGTTTGAACTGAAAAAGCTATTTTCAGTTTGAGTGGGCTACAACCTACTGTTAGTAACGTTCTAGTGGTGAGGTATACCCCTGTAAGTGTTCAAAGCGCAATTGCCTTTCCAGCATAGCTATTCAAAGGAGAATGTTCGGAATTTACGCTTCATTTTACTCGCGTCTTGACCATCCCGATCTTGTAACTTAGCCCGCTTCAAAATTTAATCCGTATCCTCTACTGTGAGGCAAAATAGCACCAGACATTTCATAACTACAGACAGAATGGCGCAGGCTATTAAAGCTCTTAATATTATCGACTTAAGACTCACTGTGGCGAGGCCAGATTTGTGCATGCGTAAAGTCTAAGGTTCCAGAGATGGCCTAGGTCAGCGTTAAAGTTGTGCTAATGAGTTTCGACATTTACAACTGGTAAGTGGGAGTTGACATGGCACTTTTGTTTAGGATTTTAGATGCAAGCGATATAGTGCTTTGGAGCGCATAGAAATTAGACAGAATCTCGTAAAGAATACCTGTTTTTTGTCGCGTTTGACAGACGCTTATAAGAACAATGCTGTTAATTAGATAAGTAAGTTGATAGAACTATATGTAACAATATAACATATATGTCACAATTTTAAGAATATAAAGTGATGTATTAACGAAAAATATTTGAACATTTCCTTATCAAATATAGCGGTCCCCCGCGACTTCGTCCGCGCGTTTTGAGTTTGCTCCCTCCCCTCCCGTCGCAGCGTGATGTTTTATATCCTAAAGCCTTTCTCAATAAATAAGCTATCTAACACAGAAGTTCCTGCGATAAGCGCGTTCAACTTCAAACCAACAAACTCTTCAGCTTTATAATATAATTAGCGCAAGCGCACGTTGTACTTAAACTGCGAACATTATTTTGGTGCAGAGTTATGTTAAAACTTTGATAGCTCCTAAGATATTTATTGGAATCAAATGATATAAAGGGCAACTTTGTTCTAAATGAAATGCTCGTGATGATGAATGTATTTATTTTGATAAGAATAAATACCTGTGTGTATAATACACCTCTAAAAATGATGCACTATTTTTTTACAAATTTATTAACATAAAAAAGGTTGTAGTAAGTCAACCATAAAAGATAGACTTATGCTGTCGCGGACTTTATTACAGAACTCTTAATGTTGAACAATCCTGTCATACATGATTTTTGTGTAACTTTAGCGGTTTCCGCAGCGTACGCAGCGGAAGCTCTCAAAAGGAATATCTTTCTCCCGTTTTCGCAACATTTTTCATTGCTGCTGTGGTCTTGTGAGTCGTATCTTTATGTTACATAGCTTAAAGCCTTCCTCGATAAATGGACTATCCAACATAAAAAGAATTTTTCAAATCGGGCCAGTAGTTTCTGAGATTAGCGCGTTCAAACAAACAAACAAACAAACAAACAAACAAACAAACAAACAAACAAACAAACAAACAAACAAACTCTTCAGCTTTATAATATAAGTATAGATGTCATGTTAATGTAGCTATGCAAAAAAACTAGCACATAAAGTCTATGCAAATGTAGGGCTCACTGAAATCCAGGTAGGGCCTACTGAAAACCAGCGTCACGTCACCGACACACACACGCACTGCTTGGCTGGCATCTAAGTACCTGTCTGTTGTATTTGTATATAAGTGTTTATTTTTTTCTTTGTTAACATATTTCTAAATTAGTGCCTGTTTTTTCTATTTTTGTAAAGTTGTGCGAGCGTTTGTTCGATTGTTTCTGTGTGAGTGTGTTTGTGATGTCCCTTATCAATAAAAGCTTTTCTTTATTTCTAAAAGAAACTGTAATAAAACCTATTAGGTATCAGTATTAAATAAATTATTAAACCTATTACGTACTCATTTCTGTCCTTAAACATTCATATACTAATTTTACGCGCACCGAGAAACATAAGCTTTGTGCTTAAACTAAGCTCAAGAAGCTTTGGAATTAAATTTCTCCCGAGATGTCGGCACGCCGCCTGCCTGAAATATAGTACGGTCTAGAATGATCCGGAGTTTACCAGTTGCAACCGGTTTAGCTAAAATTTTATGCTCTTTGTTGGAGCTACTACGTTATGGATACCGTAAAATGTTACGATACAAAAAGTGACAGGGGAACTAAGAAGAATGGCTATGGTGGTTTGCTACTCGGAAACATTTTTCGCGTTGAATGCATCTTTAAACATATTTTTCGCATGTATGTATAAAAATATATCAATTTCACATTAAAATATTTTAGTTAAAGTTAAAATTATTATTTTAACTTTGACTAAAATAAAAGCCAAAATAATACAGTAGTTTTACAGTCAAACAAGCAAGGCTTTTTGTGTAAGTTAATTAATGTAAAAAACTAAAATCGAGCTGACATTTATATATTTCTACTGCTATTACTTTGTATTATTTATTATGTGGCTACCATTAGTATGGTCTTATCACAAAAAAAAACTATTTACTCCCATATTAGTAATTTTAAGTTATAAGTAATAATGGTAAATTTAGGCGAGAACAACTGCCGACAAACTGCTGTGAAGTTTAGCAAAAGTGTTTTTGTCGTTATAGTTATTTAAGTTAGTGTGTTAAGTAAGTAAAGTTATATTAGTTACATTTTTTTCTGAAAGTTTTAAAAAGAATAAATCAACGAAAAGTCTCTCATAAATAACTAGAGAAACAAAAATTCTATAATATGCGTAGAGAAGTCACAAAACATATGTTTTTGTAAATTAAGTTACAAATATCGTAATAACATAATCTAAACTGTAAAATATTTCATGGAAAAAGAAACCTTTTCGTTTAGTATTTAAATTGCGTCCCGAAATATAAGATGGAATGTAATAAATATTTTAATACTATGTTGAACAAGTTTAAGAAGTAAAATTTTCCCATTTGCAATGTAAAATCTCGTTGGATTCTGAATGTGGCTAAGGGCCCAAGGGGTTAAGACCAATCTAATTTAGCAATAACCCAATTTGTCGACCAGTTTTAAGCTGCGTCCACATCAATTGTTCACATCCCTTTAATATAAATATTTTTGCATTATTATGTGATTAATAGGATGTTATTGTTTAAGAAATATAAAGTCATTTCTGATATCGCTATAAAAAAAAACTACAACAATATAGAAAATACCACGGGTATTTTGACTTTATCATACTTCATCGCAGTATAATATTAGATATTCACCAAATATTCGAGATCTTCGATTAAGCACATGAAGATATTTCATCTTCATGAAGAAACCAAAAATTTGCGCACGGGCGGGACTTGAACCAGCAACTTTTTGTCTAGGCGGGCCAAACGCTCTACCAATTGAGCTACCGTGCTGTCTGTCTGACCTTGCGAAATTTGTGGTCTCTTACGGATACGTCATTACGCGTGACGTTGACTTCGATTAAGCACTCACATTGTTTTTTAGTTTGGCATAATTTTCTACATTTAATGGTTATTTAATAATTGTCTAACCCTTTTGTAAGCATTCCGGAAACTTTGATATTTGTTAACTTTTTGAAAGCCCTTAATTTGAGATATAAAAATATGTGATATAAAAATAACACAAGAAAAGTCTTAAAGGATTTGGCACACCGGTTGCCGTTTGCGGCTCGGTCCGTATAATATTGCCCGCATGCATTGCACGGACCAGACCGAAGTCGTAAGACATGACTCATATGTTTGACTTGTTTGCCTAGAAGCATACTTTTGGTCTTGAATCCACCTTTATACACAATGATTTGAAAATCTTTAAAAAAAGTTCTGTATGTGCACAGTCCTTTACTTGGGTCTATCTACGTACCAGATGCGCAAAGGTAGGTGTGACTGTAACTATATATCTACCCGACTTGTAGCAACGACGTTGAGAGACACAGGTGGCTTTTAATATAAGGTACGGTTTATAAGGAAGTACCTTTTGAAGATGCGGTCGTGTTTGAACGAGCAAAGTTAGTTTCGTCACCCATTGACGATGTCACAGATGGGAATTATGAAAGTTTTACTTGATGAGACACGATGAAGTTTATATTTACAATGGCGTGTCTTGAATGACAGACAACGACGACGCGTTTGGTGTAGTGGGTAGCACTCCTGACTAATATTCGGGCCGTCGTGGGTTCGAATCCCGCAGGGGGCAAATGTTTGTGTAATGTGCACGAACATTTGTACATAAGTCATGGATATTTATATGTATTTAAGTAGTTGTCTGGTATTCGGAAACTTGGATGAAAATTCTTCAGTATGAAACCACGTCTATTGGTGTGTACCCTGGTGCATATTTGTTCATTATTTATTACTATGATATGATGATCTTAAAGAATATTTTCCCATGGTGTTGGCTGTTTGCATGTGAAAGGCTTTTGACTGGGCATTAAGAGGCGGATCACCCCCTGTTCTACAGCGGTGTGGAAAGCAAGAGGGAAACCACGGTTCTCCCTTGTTTTGTCGAAAAACGTTTGATATAATTTCACTTTTACTAATCACTCTTAACATAATGGTTGTTAAACATAATTTGTATAACAGATAATATTTGTTTGATATAACAACGTTTGTGCTAACATTTAAGAGGCATAATCATCATTCGACCTAACAATCATTTCATCTAATTTTAGTCGGCGATAAGCGTTAGTCCAGGAATGTATGGTCGGCCTTGTGTTTCATCCCGATGGGTTTCTTGAACACACAGTATGTGACAGCGTGTGGTTCGGCAGAGTTCAGAAAGAATTTCTGACTTGTCCTGCGAGAAACCTTCGATGTTAATCGAGACTACACACAAAGCCGGCTCTAGTGCTGGATTTGTGGGTTCCATCGTGGTGAAAGAATTTAATGAACTGCAGTCGATCCGCAATACAAGTGGCTGAATTCTGGGCTGCAACGATTTTATTCCTCGGGTTCCATCGACACGCTAAGAAGAAGAAGAAGATCTAATTTTTGTTTTATCTTATCTTATTTTGTATAATTATCATTTTACATACTTTCATTTAGTATAATGATCAGTTCGCCTATATTGTTTTTTTTTAATTATAAGTTTTTGACAGTATTATTTTAAAGACAGCATATAGGGCAACTTGAGTAAAATAAAGCTTTAATATTTTGCATTTAATCACAAAAAAGGAGCGCCACCGAGCACCAGAACTCTCCTCTGTTGGTGTCGTCTAGGTTAGGTTAGGTTAGAACAGTAATCCGACATCGCGCGAAGGCGAGCGAGCGAAGCGAGCGTGCCGCGGCAGCGGCCGCCGAGCGCCAGAACTCCCCTCTGTTGGTGTCATCTAGGTTAGGTTAGGTTAGAATAGTGATCCGACAACGCGCAAAGGCGAGCGAGCGTGCCACGGCAGCGGCCGCCGAGTGCCAGAACTCCCCTCTGTTGGTGTCATCTAGGTTAGGTTAGGTTAGAACAGTGATCCGACAACGCGCGAAGGCGAGCGAACGAAGCGAGCGTGCCGCGGCAGCGGCCGCCGAGCGCCAGAATTCCCCTTTGTTGATATCATCCCCCTTTGTTATTATTTATGTTCAGTTATAAAGTTTCGGTTAAATAAAAATTAGATTAAACACTCATTAGGCCAAGCAAATATTATGTCATGTGATATTAGGCAAAGTGAAAATTCAATGAAATGAAATTATATTACATGAACAATTATGTCAATCAAAATTAGATAAAATAAATATTATAGGAATCGAATAATTATATCAAATGAAATTGGATGTTTTAAATGTTTGTGAAGTGAAATTATATCAAACGTTGTTCGATAAAACAAGGGAGAACCGTTTTTAAATGATACTTAGTTACATTAAGCATACGTAAGTATCAATGTTGTAATAACTCCGTGTTTAAATAGTTTGGTTAGGATTGCAGTTTAGCTCATAATACAGGTGATATGGAATAACCAAACGGAGATTATGCGTAATATTAAAAGCGTTCTTGCAAAAGTTTAGTTCAGAATTGCACTTTTATCAATACGAATGGGGTATTGTAGCAAACAGCTTTAAGATTTTTTACTAGGGAGCACTTGTCTTTTTTTTTATTTTAAAGAAATGACGGCCACGACTGAAACCAAAAAAAACAATAGATCACATCAATGTCAATCGAAAATATTCGTAAAAAATTCGTAAAATTTCGAGTTAACAAATTATAACCTAGCCTCTACAGCATTTTTATGGCTAAAAATGATGGGTTAGGAGGTTTTGTCATATAATTTTGTATTCTATATAATCCAAATAATAAAAAAAAAACAAATTTTTGCGCACGAGCTGGATTAGAAAGAGCAACTTTTAGATAACCGCGCCAACGCTCTTTCAATAGACCTACGAGTTCAGTGCTGATATCCCACTAGCGTGAAATTTCTAATCGTACGTCATCACGCGTTACACATATGAAAATAATCGATTTTTAAGGTTTAAGACTCCTTACTCACTGCGACTTTTAGCGACTCACGCAATGAACAGATATAATTTGGCATCGATGCTGTCGCGCGTTAGTATCGATGCTGTTCCCAATATGCAGTACATAATTTGTCAATGTCTACTTTCTGCATCGCGACTGCATCGATACTAAGGCTCGTATAACTGCCTCGGTGGCGCAGCTGTAGGAGGGTCGCACTTTAAAGCGACGGCTGCGCCAGAGGTTCCGGGTTTGATCCCCGGGTCGGGCCAAAAATATATACTTGAGTTTTTCTGTTCAGAAATTCTTAGGGTAGCCTGGAGTTTGGAAGTTGGCGGTGTTTCACTCCCGTACCTCGGAAAAGCACGTAAAGCCGTTGGTCCTGCGCCTGATCTCTCTCCGGTCGTGTCAGATTGCTGTCCCATCGGGCTATGAGAGTGAAAGGAATAGAGAGTGCACCTGTGTTTGCGCACACACTTGTGCACTATAATATGTCCCGCGCAGTCGGTTAGTCGGTATGACTGGCCACCGTAGTCGAAATCGGCTAGGGGGACTATTACTAAGGCCCGTTAGCATCATTGATGGCCGCTTACCTTAACAGCTTTTGAACAAACTTAGAATTTTGGACCGAACAATTAGCCAGAAGTTCTATACGCCTTTTATAAAAATAGCCGCGCCCACCACACCACCACTTCCCACGTTCATTACTAAGGAAAATACGTTCACAAAAAGTATTTCGTCGGAAATGTAAGGACATTTTAAAGGAACATTTCTAAAGAACCTCTGTATCGCGTCCCAATGTAATCAGTCTGTGGACCATGCAAATTGTCTAAAGGAACGCCTGGGTTTCAACCCGAAGGGATATTAGGTATACGATTGCAATTCGCGTAGTAACGCTAAAATATTAATAGTTCTCTGAACTATTTTAGCTACGATGTGGACAGACACAACAACTAATCGACTGCGCGGGACATATTATAGTGCACAAGTGTGTGCGCAAACACAGGTGCACTCTCTATTCCTTTCACTCTCATAGCCCGATGGGACAGCAATCTGACACGACCGGAGAGAGATCAGGCGCAGGACCAACGGCTTTACGTGCTTTTCCGAGGTACGGGAGTGAAACACCGCTAACTTCCAAACTCCAGGCTACCCTAAGAATTTCTGAACAGAAAAACTCAAGTGTATATTAGTGTGTGCGCAAATACAGGTCCACTCTTTATTCCTCTTACTTCAGATTATTCGTCATCTGGTTACTACTGATTATACTAACTTAAACGACTATGATATTGACATATTTGCAGACAGCTTCGGTCAGTTCATGCATAAAGCTTTTTTCTATATAGAGTTTGTGTTCTGAGTGTTTTCGCAGTAGTATTACTGAACTGACATAAGAATTTGATTACTTATAATGATTCTGACTAACTGTAATGTGTATTTTTTCTGACATTTAATTATTGATGACAAATGGTATTGCAATCCTGCGGGCGAAGTCTGATGCAACATTTTTGACATTTCGCGTAGACAATTTCAATTTTATGATTTTCTAATTAATTGAATATCATTTTAACTTGTGTAGCTTGTATGTTTAATAAATGTTAAAAAATATTTGTAATTTTTAAGCTTCATTCGAAAATTCTTCTAGATCAATAAATTCACGAAAACACTAATTTTGTTACGGCATTTTTCGAGCGCCACCTGGTGGTTTTATAGGGAACTATGTCGAGACTTCCGACACTGATGTAGCTTATTTTGATCTATTAAATGTATGTTTGTTTGATCACGGATTTCTCGAGATTTAAGTCATATAGTTACGATATTTTTTGGACATAATTATCCTTTAAATTAGGGAACAATGTTATTTGCATCATAATCGATCATGTGATTTTTGCAATTTAGGTAAAACTATTCGTAACTAATTAAATAATATTCGTAGCTTTCAAAATTCCGTTATGGCGACTGACTTTTAAAATACTGTAAAGATTATAATATGTAAGCGACCGAGTTATGTAATAGTCCTGCCAAGCAAAGGATCCGAACCTAGAAGGGTTCTTGCAAATTACGTTTGTATAATGACCGTTAGGGGATTATATTCATGCTATCATTTATTGAGTAGCACAATCAGTGGGAACCCGGAATGAATCTTTTAAAATAAATGTATGTGGGAAGGAAGAGGTATGAATGTCCTTTGCATTTTTGATACAATTTACACGGTGCATTAATCAAGTTCAGATATACCTCTCATAAAAGCATACATCGGAATGTTTATTATACAAAAAATATATTCAAAAAATAACCCTTTTTAAACATAAATGTTCTATAGTTCTACCGAAAATACTAGGATCAGAGTAAGATCATACCTAGATCGTACCAGGACCATGCTTGGAACGTGCTAGGCATGAAAAGTAAAATTTTAATTACCCACATTAAACCTGTATACAACTCGTATGATGCCAGTACGCAATAAGATGGCTCGGAATAGAGATAAATAGAAAAAAAAATCCATCATCGTCATTTTCAGCCAAAGGACGTCCACTGCTGAACATAGGCCTCCCCCACGGTTTTCCACAGCAACCGATCACAAGCGTTCTGCATCCAGTGTGATCCCGTGATCATAACAAGTTCATGCGTCCATCTTGCGGTCCCACGCTGCGCTTTTGGTCAAGAAGTCTCCAATCTAGATCTTTTTTGCCCCAACAGCCATCAGCGCGCTATGTGCCCTGCCCACTGCCACTTGAGCTTACTGATTCGTAGGGATATGTCTGTTACCTTAGTTTTTCTACGTATCTCCTCGTTCCTGATTCAATCACCGATCGAAACACCGAGCAATGTGGTAAACTCGGTAGAGTTTTTCCATTCACAAGAGTCATAGCCCTTAAAATATGGAGAAGTATGCAACGCGAATGGAGAAGTATGATTCGTTTTACATTTTGTTGGCAGGGAGCCTACCTAAGAACCAGAAGTGTCGTGATCAGTTTGATAGTCTGTATCGGCGGGGCTATCAAACCACAGTAATAACGTAGAGTTTCATGCACGGAACGTATCAGCAAATTTACGCTCTATGCATGGCCGGCAACGGTGTTAGTAAGTGACGGAACGGTCAAGGTGCCAAGGTGTCATAGTTTTCAATACAAATAATTATTTTTCGGTGAGGACCGTTCCTAGCACTGTCATGGTATGCTACGAGTATAGTGTACTGGGCAATGAGCATAATACAGAACTTATGAGTACGTTCCTTAGCTCGACTTGAACATGCGCATTATGTCTCCGTAAAATCATTAATACCCATATCCCAACATAACTCAAACATACTATTCCATGCATGATAGAATAGAATTTGAATCTGGAGCATAAATCAACATACTAATAATTCTAAGCATCATCAAAAAAAATTAAATATTTCAGTCTGAATCCAAAACAGGCTCTATTGTTGTCGAACGTATATCTATCTCCAATTCATCTTAATATGAATATTAATAAACCTATCTCTTTCAAAATAACGATGTATTATCCCACACTATTTACATAGTCGACGGCCAAAATAAACTGACCTACTCCTTTGTAAAGCCGTGCATAAACGATTCTATAATTCGGGTTCTCGGATTCGGGTGTCTAAATAAATTGGATTATAAAGGAAATGTATTTAATTTCATGTCAGAATGCTAAATTGCCTTCTTGTTTAGAAATCGGCCTCACAATTTATGTGTTTCGTATCGTCAAGTCGAGGGTCCTACTACGTGCTGTGTTGTTTTTACTATCGAGATATTTATTTATTTATTTTTAAACTTAATTGCTCTGTATGTTCTACAATTCGCAGATTTAATGCCTTATTGCATTCTCTACCAGGTAACCGCTTGGGAATGCAAAGAGTTCAATCACGGACATTTTGGAATGAGCGCTCGCTCAATCCAAATTTTATTTCCGACAGTATTCAAGTTGGTATAAAACTGCTCTTAAATGAATTTTCCCTCTTAAAAAATTAAATCAATATAGATCACACTCGAATAAGAAACGACTAGTCACATAAAAAAATCACTGGTTGAAAAGATTTTTTCTTGCTCCACAAACTCAAAACGTGGTCAGACATGATCCATCCTCGACTACATCATCACTAATATAAACATCAAATATAAACTTTAATAAGGCAATGTGTATAGATCACGGGCTATAATAAAAATTAAGTAATCACAATAAAACAAATATCATAGCGTCATTCAATTTGAAAAAAAGTGAGAATTCTGTCATCGTCTTGATGGCGACAGAAATGATAGTGATGGCTAAAATCGATAATAATAAAAAAATACAACAGCTTCCAAAAATGCAATCAAAAATAAAAATACAAAGAAAAAGGTTTGGGCTTCTTCTTATGAATGTTTTTGGTTTCTACTTTAAAGTTTTGAAATGTAGCGCTCATAATGAGTGAGATTTGGGCTTATTTTTTTGGTAGATAACGCTCTTATTTGCGACTAATTCGTCGTCGGGCGTGACGATGTATATCGTCTTTTCAACAATTTGTGTTAAATTATATTAAATATAATATCTAATATATGTATATATTTTTGTAATGTCATTTGATACCCATATTGCTATAATGTAAAGTTTAAATCCGTTTAGCCGTTTGGACTTTAGGGCGTGCGAAAGAAATGGACACACACAGGTTCTAAAAACATAACCCTCTTTCTGGCGCAGTCGGGTTAAAAGACGGATATTTTAATACAGAATAAGGCCTATGAGGTGGAAGGGTAATTGTGTTAAGACAACTTTTCCAACTGGGTGCGTGGTTTGCTTGACGCGTGTTAAATTTTAAATGTGGCAATTTAATTTAAATTTACAAGTGACGGGAATTAGATTACCCGGTTGCAAGAAATGTTGTGTGTTCTGATTAAAATGAAAAGGATTTATGTATTTGTTTTTTAAAGTACTTATTATACACTTACATATACGGGAATTAATGCGATCGTTGATTCTCGTATATGTAAGTGTATTTAAAATACAACGCTAAAGCTTAAAAGGGTTTAAAGTACTTTATACCATAAACTGGTTTATCACAACTGTTAAGAGCGTTTGGCCCGGTTAGCCAAGAAATTGCTGGTTTGAGTCCCGCCCGTGCGCAAATTTTTGGTTTCTTATCTTTACGAATATAAAATATGACACTGTGAGCGTTTAAAACATTCTAAATTATTAAATGCGTAGTTAAAAATTAAACAAAGGCTTTAAATAACTTATACGAGTAAGGAATTAAAAAAGGGTAAATAATATTTCGACAAAAGAGCCCCTGTATTTCACAAATCGGTTGCTTATGTCATCAGAAAGTTTTGCTCAGAAGATTATATTCTAAACCAAACGTTCTACCAGCAAAACCGTAGAAGCACGTCTGTGACAACGCAAACGAAAGTTCAAATTAAATTTCTCAAACATAAATACGTCTTATAAACGTCCTGGCAAATTAAAATCAACTTGGAGTTCAGCAGTGGTTCAATTTAGAAATTTAGAGAGACAGACCGAACCGCACTTGTTTAATTCAGAATTTCAAACCCGCAAGGAATTAATTTGGTAGGCAATAGGCACTATGATGGCTGTGTTTGTTATGGTACACGCACTTTTAAACATTGATATGGACAATTTTTGGATGACTGCATAGTAGTATTTTTTGTATTTATTTTTACAAAATTATGTTAAGCACAGTTTTCTGCTTATCACCAATATTAAGCAGAAACTTTGGAAGTTGTCAAAATAAGATACCTACGCTCTATTTACTGCTATTCAATTCAACTATTCGCTTATACACAGTTTTGTAATCGAAACTTGGATTTAAAATGAATTTCATTATCATCGCAAGCAAGCCGAGTTTTTGTCAAATAAAAGTTGTAATAGAGGCGTCTCTCATAATTAACGAAACTTTAACGATGTTGGCAAAGAACTTAAAAATAAAGAAGGGAAAAATCACTTGGTGTTTTCATGCAGTGGTAACCGTCAAACTAAATAAATCCTTATTCTCTGAATAATACAGTTGATATTTCAATAAGTTGGTTTATACTAGTTGTGATTAAATTATTTTGCTGAGTTAATATTAATTTATAAGTTGCTTAAGTAAGCTTTCCAAATAAAAATAAGTAATCACGAGATTGAGTACTATTTTGTTGGTAATTCAAAGAAATTCTTAGTTGGTTTATTGGTAACTTTGGTTCTGAATCTGAAAAGATACCTAATAATTTTTGTTTGTGTGTTGGTTTTTTATTGTACGAAATATACATTCATAATATATATTCTTCGCCTGTAACTTTTATGTGATCACTCTATTTGATTATTATATATCTTTATAATGTTCTTTCAGAAAATAAGTTTCTAAGGTCACTTACAGCTTCAAGGTCAGACATTCGGTCTATCAATCAAGACCACTAAAATGAATATCTCAATCGCTCAAACAGTAAATTTATGTAGATTTAGGTATTCTGTAAGACAGATTTGTAAAGGGGCCTTCAATTTTGTCCTCTACAAATAAACCGTGAACCATGCATAGGTAATTGTCTGGATCAGTGGGAGCCAACCTTTATTTAAAGAAAACAACCTTGATGAGGATTGAAATATTACGACAATAGTCCACCGCCGCATTTGCAAGCGGAACAAGCGGCGTTAGTAGATAACTAACGCACTCGCCTGCGGCAGCGATGTGAATGAACGGCATCAACAGTGAAGTAAATATCACATATAGCTATACTCTGATTTTAAATTAGATAGACCAAAATGATATTTGGTGGGAGTCCACTTTTTCGTAATTTAAAAATAGAGTGGTTCCTAAATAATCGAAAATTTTAATTACATTCATTTGTTGTTTAAATCGATTATAAAATATTAAAATGAAAAGCTGATTATAAAAATAACGATTCCTACAAAGATAATCATTATTTTTTATAGAAAATATTGAAAAGATAAAAAAGGTAAATTCATACAAGAATATTGCTATTGGAAGAGAAACTTACATTTTTAACTTCTTACAAAAACTACTACTACTACTTGTTTTATGTTTTATGTAACGTTTTACATGTATAATTTATTCGAATTAGTAAAACCGCATTAATGAAAATGCAGATCACAACTTCAATTAATCGCGTAGAATTGAAATGTTACAACACTATTGGTACTACACTTGCAATATTAAAAAATAAAAAGTTCAATTAAAGCTGTCATTCTGATCTATCTAATTAAAAATCAGGGTATATTTAAGGGGCTACCCAGATTTTTAACGCGCACACTAGCGCCACTTTAGTAGAATAATCATAACTCGTTAAATAAAAAACCAATCAAAAATCTGGTACATACGATTGTAGTACAGGTTCCATAAATTATTTAATACGTTTAAATTGTTTCTAAAGTAGTTTACTGCAGTTAGAGTTAGAAAAACTGCTAAATATGGCCTCTTTTAGCAATTTTTCTAACTGTAACTGCAGATAACTCTGTTTTATTGAACTTAAATATTGTATCTACACCACATCATCAGAGCTACAATCGTATGATTTTTCTAGTAAAGTGGCGCTAGTTTGCGCGGTAAAAATCCGGGTAGCGCCTTAAGAGCGAGTCATAGCATATGCCAATGTCTCATGTTGCATTTTATTGTCACACCACATACCACATTTGCATGCGGCTAACTGTACGCGTAACGGCTTTAACGTATAAATCGCCAATATTATTCATGGTCAAGAATTGTCTATGGCATGTACAATGTCAAATGTGACAGGATTTTTACCGCTTTTTTTAAAATCTTTTTAATTTGGTATGGGTTCGCTCTTGACTCCAGACCAAGCCTAGTTTGGCTAATACGAAGTCGAAGATAAAACGAGCTCGCTGAGAAGAAGCCTGTTCACTCGAACTTTGAATAGATTCGGATTGTAATCACTAGGAAACATCGTGCGCATTATAAATGTTGATGAGATGCGCTTACTTCTAAGCAGCGGGACATCGACAAGATGAGTATCCCGTGGCACGCCTAGGCGTACGATGGTAAAAGAGGGCTGGTGGGATAAACTCATGGAGCTCCTTAGCACACTCTCCAAATTAAAGCCTGTAAACTCTCCAAAGTAACCGTTAACCTTGCGTCGATGGGCTAAGCTATGGAGATTATTATCCACTAGTTTGCCTTGCTTGAATACTAAGAGTAAAGGAACAGAAAATGCCCTTGTGTGTAAATGCACACAATTGAACACTACAATAATGTCCTGAGACCATGGTTAATCTAAGATTACCACCTTGATCAGATATGGTTTGGACGACGTTTATGCTAAAATGTAGAACGCTTACCCCTTACACACTGCAATTTTTAGCATCGATGCAGTAGCGCATTTTGAAAACCCGCTTCAGCATCGTGACTCACGCAATGAACAGATTTAATTACGCATCGACTGCATCGGTGCTACGACGTGTTAGTATCGATTCAGTCACCAAAATTCAGTACATAATTTGACTTGCCTTAGCATCGCGACTGTTGTACTGTTGTACATATTGTATTATGTGTAATAAACTGAGTACCTTAATATATTTAGTATTCATCGGATCCACATTAACATTTTCATCACATTATCTTTGTTTTTCCATGCTTTCATTTCCTTTTGCTGGTTCGTTTGCTGTAAACACGAACATAAGAGTTAATCATAGATTCTATCTACCATAACGCAGTTCGTATTTTCTCCCTAAAAAGTCGTACTGTAGACATTAAACTATAGGCATTACCTGCCTTTCTACTCTTCTTATTACTATTACTCTGTATTTTTGGATTATTGATGTTTTCTAATCCTTTTTGAACAATATTTATTGTGAATCTAAAAATGTCAAACTTTCAAAGCTCTGTTATTCTACTTTTCTTTACATAAAACTGTAAAAATAGTTGTGTTTTACCTTTGTTTGCAATTTTCCTTTAATTTGCATTGGGTGATGATTCGTTTTCCTGTATTTTCGTAATTTGCTTACTTTTTGACAGTATTTTTATCTTTATTGACGTGGTTGTTATGACAATATCTTTTAAAGTCTGACAACTTCTATCAAAGTTTATTACTTTTTCGGGTTTAATCCTCTGTAAACCACCAGTATTCATGTTCTATTTTTGAACCTACCTCGATCTAAATTTGAACGGCCCCGGCCCCCTATATAAGCCTTAATTTTTTCATTCATTTCATTCGATTCCGAGTTCTAAGCTCGAACAGTTCTATTACACTCCAATAAATAAATACTCTACATCTTCCCTCAAGAAGTCTTGAAGAACCGCCGGTGACTACTGAAACACCTCCTCACGCTAGGGGAGGGACCGGACACCGGAGGAGTATCCAAGCACATTGACTGCAGTAACACCTCCTCGCTCTAGGGGAGGGACCTGTCTCCTTCTCGGAAGAGGATCCGAGACCAAGTACTTCTGGCACTCCAACTGATCACAACATTTTCTATATAGTGCCCGTTACCCTCATTACTGCACATCGGCGTCTCTGCTCTTCACGGCGCCTGTCACCGCTGCACATCGGCGTCACTGCTCTTCACAGCGCCTGTCACCGCTGCACATCGGCGTCGCTGCTACCTCCGCTGTGTCGGCCCTGCACTCCGACGCCGCCCTTTGCTGCCCCAGGACAATACTTATTGAAGATTTGAAGATACTTACTCACGCCCACTGCACTTTACTTACATTCATACAGACATCACCTCATCTCATTTTTCGGTACTGTATTCTTTTTGTTGTAATATAAATTCTATTCCCTCTTCTACCTCTTTCTTTAACCTTCTTCTACCTCTCCACATTTGTCGCTTCACGACAAATTGGCGCCCAACTTTTAGTCTTCAGTCTTCCCTCTTTCTTTCTTTTCTTACATCTCATTCTTTTCATCTTCTATCTTTTTCTAAATTCAAAAATAACACTTTATCTAGTGTTCTTTACCTTTTCACCCTCTTTACCTTTTCACCCTCTTTACCTTTTCACCCTCTTTACCTTTTCACCCTCTTTACCTTATCACCCCCTTTGGCTATCTCTTTTGGTTAACATATTATTAACTCCTTCACTATCTTCATATCTTAACCCCTTCACTATCATCTCATATCATCTTAAATCTTAACACCTTAATTATCATCTCAGAACTTAACCCCTTGAAACTCGGAGATAGTAAATTTTGTTTTAATTAACTTAACTAAATCTACCTTAATTGGTCTTAAGTTAACTTTGTTCTTTTAACTTAACTTTGATTTAAATAACTGTTCTCTAATTGACTTAACTTGAGAATAATTAACTTAACTTAATCTTTCTTAATTGATCTTAAGTTAACTTTGTTCTTTTAACTTAACTTTGATTTAAATAACTGTTCTCTAATTAACTAAACTTGAGAATTATTAACTTTACTAAATCTACCTTAATTGGTCTTAAGTTAACTTTGTTCTTTTAACTTAACTTTGATTTAAATAATTGTTCTCTAATTAACTTAATTAACCGAGAACTCTTATTTTTCTTAAACTCTCTTCCTATTTATTTTTACTCTCCGATTTTCTTTCTCAACCTATATCTTCACTAATTCACTTTAATCACTATTTGAAGAGGAATTAAGGTACCCAATTTTATTTTGAACTTTATCGAATTATTCATAACTTTTTAACTTTACTATGTCTCATTTAATTAAATTTGTTTATCTTAACAAAGCTGAACTTATTTATGAAATAAAGATTAGACTTGAGGAACCAACAAACACGGTTATAGACTTAAGAAAACAAATACAACAACTTTCTTCGATAACTTCATCAGAGGAAATATTAATTTCTCCTCTTCCTATTGATGAGGAACTTCCTGAAATTGAATCTACTCTTAACTACATTGAAGGAAAAATCTCTAGATTAATACAGGGTGATTCTAAATTTACTCGCTTAATTGAATCTTATCTAAATCATGTTTACTATAGATTTGAACGCATTGATATTGACTTAAGTCCTGAATTCTTAACTACTTTTAATGATCTTAAAAATAAATTTGATGGCTTAACTAATAAATTTGAGTCTTTTACCTTTCATCCAGCTGAAGATATAGTCAGAACTATTGATACCTCAGCTCCAATTACTTATAATCCTATAGATCCTCAACCCTCTCATAACTTTGTAATCCCTCAAACCTCTTTTCAACCTCTAACTTCCTCCCTTACCCAACCTACTATAAATCTTAAGATTTTCAAAGATATAAATCGTTATTCTTATAACGGTAAATCTTGCCCCAGGCCTTTTCTTCAAAAGTTAGACGAATATTGTATTTCAAGAAACATAGATAAAAATCTTCTTATTACTCAGGCATATGAAATCTTTACTGATAATGCTCTCCATTGGTTCAGATTCCAAATTAAAAGGAATCCTAATTTATCCTGGTCTGAAGCTTCCCAACTTTTAATTAAGGACTTTGGTCAATTTGATTTTGATAATAAACTTCTTGAGGCTATTAAAGATCGGACTCAAGGTTTAAATGAACCTATAGCTGTTTATATTTCTATTATGTCTGGGATGTTTGAGCGTCTTTCTGAAAAATTACCTGAATGTAAAATTGTTGACATCCTACTTAGAAACATTAGACCTTGTTACTCAGTTTTTGTGGCTCTTAAAGATTGTAACACTATTGATTCTTTATTAACTACTTGTCAGAGTTATGAAAAATTCCTTGATAGAGACCAAAACTTTAAAGAACCTTTGGAAAACTTTTTAACACCTGAATTTAATTTTAAACCTCAAACACCATCCTCCACAAAACCACAATTCTTTAAAAAACCTTATCATGTTAACACCGTTCAGGAAGATATTAATACTCTTACTAAGGACATCTTCTGTGTTCGTTGTCGCAAACATGGACATAATCTTAGATCGTGTGCTCAACCTCACTTTATAATTTGTTTTAAATGCGGTTTGAAAGATTTTAAAACCCCAGATTGCCCTAAATGTAATTCTAAACCTAACACAAGCTCAAAAAACTAATAACTGACTTGAATAGCACTTCTAAATTTGACATTACTGAATGGAATAATTGGATCTTAACTCTAAAAAATTTTTTTTCTTCTTATAAAATCTCTTCTACATTATATTCTAGTGAAATAGATTCCAAACGTCCTTTCATTAATGTGCGAATTTATAACTTAAATATTTCTGGTTTACTTGATTCTGGTAGTTCAATTACTATTTTTGGCAACAATTCTCACTTTAAAATTCTCGAACTGGGTTTTAAGCTTTTCAAGTCAGACTACATTACTATTTCAACTGCGAGTAATCAAAAAATAAAATCACTAGGTTATTTTGAATTACCAATGATTTTTAATAAACAAACACATTTAATTAAAGCTTATGCTTTTCCTGAATTATTTCCTTCTCTTATTCTTGGTATTGATTTTTGGAAGAAATTTAATTTACTTCCTTCTATACTGTCTTCGTCTGGACTTTCCGATCTCAATTGCTCATCTATTCAAGAAGCTAATAGAAAAGTACTTCCTTATGATCATCTTTCTGAAGATCAGAAGAATATCGCGGATACCATTATAGGTCGCTTTAGAGAAATTTCTTTTGAAGAAAAAGGAGTATTGGGACGAACTCATCTCATCACGCATAAGATTGATACTGGCGATTCTCTTCCGATCAAACAAAGATGTTATCGGTTATCTCCTGTAAAACAAAAGGCATTAGTTGAAGAAGTGGATAAAATGCTGAAATGGGACGTCATCGAACCTGGTGAAAGTCCCTGGCTATCTCCAGTGATTATCACTCCCAAGAAGAATGGAGAATGGCGCTTCTGCATTGATAGCAGGAAACTCAACTCCGTCACTCGTCGGGATGCTTATAACCTCCCTCTTATGAGTGAGATTTTGGACAACCTCAAGAATGCCAAATACTTATCTAGTATTGACATCGCCAAAGCGTTTTGGGAAACGCCACTGAATACTGAAGACAAAGACAAGACTGCATTTTACGTTCCTGGAAGAGGCATGTACAGATTTAAAGTCATGCCCTTTGGACTAACTAATTCTCCAGCTACTCAACAAAGACTTATGGATATGTTGTTTACCCCTGAGTTTGACAGCAAGGTCTTCTGC
This sequence comes from Pyrausta purpuralis, assembly GCA_963924145.1. Taxonomy (NCBI): domain Eukaryota; kingdom Metazoa; phylum Arthropoda; class Insecta; order Lepidoptera; family Crambidae; genus Pyrausta; species Pyrausta purpuralis. Next base: position 19,901,741 of record OZ001664.1, read on the forward strand.
TATCTTGATGACATCGTTGTCATAAGTGAAACCTTTGAACAACACATTGCTCTTCTATTAAAAATCCACGAAAAACTTTCTTTTGCAAACTTGACTATAAATTTTGAAAAATCACAGTTTTTTAAAAAAGAGCTCAAATACCTCGGTTACGTCGTAGACGAGTATGGTCTCCGTGCTGATCCTGACAAAATCAGGCCGATTTTGGAATATCCTACCCCATCTTCCAGAAAAGAAGTACGAAGATTCATTGGCACTTGCAGCTGGTTTCGAAGATTCATCCCAAACTTCAGCACAATTGCTGCTCCACTTAACAAGCTTACATGTACAGGGAAAAATGCTCCGGAGTTCGCTTGGAACCCTGAAGCTGAATCTGCTTTTCTAAAGCTGAAGGAAGCTCTGGTTACTACTCCGGTGCTCGCTTGTCCAGATTTTAGCCTCCCTTTCTCGGTACATTGTGATGCGTCAAATTATGGTGTGGGAGCAATGCTTACTCAAGTCCAGAATGACAGGGAAGTGGTCATTGCTTACATGAGTAAATCTCTTAATAAAAACCAGCAAAATTACTCGACCACGGAGAGAGAAACCTTGGCTGTTATTACTGCTCTGGAACATTGGCGCTGTTATCTCGATAATGGTATGCAATTTACCATTTACACTGACCACGCAGCACTAAAGTGGTTCCTGAATTTATCTAATCCTTCTGGAAGACTTGCTCGCTGGACTCTACGTCTATCTGCTTTCAACTTTATCCTTAAACATAAAAAAGGTAAAGATAATGTTGTTCCGGATTTGCTTTCAAGATCTAAACCTTTGGACAGTGTGGACTCTTTTCATCATGGTGTTCTTCCTATCTCTACTGAAGAATCATCTCCTAACCGTGATTTGGAACAGTACAACAACATTTTACTTGGCTGCAGAAATAATCCTGATTCTTTTCCTAATTATATGGAGAAAGATGACAAGCTATACCGACATATCTATTCTCCACATAATCTTAGTGAAGACTTCACTTGGAAAGAAGTTCCACTACCTCAAGACAGACAAATGCTCATCTCAACTAATCACGGCTCCGATACTGAACCTCATCTAGGGATCTTTAAAACTTATAAAAAACTCTCTTTCCGTTATTACTGGTCTGGAATGTTTAAAGACATAGCCAACTTTATTTCTAAATGTGATAAATGCCTAGCTTATAAACATCCTAACCATTCTCCATACGGACCTATGGGAAAACCCAAGATCTGTTCTAGACCCTTTCAAACTATTTCGCTTGACCTTATGGGCCCATTACCCATGACAAGAAATCGAAATCAATATATTCTAGTAATTAATTGTTGCTTTACCAAATATACTCTAATTTTTCCTCTTAAACGTGCTACCGCTTCTAATATAATTTATTTTCTCGAGAATTCCGTTTTTCTGACACATGGTGTACCTCAAACGGTTATCATGGATAACGGACCTCAATTTCAATCTCACGAATTTAATTCATTTTTAAAGAAATACAAGGTTCCTTTTATTTCTCACTCTCCTTTTTACTGTCCTCAAGTCAATCCTACAGAAAGATATAATAGAACTATAATTACTGCGTTAGCCACCTTAGTAGGAGAAGATCATAGAAAGTGGGATAATTACCTCTCTAAAATTCAACAAGCCTTAAACAGTTGCGTTAGCTCTATAACTGGCTTTACGCCTAATTTCTTAGTGTTTAGTCGAGAAACCATTCCCTGCGGTTCTTTTTACACTTCATCTCGAAGTATCGAAGAAATTACCTTTCTACCTCGCGATATTTACGCTGAAAATGTTGGTTTTCTCGCGTCTTATTTCGATAAAGTTCAAACTGCATTATATTTAGCTCACGCTAAAAACAGCGCGCGTTATGATTTGCGTCGAGCTTTTAAAGAATTTAATGTCGGTGATATAGTTTGGCGTAAGAATTATGTGCAAAGCAATGCAGGTTCTTACTTTAGCGCAAAACTTGCCCCTAAATTTGTAAAATGTAAAGTTTTTGAAAAAATTTCACCTTTAGTTTATATATTGGAAGATGCTAATGGTTCTGAAACCAAATGGCATATCAAGGACATTAAAATCTAATTTTCATAACTTCTATTTTTTTTCTCTAACTTTCATTTCGTAACTTCATTTACTCATCATTCATAATTCATTCATCAATCATCTTTCGTGATTATATTTATTTCGTATTTAGTTGTATTCTGGCTTTTAAGCTTATACGACGTACTTTAAATACGTTATCCTTATCCTCTAGTTTTCTTTTCTTTTAGGAGCATTTAATAGCTCTTATTAACTGTATCTTTAAATCTCTTTTCTTCTTTTCTTTCCTTAAGGAGGCTCTAAACCTCTTCTCTTTACTTAAGGGACTCTAAATCCCTTACGTTAACTCGGGAGGCTCTAAACCTCTTCTCTTTACTTAAAGGACTCTAAACCCCTTAGTACTAACTAGTACGTTCTTTTGAGCGGTTGATTACTCGTTAAATAAGCCTTAGGTCCGAGCGGTTGATTACTCGTTAAATAAGCCTTACATTGGAGCGGTTGATTACTCCTTACGTAGGCCTAGAATCAAACTTTTTTTTTTCCATCTATGGAGCGGTTGACAACTCCTTAAATAAGCCTGTCGTTATTGAGGAATTCTTTTCTAGAGTGGCAGTCATTGAATGTGAACTCCACCCTTACGGTATGAAGATGATAGAATGCTAGAAGAAGAATAAATATTTTTTATGTAAGGTTGTATATTAGGCGAAATAGATTCCTAGGTTTTCTTTAGATCTTCTTTCAAAAATTTTCTCTAAGTCGAAAATTTTTCTGGGGTTGTGGGGGAAATGTACTGTTGTACATATTGTATTATGTGTAATAAACTGAGTACCTTAATATATTTAGTATTCATCGGATCCACATTAACATTTTCATCACATTATCTTTGTTTTTCCATGCTTTCATTTCCTTTTGCTGGTTCGTTTGCTGTAAACACGAACATAAGAGTTAATCATAGATTCTATCTACCATAACGCAGTTCGTATTTTCTCCCTAAAAAGTCGTACTGTAGACATTAAACTATAGGCATTACCTGCCTTTCTACTCTTCTTATTACTATTACTCTGTATTTTTGGATTATTGATGTTTTCTAATCCTTTTTGAACAATATTTATTGTGAATCTAAAAATGTCAAACTTTCAAAGCTCTGTTATTCTACTTTTCTTTACATAAAACTGTAAAAATAGTTGTGTTTTACCTTTGTTTGCAATTTTCCTTTAATTTGCATTGGGTGATGATTCGTTTTCCTGTATTTTCGTAATTTGCTTACTTTTTGACAGTATTTTTATCTTTATTGACGTGGTTGTTATGACAATATCTTTCAAAGTCTGACAACTTCTATCAAAGTTTATTACTTTTTCGGGTTTAATCCTCTGTAAACCACCAGTATTCATGTTCTATTTTTGAACCTACCTCGATCTAAATTTGAACGGCCCCGGCCCCCTATATAAGCCTTAATTTTTTCATTCATTTCATTCGATTCCGAGTTCTAAGCTCGAACAGTTCTATTACACTCCAATAAATAAATACTCTACATCTTCCCTCAAGAAGTCTTGAAGAACCGCCGGTGACTACTGAAACACCTCCTCACGCTAGGGGAGGGACCGGACACCGGAGGAGTATCCAAGCACATTGACTGCAGTAACACCTCCTCGCTCTAGGGGAGGGACCTGTCTCCTTCTCGGAAGAGGATCCGAGACCAAGTACTTCTGGCACTCCAACTGATCACAACATTTTCTATATAGTGCCCGTTACCCTCATTACTGCACATCGGCGTCTCTGCTCTTCACGGCGCCTGTCACCGCTGCACATCGGCGTCACTGCTCTTCACAGCGCCTGTCACCGCTGCACATCGGCGTCGCTGCTACCTCCGCTGTGTCGGCCCTGCACTCCGACGCCGCCCTTTGCTGCCCCAGGACAATACTTATTGAAGATTTGAAGATACTTACTCACGCCCACTGCACTTTACTTACATTCATACAGACATCACCTCATCTCATTTTTCGGTACTGTATTCTTTTTGTTGTAATATAAATTCTATTCCCTCTTCTACCTCTTTCTTTAACCTTCTTCTACCTCTCCACATTTGTCGCTTCACGACACTGTGTTGATGCTAAAAATAGCGCAGTGTGTAAAAGTTGATATTTTGCGACTGCATCGATGCTAACGCGCGTGTGCATCGCTGCTTAAAGTCGCAGTGAGTAAAGGGACTTAGATGGCTTCAGAAAGAAACAGAGATTGCCAGAAAGTGTATAATTTTTTTTTCTTCAAACATAGCCTGCAAAGTGTCAGTTACAATTTTGACCTATGAATTATGTTACTAAACTAACTACCAATCAATGTCTTTGGCTAGCTGGTATTTGACACTACATAATGTTGAGAACAACTGGATCAAAAGAACACGATCTTAGATTTAAATTATTCGATCCTTTCCGAATTCGAGTTGAAATTACTCAAAAATAATGTCATTTTTGAAATTACAATTTGGCATTGCTGTACCTATAAATACTATAGAACTAAATTCAGTTAAAAGGGTTTTAAGACATCTCAATGCATCGTAAATTTATCACAATGAAATATGTACTTTATACATCTTAGTATGCATGTGTAATATGTTGTCCAACTGAAAAAATAAATTACTAGTGTGGTTAGGTTAAAAAAAAAACCTTGATATGGTATCAGTATTTAGTTACCTTTTACATTAACAGCTGTTGGAAGAAGTCGAACCTGAAACAAAAGTAATAAGTGATCAGATTTATTGACAACTAAAAATAATCTATCAGACTGGATTTAGAAAAGAAATATAGGTAGGGTTCCCTTAAGGTTATAGCACATGTATGAACCCGTTACGAAAACAACACCGTATCAACTCGAGGCGTTAATTATTTTTTGTATGAATCTCCATACTTACATAATGACAACGCCCATCTTTCAACTTCGTAACGTCACCATCTCAGATCGAGATCAACTCAGGACCACGCGCTTTCAGCCAGTCACCTGATAGATCTCAACTATTCACCCACCCTGTCAAACGGGATGACTGCCTCGGTGGCGCAGCGGTAGGAGGGTCCCACTTTAAAGCGTCGGCTGCGCCAGAGGTCCCGGGTTCGATCCCCGGGTCGGGTCAAAAAGATATACCTAAGTTTTCCGTTCAGAAATTCTTAGGGTAGCCCGGAGTGTCCGGTCGTGTCAGAGCGCTGTCCCATCGGGCTATGAGAGTGAAAGGAATAGAGAGTACACCTGTGTTTGCGCACACACTTGTGCACTATAATATGTCTCGCGCAGTCGGTAAGTCGTTGTGACTGGCTACCGTCGTCGAAATTGGCTAGGGGGACTACAAACGGGATTTAATTCACAAGAAGAACTGTCATAAGTTGTAAGCAAACATGATCGGAGGCGAGGCATTCACGATCCAGTGCCGATCTAATGCTTGATAAATGTTCTTTACTTTTTGGCTTAAACTAAATCAATGTCTGAGAAAGTAATTACACATTACTTCCAACTGCTATTGCCATTGTGGTATATTATTATCAATCAAAGTCAACTTGAAATATCAGAGGAAATTAGTTCTTCATAATAATATGTTCGAGTCCTCGATCTGAATAGCGCAGTCACGAAATGCTTCCGTAAAGTTATTTTTTCTAGACTTGCCCAAGTCCTATAAACTTAATCCACGAAAAGCTACAGTGTAAGTTCATGAAGAAAGTTCTCAATAGTAAGCTAAGATTCAAGAAGAGTTTCAATGTTGGTAAATACTCATTTAATAATACGAAGTTTTTTTTTATTTTTATTATTACAAATAAAAATCTCCGCCAGACAATAAGCAAATTTTATTGGCTTCAAAGTGAGGAATCACCTGGTAAAATATAAGAAATAAATGCGTTTATTTTAAGTATCTCAATTACAAGACATTGCACAGATTTCTCTTAAGTAGTCAAAGGCAATTGTGTAGGCTTGTCACACAATCCTTGTGAATAAGGTACAGTGGGTTAAAAAATATACAGGATGTTGTTTTGGTCAGTGACATCCAACTCATCATCCCTGAGTTGGATGTCACTGAGCAAAACAACACCCTGTTTATGCTTAGACAGTTATTTAGTATTAGTTATGCTTTAAAAAAAAGTATGCATATTTTATAAAAGAAGACCTCTTCAAAACAATAAATAAAAACTCAAAAGCAATGGGGAAACTCTCACAATCGCGCGAAGGTCGCGCGTATCCATGAAATACTATGCTACGTAAACTCCGAAGAGGCGATCTGGTGGTAGTTTTCGCTAGTATCATATAGTGATAAATTGATTTTGTGGGTTTTTGGGGTTGCGGGACGTCGCTGACCAAAACAATACCCTGTATAAAATAAAACAAAAGTACGGGATTTGAAGCCGCAACTCGCTGGCTTTGTAGTCGGGAGCGTTAATACCAGTCGTATCGTTAAAGCCATGATCTTGAAAAAAGTGACGCTTCTCATCCATTTTTTACTGTGCAACTCTTGGAAAGAAATAAGGTTTCTTTTGTATTCGAGATGGTTTTGTAAAAACTGTTTCATAATTCATTTATTTTATGACCCGCCTCATAACGCTGGAACATTATTTTGTAGTGTTTATTCTGTTCGTTGTTCGTGGGCCTGAGATGCTCTGAGCTTTAGCTACCATTTTGATGCACTTTATTCTGGTAGGCTTGTAGTCAACAATAAGTATCTAACTAGTCAATGTGGGCTTTTATAGTCAAACAGAAAACTCTTTAGCTTTATATGATTAGGGGTTATGGCACATTACCATAAAATCCTTTACTAGATTTTTTAGTTACAAATATTTTTCTGATTTTTCCGATGGTGTCGGAAAAGAATTTCTCATTTACTTAGGTAGATATATTGGAAAAACAGAATATGACTTAAAGAAGCATCAATTAATGAACTACACATAACATTAATTTATGATGTCTGTGCATCATTCTCTGGCAAAACTGAACTGAAGTTTTTGGTTCACTTTTGATCAAACTTTTGATGAAGCCACTTTGACGGTAGCTGACAGATACTTGAATGAAGCTAGCTGCGATTGTATTAGTCATTGTTGCTGATTAGATGTTCTAGTTTTTGCTAGATTCCTCAAAAAGTTTCCATTTGCTGTAATGAAATGTATATAAGCCGATTTAATTCATTTTCGCGTTTGGACAAAGTTGATTGGTTTCAAAAATCACATCAAATTTAATAATTAACCATGCCAATGCAGAATATTTGCATAAAGGTGACACTATTCAGTAGGTTATGATTAATTACATAGAAGTTATACAAATATCTAGCGGTCCCCGCGACTTAGTCCGCGCGTATTGAGTTTCAGTGTGATGTAATATAGCCTAAAGCCTTTCTCGATAAATAAGCTATCCAACACAAAAGTATTTTTTGAAACAGTCCAGTAGTTCCTGAGATTAGCGCGTTCAAACCATCAATAAAATAAACAAACTCTTTATCTTTATTATATTAGAATCTTTTGAGGGTTTTTTTTTCATTAACATCTCTGTATTCATGTGATCTGCTTTTTATGGAAACAGGTGAATATATACAATAATGGAAACAGTAAAAAAAAGGTGAATTTTGCAAGAAGCAAATGAGCAGCTAAAAATGAAATTTAAGGCCACCATAAAATATCCTTTTACAAAGTCAGTTCCCGTCTAGCTCTCTAAAGTGATAAATTCACAATTCGCCAAAACCTCAGAATGTTGGCCATGACAGTCGGTGTCTGATATCGCAAAGGCGTTCTGTAAACACACGTTGTGGTTTTGTGTGAGCGCACGTTGCGCTTTAATTTGGCAATAATGTTGTAGCTAGATTATACTGAGCTAAATTTGAACCTTATTGTGAGGTTTATTCACAAAGTATAAGCTGGAATTACTGTAACTCTAGAAAAATAATCTAAAGGTAACACAGATATATAACCTCTTGATCTCTTGATTGTTTAAACGTGCATTAATTACAATTTGAAAACGTTAGCTATTTACTTATTACCTCTCTACTAACTTTTATAAAAATTGATACGTAGGCCTCTTTGCGTAAGTCAGAATCAGTTTAATTATGGATTAAATCATACTTCTGTTTTAATGTTTTTCTTTGCTCATTGTTAAAAAAGACGGTAAGATGAATTTTTGAGTATGCGGGTAATTCAGATGCGCAATTCCAGCCAGCCTTGGTCAGTCAATAAGATTTTATAAAATTGAATCTTCTCAATATCACCTTAATGAAAATAAGGACATTTTCAATGAGTAAATAGTGACATTTTCAATGAGTAAACAATGAGTTATACATTGCTCTGATCCCAAAGTAGTCAATGCACTTGTATTATGGAAATCAGACAAAACGGTGGTACCACAACACCCAGACCCGAGACTATATAGAAAATATCGTTTTCTACATTGACCCAAATGCGGTTATGTGTTGTCTAGAGAACATGATTTTCAAGACTGATATACGCTTGGAGTTGTTTAAACTTGTTCTAATGCAAATGCATATCACGATACGAAAGCATTTCGATTCCAACTTTCAAAGAGTATGTTTCCAAAGGCATTATAATTCTGTTCAAAGTACTGAAAACAGCCTATGAAACTAAAGTTAGGGTTTATTCAAACATCATTGTGGACACGCGTCGATTCGATCGAACGAAAACTTGTCAGTTTTAGATAAGCCCAGCCTTACAAGTCCATAGGAGGAATTTCAAATTTGAATTAGCATATTGTTTTAAACAAACTTGTTGGCAACGGGATTTGAAAGGGTAAAATTTTGACTGGCATGTTTATTTTTGATTATTTTATGTTCAAGTTGTAAGGCACAAATTATTTGTATCTCGGGAAAATTTATTTATGTAGCTTTTGAGATAGATGAGTAATAAAACACACTTAAAAAAAAGACTTCAAAACCAAAATGTACAAAAAAATCTCAAATAAACTCTTGACCTTTTAAAGGAAAAGAATCCATTTTAGGCGAACATTTAATTTCTGGAGTCGGTGCCATCACTTTGACCATCTCAAGCATCAACATTGTAATGATTACAAGAGGGGGGGGGGGGGGTTGCACCTTAAGCGTGAAGGAGTTGTACCATCAGCTCAGCTACACACAATGAAGACAGAACAAAGCGTGCCTTTAAAATTTGAGGGTTTCCCTCGATTCCACCAAGACCCTATCATCAGATCCTGACTTGGAAACAATGGGACCAACTAGAAGATATAACCTCTAGGCGGCAAAATCATTTTTGAAATCGGTCTACAAATGACTGTGATATGAGCTAACACAGCCACAAACAAAAACACAGCCGAGTTAAACTTTTTTGAAGTCGTTTAAAAAAATATTGTGTACATGTTTTATAGTAATAATTTAATATTTATTTACTGAAGTGTTTTGTACCACTATTAACCTGACTTTAATATATCTTTTTACAGTATTCCTTAAAATAAAACTCCAACAGTAAGGTAATTAGCAAAGAACGAGTAGGTTTAAAAAAAGTAGAGGTGCTGAAATGGGGAAAATAGAAAGCAATTTTAAAACACCTCCATGCTTCCTCGTGGCATTTCCAAGCAATTGTGCTACGGAGAGCAACCAAAAATGTTCCCAGAAAAAAGTATAAAAATAGTAATTAGGTACGTCGGTAACCACTCTTGGTTGAGAGGAATTTTTATATAACCTCTTTTTTAATAAGCCCGGAGCGCTAGCTATTCCCATTTTGAAGATTAAAATGGGTAGTATGGAGCGTCGATTCAAATGTATATTGGAACAAAATTGCAGTGTGAAAAGCTATTTGATTCATCATTTTTTGTAACGATCATGTCAGTGTTCGAAATAGTATGATACGTGATACGAGTTTTAAGAACTTGAACACTTCTCCAATAATATTATAATCGTATATGAGAATGGATAATATTTGGCTGCAGGGTTCTTACTAAGGGCGAGAGTTATAATAAGGCTGCTCATAAACTGGTTTTATCGACATCAGGGTTACTGTTTGCTTCACAATATTTTAAAGCCAAGGAGGCCTAGAACTTCATTTCAACATCTTAGCATTATGAGCAAGTATGAGCAAAATAATGACTGATCTAGACACGCGGCAGCGTATAAAGCTAAGTTCAAGTGAAAGACTCAGACTCAGCGCGTTTGTATATCTACACGAATCATTTCGAGCGACTTTTGACCACTCTAGAACTCAAAACCATCATCCATAAAGGCGACAAGAACCCTATATTTCAGTAACCTAGCTTAAACGGTTAAAAAGATATAAAAGTCGCCAATTTTCCACTGACTGACTGACCTATAGATCAAAAAAGAAAAGGCCACAATAAATTGTTCGAACCAAAAACACGTGTGCCGCCAACCTAAGCATACCGACATGCAAAATGGGCGCTGTCTATTGGCTGTTGCTGAACATTATGAAGCGAGAGCGGAAAAATTATGTAGCGTTACTATGCCCTGTGGTGCTAGCTAGGGTAAATGGAGACAGAAAGACCACTCCATTCAATTTTTTTCTTCGTTGATAGTCTTGTTACCTACATATTTAAAAGGCATATTTGCGATATAAAGAACATAAAAATCTACTTTAAGTACTTAAGTACCTGTTTAATGGTTCCTCAGCTTCTCCTTTCAATTCATTCTTGTCAATCATTAACTGTACGAGCGATTATCGCAGTTTGTGTTTTTGTAAGAACAATCACAAGTTGATCCGCGTACCGCAGCGTTTACTGGGACTGTGGACTTTAAAATTGTATTTCAGTACCTTAGTTTTTAAAGAAATGTAGTAAAACGCGTTCAACGTGATACTGGTGACTTATTAAGAAATTGGCTGGGCTTTAAAAATATTTTAATACGTGCGATGTCTCTAAATGTATTTACACTGTGGCCACAACGCCCCATGGCGCTTGTCTTCAGAAATTTGTCCCGGAATATTGGAACGGAGTCGCTGAGTTGTAAGCACTAGAAGGCCATTTATTATACTACACTCATGATATAAGTTTTATTAGTCGCCTCTTAAGGAAAATAACTTCTCATACGCCAATAACGCTTTATCGTAAAGTGAAAAGCATTGGCCATAGATTATGTATCCCAATAGATAATGCGAACGTATGAACTTAGCTGTCATAAAAATGACACCAACAAAAAACATTAGCGTTTCATTTCATTTGACACCATTTTATTTGGATCGCACCATCAAACCAAGCCATCTAAGTCAGCTTATCAAATAATGTTTGATTCAAATCATAATTGAATCCTTTAGATAAAAGTCAATGACGTACTTAGTTTTCATACATTTACAGTATATGGTGTCATCTACGTAAAACATAAGTCTGAGACATTGGCATAAGTTTATTACCTATATAACCTTTTAGCTATGCACTAAGTGCTGGTAATAAATAAGGATGTTATCTCATTTTCTTGACAAAAAGGACCATTTCTAACTAAGTCGTTCACGAAAAGGTAAGTTATTTGTAGCCTCATGGTAACTGACGTTACTTCAACTAAGCCGAACGCGTGGAAAAAACATGCGTTACAGCTTTCGGAAGTTATCGCTTCTTCTTGGAAATTCTGTCAAAATATCGCACTTTGTGGTTATTCTCTATGACGGCGAACCTATTTGATTATACAGGTTGTGACCAGTAATAGGGGTAAAGATTTCAAATATAGGCCTTTTAAGTATCCAGTTATCAATACTGAATGGTTTAAAATTAATAAAATGTCAAATATATTGATTGTTATTTTCTAACAAAATAAAAACAACCAGCTGTTATTGCAAATCAATGCATCCAGTCATAGAACTTGGCACTGTCATTTACTACAACGAGTTTGGAATTTCGATAAACATTGATGAGAAATTATTACTTTGGATTACTGTGGTATGTGGTATTTTGGCTAAGTGGAGTTAAGTGGATAACCAATTCAGTTAAAGTTGGCACGAAACCCTCAGAGTGCGAGTTCGACTCGCACTTGGCCGGTTCAAAATGTGTGTAAAAAAGACTTCTTCTCTGTCGTAAGTACCTATATATGACGACGAGTCCAAACGCAAATAAAAACTAAGTAAGTTTCTCAGGCGGTTTTTGTTTGTGATTTGTAGTTATTAACCCATATTTCAAAAACTTGAAGACCTATTTTGATGAAACATGAACTATATCCTTGATTGATATATACCTAATCTAACTGAAAAAGAATCATCTTGCTATGACTTTTTGTTTTTGAGAAATCCGTAGATGAACATAAAAACATACGAATATAAACACATACATACACTAACGAAATTTCGCACACAAAGCCTTATAGATCAACATACTCAAATATTATCATTTTCCAACAATATCACATTGAATTGATGGTCTCTTTTTTTGAAGTCGGTAAACAGAAGATTGGTTTTCTGGGAGACTTCCATATGGTAGGTATCTAAATCTGTTTTGTCAGACAATGGTTTGCAGCCTTGAAAGGAACTTACAAATTCGCAGACCCAAATACATTCCGCCTACTTAAAAACTCACAACACAGTCCATTAGTCCATTGTGTCTGTGGAAATAGGATAATAAAGTGGAAGTTTTTCTTCTTAAAGTCTTTGTAGTTGAAATATATTTGATAAAATAAGAGTTTGTGTGCTCTCAACTAATAATAGGCCTCGAAGTTTACGCATGAGAGCTCTTCTTTGCAATACTTTACCCATATTTATAGCCATATCTTTCCCTAGAAAAAGTCACTTCCATGAGCGGCAGGGACGGCTAGATTTGAAAATTAAGACATTGTGTCATACAAGGCGACAGTTTCAAGAAAGATCCGGAACACTTAAACTTAAATATTTTTCAGAAGTTTAATAGTACATTATGATACAAGTGTGCTCAATTGACCATTATATACAAGGCGATATTGTGTGAATAAGAAAGCCGCGTATATTATGGTCACAAGCACACGCGTTTCATACGACGTTTTTCAACACACTTGCGAGGAAAAACATGACTGCATTTAGTAAGTTTTTAATTATTAATACAGTTGTAACAGTAAAATACATGTCACTCGATTATGATAGCTAAAGATTATCGCACGCGTTTTTCGCCTCGTTACGTATGTCCGGCGGAGTTAATAATAGGTTTTCTTCATTTTTTTCACTTAAATTAGACATTTTCGTTAATATGAAACTTCACAATGAATCCAAACTTCGTCACAGCCGTCAATTATTTACTAAAAATGACGCGTTGTTTTTTTTCTTGCCGCGATACCGATGCGCGCGCAAGGCTATGGCGCGAACAAGATCGGCAAACCGCCAAGATTAAAAATGTAATAATTCGTAGAACACCAATTACAGAAAATTTTAAATGAATTTGAGTTATTTTTTAGTAATAATGCTGGATTTACCATTTATTGAAATAAATATGTACATACTGTTATTTTTCGCATAAATACTGTTTGTTGCTAAAATAAAAGTTAAAACCCGACTAAATTATATCACTTCTTCTTCTTACTTACTACTTGGTACTAGGATACAAATGTAAATTGGTCGGGTCATAAACTAAAGGCACTAGTGCAATAATATACTGAAAAAGCACGCGTGTTAAATATCTAGGATTATGAGCCAAAAATCGGTGGAATAAAAACGTCGTTTTGAGCAAGTGTGTTGAAAAATAATAAGTTTTTCAAGAATCTAATAGATTTTTATAATCATTTTTTGTCTGTACCAAATTCATATCATTACTTTGTATCATTTCACTATCTGAGAACTAACAAATTTCTACTCTGTTTTAATGACGTTGCCATTCCACCAATTTTTGTTCACAAATAACAGAAACCGTGGTATAGAAATTGTTAAATGCATCATTGTACGAAGGAAATTCGCGCATTCACTTGCAGTGTGTGCATACAAGTAGATTGCAGCATGAAATTAATGCATGCATGCTTTGCGCTAAATGGGGTCCTTTTTATTCCAAGAATTTCGTAGGCGTTGAGAGTAGACGATTATTTTGAACGAAGAAAAGCACGTTTCACGAATCCAATTCTGAGAATGCAAGAAGTGAGTTAGTAAAGAGAACTTGTAAACGTTGAATGAATTCTGTCTTTGAACGGAACTGAAAACAGATTTGTGGTTTGTAGCGTATTTAAATGTTTATAAATTTATTTGTTTCTATATGCCTGTTCTTAAATATTATATATCCTGTCTGTGCAGACTTGCTCCTTTTTCAAACACTACAGCTTTTAATACACAAGTAATAGATTATTTAAAAAATATATCACAACCCATATTTTATTCATCAAAACTCACACATCCTAGAGCCTTACACACTTAATTTTAGAAATATGAAAGTTTATTTATTTTAAACAGATACACAAACAGAATAACAATCTATGCATAATAATTAAAATCACTTTGTTAAAACAAAGTACAGGCTGGACCTATAAACAATAATACAATGTAAATAGTTCACTGCAGTCATTTATTTATATTTATTAAAATCTAATCGAAACCCGTAGGTTATAACGTAGCTTGCAAACGATACCTAGATCTAAAATGGCGTATGCAGCGTCCGGCATGTCCTTTACGTTTGTAGAATCAATAATTTGGTTTTTGGACCTTTTAAAATACTGTTACGATGACTTGAAATAAACGTTTGCAGTCCTATATTTTGTATTTGCAGTATGATGAATGAAATTAGTTTAGGCTTGTTATAATAATAATAATATAAAAACTATATAGGTATATAAACGATAATAATAATAAACGAAAGACTTGCAAGACTCAGTTATTCACTATCAGACACCAGCATTAAAGATTGGTTTAATGAGAGACATAAGTTCTCGAACCCTCTGTACGAGTACTAACAATGCCTTCCAGCTATACTCGTACCCACCTGATCACAAGACTGCTTATGTCTCTAACTCCTCCACCCTCAGTGCTATAAGACTCCGAAACTCCCTCCCTGATACTATCAAGACTTCATCGTCTAAGTATTCTTTCAAGGAGTCTATTCGTGAGCTTTTTCTCAGTGAGAATACCATGTGACGCTTGATAAGGTTTTTCCTTCTCTGTTTCCCCTATTATAATCTCTGTTAGCCTATGTATGGATAATTGTATGTATTTAAGTGTGTTTAAGTAGGTTTATTTAAAATTATTCATGTAAGTATATTAGTAGCTTAAAGTTAATTTGTTACTTTTTAGGGTTCCGTAGCCGAATGGCAAAAAGTGGTCTGTCTGTCTGTCCGTCCGTATGTCACAGCCATTTTATTCTGTAACTATAAGCATCACACTGTTGAAATTTGGTAGGAAGATGTATCCTGTTACCCGCTTACCGATTCTAATACAAAAAAATAATAATGACGTATTAGGGGGGTGTATGGGAATACATGAAACTAAAACTATAAATTTTTTTTTGTCAAACCTATGCGTGTGGGCTGTCTATGGATAGGTCTTCTAAAATGACATTGAGGTTTCTAAAACCATTTTCTTTTAAAGTCTAAGGTTTCATAGCTAGACGCTTCAAAAGTGGTATAATAGGCGTCCCCCCCATCTAACTTCTAAACCAAGAGAGTGTAATGTAAGATACTTTCAACGAAAATTGGTTCGGACGGGATCGAACGAGTATTTTTAGAGATAAAGCACATTTTCTACAACCGCAAACATAACTTTGTACTTCATACAAACACTATGAAAAACAAAGTTATATTTGCAGTTGACAAAATATTGTGGTATTTTACTTAGTAGAAGTAAGAGGATTCCCTAATTCAGTTAAAGTTGGCACGGAACCCTCAGTGCGCGAGTCCGACTCGCACTTGGCCGGTTTTTGTGTTCTTTTACGCCGCCTCAATCGTTTCTGCTTCACCTAATGGTGGACTGCTTTAAGCTTCTTTTAAAAGAGACTGTGTTATGTAATATCTGTGGGTCTTCCCACAACAGTCAGCACTGTCGGACGCGTCGTTAGTACGTGTCAAACCGATGCCCATCGATTAACTAGGAAATAATTATGTGCAAATGTTAACTGAACACTGTTAGGACGCGTGCATAATGGAAAAAAGGTAACTTAAAATGTAGTGTTGAAGAAAGTATGCAAAAATGTGGATATGGTTTTGAATGAAACTGAAAATCCGTCAGTTTTAGCAGAATAATGTAAAATTAAAAAGTAGTTGTAGACTTTACAAATAAAGCTGTTTTTAACGAGGTACGCCACATACATAATCTAAACTTTGATGTGACATAAAAGTCAGAAAAGACATTTTTTATCTTTTTATGCAAATAGACCCACTGATTGCACTTATACCTGTCCCAATATAAAGCCTACCACAACTTTGGGACAATTGTGGGATAGTGCTGAGAAGAAGCTGTACAAAAGCTCAGTCACTATTAACAATGCCTCTTTTCAAATGGTGTACAATGTTTGTGGTGATCATGCTATCACATACATTACTATCTTAGTAATCATATTCATTATAATACTCTTTTGTTATCAGGGTATCGTCAATGACAGTTTCAAATTAATAATCGGTAAGTTTACAATGTATTTGGTAGTTAAAATATTTATAAATTTCTTAATGAAAAAAAAGCCAACTTTTGAAGCCTAAATTGTGAAACAGGAAGCTTATCCTTATTCTGAATATTATATTTGTGTATTATAAAAGTAAAAAAAGTAAAGTTAGCCTGTAACATCCCACTGCTGGGCAAAGGCCTTACCTCAACTATGAGGTAGTTTTTTGAGCCATACTCCATAATTTGTGTATTATATCACATTTTTTTCGTTAATGCTTGTAATTTTTTTTGTGCATTAATTAAATTTTCGTAAATATACTAAGGGCCTACAGTTCATATTCCAAGCCAATTCCAATTAAAATTCCGTACGACGAATAACTAAAATAAGCCTAGCTATGACAACATCAGATAAACGTCTTATCTTCCTAACAACAATAGCACTTAATATAGACCCCAATAAAGAGCGAAGAACAAAAAAACACGCACACGTATTTTTATTAACTCAATTATATGAGAAGTAATAACAATTCGAAGCTTTTAAAACAGAAAAATAATATTATGTGTCTTCAAACTAATAAATTGCTATAGGCTATTTTTTTATTGACGATCTCCGTGCTTGAGTGGTAGCACGCTGGTTTCAAGCGTCGCCATCTCGTGAGGTTCTGGGTTCGATTTCCGGTCGGGTCAATGTAGAAAACGATCTTTTCGATATTGCTCGGGTCTGGGTCCTGAGGTACCACCGTTGTTACCGATTACCATAACACAAGTGTTTTGGCTACTTAGCTTGGGATCGGAGCAATGTATGTAATGTTGTCAAATATTTACTTATTATTTATTTATTTATTAGCTTTTCATAGGTGGTTTAAAATTTTATTTTTTTCGTATGGGTATAAATTCTTGTAGACGCACCCTTATTGATATCATTGTTTCATTATCCCTCATGTACTTGATTTGATGAACAGCATGATACGATAGGAGTAATTCGAAGTGACGAATTATTCGAGCGATAATTTGATTGCGTTGTTATAATTTCGGCGGTTTCTTTGCCGGTTAAAACCACAATTTTACCACTCGTGTACTTTTAACTCTGTGTATTTTTAAATAAAAGTTAAGGGTATTTATAATTGATTCTGTGATTCTGGCACAGTTTGGGTCCTTTTGTGTATGTGGAAAAATGAACTGAGTTAATAAGGATCGATTTTTTTTTCTTGTAAACGACTAACTTGGGATCTGTTCACAAGCTGCAAGTAAATAATTCAACCTTTACTTCCTATAGATATACACGAAGATAAAAAAGCTTTTGCACTATTGTTTTCAAAATTGTATAGGTATGTAGTTAGGTAGTCATTTGAAAAAAATCTCGAATTGAAACGTTTCGGTTGCGCATATGTAAAAGCGCTCTAACAATGTTAGCTTATTCGGCAAACTATTGCCAAATGAGTGTAATCTAACAAAATAGTCGAGCTTTATATTCACAAACTCAGCTAGTTGTTCCGAAATGGGCTCGTTCCCATCGCATCTGCGCGTTAAAATAATCGTTAGAACCAACGGCTTTAGTCTAGGCAAATTTTTTGGACGACTTGCTTCTAGATGGGTAAAACGCTTGCTATGTACCTAATGAAGTTTATAGAAAAGTAAATGGTAGAAAATGGAACATTGGTTGGAATTTTGTCTCAACTTTTTGATTATTATGATAATTTCCTTCGACCCCATTTGCAGGGACTTCTCAATAGGGTTCAATTTTAAATTAAATATAAATAAACTGCTAAAACGGATAATTTCTCTCTATTGCCTATTATAAGTCGAATTGTCCATAGTTATTGGATTTTCCGATTAGATTGTTTTTTTCCTATCACTTTCATTGTTATCAATTGACAAACATCTCACTGAAGACATTCTCTTAACAAATAATGAACTGGAATAAGCCAGCAGCAAATTTGTTTTACTCTATTAGAGGCACAAGCTTGTTCGTTTAAATTTCCATCTCTGGTGTACAAGTGATATAAAAAAAACTATGTTCCTAGTCTAATAAGACGCACACGTACTGACATATAACATAGAACCAACATTGAAATTACGGAAATGAAACCCCACAGACTTCCAATCTCCAAGCTGTTACATAGTGACATGTGAAAATCGACGAGTCAATGTTAGCTCAACCTTGGATTTAGACCCAAAATCACCTAGATTTACAGACTTGGTGTTAAAAATGACAACATGATTTATAACCTCCGACACAAGATGAGGAGTGTTATGAGTTTGACTGCTATCTTTGTAAGTCTGTTCCTCTGTGTATTTGTGTAACTTTCTGTGGCGCTGTAGCTTCTAAATTGGTGGACCGCTTTAGACATGTTTTTTTAGCGATGTCTTCAGCTGTGTATGGTGAAAATTAAAGCTGGCGTCTATAGGATATGAGGTAAGCTTTATGCCATTTTTTTTAGTTTTTTTTTTAATGTAATAATGATATTTGCGTGGCCATTAAAAATCTGGTCGCAGCTGAGTGATGACTGAACTCTTATACTTACTGTTACGCTAAGTTAAAAATGTATGTACACTTTTTTAGTTTTACTAACCAAACTGTGATTAAAATAGAAACATAATTGTACTTCAACAATGCAAAAATGTAATTCATTCATTCATCAATCAACGTTGAACAGCGCCTGATACATACCATCGTAATTCAGTTTAATGCAAAAATCATGTAGCAACAATTCCCATCACATTATTCTGGATAAATGATATCGCTAATTGAAAATTATTTCCAGTACATGGCCAGTATTTTAATAATGTGAATACTCTTGGCAGCGTTGCCGCCGCGTGTTATATTGCATTAAAACTCGCCATTAATATTATTTTTCAGTGAATAGACATGAGCGTCTAAGGCAGTGAAGTCGAGAGGACATTTATCAAAGTATATTAATATCCGAATTACTATTTATTTAAAAATGGCCATTTTCTCACTTATATTTTTTAAATTGTCCATTTCAATGACGAATAGGCACCAACTAACGATTTTCAGAAGTATTTGGCAGATAACACTTACAAGAACGTAGTGACATAGTAAAACAGGCCGTAAAAAAGTATCACAACATTTGACTAGTCAAGACTAGGGACTAATCCCTTGCTGTAAAATGAATATTGTAATACCGCAAAAAAAACTTCAAATAACCTCATAATCTTGATTATAAAAGTTTTAAGACCCAAAATCTTGTTTCCATGAAAGAAGAAGTCCTAGAAATGTTCGAAATTCCGTCTTAACCTTTAAGTCACAGAGACAAGAGGTGCGGGCTCACTCACCGAATAAACTCGAGAAGGGTTAAATAATTAAGCAGGCGGAAACTTTACAAGGAGTTTAAATGATTAGAAGTGATTACACTTTTCCTACGCGAAACCTACCTACTATTGCGAAATTATCGCATAGAAACATCTGCTGAAAGTAAGTAAGTAGCAATATCCGTCTTATCAATTGCAATTGCGTCCTTTGATATACCGACAACTAGCAACTATCACATCTAATTATTAGACTAACTAGCGGTCCCAGTGTACTTTGTTTCGCCCCCGGCCCCGTTCCGCCCCGGCTCCAGTATTTTAGTAGTTATTATGTTTCCAAACGGTGACGAATCTAACAAAGTAAAAAGTATGAAAATCGGTCCACCAGCTTCATTTTCTTATATTTTTTTTATTCATAAGATGATTTTTCTGACTATAACAAATTCAAAAAAAATAGCAACATTGGTCCAACCGTCCACGCGTGATGTGACCAAGAGAAATGGATTCATTTTTAGATTAAAGATTATGTTGAAGCGTGTAATAGCACTATTCAGATTTCCACAATGCCGCGTGAGTTTCGTATCCCGTTGGTGTACTAAGGGCATTACTAGGTTAAAACTTTGAAAAAAGTAAAAACCGGCTTCAAAGCCAAAATGCACTAAAAAGTCTTAAATAAACTATTCACCATTGAAAGGAAAGGAATCCGTTTTAGGCAAACAATTTCTTTTTGGAGTCGGTGCCATCACTTTGACCATCAAGCATCAACTATCACAGCACCGACTCCAAAAAGAAATTGTTTGCCTAAAACGGATTCCTTTCCTTTCAATGGTGAAGAGTTTATTTAAGACTTTTTAAGTGCATTTTGGTTTTGAAGTCGGTTTTTACTTTTTTTTAAATGTTATTTTATTTCTTCATTTTTAGTGATTACATAAGAGGAGGGGGGGGGGGAGTTGCACACGTTTACAAATTACATATCATAAGTTCCGTAATTGTAATTACTGAACTCTTAAGCGTTAAGGAGTTCCACCATCAGCTCAGCCCCACAAGATGTTGACTATCAGACGTAACAACACGTCAACATTAAGATTCTAGTAAAGAAACACTATACGTGCCTTTAAAATTTGAGGGTTTCCCTCGATTACACCAAGATCCCATCATCAGATCCCAAAATGGAAAAAATGGGACCAACAAGAAAGTACACCCTCTAAGTAGGCGACAAAAATTTCGATTTGGTCGACAAACCACTGAGATATGAGGTAACATACATTCAAAAAATTAAAATAAAATAAAAATACATACAGTCGAATTGATAACCTCCTCCTTTTTTAAAGTCGGTTAAAAAATCCAGTTTTACTGAAGTTACCCTTTTGTTGCATTCCATCCATTTGATTTAGTTAACTGGAATTTAGGTTTAAAAAACTTAGTTTTTGACTTTGTCTCCGATATTATTGATCTGCTATCATACTTTACTTTGAGTACGAAATTAAAAAGAGTGCAACTGAGACACTATAAATTTTACATTGTCTTCCAATGCTGAGCGGGTGCCTTTTTCGGCCTAAGCATATGTTTTTTTTTAATTATATATAATATAATTATTTTAACTTTTTGGTCGAATAAATTCATTTTCTTTCTTTCTTTCAAAAGAAATTCCTTACCTATCTTTTCAAATTCAGTTTCATGACGGCAAATGTTATTGAATATGTACCTTAACATCTTAAATTTTAATCAGAAATGGGGTAAAAATATATACCTGAGTTTCTCTCTTCAGAAATTCTTAGGGTAGCCCGGAGTTTGTGAGTTGGTAGTGTTTCACCCCCGTGCCTCTGAAAAGCATGTAAAGCCGTTGGTCCTGTGCCTGAACTCTCTTCGGTCGTGTCAGATTGCTGTCCCATCGGACTATGAGAGTGAAAGGAATAGAGAGTGCACCTGTGTTTACGCACACACTTGTGCACTATAATACGTCCCGCGCAGTCGGTTGGTCATTGTGACTGGCCACTATAGTCGAGTCGGTTAAATTGCATAATAATAATAGCTAGGGGGGACTATTATTATTATGCAGAATAAAACATGGGCGATGAAAGTAGTCTGTCACATCGGATTTACGTACAAAAGCAAGTTACACCCATGGTGAAAGACTTTCATAAACAGGAAAAAGTATACTTTAAGTTTCTGTAAGTCTTCTAACACAGTGCACACAACATTCCTTTGAATCCTTTGAAATAAAAACTAGCGACCACTTTTGTCTCTTCCAGTCACACTTAGCAATGTTAGTAGTCAAGTAGGGTACTTAAACCGTCAAAGTTTGGACCATCTTTTTCTTTATAAGGATGAATTCACACTAAATGTGATCTTAACCCATAAAAAATAAAACATATTGAAGAGTCAAATAAAGTTATGTATTTTTTTGGCTAAAAATAACATTAGGTTTATGATTTGGTTTTGGTTAGAAAATACACTGTTAGTTACGGCTTTGTTTGCATTATTTAAGAAATTTTATGCAAAGAACCACTGGAAAGGATTGAACGACGCCATTAGATCTGCTTTTGTAACAAGTGAAGGAAGCTTATAATTATGTTCATTCATTCATTCATTGGAAAATCTTACGGCTTTTATTGATGATGATGACTTACCTACAAATAGCTAGGTTAAAAAATCACCGCCCACTATAATAATTTAAGGTGGCCCAAACTGTGACGTCCCAAAAGTTTTTTCTTGGATTCTTTACGTCCAGGGCTATTCAAATATAACATATGTATGTTAGTCAAAATAATGTTAAAAATGTTTAAACGTGATATAATTCCTCCATTCTTTTATTGCAGCATGATCCTTATAAATCAAACTTACTTGGATAAAATTAAGAGCTAGCTAAAACTAACAAAAGAAAAGAAAAAGCCTGGAAACCTATATCATAAATTAGAAATATTTGAAGAGCCCTGTATGTAAGAAATAAAAAAATTACGTCACTGTTTGGGCCACCCTGTATAATGAAAGACCTATAGATCTTAGACAGCGAGGTTACCTTTTTTACTGCAAGGAAAAAAAAACTTATTAATGTTTCAGTGTGTAAACGGGCCCTTACGCGTTCTTTCTTTGCTTTAAAACATACTTTACCCGAGAGAAGGTGCGCACTCAAAACTTTTCTTCATAATGCGACAAGCAACACGGATGTTTGCAGAACTTGTTGCAGAATAATCGACTAAACTATTATTTTGACAAACGGTTATACGAGTTAAATTTTGTTTAACGTCTTTTTGACGCTTGGTATTTGGTATTGCGGGGTTTCATACAACTTTGAGTCAAGTAACATAAAAGTACATTGACGTTAAGTTTTGAATCCTTAGTTATATAGTTATACTAAAAGTTATAAATAGTTATATCCTTAGTTATATATTATACATAGATCTGCATAGCTAGTTAATAATAATATCCTTTGGACATTCCCACACATCGCCATCTAGTCCCAAAGTAAGCTACTCAAAGCTTGTGTTATGGGTGCCAGACAACGGATATAATACTTAAATACTTTTTGTTTGTAAATACATACATGATATACATAGAAAACACCCAGGACAATGCAAACAGACATGTTCATGCACACAAATGTTTGTATTGTACGTAACACAAATGTTTGTATTGTGTAATTAACATTTTATTTTACCAGGGATTTAGATATCGCTGTCAAATAAATTTATATCATAAAGGTCTCTTAGAGCGCTTTCACGCTTAGGCGACTTTAGCACATAAAATTATTATCCCTTCCGATAAGAATAATAATTTTATGCTTTAGCAGCGCAACGGTTTCGCGACAGCTGCGCTGCTGATAATTTCATTCATTAATGACAACCTTTACATTAAAACGACAGCGGTGCTGTCACTTATGTGAAGTGTTACTAAAAACAAGGTAAATATTCAATTAAACCCGTGCATAAGGACTCAATACTATAACATATTTCCAAAAATAGGTTTTGTATCTAACCTATCATTTCGAACGGAAAGGACGTCCACTGCACAGCGACCTGTTGTAAGCAATCTGCATCCAGTGTGATTCTGCTATCTTTAAATGGTCGTTTGTCCATCTTGTCGGTGGACGTCCTACGCTGTAATTCATATTGAAATGTTATTTTATAAACAGTTCATACGTCCTTAGATGTACCTAAATCGATTAGAATTTATAAAATAACCTCACGATTGGTCGACTATTTTTGTTATCTATGTATGTTAGGTATGTTTACTTGAAAGATGGAAGAAAAATGACAATAAATCATGCCTACTCAAGGCGGGGTCGAGCACTATAGTAAAAATTGCCAAATGGCGTGTATTATGAAATACCTAGTCTAGCAATCTTGACGCAAGTTGATTATGATTAAGTTGAGCCTCGAATCGAGGTCACTGATTAGTATTCAATTCAAATGAAGTGTGAAAGGGTATCCAAATATAGGTAAGGTGAGGTAAGGTCAAATATATTTCGGTTCGCAACAAACCCCATACTCTACCTACCAATCTCAATAAAACGGGAGTCTTCTACTTGCTTTCCTGCTAATATGATCATTCAATTTGAAACATGAAAAGGTAAACATGTATGTAGGATACTTTTTTCCACTGAATAAGGTTAAAAACGATTATTCTCCGTAGCAATGGAACTTGCTAATGGAATTCTATGTCCTGTTATTTTGTTGATGGTTGCTATAACTTGTGTTATTTTAATATTATGACCACGATTGAATTGAATGTAAAACAGTGGAGATATCAAAAAGTGGTCATGTTAATGGAGAACAGAATATGATAAAGAAGTCTCAAAGAGAATTATCACCACCTTATATCTACAGTGATGCATTTGTCAAATAAACTAAAAAAATAATCTTATTTAATTCCACAGACATTGGTTTAGAGTATTTTTAACACTCACAGTGCCATATTTTATATTCATGAAGATGAAATACGTAACCAAAAATTTGCGCACGGGCGGGACTCGCCCGGTTAGCCAGAAAGGTGCTGGTTGCGAAACGATTATTTAGCGAAGCGTCATCATCATCAATTTCCATCAATTTTGCTGGTTCGAGTCCCGCCCGTGCGCAAATTTTTGGTTTCTTATTTTATCTCCACAGAGATTATCAAAATCAAGCCTAAAAAATAAAAACAATGCCGAAAAAATACATTGATAAAATAAAGTGTCCCCTTTTTCAAAATTTTAAACTTCATTTCGAATTAGTAGCCGTACACCAGAGCGGCGTTGTTTTTGATGGCGAGTAGAAAGAAAAGTCATTTAATTATCTGGAGCTAACCTTAATCCTGCTTTATCGTACTGGTGGGAATTAAACTAAATCTCTTTTTAATTTCAAATGCACGTAAAGGAAAATACAAGCTTTGGAATTTAAAAATAAGTCGGTGTTTGTTTTTACAATTTTAGATACTATAATCTATTGGGTATTTTTAATTTTATATTTGTTTTATATTGTTTTGTCACTATACTTTTGATGGCGTAAGCAGCAGTAAGTTGAGGTGCTCTAAGCGAAGTGGTAGCAGTGCATTGGTAGGATGGGTGACCATTTCGACCACGTGTACGTATCAAGAGATTCTCCGTGCTTCGAAAGGCACGTTAAGCCGTTTGTCCCGGCTAATATCGGTTAATATTAGTCGTTAACACGTTTCATGCGTCGTGACCAGTACTCGTATATGCCCTTGACTTTACCAGCGTGCGGTGCAGAAAAATGTGATTCTCACATCAGTGCGGGGGGTATATCATGTGCTACTAATAGTATGAATGAAAGAAATAGATATTGTTGAATGTTTTTAAAAAATATATTCTTAATTAATTGAAAACATACATGGCAAAACAATGTTCACGACGCAAAGAGTTATCTATTTTTGTGTTGTGTGCGGCATGTCTAATATGTGGCCACGCAATGCTAGCGCGCCATTCTCGCCAATCGCTCTTAGAGATGTACGGACAACAGCACGTCAAGGCTAACACTGTGGTATCTTATGCAGTTGTAATAAGGGCTAGTTTGCAACAAAAGTGGGTTACCTGATGTGCTGGCCACTGTACAAAGTTCGAACTTGTTTTAATTTTGACCATCAGCACGAATTTTACATGAGCGAAAATATTTTTATTTTATATTAATTAAATTGGTAAATAAAATTGCCAGATGTGATAAAAGATATGCTCTTAAGCAGTTTTAAATGTTCTTTGTAATAATTATTAAGTGAAATATATTTTTTGAGTGTGAATAAATGTATGTAATGCAAAATGATTATAATACTAACTTAATTAACCAAATCAGTAACGATTAACATTTAATTATTCGGCCTAGGTAGACTAGTACATATATTTTTGTTAACTTTATTCATTTTTGGGTCGAATAAATTCATTTTCTTTCTTTCAAAATTATTGATTTTAATTGTTGTTTCTTTTCCCCCATCACTATTACTGCTGAGACGTGTGACTAATAAAGCGCGGCATAGCAAAATGTTTCTCATAAAATTAGCAACTTAAACTGAATTCGGGAAACCACTTACTTCCACTTAGTAAAATATAACTTTGTTTTTCCATAGTGTTTGTATGAAGAACAAAGTTTTGTTTGCGGTTGTTGAAAATGTGCTATATCTCAAAAACTTCTCATTCGATCGTGTCCAAACCAAAATTCGTTGAACGTGTTTATTGAGATCTATATCATATATTTTTTTCTAAATTTACAGTCGTTGAGTTTAGAAATTAGATGGGGGGAACGCGCATTTTACCACTTTGGTAGCGTCTAGCTATTATACGTTGACTTTAAAAGAAAGTGGTTTAAAAAACCTCAATACCATTTTAAAAGATATTCATAGACCCCACACGCATAGGTTTGACTAAAAAAAATTTTTACGGTTTTAGTTTCATGTATGGGATTTCATCCCTACTTAAATATCATTATTTTTTATTTTGTGTTTAAGAATCGGAAGCGGTTAACAAGATACATCTTCCTACCAAATTTTAACAGTGTGATACTTATAGTTACAAAATGATATTGGACGTATTGTCAGACAGCATCCGAGACTCGCATGAGCAGCCTCCATGGTTGTTGATGTATGCTGATGATATCGCACTGACGGACGCGGACAGGGGACGATTGGTTAAACGTGTAAATGCGTGGAAAGAGTCGCTAGAAAACGGCGGCCTGAAACTAAACGTGGCGAAGACTGAGTACTTGGCATGCAACTCCACAGACCCCACGTCCGTTCGCATAGGCGGAGACATGGTCGAGCGCACGGACCAGTTTAAATACTTGGGATCTGTACTTCACGCGTCTGGTGACATCGATTACGACGTCAAGGCACGCATTGCTGCTGCGTGGGCAAAGTGGCGTGAGGTGACTGGTGTTATTTGTGACCCAAAATGCCGGTTAAGTTGAAGGGACTGGTCTATAAGACCATCATTAGACCCGTCCTTTTGTACGTTAGTGAAGCGTGGCCGGTGCTTGAGCGACACAAGCAGGAACTGCGTGTCACGGAGATGAACATGCTGCGATGGATGTGCGGAGTCACGCGAAAAGATCGCATTAGAAACTCCCGCATCCGCGTCAGCCTGCATGTTCGTGACATAGCGGACAAGTTGCAGGAGAGTCGCCTTCGCTAGTACGGTCACGTTTTGCGCAAACCGGCGAGCTACGTGGGTAGCAAATGTCAAGCCATACCGCCTCCGCCAGTCCCCAGCAGAAGTGGCAGACCCAAAAAGTGCTGGCTTGATGTCGTGAAAGACGATAAGCGTGCTAATCAACTGTCCACAGAGGATGCCCAAGACCGTGTAAAGTGGAGACGGAAAAGTAGGAAGGCGACCCCGGGCGTCACCTCACGCAACTGGGATTAACGCCGGGATGATGATGATGACTTATAGTTAAAATAAAATGATATTTTTACTGTCAACATAATATTATGGTATTCTGGCTTCGACGTAAGTGGACCCATAATTTAGTTTACGTTGGTACGGAACCCTCAATGTACGAGTCCGACTTGCACTTGGCCGATTTGATATTTTATACTATTGGGTTTTTTGGTACTTCTGTACGCTTACTTGATTGCTGATAAGTAAGCTAATTAAAAAGACTTACCTTAAGCTTTGTATTTGATGCCTTTTTAATTAAGATGTAAACACATATACCAAAACTTTGTTTTCAATCGGCCTTGAAATAAACGTCAAAGTATTAGAGTAATCTTGAAAATAAGTGCGTAAGTAGGGAAAATAAGAAAAAATCTCAAAGATGTGTCGAGAAAAACACAAATGGGCCTTAGACAATAATCTTGGCAAAAAGAACGAAAGTGAATATTCCAGATTATACGTCTAGACTCTTATCAAAAAGGCCGAAAGGCAAACCTGTTTCCTTGAATACCCACAATGCTGACAGAGCAATTTTCGTAATGGAGTCCGCAGAGAATTCCATAAAATGTTTCCCTATTATTATATTGATCTAAAAAAGGAGAAAAAAATCAAAACATTTTGTAATGAGTTCTTGGCAATGTAACTAAAGACAGCACGAATCAGGAATATGCTTTTTAAACCCGAGTGCTGACAATGCGTACGGCGAGCGGCACGACTGACTAGCTACCTGATTCCACGGCATATAAATAACCTGCCCTTATATCTGGTGACCGATTTACTTGTAATAATATCAAAGTTACGTTGTAACAATACTTTTTAAACTTTTTGTTGATTTCATATTGTGTTGAGTAACCTATTATTTTATTTTATTTTATTTTACTCTTATGATATACTAGAGGTCCCCCGCGACTTCGTCCGCGCGTTTGAGTTTGCCCCCTCCCTTTCTCGCCTAAAGCCTTTCTCGATAAATAAGCTATCCAAAACAGAAATATTTTTTCAAATCGGTCCAGCAGTTCCTGAGAGAAGCGCGTTCAAACAAACAAACTCTTCAGCTTTATAATATTATTAGCGCAAGCGCACGTCGTACTTTAGCTGCGAACATTATTTTGGTGCGGAGTTATGTTAAAACTGTGATAGCTCCTAAGATATTTATTGGAATCAAATGATATAAAGGGCAACTTTGTTCTAAATGAAATGCTCGTGATGATGAATGTATTTATTTTGATAAGAATAAATACCTGTGTGTATAATACACCTCTAAAAATAATGCATTATTTTTTTACAAATTTATTAACATAAAATAGGTTGTAGTAAGTCAACCATAAAAGATAGACATATGCTGTCAAGGACTTTATTATAGAACTCTTAATGCTAAACAATCCTGTCATACATGATTTTTGTGTAACTTAAGCGTTTTTCGCAGCGTACGCAGCGGAAGCTCTCAAAAGGAATATCTTTCTCCCGTTTTCGCAACATTTTTCATCGCTGCTGTGGTCTTATGAGTCGTATCTTTATGTTATATAGCCTAAAGCCTTCCTCGATTAATGGACTATCCAACGTAAAAATATTTTTTCAAATCGGGCCAGTAGTTTCTGAGATAAGCGCGTTCAAACAAACAAACAAACAAACAAACAAACTCTTCAGCTTTATAATATTAGTATAGATAAACTCGATAGATTCATTTCAACCTTAGTATTTTTAAAGACTGTCTTATCTAAGCATGTAATTTATCGAATTTAATAAATAAATGAAAAAAAACCTATAACTGTAAAACCTAGATATATCTATACTAATATTATAAAGCTGAAGAGTTTGTTTGTTTGTTTGTTTGTTTGAACGCGCTAATCTCAGAAACTACTGGCCCAATTTGAAAAATTATTTTTATGTTAGATAGTCCATTTATCGAGGAAGGCTTTCAGCTATATAACATAAAGATACAACTCACAAGACCACAGCAGCAATGAAAAATGTTGCGAAAACGGGAGAAAGATATTCCTTTTGAGAGCTTCCGCTGCGTACGCTGTGGAAACCGCTAAAGTTACACAAAAGTCATGTATCACAAGATTGCTCAGCATTAAGAGTTCTATAATAAAGTCCGCAACAGCATAAGTCTATCTTTTATGGTTGACTTACTACAACCTTTTTTATGTTAATAAATTTGTAAAAAAATAATGCATCACTTTTAGAGGTGTATTATACACACAGGTATTTATTCTTATCAAAATAAATAGATTCATCATCACGAGCATTTCATTTAGAACAAAGTTGCCCTTTATATTATTTGATTCTAATAAATATCTTAGGAGCTATCACAGTTTTAACATAACTCCGCACCAAAATAATGTTCGCAGCTTAAGTACAACGTTTGCTTGCGCTAATCTATACTAATATTATAAAGCTGAAGAGTTTGTTTGTTTGTTTGTTTGTTTGAACGCGCTAATCTCAGAAACTACTAGCCCGATTTGAAAAATTATTTGTATGTTGGATAGTCCATTTATCGAGGAAGGCTTTAAGCTATATAACATAAAGATACGACTCACAAGACCACAGCAGCAATGAAAAATGTTGCGAAAACGGGAGAAAGATATTCCTTTTGAGAGCTTCCGCTGCGTACGCTGCGGAAACCGCTAAAGTTACACAAAAATCATGTATCACAAGATTGTTCAGCATTAAGAGTTCTATAATAAAGTCCGCGACAGCATAAGTCTATCTTTTATGGTTGACTTACTACAACCTTTTTTATGTTAATAAATTTGTAAAAAAATAATGCATCATTTTTAGAGGTGTATTGTACACACAAGCATTTATTCTTATCAAAATAAATACATTCATCATCACGAGCATTTCATTTAGAACAAAGTTGCCCTTTATATCATTTGATTCCAATAAATATCTTAGGAGCTATCACAGTGTTAACATAACTCCGCACCAAAATAATGTTGGCAGCTTAAGTACAACGTGCGCTTGCGCTAATCTATACTAATATTATAAAGCTGAAGAGTTTGTTTGTTTGTTTGTTTGTTTGTTTGTTTGTTTGAACGCGCTAATCTCAGAAACTACTGGCCCGATTTGAAAAATCTTTTTTACGTTGAATAGTCCATTTATCGAGGAAGGCTTTAGGCTATATAACATAAAGATACGACTCATAAAACCACAGCAGCAATGAAAAATGTTGCGAAAACTGGAGAAAGATATTCCTTTTGAGAGCTTCCGCTGCGTACGCTGCGGAAACCGCTTAAGTTACACAAAAATCATTTATGACAGGATTGTTCAGCATTAAGAGTTCTATAATAAAGTCCGCGACAGCATATGTCTATCTTTTATGGTTGACTTACTACAACCTTTTTTATGTTATGAATTTGTAAAAAAATAATGCATTATTTTTAGAGGTGTATTATACACACAGGTATTTATTCTTATCAAAACAAATACATTCATCATCAGGAGCATTTCATTGAAAACAAAGTTGCCCTTTATATCATATGATTTCAATAAATATCTTAGGAGCTATCACAGTTTTAACATAACTCCGCACCAAATAATGTTCGCAGCTCAAGTACAACGTGCGCTTGAACGTGCGCTTAAACGTGCGCTTACGCTAATATATTATAAAGCTGAAGAGTTTGTTTGTTTGAACGCGCTTATCTCAGGAACTGCTGGACCGATTTGAAAAAATATTTTTGTGTTGAAAGAGAATGGCTTTAGGATATAAAACATCACACTGCGACGGGAGGGGAGGGAGCAAACTCAAAACGCGCGGACGAAGTCGCGGGGGACCGCTAGTTATATTATAAAGCTGAAGAGTTTGTTGGTTTGAACGCGCTTATCTCAGGAACTGCTGAACCGATTTGAAAAAATATTTCTGTGTTAGATAGCTTATTTATTGAGAAAGGCTTTAGCATATAAAACATCACGCTGCGACGGGAGGGGAGGGAGCAAACTCAAAACGCGCGGACGAAGTCGCGGGGGACCGCTAGTATTTTAATAAAAATAAAAGATTTGACATGATCGCTCCTCCACAAACCGCGTCTGAGCGTAGAAGCTACATCAGTTGGTGATAGAAACAAACTTATCCTGCACAACTTTTTATATGAGCACTACATGTAACGTAATTGTGTGGACAATTATGAAAGTTGTTCAGAATATTCTGGGATAATGTTATTTGAATAGCTTTTGAATTTAATTGTATAATCTATCTATGGAGTTAGATGTCTGTACCTAGGCTGGGTTCGCGAACCGCGATCGCCCAAACGTGACCGAAATTTTTACTGCCAAGTAGAAATATATTTTTGGAAGTAAGCGAAAAATAAAATTGACGTTAAACGGACGGTAAATGTGAAATGAGGCGTAAAGTTTTTGGTTGAAATAAAAATTATGTTTTCTATTTTTGGGGAACAAATCGTGTAGTAATTAATCCATATTGAATATAATAGCTTTTTTTACATTTTAAAAGTCAGATAAGACTTATTTGACGAATGATTATAAAACGACTGATTAAAAAAAATACAACTGCTGACAAATGGGTGAAGTTATTAAATTAGGCGTTTTGTATTATATTCGACAAATATTTCTTTTCTGATGTTAGTCAAATCGGGCCATAGTGAGAAACGCTCAAAAAATATGAAAGACGTAAAATGGAGAATATCCATTATTTTTATAAAATCATTTTTTGTTTTATACATGTAAGTAAATCTTTTATTTTTGATAGTAAGCTTAAAAACGAATAGGGTCTGATCAAATTAACCTCACTCGCAATATTATTTTTGTATTTCTAAGGTTTTTAAAGAGTGCACTAACAAGCTTAAGTTAACAAAGCCTTTAAATACATACTTCTAACAACATACGTCTTAAAAACCATCTAAAGAATTAAAAAACGAGCCCAGGATTTGTCTACCAATCTCTCCCCTAGGAACATTTGCCCGGGATTTTTGCACTAAGCCACGAAATCCTCTTTACAAAAGACTTGAAAAGATTACGATTTAAAAGCATTTTGCTCTCTAGATTTCGCCCCGATGTGTTGGGCAGAATGAAAAAAAAAAGAATTAGTCTCGGATCTGTAACGATATTTTCTGATTGAAAGAAATACTAAGGTTGAAAGGTTGTAAGTTTTTTTTTTACAACATTTTTATGTGAGTGTGTTTTGAACGAGTTATTCTAAGTTTGATACTCTTTAACCAAGGATGTAGCGTAGTAAGTCCACCGACAAGATGGACAGATGACCTTGTAAGGATCGCGGGAACAAACTGGATGCAGACCGCTTGTAATAGGTCGCTGAGGAAAACCGTAGGGGAGTCCTATGTTCAGCAGTGGACGTCATTTGGCTGAAAATGACGAGCAAGTTATTGTTGATTGGTTATTAAAACTTCACTACACTACACAACAATCACTAATGAAATAACAGTTTTTCGAGGTAATTTTAAATTTGCACGTTTGTGACTGCATTGATGCTGCATCGCGTCTGCATCGATGCTACAATTCGCAGTGTGTAAAGTTTTTTTTTAAAGTCTTGTACACCAATCACATACATTGCTCTGATTTCAAAGTAAGTAGCTAATGCACTTGTGTTATGGAATTCAGACACAACGGTGATACCACAACACCCAGACCCGAGACAATATAGAAAATTTTAATTTTTATATTGACCCGACCGGGAATCGAACCCGGGACCTCGGAGCGGCAACGCCTTGAAACCACGGAGGTCGTCATAGGAGTTTAAGTTGCCTTCGCTGACTAAAATTACATCCTGTATCGGTAGACCGTGAAACTGAGACTCCACTTGCAGGTGCAATAAAGTCGTTTACCTAAAGCTTGAATATAAATAAATAAATTCATTTCTTTTCAGATATCATTGATCCATTTATGGTCGAAAAAAAAAACTACAAAAAAAAAGTACCCACGAAGTAAAACGTCTACATACTCGTATTTACCGCAAGTACACAATTTAGGTCTGCATAATTTTCACATGACTCATGCGATTGGAACCAAGACATTAAACCATAATTACACCCACAGTAATGAACCAAGAAATCTTATTGAGGTTAATTATAACATTAATCGTTATTATAACATCCACAGTTCAGATATTTGGTCTGAACCTAATAGGTATTTAGGATGGCTTTGTTAGATAATTAATATCCAATCTTCACTCATCTAGCCCTAAGGTATCATGTAACATTGAAGGGCAGTTTGACTCGAAAAAACGATGTAAAAATCTATTAATATTATAGAACTGTCAATAATTCAATAAAACTTTAACTTTTAATATCACCGTTATATTGTGAAAACCGTTTGATTACAATAGAACGTTTTTGAATCCTAGATTTTAATCTGTCTATTTATTGTGAACTGTAGCGAACTTCATACATTATTACTGTAATCGTTAGTTAGGGCCAAAAACACCGGCTAAGTGTGAGTCGGACTCGCGCACTGAGGGTTCCGTGCCAAGTTTAACTGAATTAGGGGTCCACATACTTCAAATTAGCCAAAATGGCACAATATTTTGTTGACAGCAAAAATAACTATTTGTAGGAAGGACACAGTTTTTTAGCGGTTGTTAAAAAGATCTCAAAAAGTACTAGTTCGATCTCGTTGAAACCAATTTTCTTAGAAAGTATTTATAAATCTACATCGTGTTATTTATTCAACATTTTCACTAGCTTGGTTCAAAAGTTAGTGGGGGGGGGGGGGGGGGCATTTTACCAAATTGAAATGGCATTCGGCTACGGAACCCAAGAAAAAAACGAAAAGCATTAAAGCTTAACCTTGTTTAGCTTGTTCACAATAAATCGTCATATTACTATGTAACGGATATGAACTCGCGGGTTAAACAATATTACGGTGACATATATGAAGTGCTTGAGATATTCTGATTACATAGCATAGATAAATCGCCAACTAGCCAAAAATTAACTTTACTTGTCATGTTACACAATATAACTTGACGACCCGTCTGGTGTAGTGGTCGAGAAATCGCCTACTACGCAGCGGGTTGCGGGTTCGATCCCCGCACAATACAAACATTTGTGTGCATGAACATGTCTGTTTGTATTGGTCTGGATGTTTTCTACGTATATAATGTATGTTTTTACAAACAAAAAGTATTTAAGTATTATATCCGTTGTCTTATACCCATAACACAAGCTTTGAGTAGCTTACTTTGGGACTAGATGGCGATGTGTGGAAATGTCCAAAGGATACTAAAGGATACATTCAAACTACGACGGAACTAACAAATGAACATCGCAGCATTGTACAAACGTAAATATCAAACAGATAATAGTATATACTTTTTGTTGAAATATAGCTCACATGAAATTTTCGCGTATAAAACGATCACGGAACTAAATTAATTTATTCTATGACTCGACTAAGACTACGAAATCTAATTATGCTTTTCAATTGTTCAGCCTCTGTCACTATTTGACAGCGACGCAATTTAAGATTCATACATTAATCCAAAACTTGTTAAGTATTAATCGATGCACAGCTTAAAATATCGATTTAAATCAAATCGCAGTAAGCGAATAAATAATTCAAAAAGCCGACTAAGCATTGTCGAATGAACACGAACGCGAATGCAGACTTTATCATTTTATCAGTAGCATACGAATACTTTCATTTATTTGCATGAAAAATGTTTGGACTGAACATTTATTTACTGTCTCATTTCTGTTGAATACCGTTAGTAATGTAAATGATCGGAACGATTTTCAATGAATTTATATTTACGAGTTTTTATTTTTCATTTGATTTCTCAAGAGACATGATTAGTCGGGTGATTCAGACTAAGTTTAATAACTTGACTAAATAATCAAAGTATTTAAAGATGCATGAAATAAGACTGAAGATGACGACCTCCGTGGTGTAGTGGCTAAAAACGCTGGCTTTCAAGGCGTCGCCGCTCCGAGTTCCCGGGTTCGATTCCCGGTCGGGACAATGTAGAAATCATAATTTTCTATAGTGTCTCAGGTCTGGGTGTTGTGGTACCACCGTTGGGTCTGATTTCCATAACACAAGTGCATGGGCTACTTACTTTGGGATCCGGACAATGTATGTAATTAGTGTCCAATATTTATTTAATATTTAATCCCAATTAGACTTCGGCGAAATTACCATATTCTATGTTTATTGTATTCCATACTTTTCAATCCAAAATTCCCACCTTATCTCAAGGAACGCTTCCACTTCTTGCAGCCGTTGCGCGGTCTTGACATGCGGTCATCGAGGAAACTCCACCTTGAATCCCCTTGTCACACAACGAGCTATTATTCAAACTCTTTCACTGTCCAATCAGTACGCTTGTGGAACTCCTTACCCTTGGCTATGAAGCAATCAAAATCTATCGC
Source organism: Pyrausta purpuralis (assembly GCA_963924145.1). NCBI lineage: Eukaryota > Metazoa > Arthropoda > Insecta > Lepidoptera > Crambidae > Pyrausta > Pyrausta purpuralis. Next base: position 19,937,710 of record OZ001664.1, read on the forward strand.
TATTTTCAAAATAACTGCTTAAAGAACATCTACTCTCTTCAAAATAATTCTATCTACTCTTATGTCTCAGTTTATTTCCTTTCATTTCATATTGATTTGTGTATATTTTATTATGTATGATTATTACTGTTTTGGTATATATATAAATGTGTTATATATATATATATATATATATATTATAAAATATATATATATATATATATATTTTATAAAGATGTATATTTTTTACTTATCTGTTTTTATTTTTATATAATTATTTTTATTATACATATATATTTCTATTCCACTTTATCAGCTCTTCATTTTCATTTTCTTTTCTTTTTTTGCACAAAATACCCCTTCCTATAAAACTCATAATTTCTTTACCCAAAGGTTGTCTGGAAGAGATCGCTTATAGCGATAAGACCGCCTAAATTGTACATTTCCCTAAAACGAATTTGTAAATCAATTTATGTAATGTGCAATAAAGAGTTATCTATCTATCTATCTTAATATATTTAATGACTTGTACTTAACAAAACTCGTGTAAAATTTACCTATTTTAATCAAAACTTACCGTTGTTATGATAATATGTTGACATTTCCCTAACAAAAATATTATGTTCAAATAACAAAACAACTCAAAGAATCACATAAACACATCAATTCGAATTGAATCGTTTCCAGAGATAACTTCCATTGTTAAAAACTATTTTCCTTGGTACTGAAGCGAACCGTGGAACTACTCGCATATTATTATTAATTCTGAACACTCCCCACTCCGTTTATTTAAATGTACTCTCTGCTAACAAGTCAAGCGTGTAACTTAATTTTCAAACTACTACATACGGAGTTAGTAACCTACCAGCAAGTTGCCGAATGGGAATGCGTTGAATTCGTATGGGATTTGGTAACGACTAAGAGCTAGCGAATTCGGCGCAAATATTATATATATGCGATAGTTTTAGAACAAACTAAATCTGATCTTTAAAGCGTATAAAATAAAAAAAATATCTTTAAATTAGATAGAGAAAGATAGATATAGATCTTGGCCAGATTCTTCTTCAAAATGTAGTAAAAGTAAGCTGCAAACCACACTTCAAGGAATTAACAGTGCCCTCCCTCTACATCTACGAGACGGCGGTCTTTGTCAAGAGAAATCTGCAGTTGTTCCCCACTCTATCCAGAAGACGTCATATGCACAGTTTTAGCGCACTAATTTGTAAAACCGCTTTAAAGAGGAAAAGCTTTTACTGTATGGCTCCTAAAATTTATAACAAATTGCCAAAAAACTTAAGAGACGCCAGCTTGAACACATTTCGCAGGGAGTTGTTGACAATTTTGATATGGAAATCATATTATCTGAATATTTGACTGATACTTTGCAATATAATTTTGACATGAAAACTTTGTAACATATACCGCATCCAAGTATGACGCGGCCTGACGTCACACTTGCGTTCTGTACCGCTGTTTTCACTATTGATGGTAGATGGCGCTAACCCGATCTCCGACATATCTATATTTTTTAAATTGACATTGAATTATTATGACATTAATAATATTTTAATAGTAATACTGTGATTCAACTGGCATTTTTTTTTGTTTGTAAATTTTGTATGCTTCTCATTTGCCAAATATACAGCTCTAATCATCATGTACCACCAGAATTCTGTAACCTATGTTCTACAAATAAATGATTTGACTTAATTTAAGTACATAAAAAGAAAAGAAAATTGTAGTAAAAAGTTAAAAAATCCTTACTACGCTACTACTACTCGCTCACTTTTCGAGTTTGTTAGTTTTGACTAAGCTTAATTTTGAGCATTTATTTGAAATCAGAATCAGGTTGATGATAGAAACCGAAAAAAACGCCAAACGCGAACATTTTTGCCGCGGTGATACTTTGTCATATAAATGAGATTACAAATAAAATGTGCTACTCCATCATCATCAATATCAGCCAAAGAACGTCCACTGCTGAACATAGGCCTCCCCCACGGCTTTCCACAGCGACCGATCACTAGCGGTCTGCATCCAGTTTGATCCTGCGATCTTTTTAAGGTCGTCTGTCCATCTTGTTGGTGGACGTCCTACGCTGCGTCTTTGGTCGAAGAGTCTCCAATCTAGAACTTTCCTGTCCCAACGGCCATCAGTTCTTCGCGCTATTTGCCCTGCCAACTGCCTTAAGTGGCTTACTGATTCTCAAGGCTATGTGTAAATGTGCTACTTACATAACGCAGATTGCAGCAAAATCACACCAGCATTAATCTGAAAATAACAAATGTAACTATAATACTGTTGACAATTACTATGGCTGTTTTATTAATAACAAACAAGAAAACAAAATAAAACTAAGACAGGCAACATAAAAAATAACTTAATATCTACCTATTCAAAAACGAAACTAAAAATGTATGGCTTAATTTTATTATTATTTTTGATTACTAGTAAGTACAGTGATTTCTGAAAAAATTACTAAGCCCAAGGTGGCTTGCTGATTGTAACGATTTTATATTAATACCACTAAGTGATAATTACCTTATTATAAAAACTATTAGCCCCCTGGGGGCCAATTCTCGCGCAATTCGTATACGAAAAAAGTTCACCGATCGAATTTTCTTTGTTGAAGAAAAAATACTTTTTGATATCTCAGGGTCGAGAGTTCCATATATTTAGATTTTGTACGTGCGCTAGTTTTTTTACGTGTAGATATTTAACTTGTTTTTTTAGGTAAAACAGTTATATTCGCAATCGAATTACCACACGAAAAAAGTTCGATTGCCGCGAGAATCGTCCCCCTGATTCAGAACCATTCGGTTACGGAATCGGTTACGATTTGTCACCTTTCATATATAAATAAAAATTATAAGACCGTGGATTTATCCGATACAACTATTTTATTTTGTTTTTCTATATTTCTAACTCGAACTGACATATTGACATCCGATCAATCTGAGACATTCATTAAGAAAAGAACAAAAAATCTAGCCTAATGGCATATTGAACGTTCTGAATCGCCTTGCTGATGTTCGGAATTGAAATTTTTATATTTTGCTCGTCATCCTTCCAAGCCCTGTGTCCCATTTCATGCGAATTAAACATAAGCGAACGGTTTTCTGTTGATAATAAGTTACCAACACGGAAACTATTGTGAGAATAAACACTGCCGAATAAATAGTCTCTATAAATATTATTAGTACTGTTTATTTTGCCTCTCATGGTCTGAAATTAGTTATAACGTAAGCACAGATTTTCTTGATGAATGGGAAAAATTAAGACTAATATTTTACTTCATAATAATAAGATTCTCTGCTTTTAGAACCAAATTGTCTTCTTTGAGCCTTACCTCCTGATGCAGAATATGTGTCGCAAATTCTAATTGTAAAGGGGGCGTAACTTTGAAATAAACATGTATACCACTCCGAGGTCCCGGGTTTGATTCTCGATTATTGACCTTAAAGGAATAAATTTCTATATTGTCACGGGTCTAGGTGTTGTGGTACCACCGTTGTGTCTGATTTCCATAACACAAGTGCGTTAGCTACTTACTTTGGCATCAGATCAATGTTTGTGATTGGTGTCCAATATTTTTATTAAACTATAATATCTTTAACATCGGCTTAATAAAAGCCAACGGTATCTTACAGAGATATCTAATTTCCAAACTTATACACACAGGAGTATCATTATTACGCTGGCTCTTTACAAGTTTTTTCTAACAATACCGAAATAAAGTAAGGCACGTAAACATGTTTTCGTAAACAGAAAGTTAATAAATTACACACGTCAAATAAGTAAGAGGATGCCCCGAAGATATTTCTGGGAGTGCTTAAGAGAAAATGTATTTAGTCATCTTTATACTAAGGAAACTTTTATAGAGATAATGATGAGAGCGTGTTTCTAAGTCTGGTATCGTGTACAATACATGGTGTATAAAGATGAATAGAGATGGATCAACAAAATGTATTAATACGGAAACCAGTTTGTGCTACTTTTCTTACCAATGTTGTTGAACAAATTTTGATAAGCATTAGCATAACTTGAACATAACTGAATAAAAAAGCGGCCAAGTGCGAGTCGGACTCGCGCACTGAGGGTTCCGTGCCAACTTTAACTGAATTTGGGAATCCACTTACTTTCACTTAGTAAAATCCACAATATTTTGTTGACAGCAAATATAACTTTGATTTTCATATTGTTTGTGAAGTACAAAGTTATGTTTGCGGTTGTTGAAAATGTGCTATATCTTAAAAACTTCTCGTTCGATTCCGTCCGAACCAATTTTCGTTGAAAGTATTTGTTTAATACATAATATAGATCTATATTATGTATTTTTTTCAAAATTTACACTCGCTTAGTTTAGAAGTTAGATGGGGGGACGCCCATTTTACCACTTTGGAAGCGTCTAGCTATGAAACGTTAGACTTTAAAAAAAATGGTTTAATAAATCTATAGACACTCCACACGTATAGGTCTGACTAAAAAAAAAATTTTTGGTTTTAGTTTCATGTAGGGAGCCCCCTTCAATGTCATATTTTTTATTTTTTGTATATGAATCGTAAAGCGGTTAACATGATACATACTCCTACCAAACTTCAACAGTGTGATGCTTATAGTTACAGAATAAAATGTCTGTGACATACGGACGGACAGACAGACAGACTTGACGAAACTATATAAGTATTCCGTTTTTTGCCTTTCGGCTACGGAACCCTAAAAGATATAGATTTTGTACAAGGTTGCAATAAAAAAATACAACCATGCCAAAAACTAATCGTTGCCATCCACAATATTTGATATCATATTATGTCAAAAAGCCAAATACCTCTAAAATGCTTAAACAAACGTAATTTACATCACATTTCACTGGATCCTAAGTAAACACTCCTTACCAAATTGACAAACGTCATCAAAAAGTGTTCATGTTAAAGCACTCAAACACCCTTAGAAGGCTTTCGCGCATAAAGTTTAATTTAATACATTTTGTTAATGTGTATAGAAAAATTAACCTGTTAGGTGATTCCAAATCACGGGGGTAAAACACACCCTATATTCCTGACTCTTGACTAGTAAAGAGTAATCCGTGAATCCTTTTAAATATTTTATGATGATTGGAACAAATGGCAGGTGTGGATGCGGTCGAAACCAGCTAGCTAATTGCTAGACAAATGTAAGAGTCATCAAAACAAAGTTGTGTATAGAGGGCATCTATGTATCGGCATCAATACGTTTTCATAGAAAGCATCTGTCTTTTTAGGTTCTTAAAGAGACCCAAACGGACGGCAGTCGTTCTACGGAAAGTAACGGCAGCCATAGAAGAGGCGGTAGCATTCGTCTGCCTGCATGTCATCCATACTTCCATAGGTACTTCCATACTTGTCCATACTTCCATACTTCCATACTTACCTATATTATAAATTCGAAAGTAACTCTGTCTGTCTGTCTGTTACTCAATCACGCCTAAACTACTGAACCAATTTGAATGAAATTCGGTATGGAGATATTTTAATACCCGAGAAAGGACATAGGCTACTTTTCACCGCGGGAACATTTTCCCGCGGTAAAAAGTACGCATTCCCATGGGAAAATTCAGGTGGGCCGATCGCTTTTACGCCTAAACTACAGAACTGACTTAAATGAAATTTGGTAAGGAGATAGTTTGAGACTTAAGAAAGGACATGACTTACTTTCGACCGTGGGAAAACAACGCATTCCCCTGAGAAAAATTACATTCCGGGGAATCTGATCGCTTTCACTCCTAAATTACCAAAGATATGAATTATATTCGGATAAAATTGGTATAACGGGAAAACAACGCATTCCCTATTTCCCTATGACAATCACAGTTAGTATGGCCTCATCCGATCTCGGCACAATTCAAACATACGTACAAAAAGTACAGCTCAGGTTTATTTTTATTCTACTATCCTAAAAAACTACCTAATGCGGACGAAGTCGCGGGTAAAAGCTACTCGTAAAATAAATTATATCATCCTACAAATATTGGTCATGGCTGCCCCTCTAAACAGAGATAGGCTAGGTATGCAGGAGGTATTGAAGTGCCCAGGTATGTGCGCAATACACAAGTGCAACTTAAGTTCCTTCACTCTCAGTGACGCTTAGTGCGCCTTTACATTAGAGCGTCAGCTGCGCGACAGCAGCGCGGCAGCAGCGAATGCCTTTACATTAGCAGCTGGGACTGGGTCGGTCCTACTCCACCCATTACCCATTTCAGTGCTAATACGGGAATAGTATTACCACTGTAATGGGTAACCCATAGTGGGACGGACCTGCGCGACTTACGCGCCACAGTGGCGCTACTACCGCGCTGCCGTGTATATTAAGTCATCGACAGCGCGACTGTCGCGCGTAAGTCGCGCTGCAGCCGCGTTGCTAAAGTCGCCTAAATGTGAAAGCGCTCTTAGACGCAGTCTGACAGGACCGGATCACCAAATGTTATCTCCATGTTGATCCATGGAATATGACCCTAAAATGTTTAACACCCCTACACCCTAGTATGTTTTAATGCGGGATTTAACCTGCCATCTGTACCCGTCACGGTATCACATCATCTAAAATCTCTTACGATACGCAAATTAATACCTAAATGGCTGTTTAGATGAAGCCTCTTTGATCGTAACGAAGTTATTTACGAAACGAATTTGCGTGTGTGCTTTAAACCAACGGATAGCAGAAATATCATAGAAAACAGTACTTTTTCCATTATATTTCATTAAGTAAAGAGTCCAACATGAGGCAAACGACATCGATAGAGTACTTGTAGGTATTTTAGAAAAAAACATAAGTAAAATTTCAAAGCAAAATAACTCAAAAGCTTCTTTGAATTATTGAATGGCTCGTTTGATAAAGGGCGTAATCACAGATAAATAATTAGTTAATGCCCAATATTTTCATTGGAATTTAGCAATCTACTTCTGGAACTTTTTTTGACCTAAAACCTCAACCTTAAATAATAAAATAACTTTTTTGGTTGAAAAGCATTTATAGGCATTCACATTGCGAAATATCTAGCCCTCAAATAATAAAAAGGGACATCAATTGAAAATGGCTGGCTCATACAAACGAATGTTTTCCAGTAGCAATTTAGATAATTGAATCCGAATCTTTACGCCTCTAGGATTCGAGGGATTTCTATTAAAGTTCCGATCTGTAACTACATTATTGAATTCCGTGTTTAGAATAGTTAATTTGCTAATTACTAAGTACTACCTAATTGGATTCCACGAATTGGGTTCGTTTTTGGATCCGGAATTTGGTGGATTATATTGATCGAAATGTTTGTTTGTTATCTATATTTCTTTATATCATGAAAGCGATAATTACGCCATGTATAACTCGGAGATCGATTTTCATGATTTTTACGTTGTTGGATTAATTTGCCGCCCCAAATAGGACACGGTGGAAGGGCAGAGAGGCTTAAGTGTGCCTGGACCGCTAGTTAATTACAAAATTTTTCACTTTTAGCACGTTTTATTAAAGCAACGGCTGCGCCAGAGGTCCTGGGTTCGTCCCCAGGTCGGGCCAATGTAAATTCTTAGGGTATTTGGAGTTTGGAGGTTGGCGGTGTTTCACCCCTGTGCCTCGGAAAAGCACATGAAGTCGTTGCTCTTGTGCCTGATATCTCTCCGGTCATGTCAGATTTCTGTCCCATAGGGCTATGAGAGTAAGAGGAATAGAGAGTGCACCTGTATTTGCGCATACACTTGTGCACTATAATGTGTCCCGCGAAGTCGGTTAATTGTTGTGATTGGCCTTCGTAATCGAAATCGGCTAGGGGGACTATTATTTTAGTAAGCTTTATGTTCTCATATCTTTTTAGTATACCAGTCATAACCCTATTAAGTCATAATCCTTTTACCAGTAATAATACTATATATTAAATAAAAGCTTTCGCTTACGTATTAATTTTCCGTGATTTTCTTCAAAACGTCTCACTAACAACTAAATTATTAACATGTTAAGCTCCGTTAATATTATTACAAATTAATTACACCTGAATTGATGACAAAGAAAACCGGCCAATAAACTAACTACCCATTTTTGACAAATAAAATAAACTTTTCCACTTCACTGCGCTGTTACCTAAAAAAATAGTTCAACTAATTTTAACTAAGTGTCAATTAATAAATTCCTCTACATGTTAGATAAAAAAAAAGTTCTTAAATTTGGTTTAAAGTATACTCTTATAAATCTACTTTTTATACTTCAGTACATTTTTACTAATTCAGTATTTTTTGTGCTTTAACTAAAGTCCGTTTCTCTTTGCTAGTCAAATATTGTAAACAATCTTGACAGTCCTTTTTTTCTGAAATAATTTATTTTAAAAAAGATAAACACAATACTCACCAACTACATTAATTATTTATCAAGCAATTTTATTTTATTTACTGACAATGTTTTAAAAGTTATCAAGAGATTGTTTACATTATTCGACTAGCAAAGAAAAACGGACTGTTTATTAAGGGGTAGTAAAATCCACTAACTTATTTTATATTTAAAGCCTTTGAAGAATATATTATCCGTTCTATGTTTGTAATAATATTTGAGTATGATTTAGGTTACCAAGCACGTATACATCTTAAGAGCGTTAGTATGTTTATTACCTTTCCTATAAGTTACGAGGTGCAAAAACTCTAGATTAAAAAAAAAGTGAAGCAAACCTGTAAACATTGGTATGTTTACAGGTTTGTTTTGAGGTAAGGTATATGTCCAGCAGTGGGCTGCTGGGCATATACCTTACCTCAAGTAGAAATAGAATAGAAATAGAATAGAAAAACGTTTATTGCCTTCATAAAGAAATAGTACAACAACATGAGGAATTAAAGCTTAGTAAAAAAGGAAAGCAAATGGTCAGTGGCTCAGCTTGTGCTGATATGGGATGTGACCCCACTCAGCGCTGGTTTTCAGCCACTTCCATCTCTCCATAGGTAGTAGGTGAGAGTTAGGTCATGAGGGCTTACAGTTCTAGGTAAAAAATACAAATTTCACAAAGTATGAGGCAGTATGAGTCATTCTCCACCGCGCGGGCTCAGTGCGCATTGGCGGAGTGGTGTTTGTAAGGTAGGTGACAAACCTTGCTGTCAGATTTTATCATTCCGCCCATTGGCCCTCTGACTAAACTTAACGACTATTAGTTTCAACCTTTTATGCGGGGGTTTTAAGTATTGATTGCTAATTTTATGTTTTATTTTGTGTTAATAGTTTTTTGCTCGAGTCAAGAATTGTAAATGCTTTAGTAAATTTTAATTTTAATATTTTCCTTATGCATTTTCATTTAATAATTATATAATGCCATTTTGTGTCTTAGAAACCTGAAATAAATGAATTTAATATTTTATATATATATATTTTTAGTCGGGATCAACTCCTTAACGTGTCTTCCGAAGCACGGATGTGCTCATAATATATTTCACTTATATGGTCGGACTCGGAATAGTAACTTAACCTTACCTTACCCCCATCCAAACTCGACCACGCCGTAAGTTGCTTAACTGCGGTATCACAACCAAAGCGCTGCAACCAGTGCGTTACGAGCACCTCAAGATTTTTTTTAAGAAAAAATATTGCGTGTTAATATGTACGCTGTTCTATTTGAGCTGTGGCTTGTTTATACGTCTGCATTATATATGACGGGTAGGCTTATCGCTTCCACTGATTCCCTTTGAGTGGAGTTATACAGTCAGGCATAATTGTAACTTATTAAATTTCAGGTTAACTTGTTACTTTGAGTTAGTTCTGTGATGCTCATAGTTAGTTTTGCGTTTGTAAGATTAGGCGAAGGTAGATGTTGTAAAAACTGTATCGTGCATGAAATACATATTGACGTCATTCAAAAGTATTCTTTAATTTTATGACATTAAATCGCCTCCAAAAAACTGACTAAAAAGCTCAGAATAACAAATATTCTCTTTGTTTAGGAGAAACAAATTTATATGGAGTTGGTGCATGATGTACGTTTATAGACTATCGATGAACGTAGCCTTGAGATCATGCACCGACTCCAAATGAATTTTTTTGCTCCTAAACAGATTTTTTTGCTCTTAAAGGTCAACTACGAAAAACGAAATGCGATACGCCAGACGAAACGAAGCCTCAACGAAACGTAAGCTTTTGGCTTACAATGAAACTCCTTCAGATTTCAATGCTTCAATCGCAACCAAAGACAATATTTCGGAGCGGTATCGTGAACGAATGATATGAACGAACGAATGTTTTTGATCTGTTTTTATCGGACTTTTCCAAAAATCGATAATCGTAATAAAATTAATGATTGAGGACCGTAATAGAAAGTTTATGTCTAAATAATAGTTGTATGATCTTTCTATTGCTAAACTGAATAATATTTAATTGATTTAAATCTTTTCTTCAAGTTTTATTTGCAAAGAGGGAGGGGGAGGGCGGCCTACCCCCTGCACCACTGCTTCCCCTCAATTATGGTTAGTTTAGGAGATATTAATGTTTGAAAAATTTAAATAATATTACCAAGAAATGCGATAAATTCACTCAAATATCCCACGGGGGGGAGGGAAGGGAGTTCCTCCCCCTCTTCTCCCCTCCCAGGAGTACCACCTGGGGGCCACCCACCCCCGGGGGGGAACACCCACCCCAAACATCACGCTAACAAAACACGAGAAAATTTTGTGGTCGCAGTTCAAAAATGCGAAATTATATTGAGATTTTAATGATTTTCGAAAATAATTCTGAAAAAAACAAAGCCAAAATCGAGAGTTGAAACTATGTAAAAATACCTTCCGATCCAATGATTATAGCTGTACATTAATTATCGTCGCCTTAAAGTGTAAATGTGAGCCACAAACATAAAATAAAATTGGTAAGTAGACATAAATAACAATATATTGTGTTCTTATAAAAGATGCTAGTTGAATACATTTTTGCGAATTTATTATTAAAATTTGTTGATTAAGAGTAATGGTTTTGCCTAAATTGCTCAGACCGAGATTGTGCTTAGTTTTGATAGGTTTATTTCATGTAAATGTTAATACAAGTGATTGAAATACTGTGTATGATTATGCGTATGTTTAGAGGTTAATTTCCGAAACTCATTACGTCGAAATACGATCTATCGCCTGTCAGTCGCGGTTTCGTAGTAGCATTTTTCGACGAATACGTCAAAACAACGAGCTTTGTTTCCGATGACGGATGCGAAGTGTTTTATAGTAAGCAAACGTTAAACGATAATCGACGGATTCCGTTTTTCGTAGTTGACCTACGGTTTCTCTGCCGGGCCACTAGATGGCGCCGAACGGTTTTGACTCGCGCTAAGCCTCGAGGTCGCCGAAAAAGGTAAATAAGACCAAAGTGTGACATATAAGTACAGACTTAACAGATGTCTTGTTGTTGTTGATACTAATTTCAGAACGACTTACATTTAGTATGTCAATTTGGCATTCAAATAATGTAAGCGTAGGACGTTCTTATGATCTCGATCATAGTACATTCACAGTTCCTAAATACATAGATCTTTAGGTAACGAAAAAAAAAACCGGCCAAGTGCGAGTCGGACTGGCGCACTGAGGGTTCCGTGCCAACTTTAACTGAATTAGGGAATCCTCTTACTTCTACTAAGTAAAATACCACAATATTTTGTCGACTACAAATATAACTTTGTTTTTCATAGTGTTTGTATAAAGTACAAAGTTATGTTTGCGGTTGTAGAAAATGTGCTTTATCTCTAAAACTACTCGTTCGATCCCGTCCGAAGCAATTTTCGTTGAAAGTATCTATTAAGATCTACATTACTTATTTTTTTCAAAATTTACACTCTCTTGGTTTAGAAGTTAGATGGGGGGGAACGCCTATTTTACCACTTTGGAAGCGTCTAGCTATGAAACGTTAGACTTTAAAAGAAAATGGCTTTAGAAACCTCAATGTCATTTTAGAAGACCTATCCATAGACAGCCCACACGCATAGGTTTGACTAAAAACAAATTGGTTGTTTGTAAAGTAGGTTTACGATCGAGATGTTTACGTGATAACGGTCCACTCACTCGAACGCTATGCCAGCCTCCGCTCGTGAGGATTCCGCGTGACAAGTTTCACGGAATGACTGGCAGCGCTCGAGATGAGACGGGAGATCGGTCCGTCTCTCTCTCGTTATACCTGCGATCGCGCTCGTGAGGTTTTGGTGTGACACAAGTTTCTGAACATGTCACCCGACTAAAAAACGATTTTAAAGACGTTATCACGTCAAAGCCCCCCCCCCCCCCCCCGAATACGTCATTATTTTTTATTTTTTGTAGTAGAATAAGCGGTTACCAGGATACATCTTTCTACCAAATTTCAACAGTGTGATGCTTTTAGTTACCGAATAAAATGGCTGTGACATACGGACGGACAGACAGACAGACAGACTTGACGAAACTATAAGGGTTCCGTTTTTTGCCATTCGGCTACGGAACCCTAAAAAATATGGCGTATGCATTCGTAACTATAACAATAAGTACGATAGTATCGTATCTTTACGTTATTCGTTACTTCGAAAATCAACTACGAAAAACAAAATGCCATACGTCGGCCGAAACGAAGCCTCAACGAAACTTAAGCGTTTGGCTTACCATGAAACCCTTTCGGATCTTAATGCTTCAATCGCATCTAAAGACAATATTTCGGAGCGGTATCGTGAACGAATGATAGGGTGGTTTCTAATCGGTTTTTTATCGGACTTTTTCCAAAAAACGATAATCATAATAAAATTAATGATGGAGGACCGTAGTTTATGTCTATATAATAGTTGTTTATTCTTCCTATTGGTAAACTAATTTTATCTAATTGATATAAGATATTTTCTTCTTGTTTTACTTCTTTATTTATATATAAAAAGTTATTGTCCGTGGGCTGTCATTTGTTTTGATTTATATTGTTGTTGATTTTCTCAGATTTCCTCATTATAATATGAACAAAATCATAGGTTTTAAGAGGTTTTGTGAATTTCCGTTTATGTCTCAACTGTGTTATATATAGCGTTATTTAACAAGTTAACCAAGACAAGTAAATAAAAAATAGTACTGCATCTGTTGTCATACAACACCTGAAGATAATGTGGTCCTGGAGACCCACAGCATATCACAAAAGGGGTGAGGATCATCTCCCTCGACGCAGATGACCAGTATATAGCCCTGATGAATGAACAAGGTGTTCAATCTAACTAAAAGTTACCTAATAAACGTAACCTATACTAGGTAACGTAATAGATGAAAAAGGTTGTTTTTTGTAGGAAGAGTATTAAACCATAACAAACATAAAATAAAATTGATAAGTAAACATTCATAACAATATATTGTGTTCTTATATAAGATGCTAGTTGAATACATTTGTTTCTGGCTAACCGGGCAAAATGATCTACCAATTGAGCTACCGTGCTCTCTGTCGGACCCTGCGAAATTGACCTTTGTGATCTCTTACGGATACGTCATTATGGGTGACGTTGAGTGCCATCTACCCGTCTGTTTAGGTTTTTTAACAACATTTTTGACAAATTAATCCTCTGTCTCTTCTACTTTTCTTAATAGTTTCTTCTAAAATTACTTGTTCAGTGAGGAGAAATTGCGTACTTAGCATACATAATTCCCTTGTTTTTTGATAAACTATTTCGAAACAATACCTGTAGAGCTATCGTATGTTTAGAGGTTAATTTCCGAAACTCATTACGTCAAAATACGATCTATCGCCAGTCAGTCGCGGTTTCGTAGTAGCATTTTGTGACGAATACGTCAAAACAACGAGCTTCGTTTCCGATGACGGATGCAAAGTGTTATATAGTAAGCAATCCGCTAAACGGTAATCGGTTGACGGTTTTTGTTTTCGTAGTTGACCTACAGAGCGCAAATGTGTTATTTTGAGCTTTTCAGTCAGTTTTTTGAAGGTGGTTTAGTTTTTTCATTCAATGATTTTTATTTATTACCCATTTCTCAAAAACTACCAAACAAATTTTGATGAAACTTGCACTTTACCCTAAGTTGGAATATACGTGATTGAACTAAAAAACAATAATTTCGCTATAACTTCTCGTTTTTGAGAAATCCGTGGACAAACATACAAATATACAAACATACATACACTTACGAAAATTTGCACGTGCTTGAAAGCCTTATTAGATCAACATACTGAAATATTATCAAATTCTAATGATATCACATACATACATATTGAATTGATAGCCTCTTTTTAAAAGTCGGTAAAATAACAAGTTTTTTACTGCCATAATGAACTGATCAAGAAACAAGACAAGACCATTCCAAGTAGAGAAAAATATTTCAGTAGAGGCAAAAGTTGAAATCATATCATGAAGTATGCTCTTAAGAAGGAACTCCCACAGAGTTATTATCTAGTAATAAAATGGTCAAATTTTAATAACTTATCCCAAAAAAGATCTGGCAGTCGTAGTCTATAATATTAATGGTTGAAACCAACAATATTAAACTTCAATACGTTCACAATGCTAATAAAACTTGGGCGACCCAAAACCGATCTAAATATGTGCTTTATCCACCATAGAATAGAGTTGAAATCAGTTGATATTCAATGAATCCAGTATACATGGCCGTTAAGTTAAAGTTTGGCGTTTTATTGTATTTTCAATACGATATAAAGAACCCATTAAATTCTGTATAACAAAAGGGTTGGAAATTTTGTAACGTAACCAAAATAGTCAGTCAACTTTCATTAATGTTGTTATTGAAATAATTTCTTTGGGATTGTTTAAGTAAGATAGAAAATGAAACGCGATTCGCAATTTATCAAGGGTAAATTACTGGAAATCCATTTAACGGCAATACCTAGACTAAGGATATCTGAAACTAAATTGCTTGAAACCGCGGAATTTATCAACAATTCCAAGTCCTCACTATAAAATAAAGGAAATTCAATATTTAAGATAAACTTTACGTGATCTCTCTTAGTGATTGAGACAATAAAATTTAATTGGCTTTGTTGATATTACAAAAAACCGACTTCAAAACCAAAATGCACTAAAAAGTCTTAAATAAACTCTTCACCATTGGAAGGAAAGGAATCCGTTTTAGGCAAACAATTTCTTTTTGGAGTCGGTGCTGTGATAGTTGATGCTTTATGGTCAAAGTGATGGCACCGACTCCAAAAATAAATTGTTTGCCTAAAACGGATTCCTTTCCTTCCAATGGTGAAGAGTTTATTTAAGACTTTTTAGTGCATTTTGGTTTTGAAGTCGGTTTTTACTTTTTTAAAGTTTATTTTATTTCTTCATTTTTAGTGATTACATAAGGGATTTGCACCTTATGATTCTATTTTTTAAGAAGCTACAAGTTACCTTTCATAAGTTCCGTCATTAAATTTACTGAACTCCTAAGCGTTAAGGAGTTCCACCATCAGTTCAGTCCCACAAGATATTGACTATCAGACGTAACAACACGTCAACATTAAGATTCTAGTAAAGAAACACTATACGTGCCTTTTAAATTTGAGGGTTTCCCTCAATTACACCAAGATCCCATCATCAGATCCCAAAATGGAAAAAATGGGACCAACTAGAAGGTACACCCTCTAAGTAGGTGAAAAAAAATTTCGATTCGGTCGACAAACGACTGAGATATGAGGTAACATACATACAAAAAAAAAAAAAAACATACAGTCGAATTGATAACCTCCTCCTTTTTTGAAGTCGGTTAAAAATAAGGTCGGTAAACTTTACTTCGTAGTTTAAAATATCCAAAATAACTAATCTAAAATAAATATACCTATTTATATCGATAAAATGTCTTAGGCTACAAAGGCTAAAGGCCGTCCAGTACATAAATGCCTTCAGGATGCTGATAGGGCTACCTAGGTTCTGCAGTGCATCGTCAATGTTCGCTGAAACTCATATGGATGACTTCTACGCTATCATCCGGAAGCGGACGGCGCCGATGCTTGCTAGGATACAGCAGAGACAAAACAGCATTCTAAGTGCGCTTTCGCATTACCACGTTTGCAGCGCGGCAGCAGCCGATGCCTTTACATTAGCAGCGCGACGGTCGCGCGGCTGGGTCGGTCCCATTACACCCATTACCCATTTCAGTGTATATACGGGGATAGTGTTACCACTGCAATGGGCAATGGGTATAGTGGGACCGACCCGCGCAACTTACGCGCCGCTGAACTCATCATGATGAAGATGATGATGAACAGTCGCAACTATCGCGCGTAAGTGTCGCTGCTGAAGTCGCCTAAATGTGAAGCGCTTTAACGCTTTCCAGAGATAAACAATCGTGTACCATTTTTAGGCACTGGATACAAATCCATGTGCATGCAGGGATCCAAGAAGCGGTTTTTTGATTGAGCACCTTTAGTTTTATTTTATATTTGGTAGTCTTAGTTTAAGTTTTTAAGTAGTATTACAATAATAACAAGTAAATGGCAACTACAGGGTGACCCCGAAAACAGTCGACAAACTTTAAGGGTAGGTTGTATTACGGATATACATGCATTCTGTGAAATCAAATTAAAAATCGTAAGTGTTGAAACTGTAATCGTGTTTTCGCACTAGCCAGACATAAAGTCCATAAATAAGCATAATACAAATTAAAAACAACCTAAATCAAGCTTACAAAGTAAAACTCATAAAATATTACATTAAACATGCTAAGCACTTTTGTTCACAAGAGTCGCATTGCAATAAATGGCATGTTTATAATAACAATATCTCTATGAAGCGCGTCGCCAAAAGTGTAGGTACGGAAAGAGCTAAGAAAATATAATCTTTATCTCAATCGCATAAAGCGTACGATGCGCAAGATTCGCCCCACCCACTCGCTAGCTCTTTGAACCCGCCGCCGCGCGCCCCGGGCGTGCCCCGTAAACAGAAAAAATCCGTTCAGTGACCGCGCGACCGTGACCTAATTAGGCGAATTTGCGATAAGTTTGTTTAGATCGGAAGGACCTTCGTTGGATTGCAGTGAAGTGATAGTGCATGGTTCGTGATAATGTCGTACTCTAACCGCGAGCTTTTTTTTATGGTTAGCGTGTACTCGCAGATAAATAACCTCCGAGAGACGCAGAGACGTTTTCGTCAGCCCAATCAGCTGGCCAGCGCGATCCCCTGATCTCTCGCCTTTGGATTTTTATTTGTGGGGTGAAATTAAAACCATGGTGTACGCAAGTGAATGTTCAACAGTGGTTCAGCTCAGGGAATGGGTTGTTTGTGCATTTGACGTTTTAAAATTCTCGAAGGGAAGTTTTACAATCCAACAACCATCGGCGTCGTGCTTGGTTGGGCTTGTGCATTCACAGGGAAGGTGGTCACTTTGAAAAATTATTAAAATACACGTAGCTCTGGTAAGTTAATTTTGATAGATGTTTTTGTTTTTCTCTTGTAAATTTTATTCATAATACACGTTGTAAAAAGCCCGCGTAATACGAATACCTACGAGGCGTAATGCTGTAGGTACGCATCGTCTCTCGGCCGCAACTCGCGACTTTCCGCCTGTACAGTTGCGTACAAAACATGTTGACCAATATGTACAATAGCAAATTTTTTGGTTTTTTATGTACTGCTTCGATCACACTAATATTTTTATTTCTTTATCGGTACTATTGATGAAACATCCTCGTAAGTTTTGTCGACTTATTTCAAATTCACCCTGTAGTAATATCTTTATCTTCGGATCGTTAATATGGTCTAAAATTAACGTTTATTAAATTTATTTTTAATTTTAAACCCCTTAAATGACTGAAGCATAAAGCATATTTCATTCGAGTGTTGAATAAAGACATAACGATTTTCAGGAAGAGACGACTTTAAAATATTCGCGGAGCTTTTATTGAATGAGAATCCCCTCAAGGATCCAACGTTTTTACAACGGGCCGACTTTAGGCCCTTATTGTAAGTGCACCTTTCAAGTTTGTGAAGATTCAAAGCAGATTTTTTATGAATCTCTTTTTTAATGGCTCAAAAAAGACAATAGCGGATCGTTACGGTCTTTAGCGGGAGATCAAAAATACGAAACGTTTTTATTTGTAATTAATATTTTTCAATTTAAAAGCTTTGCAAAATTCCAAAAGTATTATTTTTATTTTAGCTTTAACCCAATAAGTTTAAATTGCTTATTCTTTTAGGATTTAATTGCATGTGACATTTTACAGAGTATTGTTTCTGTCAATGACATCCAACTCAGGTATGATTGATATGAAATAGGCTTGATAAAAAAAAATCTTTAAATTTTATGCAAGTTTTATAAAAGAAGACATCTTTACAAAATTATAAAAAAATCTTAAACGAATGGATGAACTCGTACCCTCGTGAGTAGTTCGGAATACTACGCCGTAGAAGCGGTCTGAAGTTGTTAGTCTTGACTCGCACGCTATTATTGCATTTTTTTTTGGCATTAGTATCGTTTTTACAACCATTTGAGTCACTCGTCGTTGACCGAAACAACTCTGCATATCAATCAAAAACTTTTCTAAAAATTATCAGCAAAGGGATAGTTCATATATGTATGTAGGTACTAATGATACAAAATTAGTAATTATCATATAAATATAAACGGTTTATTCATCCTAACACACTGTAAAACTCTCTTGTAAAAATATGAGCTCCAAAAACTTCGTCTCAAATTATGACAAGATCTCCCAACCGTTTTGATTAATGACATTTACCTTTTGTATTTCTTGAGCATCAAGCTTGTCCTTTCCTTCTTTCTCTTTGATTATGCTATTGTAAAAGCTCCGGGAAAACTTTGGAACTTCAAGTCAACTTGGGCCCATCTTTTTAGGACAATAAGGGATGCGAAATGTGGGCTTAGTATTCAGGACAAGAACTTATTGTTTTAGGGCCTTTAAGGTTAAGATATGAATACGAATGATGTTTTCGGAAGGCTAGAAAATTTTCAATTGGCCATTAGGAAGGATTAAGATTAACGGAATGAACGAAAATTTTCTAATGTCTGCGTTTTGTGTTTCAATTTCAAATAGTGTATACTTTTGTCAGTTTTATTGCACTAATAAATTGTTTAAGTTTAAAAAATAAAACTAGTTGCCATGAGGCATTTTTTTTTCTTTATGGAATAACTCATAATATTGATTTGTTAAATGTATTTAATTAAAATTATACTGTACTTGAACTGTAATTAAACATACCCTATGCTGTACCGTCGCCGTGGTATTTATTTACGAAACATCTAGAAATGAGCCAATTTCGTAATTGGTTCCAACAACTATGCCTTTTCCCCGTCTCAACTTTCTCTATAACCTGGCTAATATGACACAAAATTAATATTCAACTTTTCCAATGTAACATCAATTTTATATCAAAGCTTTCGTCTGACATACGAGTAGCACGCATAGATTGTTTCGTACTATGTCCCCTATTTCAATATGAACACTGAATCCGTTGAGTTTTCACTGTATAAAGGTTTAGATTTCCTCTGGGACCTGACTTCAACTCAAAGCTGAATCTGTAGCTGAAACACGTCACGTCTTTGATAAGATTTTTGTTATCACATATTTTCTGCTTAAAAATTGTTAGCGCCGTTTGTACCTGCAGCGAATTTATAAAAAGCTGATATCTCCTGATAGTTTCTTTGAGATTGAGAGAACTTATTTACACGCTCATGCGATTTTCTAGAATGGTACATGACTAAATTTAGAAAACACATATAAACATATTGCTACTTACAGGTTAATGCTAAATAAAAATAGTGCAGTAATATCTACAGAATAGTTAAAATAAAATAATATGGTACCCGGGAAAACTTTATTTAGTTTCAAAATAAGGGCATTATTCCTTTCCGTTAACGAAAAGGTGTGTTGTGTCATATGTTTTACCTGTTACGGCACACGTACAAGTGCATTTGAAACCTTCTGCATGTTTATTTTTAATCGTATCCTATTAAATAAATAATAACAGTTCTAAATTATTTACTCTTACAGGATGCCGTGATTAAGCAAATATACAATAAACTGGCCAAGTGCGAGTCGGAATCACGCACTGAAGGTGAGGTAAAGCCAATGTACTTTATATCAAAAACTACTAGTTTGATCTTGATTAAACCAATTTTAGTTAAAAGAATTTGTACAGCACTACATCGTTCACTTTTCCAAAATTGTCACTTGATTTGTTCAAAAGTTGGAGGGGGAGACGTCCAATTTACCACTTTTGAAGCATGTATATCCTAAATGACTTTAAGAAAAATGGTTAGACCCATAGATTCCCCACATGCATAGGTTTAAGTATTTTTTTAGGTTTCTGTAGCCGAATGGCAAAAAACGGAACCCTTATAGTTTCGTCAAGTCTGTCTGTCTGTCCGCCCGTATGTCATATTCTGTAACTATAAGCATAACACAATTGAAATTTGGTAGGAAGAGGTATCCTGTTAACCGCTAACCGATTCTGAACCGATCCAAAAAATTAAAAATAATGACATTTAAGGGGGGCTCCCATACATGAAACTAAAACAAAAAAAAAAAATTTTTTGTCAAACCTATGCATGTGGGGTCTATGGATAGGTCTTTTAAAATGACATGGAGGTTCCTAAAACCATTTTCTTTTAAAGTCTAACATTTCATAGCCAAACGCTTCCAAAGTAGTAAAATGGGCGTCCCCCCCATCTAATTTCTGAACCAAGCAAGTGTAAATTTTGAAAAAAATATATAATATAACAAATATATAACAAATACTTTCAACGAAAATTGGTTTGGACGGGATCGAACAAGTAGTTTTTACGATATAGCACATTTTCAACAACCGAAAACATAACTTTGTACTTCATACAAACACTATGAAAAACAAAGTTATATTTGCAGTCAACAAAATATTGTGGTATTTTACTAAGTAGAAGTAAGTGGATTCCCTAATTCAGTTAAAATTGGCACGGAACCCTCAGTGCGCGAGTCGGACTCGCACTTGGCCGGTTTTTCGTTTTAGTTCCTTGTATGGGAGTCCCTACAAATGTCTTTTTTTGTGTGGGAATCGTAAAGCGGTAAACGAGATACCACTACTTACCAAGTTTCGTCTGTGTAATGCCAATAGTTTCAGAATAAAGTGACTGTGACATAAGGACGGACGAACAGACAGACACACAGACTTCACGAAACTATAAGGGTTTCGTTTTTGCCATTCAGCTGCGGAACCCTAAAAAGATACTTTAAAGTATCAGTTAGGAAGTAATTTCGAAAATAGGACTAATTCCGTTTTATTTATCGCCAATTGCTCGCTCGCCATTTGTGTTTTGTATTCTATCACTGCGAATGATTACCATAAAAAAGCTATTTTTCTGAAAAGTATACGGTAAAACCTCATAAGTGTACGCCACACGTACCGCTATTAGTGATACCTAACATAAAGCAATGAGACACGGTAAGCTCTCATATCTGATAGGAAAAATGGAACTAGTATTAAGTAATTATTACATGAAGTCTAATGATAAACTTAACAAGGTAGTTTTTATGTCATGAAATATATCTGAATCACGAAATATATATCTTTATTCGCAAAACATGTCAAAGAATACTCGAGATATAAATAAAAACTATGACACAAAAAAAGTAATAGAAATCATTACATCCGTTTGGGGGCTACGATACACAGACACGGTTAACATAGAGCACCTCTGTTTTGCCATCATTGCCAAGTCGGGATCTGATGATAAGATCTTGATGTAATCGAGGGAAAATCTCGAATTTATAAGGCACGTTTAGTGTTTTCGTACTAGAATCTTGCGTATCAGACGCAAGTTATAATATAAATGTCACTTGAAAAAAGCAACTGTGTCTGACGAGGAATGAACCCCGTGTATTACGCTTTCCGGGCGTATGCCTATGCCACTCGGCCACCGGCACATAGGCGAGACTTTTGAATTTTGCAAGTGCTGTCTTTTTAACGCGTAGGCTGCGTGACCTCATCAATGTTACGAGATTGCCCTCATAATATCCGAAAGAATTATTATTATTATACACAAACTTAATAATATAAATGGTACCTACTTAAAAATCTAACACCATTTATATAAAACGAATAATTTTAAAATGACATTTACATAAATGATTGCTGTACAATAGGACGTGTTGTATTATATTCGACGAATATTCTTTATCTGACGTTGGTTAAATCAGGCCTAAGATAAAATTATAGAAAAAAATGCATAGATGCACTCGCTTGGCACAGCTAACCTACAATTGAGCGTTCCAGCCAGAATATGTCTTACTCTAGCTTTATTCTACTGATCTCCTCTCCATTGTGACGATACCATAAAGTATTTATACCTGAAGCAATATTTATTGGACGTGGAACGGAGGAGCCACCGATAATTGCTTTTTCCACGGCTTTTGTGGAAACATTTACTTGCCATCAAATCCAATCGGACGGGTAATTTTATTTATTAGCATATAGAGAGTTTTCTACGGGAAATTTCTGGATGTAATTTTTTTTAAGCGAGCATCATGGCTGATCTTGGCTCTCGAAATTGAATAAAGGTGATTTGATTATACGAACATGTGAGAATACACTTTGTGATTTTTGGCTTTTCTAGGTAACTTATTGGAATTTTCTCGGATCAATATTACGGCGTAAGTAATACCGGGAAAGTTTTTGCACAGAGAAACATTTTGCCATGCACAATCATAGTATACCAAGTCATAAACAAATATCTTAAAAAAAATATTTATCTTTATGAGTACAAGTTATTAAGGCAGGTTTTCTTTTTTTAATATGAAACACTGTGGCTCTATTTTTTATGATTTTATGTCAGTATTGACAAACTTTAAAAGCGGCAACAGGTGACAATACACTTATCGAAGGAATCAACAGTTTTCCGATTTATAAACCTGTTGCTACATAATCAATGGATTCTAGTAAAGAGTATTGATATACTTTTGGTTTATTTCACAATTTCAAAATAAGTTCTAGTTAGCGTTATCCATCCAATATTTAATGTGAAACGTCATTTCATATTTACATAGCCCTGAGAATCAGAAAACTCAAGTTGCAATGAGCAGGGCACATAACATGATAGCAGTTTGGGCAGAAAAGTTCTAGACTGGAGACCCTTCGACCAACGACGTGGGGTAAGAGATCCAACGACCAAACGAACAAACAACCTTGTGAAGATCGCAGGATCAAACTGGATACAGACCGCTTGAGGTCGGTCGCTGTGTAAAACCGTAGGGAAGGCCTACGTTCAGAAGTGGACGTTCTTTGGTTGATAATATAATTATTTGTTGGTTGGTGCGTATTTGTTCATAGTAAATCAGGACCTTAAGCTGACTTGGGCAATCTAGATTTAACAAAAAATAAAAACTATAACAAATCAAGTCATTTTGACACTATAAACATGACATTTCAACAAAGATACATACAGCAACAGACTGATTTAACCTCAACCCAGGGGCGTGCGATCGGACATAGTAATAACCTTACTATTCTTCCGCCAAGTCTTTAACCCCAAGCGCATTGAGATGTACCTAACTGAAAAAGGACGAAAGTATAAAATTAGAATACAATGGACGCGAAAAGAGCGTAAGTAGAAAGAGCCCGGGAGACCGACCGACAATGCAGGAAAGGACGTCTTTGTGAACCGGGAACTTTACTTCTGAATGTGGAATAAGATGTATAAATAGTTACATAGTCGAACTTTAAATTTAATAATAATAGCATGATACGATTATGATGCGTGGCAATGATTATTAATAACAAAATAAATTGACTCGCAGTTGAAATCGGTCAATAACGTAATTCTCCTTTATTTCAATGACGACTTAAAATAAAGAGAGCTAGATGGCGCTATTCTCCAAGATACACTTTAAATATATCATACCAGGAGAGAGAGAACAGGCTTGTCAATGTATTAAGTATTATATCCGTTGTCTGATACCCATAACACAAGCTTTGAGTAGCTTACTTTGGGACTAGATGGCGATGTCTGGGAATGTCCAAAGGATATTTTAATGTGTGGGCAGGCTTGTCAATGTGTCAGTAGCCGAGTGGTGCAGGCGTGCGCCCGAATAGCGTAAGATACAGGGTTCGATTCCTAGTCTGACATACTGCTTTTGACAAGTGCAATTTATAAGTTTTTGTAGTGACAAAAACACTTTAAAAGACACTATTAATCTTAAATTGATTTTAATTTAATCGTAAAATATCATAACTTGAAATGAAATGATCGTAAGTCGACGAAATAAGCTCGTCTTAACCCGCCGGCCGGCGCAATATGCTCGCAACGGAACCGGAAGGACGATCTGTTTGTGTCGCACAATGCCGCATTTGTGCTGGAAACTTTACATTTGTGGCGTTTAAGTTAGAACCAATGTAAAAGAGAAAAAAAGTGAATATCCTTTTTTTATTATAATTAATAATAATGGTTTTGAATATTTTAAACACTCACAGTGTCATATTTTATATATTCATAAAGAAGAAACCAAAAATTTGCGCACGGGCGGTACTTGAACCAGCAATCTTTTGGCTGACCGGGCCAAACGCTCTTACCAATTGAGCTACCGTGCTGTTAGTCCGACCCTGCGAAACTTTGTGGTTGCCTATGGATACGTCGTTGCGTGACGAAATAATATTTATTACTTATCTTAAATTTTAAGGTTGTACAGTGGCTGATCATGACTTTTCTCTAGCTAGGGTGCATTGTTTTTTTTTAGGGATACAGGCACTATAAATGTGTTAGGTACAAAAATTCATTTAAACACATTAACTTATAATTTATGAGTAGTAGGTAAGTAACACATCCTACCAAGTAATTCACGTGTAAGTTTACAGAATTGATAAAGCATACAAGATAAAATACGTGCTAATAAAGAAATAATATAAAAAAAATCTATTCTTAAAGCTGCTATGTATAAAAAAGTGGAAATCGTTAAAAAACAGCAAAGGAAAGGCTTAATCAAACCGGTCGAATCTTTGTTGTGTTTAAAAGCTGTTTTCTATTAATTGTTATCAAAAGTCAGAATGTGAACTCACAAAATAATGTCATCAGGATTTAAAATCTTTAAAAAACAAGCATTTAAAATAAGTTTATTTCACTCACACAAACATGAAAATATTTTAAAAACTCCTAAGTATTTAAGTCCACGCTAACAATACGGTCTCTTCCTTGATACGGGAAACAAGTGTGTCTGTCGTTCGTATTGTGAAATTCCTACGCTTGTTCAAGTAGCAACCACCCAGTAACATACATTTCGAAAACAACGGCTACTCTCAATGAATTACGTACGCTGTAAAAAAGAAATACGTACCCAACTAGCACACAAGCAGCTTTCACCGCCATTATAGAGCTTCTTAGCGATACAATGGCCGTTGAAAAGCTTAAACCAACTCCTCAGCCTGTATAGCAACGTATTCTAATGCCATTATACAGGTAGGCGATACAGTGGCCATACAATCGTAATCATTTACACTAAAGCAGTTACAATGGTATCTTGTTCCGTCATTCTACAGGTGATGGAGGTATAGTAGCGTTGTGAACACTCCTTTACCACTAGTAGAGCTATAAATGATTTTTTGGAAGGTATGAGTGTTTGAAAGGCGCTATAGGATGCTACTTAATCACTTTGAGTGAAAAAGGGAGTCTCTATAGATTCTTAAGGTCTATTTTAGTGTTTATCACCGCTCTTGTAGCGTCATTACCTACAGTAGAGTTAGAGTTACTCTGTAGTAGCGCTAAAGGCGCTATATTTGAGGAAATGAACTCTTTCGTAGCGCTAAGCGCGTTATAGTAGTGGTTTTAATTACTTAAGACGATGAGTAATACGTTTATAGCGTTGCTGTAGCGCTTAAAGTGGGACAGGAGCGGTTTCAAATGCTTTGAAAAACGTAAACGTTGTCGTCCATTTTGAGTTATCCCGAATAATATGACAACTATTTTCAACAATAACAATAACAACGCCCACATTGATATCGAGTTATAACAACTACTTTATGATTTAGTTTCGATATTATTTATTCATAAATGACTTAAACATCAATTGGGAAGTCTTAATAAGTGGTTTTAATAAAATAAAAAAACTATGTCACCAATATTATAAAAGTATTATAACACTGAAAACGTATTATCTTGTGGGCGCGTTAAAATCTAAGCGAAAATACATGTATGTATTCACAGTAAACTGATACTCGCAATAAATATGTCACAGTAATAATATATTCAAACTTACCTTTTGAGTTTATGTATTTGAAAAACTTCTGACAGACAACACCTTGTTTCATTTGCACTGATTTAAAATCAAAACTATTATTTTTTCATAAGTATTTAGTTTTTAGTCACACAATCGCGATCAAATACGACAAGAG
This sequence comes from Pyrausta purpuralis, assembly GCA_963924145.1. NCBI lineage: Eukaryota > Metazoa > Arthropoda > Insecta > Lepidoptera > Crambidae > Pyrausta > Pyrausta purpuralis. The sequence goes on from OZ001664.1 coordinate 19,963,973, forward strand.
CTGCAGTATAGCGCTACAAAACATAATTTTACTCTTGCAGCGTTCGCTACACCTTTTTAAGCGTCATTGTATATCCGTTAGCGTACACAACCACTCTTATAGCGTCATTGTACAAACATTAACGTACATCACCACTCTTGTAGCGTCATTATACGGCGGTTCTAACTCTTATTTCGCTGCTATAGCGCGATTGTAGAGCTGATACCGTTATAAAAAGTGCCTATTTTAGGGTTAGAGTAGCGCTATAGCAGTTTATACGGCTGCTGTACGGCTTATCTATACAGCTAATGCCGTAATCGACAACCTCTTAACGGCCACTGTACAGCTTCTTATAGCGCTTGTGTGCTAGTTGGGTAGCTGCTATGTAAATAGTAATGGTGGAATGGTTAAGGGGTTTATCATTATTTTTCATAGGATTATTTTTTTATTCATGTAAGGCCTGATTTTTCCAACGTCAGATAAGAAATATTAGTAATAGTCCCCTAGCAGATTTCGACTACAGTGGCCAGTCAAAACGACTAACCAACTGCGCGGGACATATTATAGTGCACAAGTATGAGCGCAAACACAGGTGCACTCTCTATTCCTTTCACTCTCATAGCCCGATGGGACAGCAATCTGACACGACCGGAGAGGATCAGGCGCGGGACTAACAGCTTTACGTGCTTTTCCTAGGCACGGGGGTGAAACACCGCCATCTTCCTAACTCCGGGCTATCCTAAGGATTTCTGAACAGAAAAACCCCGGTATATACTTTGGGCCCGACCCGGGGAGCGAACCCAGACCTCTGGCGAAGCCGTCGCTTAAAAAAGCGACTCTCTTACCGCTGCGCCACTGAGGCAGTTAGATAAGGAATATACGTCTTATAAAATAAATAAAGCAAGGGTTTATTTGCTCAAGAGAAAGGTGTACCTTTATGTGATGTACTATATGTTATAAATCTATGGTTAGCTCAGTTTTCACCTACTTATTTCAATTCTTAACAATTAACTTAGTCACAATAAAAACGCCTAATTTGATAACGTTACAAGTGTCAGCAAACATATATGTCAATGTCATTTAAAAATCGATCGTTTAAAATTGATCGTTTAAGTTGGATAAGTCTTATCTGACGTTGGTAAAATCGGCCCTAAAACGGTTTAATTAAGATTACGGATTAAAGGGACAGTTGTTTCTTTTCCTACATTAAAATATATTATAATAAAATAAAAAGACGTTATTTTTTAGGATTTCAATATCCGGTTCCAAGGACCATAAATGTAGTGTGATCTACATTCAATGCTAAGGTGATAGGTGATAGGATGTCGAGGTGATAGGAAATGTCGTGATATAGGGGAAAGGGTAATATCACAACGTAAGGGACCGATTCCACCAAGTGGCTAACTTGCACTGATTTATTAAGTAATTATAATGAATGTCAATACATCGTACAATACAATCGTACAATTATCGAACATGAAACTATGACTCGTACACGAGTATTTAATGAACGAAAAAAATACTACAAACATTAAGACACGTTAAAGCCTTAAAAAATATCATTTTTGCTTCAGATTACGCTATGTTTAGATACAGACCGGCATTAACGGTAGTTAATCATTGCATGAATATTATTTAATTTAAGTTTGCAACTAATTTGATGTCAAATCAGTGTATTTAAAGTAAAAAAAAAACAATACTATAAACCTTTGTCTAAATGCAAAAGTACTCGGACCAAAACTTCTTGAGACGAAAAGAAAAAAATATTCAGAACAGACATGCGAATAGAGTTCGACAATGCAACTTGCTTGTAAAGAAACGGAAGGTGCCTTTGTGAACTACACCGGGTTGCGGATATTCGTTCAACTTCGGACAGATTGTAAAAGTACGTATTTTTAACTAACTGTAACGGAAAACATCGGACGGAAACCTATTTGCAAGTTTCGGATGGCTGGCTCGATTTGTAAGTTTATTTATACTAATATTATAAAGCTGAAGAGTGTGTTTGTTTGTTTGAACGCGCTTATCTCAGGAACTACAGGACAGATTTTAAAAAAAATTGTGTGTTTGATAGCTTATTTATCGAGGAAGGTTTTGGGCTATAAAACATTATGCTGCAACGGGAGGCGAGAAAGGAAACTCAAAACACGTGGATGAAGTCGCAGGGGATCGCTTTTTCTTAGCTAATACAAAACAGCTTTTTTTTTCCAAGTGCTGAAAAATGATTTTCAGTATCATCTTTGTAACAAAGATGACAGACATTAAGATCTTTGAGATTTCATCTTCAAAAAGTCGTGTCAGTTATATCACATCTAACAAGAGAACGATTTTTATATATTGACTTTTTTGTCATAGCCCTGAATAAGATTTATCTGTCTTAGCCCTGAATAAGAAAAAATAAGTCGGGGCCGGGATGGGACAGAGCCGAGGGGCAAAACGAGGTTCACTGGGACCGCTTTTAAATAGAATGAGAATATTAAACTAGTGTCTTCTCATTTCAAACACGCTTTCTGAGGTAATAATGTATTACAAAGCAAACTATACGTACTATGTATGCCGAAATACAAGCAAGTCTTTGAATGAAATTGTACGAAGTTGTGAAACAAGCTCCGCACTTCTCAGAAACAAAAGGTAATTAATCAACAGCTACTCAATAAAGAAACACAATGTTATATCATATATTTTCACTAATTATAAGTAAAGTATAAGCGTGAGATACTGAAACACTGTTATTCCTCATAAAGCTTCCCAATCCAGTGGCGTTCCGGAACCCTAACTTTTTTTTTTTAAATTGACGTTAATAGTACAGTATGATACAAGTGTGCTAAGTTGACCATTATATACAGGGCGATATTGTGTGCGCACGAGCGAAAGCGAGTGCGCCACAAGAAAGCCGCGTATATAATGGTCACAGGCACACGTGTTTCATACGATGTTTTTCAACACACTTGCGAGGAAAAAACAAGACTCTTCATTTACTAAGTTTTAATTATTCATCATCATCATCATAATCAGCCAAAGGACGTCCACTGCTGAACATAGGCCTCCCCCACGGCTTTCCACAGCGACCGATCACTAGCGGTCTGCATCCAGTTTGATCCTGCGATCTTTTAAAGGTCGTCTGTCCATCTTGTTGGTGGACGTCTTACGCTGCGTCTTTGGTCGAAGGGTCTCCAATCTAGAACTTTCCTGCCCCACCGGCCATCAGTTCTTCGCGCTATGTGCCCTGCCCACTGCCACTTAAGCTTACTGATTCTCAAGGCTATGTCCGTTACCTTGGTTCTTCTACGTATCTCTTCGTTTTTAAGTTTTAATTATTAAAACAGTAATAATACATTTCACTCGATTTTAACGGCAAAGACTTTCGCACGCGTTTTTCGCCTTGTTACGTATGTACGGCGGAGTTAATAATAGGTTTTCTTCATTTTCTTCACTTGAAGTAGACATTTTCATTAATATTAAACTTCATAATTAATCCAAACTTCGTCACAGCCGACAATTATTATTTACGAAAAATGGCGCGTTGTTTTTTTTTCTTGCCGCTATACCGATGCGCGCGCAAGGCTTAGGCGCGAACTAGATCGGCCAAAAGCCAAGATTAAAAATGTAATAATTCGTGTTTAAAACACAAATCACAGAAAATGATAAATGAATTTGAGCATTTTTAGTTATAAATCTGGATTTACCATTTATTAAAATAATATGTAGATACTGTTATTTTTCGCATAAATACTGTTTGTTGCTAAAATAAAAGTATTGTATAACCCGACTAAATTAAATCGCTTCTTCTTCTTACTTACGACTTGGTACTAGGGTACAAATGTAAATTGGTCGGGTTAATAAACAAAAGGCACTAGTGCAATAATATAATGAAAAAGCACGCGTGTTTAATATCTATGATTATGTGCCAAAAATCGGTGGAATAAAAACGTCATTTTGAGCAAGTGTGTTGAAAAATAATTAAAAAGCGTCTTGAACCAGTACAACAATTTTGACTGTATATTTTTATTTTTACGCCAAATAATGTTTAAATATTATTTTTTATTTGTCTTGTAAACATTTTGGTTTCACTCAGTATCTTTTAATAGCCAGAATAACGAATAAGGTTATCCAGAATACAACGGTAAGATTGTTAGTTTACTTATAAATTTAATACTGTAACACCCACCAATGGTAATGGAATATCTGAAATATTTGCATTGCATACTGATTTAAGTCGCGCTTTAAGCCAATGAATCGAATAAGATAGTAAGTTACAACGTTCTCACTCCGTCACAGTTTACGGGACGTTTGTATTGACAACAATAGTTTTGCAACCAAGCGCCCAAAGTTTACGGAATTTCGGAAATCGACTGACAGTGTTCATACTATTGACAAAATATTGTCGATGTTACCTACACTATGTTATTTTAACCCAGATATTCTTATCCAGATATCTATTTACATGCTTTAGAATGTTTTTAACACTCACAGTGTCATATTTTATATTCATAAAGATGAAATAAGAAACCAAAAATTTGCGCACGGGCGGGACTTGAACCAGCAACCTTTTGGCAAACCGGGCCAAACGCTCTTACCAATTGAGCTACCGTACTGTTAGTCCGACCCTGCGAAATTTGTGGTCTCTTATGTAAACGTCAATTGCGTGACGCTTAGCGCCATCTAGCCGTCTGTTTATGAAGCAGATGGCCCAAGCAGTTATTCTTTACAATTTTTGGTTTCTTATTTCATCTTTATGAATATAAAATATGACACTGTGAGTGTTAAAAACATTCTAAAGCATTAGATAGCGAAGCGACATCAATTTCCAAGTTTAATTTATTCTGTAAAGAATAACTGCTTGGGCCATCTGTTTCATAAACAGACGGCTAGATGGCGCTAAGCGTCACGCAATTGACGTTTACATAAGAGACCACAAATTTCGCAGGGTCGGACTAACAGCACGGTAGCTAGGTAATAAGACATTATTTTTCCGCTCCATTTGGGTATATTTTTTATTTATTTATAAATATTTATAGGGTTGGAGACACACAATCATCAAAGTATAAATATATTTATATATATATATATATATATAGCAGCAGTGGACGTCCTTTGACTATATATATAAATATATTTATATATATATAAATATATATATATATATATATATATATATATATATATATATATATATATATATATATATATATATATATATATATATAAATAAATATATATATATATATAGTCAAAGGACGTCCACTGCTAAACATAGGCCTACCTCATGGTGTTCCACAGGGACCGATCACGAGCGGTCTGTATCCAGTTTGCTTCTGCGGTCTGATTTGCTATTAGTTGAACAAAATTTTAATTTGCTATTTATCTCTAAGCACTATCCTTACAACGTCAGATAAGACTTGTCCGACTGAATAGGGTAAAACGACCGATTTAAAAATGTTATTTATATAAATGATTGAAAGGGTGACGTTTCCTAATCAGGCGTTTTGTATTTTATTCGACGAATATTCCTTAAAAAATGAGGCCTTATAAATAACGTTAGAAGGTTTAAACCTAATTAAAAATTCTAGACTGCTTGCAAACATCAAGAGCACATAATCTTATTACAAAATTATTTTATAATTGACTAGTTAACGTAATAATAATATTAGACTTTTGAAGGTTGTCCGCAAGTTCTCAAAGAAGTACTTAGTAGTAATACAGTGTAATTTTAGTCAAGCAACATTTAATAAATTATTATGGCTATTAATATATGTTAGTGTTAAGCTTTGAGTTTCTTTTTTATAAGTAAACTAATTACGATTCGGTGGTGAAGCGGTTAGCACGCTGGTTGCTACCAACGAGGCCCTGGGTTCGAATCCCGGGTCGGGCTGAAATTTGTTTCTGGGTACTGGGTTTCTGGGTCTTAAATTACTCAGAAACAGCTCGGAGTCAGGAAGTTGGTGGTGATGACACTCCCATGCCTGGGAAAGCACGTTAAGCTGGTCCTGCGCCTTATCTCTTATCGGTCATGACCGACTGCCGTCTCACCGAATTAATGAGAGAGAAGATGAGTGCACTTTTGTATTACGCAGACACCAGCGGGCGAAGTCTAATGCAAAATTTTTGACATTTCGCGTCGACAATTTCAATTTTATGATTTTCACATTCATCAAATATCGTTTTAACTTATGTAGCTTGTATGTTTAATAAATCTTAAAAAAATATTTGTAATTTTTAGGCTTCATTCGAAATTTTTCTCAATCAATAAATACACGAAAACACTAATTTTGTTTCAGCATTTTTCGAGCGCCACCTGGTGGTTTTACAGGGAACTATGTCGAGACTTCCGACACTGAGCACTATATCTCTTGCGTACCTTGCCTATCCCTGTTGTCCCTACATGAGGCAGTTGGTTCAGCTACATGTTTTTTAAAAGTGTGTTTAAGTGTTGTTATTTTATTTTCATTTTTATTCGTGATGTGGTGTATTGAGTGTTAATTGCTGGCTACATTTTCTATTTCTTTATTATAATGCAAATGTATGGGCTGATGTCTGAAATAAAAAATTGAATTTGAGAATATTATAGCCGATATATTTAAGTTCAGTATTGTTACAACTTACAAAATAGCTACTTGTTTTTTTTAAACAGACTGAATTTTACATTTGAAAGAACGAAGTCACGGGGAACTGCTAGACTCGTATAGTTTATTAAAATACACCCACTTAGAGTATGACATGTTACGCTCTTTAATTAAAGATGCTCAAATACAAAGGACAAGTTCTAATAAGCCTTGTATTACAATATCTGGGACGTCTAAACACTGCTTTAATTAAAACATTATATGAAATTTCTATTCTACAATCTGGTACACATTTAGGGCTTAGGCTTGAGCTTGAAGATTTCAGTTGAGATTGCTGTAAGATGAATAAATAAATTCGTGTTTCTAAGTAACTAGGTAGGTAAAGCTTTGTTAGAGCTCCCCACATCTGTCTGACAGTGTGCTCCGTGTTACTTATAAGTAATTAGGTAGTTAGTTTTGTCAAAACTCTCCAAATCTGTCTGACAGTATGCCCAAATGACAAAGAAACAGTATAACTTAACTTATTTATAAATAAATATAAATATGCGACAGATAGCACTTCCATTGTCTGGTTTTGAAGTAAGGAAATTTCTCACTTATGTTACGAAGTACCGGACAACGCTTATGACAGTGACGACTCCCATAAATACTTACATACATATAACATCAGGTTCAATAGTAAGGAGCGCTAACAACTGTACCAGGCATTTCTTCAAATTGTAGGCATAGCTAGTATTTAAAAAATAATTATAAAGTGTAACCCGAGCAAAAATAAAACAAAATGATTTTTGTGATTTTTGTGATCCCTTGATTTTTGTGTCCTTATAATTGAATATCGTCATGACTGAAAACTTTTCTTTTCTTCAAAGGACCCCGATATACGAGTATTATTGAGTATTCCCTATGTTAATTTTTAAACATGGTAGCTTATGTTACCCGGACTATAGAACCTAGTGATACCCCATTCAAAATCAGCTTAGTAGTTAAGCCGTAAATGTGGAACCCACATACATAGACACATAGACAGCTAAAATCATAACCCTTCCCTTTAGCATAGCCGAGGTCGGGTAAAAAGAGTTTGACGAACAGTTGACGGTTTCAAAAGTTAAAGATTGCTTAACCGAGAGTTTTGAATTTGAAATTTCGTTTGAATTTTTGAATGCGTTTTACAAAAAAACATTTCAGATATATTTTTGAAATTCACGAAAAAACAATGCTTTTTTTGGTGTTTATTGTTGACTGTAGTTAGTTATGTCACTTTTCTATTAAAAACTGTTCCGTACTAATCCTAAACAGAATTCGAATTGAGAACACGGTCCGGAGTTTAAATTCTATAAAAATACTTACAGCCAACTTGTACAGTCACGTGAATGGAAACCAGTGGAAAAACAAGTCGCCAGAAAAGATCCTGCATTCAATAGAGACGCAGACGGCTTGGATAGGTTGGATTTACTTTTCGTTTATCCAACAGAAATTACGCTTTGTTTTGACTGAATTGAATTTAAAAATCGAACCAACGGAAGCGCGTCGAAAAATTTCGGGTTAAAAAATACAGACGAACGCTGGCAGTCATTTATTTTTCTTTCGTTTTTTTTTGTTGGAGATTAAAAATAAACACGGAACAAAACCGTACCAAACTCGTTTTGGCTAGCTAAATCAATGATGATGAAAAATGAGAATGTCCTTTAAAAAAAAATCCCTCGACGCAAAAAGTGAGGGTTGTTATAAGTTAAACGTGTCTGCCTGTAGTGTCATAGCTCACAAGCGGCTGAACCGATTTTCGTTAAGTTTTTCTAAAATACATATATATTCTTTATTGCTTTTATAAGTTGTACAGAAAATACATGAAGTCACAATGTGAATAAAAGTGGGCTAATCCCTAAAAGAGATATCAGATATTAGACAGAGAAGATATTTTTTGTGTCATAGTTAAATTATCCCGTGCGTTTTTAGGCATCTTTCATGAAAATTTGTTCAGCCGTTTTATACATGCGACGCTTTTTTTTTAATTGAAAATTTAATGTATTATTTTAATATCAATAAGTCGCTTGTAAACCTTATCCCGCCTTATATTATTCCACTGCACACTTACCGTTGGCGCAAAATGTATCTTAGCTAACTCCATTCTGAACATCTTCCACAAAATGTATGACCGAAATATACCGAATATCCAACAGACTCTTAATAGCGTTATATCCTTCAAAACGCCGCGACTGCGGTCCATTGTCAGGGAACTTTCCACATATATTACGCGATAATGGCACAGTCACAACAAAAAAGTGGTTTTCCTTAAACAACACAGAAACTTCTCTCTGTGACGACGGAATATCCTGTCTCTTAAAAAACAATGAGTCTACTAAGTTTGTTTAAAGAATAACTTTATTATATATTTACAAAATTCACTCTTGACGTAGGCACCTCCATTATGAAACTTTGCAATGTATACTTGTCAAAGCAAAATAAGGGCCACGAAGTATTTTGTCTGTACCATGAAAATAATAAAACCAATGTATATATTTTTGTCTCCATAATGAAAACTAATGTTGTTTTTACCGTGTAGACCAATAAATTTATTCCAATAATAATGATTAAAAAGTTAATTTGCTTTTGAAAAAAAAAACACATTTAAGGTTAAAAATAAAAACAATAGAAAGTTACTGAAAACAAAAGAAACTACTCCATGCTCATCTTTTAGTAACGGGTATGCCCCCCTCGTTTCACTACGCACTCCTGATGCCTGGACTGCATGCTCTCAATCAAATGCCTGACATTTTCCACTCTCTCTCTGGAATCTCTTCCCAGGCCCTTTTAACAGCGTTGATGAGTTGCTATTGGTTGTATATTTCCTGATCACCGTCTCTAACTCTTCGTTTCAACTGATCCCACATGTGCTCTATTGGATTTTTGTCACTTTTTTTTCAACAATATATTTTTAGTAGCTGAAGGACCTATGTAAGCTCTGTTTATTATGTTTTAGAACTTCTCCCTCGCTTAATCCCGTAAGGGGAAGATGTATGTGTGATGAGCACGTAGATTTGTACCAGAGTCATGATCATGGATGTTTCATATGTATTTAAGTATTTATGGGAGACGCTTCCGTCATAATCATTGTCTGGTATTCGTAAGACAAGGAAGAAAATTCCTTAATTCGAAACCACGACAATTGGTGTGTTATCTGGCGCATATTTATTCATTTATTATTTGGAATCTACCAATGCTCATACTCTGTATTCACTATTTCTTCAAAAAATAAAAGATGAACGTAGAAATTAAAAAAAGAAAACCAATTTCGATCTTGATATGGTTTTTTAACCCGGCTGTATATGATGGAGGGTAATGATTTTCCTATATAGGTATTCACTTTCAGTAATATATTGTAGGTATAAATACACATTTCCTTATCTTAAACATTTGAAGGTTGTTCAATGAAAGCCCCTAACCACTAGTTTTCAACAAATTTTCGGAGAATCTCCCAATTTCCTAATGGATATCGGAATACCTTTCGCATAAATCTAGGCGCAATTCAAAGAAACATTTAAAGAAATTTAATCAGTAACGCATAATCCTACCCTAGGTCCAAAAAAACTAAAGTAAAATTTTAAAAGCGGCTACAGGTGACAATACCACTTATCGAAGGAATCAACAGTTTTCCGATTTATAAACATGTTGCTATGTAATCACTGGATTCTAGTATGGAGATATTGACATACTTTCGGTTTATTTCACATCATCATCATCATCATCATTATCAGCCAAAGGACGTCCACTGCTGAACATAGGCCTCCCCCACGGCTTTCCACAGCGACCGATTACTAGCGGTCTGCATCCAGTTTGATCCTGCAATCTTTATGAGGTCGTCCGTCCATCTTGTTGGTGGACGTCCTACGCTGCGTCTTTGGTCAAAGGGTCTCCAATCTAGAACTTTCCTGCCCCAACAAATTACACAATGTCAAAATAAGTTCTGGTGAACGTTATCCATCTTATATTTAATACGAAATGTCATTTCATATTTACATAGCCCTGAGAACCAGTAAGCTCAAGTGGCAATGGGCGGGCACATAGCGTGAAGAACTGATGTCAGTTTGGACAGAAAAGTTCTAGACTGGAGACCCTTCGACCACCGACGCGGCGTAAGACGTCTAACGACCAAACGGATAGACGACCTTGTGAAGATCGCAGGATCAAACTGGATACAGGCTGCTTGGGAAAACCATGGGGAAGGTCTACGTTCAAATGCGGACGTTCTGCTGATTATGTAATTATTATTTGTCGGTTAGTGCGTATTTGTTCATAGTAAAACAAGGCTTTTGAGCTGACTTTTTCAACCCAAATTTAACAAAAAATAAAAACTTTAACAAATCAAGTCATTTTGACACTATTAACATGACATTTCAACAAAGATACATACAGCAACAGATTGATTTAACCCCAACCCAGGGCATGCGATCGGACATAGTAGTAATCTTACTATTCTTCCGCCAAGTCTTTAACCCCAAGCGCATTGAGATGTACCTAACTGAAAAAGGACGAAAGTATAAAATTTGAATACAATAGACGCGAAAAAGGGCGTCAGTAGAAAGAACCCGGGAGACCGACCGACACTGCAGAAAAGGACGTCTTTGTGAACCGGAAACTTTACTTCTGAATGTGGAATAAGATGTATAAATAGTTACATAGTCGAACTTTAAATTAAATAATATGAGCATAATACGATAATGATGCGTGACATTGATTTTTGGCGATTATTAATAGCAAATTAAATTGACTCGCAGTCGAAATCGGTCAATAACGTAATTCTCCTTTATTTCAATGACGACTTAAAATAAAGAGAGCTAGATGGCGCTATTCTCCAAGATACACTTTAAATATATCATACCAGGAGAGAGAGAACAGGCTTGTCAATGTATTAAGTATTATATCCGTTGTCTGGCACCCATAACACAAGCTTTGAGTAGCTTACTTTGGGACTAGATGGCGATGTGTGGGAATGTCCAAAGGATATTTTAATGTGTGGGCAGGCTTGTCAATGTGTCAGTAGCCGAGTGGTGCAGGCGTGCGCCCGAATAGCGTAAGACACAGGGTTCGATTCCTAGTCTGACACACTGCTTTTGACAAGTGCAATTTATAAGTTTTTGTAGTGACAAAAACACTTTAAAAGACACTATTAATCTTAAATTGATTTTAATTTAATCGTAAAATATCATAACTTGAAATGAAATGATCGTAAGTCGACGAAATAGGCTCGTCTTAACCCGCCGGCCGGCGCAATATGCTCGCAACGGAACCGGAAGGACGATCTGTTTGTGTCGCACAATGCCGCATTTGTGCTGGAAACTTTACATTTGTGGCGTTTAAGTTAGTACCAATGTAAAAGAGAAGAAAAGTGAATATCCTTTTTTATTATACTTAATAATAATGGTTTTGAATATTTTAAACACTCACAGTGTCATATTTTATATATTCATAAAGAAGAAACCAAAAATTTGCGCACGGGCGGTACTTGAACCAGCAATCTTTTGGCTGACCGGGCCAAACGCTCTTACCAATTGAGCTACTGTGCTGTTAGTCCGACCCTGCGAAACTTTGTGGTTGCCTATGGATACGTCGTTGCGTGACGAAATAATATTTATTACTTATCTTAAATTTTAAGGTTGTACAGTGGCTGATCATGACTTTTCTCTAGCTAGGGTGCACTTGAACAAGGTAAAAGTAATACAAACTACATGCAATAGATCTTATTTTAGTCAGTTAGCAGATAAGCTTTGTTTTTTTTTTAGGGATACAGGCACTATAAATGTGTTAGGTACAAAAATTCATTAAAACACATTAACTTATAATTTATGAGTAGTAGGTAAGTAACACATCCTACCAAGTAATTCACGTGTAAGTTTACAGAATTGATAAAGCATACAAGATAAAATACGTGCTAGTAAAGAAATAATATAAAAAAATCTATTCTTAAAGCTGCTATGTATAAAAAAGTGGAAGTCGTTAAAAAACAGAAAAGGAAAGGTTTAATCAAACCGGTCGAATCTTTGTTGTGTTTAAAAGCTGTTTTCTATTAATTGTTATCAAAAGTCAGAATGTGAACTCACAAAATAATGTCATCAGGATTTAAAATCTTTAAAAAACAAGCATTTAAAATAAGTTTATTTCACTTACACAAACATGAAAATATTTTAAAAACTCCTAAGTATTTCAGTCCACGCTAACAATACGGTCTCTTCCTTGATACGGGAAACAAGTGTGTCTGTCGTTCGTATTGTGAAATTCCTACGCTTGTTCAAGTAGCAACCACCCAGTAACATACATTTCGAAAACAACGGCTACTCTCAATGAATTACGTACGCTGTAAAAAAGAAATACGTAGCTGCTATGTAAATAGTAATGGTGGAATGGTTAAGGGGTTTATCATTATTTTTCATAGGATTATTTTTTTATTCATGCAAGGCCTGATTTTTCCAACGTCAGATAAGAAATATTAGTAATAGTCCCCTAGCAGATTTCGACTACAGTGGCCAGTCAAAACGACTAACCAACTGCGCGGGACATATTATAGTGCACAAGTATGTGCGCAAACACAGGTGCACTCTCTATTCCTTTCACTCTCATAGCCCGATGGGACAGCAATCTGACACGACCGGAGAGAGATCAGGCGCGGTACTAACAGCTTTACGTGCTTTTCCGAGGCACGGGGGTGAAACACCGCCAACTTCCAAACTCTGGGCTATCCTAAGGATTTCTGAACAGAAAAACCCCGGTATATATTTTGGGCCCGACCCGGGGAGCGAACTTAGACCTCTGGCGAAGCCTACGCGACTAAAAAAGCGACTCTCTTACCGCTGCGCCACTGAGGCAGTTAGATAAGGAATATACGTCTTATAAAATAAATAAAGCAAGGGTTTTTTTGCTCAAGAGAAAGGTGTACCCTTATGTGATGTACTATATGTTATAAATCTATGGTTAGCTCAGTTTTCACCTACTTATTTCAATTCTTAACAATTAACTTAGTCACAATAAAAACGCCTAATTTGATAACGTTACAAGTGTCAGCAAACATATATGTCAATGTCATTTAAAAATCGATCGTTTAAAATTGATCGTTTAAGTTGGATAAGTCTTATCTGACGTTGGTAAAATCGGCCCTAAAAAGGTTTAATTAAGATTACGGATTAAAGGGACAGTTGTTTCTTTTCCTACATTAAAATATATTATAATAAAATAAAAAGACGTTATTTTTTAGGATTTCAATATCCGGTTCCAAGGACCATAAATGTAGTGTGATCTACATTCAATGCTAAGGTGATAGGTGATAGGATGTCGTGGTGATAGGAAATGTCGTGATATAGGGGAAAGGGTAATATCACAACGTAAACGACTGATTCCACCGAGTGGCTGACTTGCACTGATTTATTAAGTAATTATAATTAATGTCAATACATCGTACAATACAATCGTACAATTATCGAACATGAAACTATGACTCGTACACGAGTATATAATGAACGAAAAAAATACTACAAACACTAAGAAACGTTAAAGCCTAAAAAATTTCATTTTTTGCTTCAGATTACGCTATGTTTAGATACAGACCGGCATTAAGTGTAGTTAAGCATTGCATGAATATTATTAAATTTAACTTTGCAACAAATTGGATATCAAATCAGTGTATTAAAAGTAACAAAAACTCAATGCAATAAACCTGCGTCTAAATGCAAAAGTACTCGGACCAAAACTTCTTGAGACGAAAAGAAAAAAATATTCAGAACAGACATGCGAATAGAGTTCGACAATGCAACTTGCTTGTAAAGAAACGGAAGGTGCCTTTGTGAACTACACCGAGTTGCGGATATTCGTTCAACGTCGGACAGACTGTAAGTAAAGGTACGGATTTTTAACTAACTGTAACGGAAAACATCGGACGGAAACCTATTTGCAAGTTTCGGATGGCTGGCTCGATTTGTAAGTTTATTTATACTAATATTATAAAGCTGAAGAGTGTGTTTGTTTGTTTAAACGCGCTTATCTCAGGAACTACTGGACAGATTTGAAAAAAATATATATGTGTTGGATAGCTTTTTTATAGAGAAAGGCTTTGGGCTATAAAACATTTCGCTGCAACGGGAGGCGAGAAATGAAACTCAAAACACGTGGACAAAGTCGCAGGGATCACTTTTTCTTAGCTAATACAAAACAGTTTTATTTTTTCCAAGTGCTGAAAAATGATTTTCAGTATCATCTTTGTAACAAAGATGACAGACATTAAGATCTTTGAGATTTCATCTTCAAAAAGTCGTGTCAGTTATATCACATCTAACAAGAGAACGATTTTTATATATTGACTTTTTTGTCATAGCCCTGAATAAGATTTATCTGTCTTAGCCCTGAATAAGAAAAAATAAGTCGAGAGTAAAACGAGGTTTGATGGGACCGCTTTTAAAATAGAATGAGAATATTAAACTAGTGTATTCTCATTTTAAACACGCTTTCTAAGGTAATAATGTATTACAAAGCCAACTATACGTACTATGTATGCCGAAATACAAGCAAGTCTTTGAATGAAGTTGTACGAAGTTGTGAAACAAGCTCCGCGCTTCTCAGAAACAAAAGGTAATTAATTAACAGCTACTCAATAAAGAAACACAATAATACGTTATATATTTTAACTAATTACAAGTAAAATATAAGCGTGAGATACTGAAACACTCTTCCTCATAAAGCTTCCCAATCCAGTGGCGTTCCGGAATCCTAACATTTTTTTTTTAAATTGACGTTAAAATAATTATAAACCGGCCAAGTGCGAGTCGGACTCGCGCACTGAGGGTTCCATGCCAACTTTAACTGAATTAGGGTATCCATTTACTTCTACTTAGTAAAATACCGCAATATTTTGTTGACTACAAATATAACTTTGTTTTTCATTGTGTTTGTATAAAGTACAAAGTTATGTTTGCGGTTGTTTAAAATGTGCTATATCTCAAAAACTACTCGTTCGATCCCGTACGAAGCAATTTTCGTTGAAAGTATTTATTAAGATCTACATCACATATTTTTTTCAAATTTTACACTTGCTTGGTTTAGAAATTAGATGGGGGGGGACGCCCATTTTACCACTTTGGAAGCGTCTAGTTATGAAACGTTTAACTTTAAAAGAAAATGGTATTAGGAACCTCAATGTTATTTTGAAAGACCTATCCACAGACACCCCACACGGATAGGTTTGACAAAAAAAATTTTTTTTGGTTTTAGTTTCATGTATGAGGCCCCCCCCTTAACTGTCAATATTTTTTATTTTTTGTATGAGAATCGGTAAGCGGTTAACAAGATACATCTTCCTACCAAATTTCAATTGTGTAATGCTTATAGTTACATAATAAAATGGCTGTGACATACGGACGGACAGACAGACAGACAGACAGACAGACAGACAGACAGACAGACAGACAGACAGACAGACAGACAGACAGACAGACAGACAGACAGACAGACAGACTTGACGAAACTATAAGGGTTCCGGAACCAGTACAACAATTTTGACTGTATATTTTTATTTTTACGACAAATAATGCTTAAATATATCTTTTTATTTGTCTTGTAAACATTTTGGTTTCGCTCGGTACCTTTTAATAGCCAGAATAACGAATAAGGTTATCTAGAATACAACGGTAAGATTGTTAGTTTACTATTAAATTTAATACTGAAACACCCACCAATGGTAATGGAATATCTGAAATATTTGCAATGCATACTGATTTAAGTAGCGCTTTAAGCCAATGAATCGAATAAGATAGTAAGTTACAACGTTCTCACTCCGTCACAGTTTACGGGACGTTGTATTAACAAGAATAGTTTTGCAACCGAACGCTCAAAGTTTGCGGAATTTCGGAAATCGACTGACAGTGTTTATACGATTGACAAAATATTGTCGATGTATTACCTACATTATGTTATTTTAACCCAGATATTATTATCTAGATATGGGTATTTGTTACAATTTTAATATCTATTTACAATATTCTCCTGCACCTATAACAATCTCTCTGCATGATCTAAAGGTATGACAGGAAGAGAATGCTATTAGGCTTAAGTCCACCTTTTGTACACTTTTTTGTGCACTAAAGTTTTTAAATAAAAATAAATAAATTCTTAATGTTCCTCAATAGACACAAACCCCTCAGCTATTAGAAATTACGAGCACATGTCGTTTAATCAAGTAAAGTTAGCCTGTAACATCCCACAGCTGAGCAAAGGCCTCAACTATGAGGTAGTTTGAGCCATACTCTAACACGCTGGCTCAGTGCGGGTCGGTGGAGGGGTGTTTGCAAGGCAAGTGACTAACCCTGCTGTCAGATAGTCTCAAGCTGCGCATAAGGCCTCTGACTAGGCTTAACGACTAATATCAACCGCTATTAGCCAGGACCAACGGCTTAACGTGCCTTCCGAAGCACGGAGTTGCTCGTGAAGTCGTCGTCGTCGTTTAATTTAGCGGAGTGGTAGGTAGGTACGCCGTGCACAGTGCCCGCGCTCGCTTTGACCACGATGAGTCACGAGGATACACAAACAATGTTATTTTGGCACCTTCGTTCCCATACAATACATAAGTTTATTTTCTCTTATTATAATCTGTATGTAGTATATGCTATAACTTATTTTACTTTTATTATAATTTAAGTAGTTTATAAACGCACTGTTGGCGCCAACTTTTGTGTGCTTCACTCAGTAGGGGACTACTGAAAACCAGCGTCAGGTTCTCCAGGACCCCATTATGCTGAGTGAAGCGTCATACACACACACACACACACACACACACACACACACACACACACACACACCACACACTGCATGCACTGATTGGCTGGCATAGATACTTTTATTCATTGTAGTGTAATTAATAATTATTATTTTTCCTCTCATTTTTACTTTTTTGTGTTTAGTTTTCGTTCTTGGTTAGTAGTTTATGTATAATCTTGTGTTTGTTTGTGTTTGTGATGTCCTTCCAATAAACACTTTTTATTTCTTTCTTGCTTTCTGATGTACGTCACTTAGGAGATCGGAATGGTCACCCATACAAACACGACCGCGCCGTAGGTTGCTTCAATTCGGTATCAGTACCAAAGCGCTGCTACCACTGCGCTACGAGCACCTCAAGGACCTTTATCAAGGAGCTTACTATTTATTTGTTCTAGAAAGAGAAATCTATAAACTATTAAACTATTTAATACCCATTTAAAACAAACTAGTTTTAACAGTGTAGCACGTAGCACCTTTTGTATCAATAAGACATTTTTTTCCGCTCCATTTGAGGTATGCAGGTAAAATGTGCGTATATTTTTTATTTATTTATAAATACTTATACGGTTGAGAACACAATCATTAAAGTATAAATAGCCAAAGGACGTCCACTGCTTAACATAGGCCTACCTAACGGTGTTCCTCAGGGACCGATCACAAGCGGTCTGTCTCCAGTTTGGTTCTGCGGTCTGATTTGCTATTAGTTGAACAAAATTTAAATTTGCTATTTATCTCTAAGCACTATCCTTAAAACGTCAGATAAGACTTATATGACTGAATAAGGTAAGAAGACCGATTTAAAAATGACATTTACATAAATGATTGAAAGGGTGACGTTTTCTAATCAGGCGTTTTGTATATTATTCGATGAAATTTCCTTAAAAAATCAGGCCTTATAAATAACGTTAGAAGGTTTAAACCTAATTAAAAATTCTAGACTGTTTGCAAACATCAAGAGCACATAATCTTATTACAAAATTATTTTATAATTGACTAGTTAACGTAATAATAATATTTGAGTCTGCTTTTAAGAAACACTTAGACAGACTTTTGAAGGTTGTCCGCAAGTTCTCAAAGAAGTACTTAGTAGTAATACAGTGTAATTTTAGTCAAGCAACATTAAATAAATTATTATGGCTATTAATATAATTATGTTAGTGTTAAGCTTTGAGTTTCTTTTTTATAAGTGATATAGACGATAAACTAATTACGATTCGGTGGTGAAGCGGTTAGCACGCTGGTTGCTACCAACGAGGCCCTGGGTTTGAATCCCGGGTCGGGCTGAAATTTGTTTCTGGTACTGGGTTTCTGGGTCTTTAATTACTCAGAAACAGCTCGGAGTCAGGAAGTTGGTGGTGATGACACTCCCATGCCTGGGAAAGCACGTTAAGGTGGTCCTGCGCCTTATCTCTTATCGGTCATGACCGACTGCCGTCTCACCGAATTAATGAGAGAGAAGATGAGTGCACTTTTGTATTACGCAGACACCTGAGCACTATATCTCCTGCGTACCTGGCCTATCCCTGTTGTCCCTACATGAAGCAGTTGGTTCAGCTACATGTTTTTTAAAAGTGTGTTTAAGTGTTGTTATTTTATTTTCATTTTTATTCGTGATGTGGTATATTGAGTGTTAATTGCTGGCTACATTTTCTATTTCTTTATTATAATCCAAATGTATGGGCTGATGTCTGAAATAAAAAAATGAATTTGAGAATATTATAGCCGATATATTTAAGTACAGTATTGTTACAACTTACAAAATAGCTACTTGTTTTTTTAAACAGACTGAATTTTACATTTGAAAGAACGAAGTCACGGGGAACTGCTAGACTCGTATAGTTTATTAAAATACACCCACTTAGAGAATGACATGTTACGCTCTTTAATTAAAGATGCTCAAATTCAAAGGACAAGTTCTAATAAGCCTTGTATTATCATATCTGGGACGTCTAAACACTGCTTTAATTAAAACCTTATATGAAATTTCTATTCTACAAACTGGTACACATTTAGGGCTTAGGCTTGAGCTTGAAGATTTCAGTTGAGATTGCTGTAAGATGAGTAAATAAATTCGTGTTTCTAAGTAACTAGGTAGGTAAAGCTTTGTTAGAGCTCCCCACATCTGTCTGACAGTATGTTTCGTGTAACTAACAAGTAATTAGGTAGTTAGTTTTGTCAAAACTCTCCAAATCTGTCTGACAGTATGCCCAAATGACAAAGAAACAGTATAGCCAAACTTATTTATAAATAAATATAAATATGCAACAGACAGCACACCGATTGTCTGGTTACGAAGTAAGGAACTTTCTCACTTATGTTACGAAGTACCAGACAACGGTTATGATAGACTCCCATTAATACTTACATATATCCATGACTTAGGAACGAAATTTTGTGGGATTTGAACCCGCGACCGCTGGTTTAATAGTGATGAGCGTTAGAAGTGACCTAACCACTGCACCAGACAAGTTGTTAAATTGTAGGACAAGTTGTTAATAATTGTACTAAAAATAAACATTTTTGTAGGTACTCATATTTGTGTTTTCTTTCATTTGATTTCCGTTATGAATGTATATTTTTTTATTTATTCTTTAAAAGACACTAAAATATTCTTTTAGTATTTGCCATGTTGCTTTTTTTTTAAATTGGTAGCTTATGTTACCCGGACTATAGAACCTAGTGATACCCCGTTCACCAAAATCGGCTTAAGTAGTTCAGCCGTAAATGTGGCACCCTCATACATAGATACATAGACTGCTAAAAGCATAACCCTTCCTTTTGGCTTAACCGTAGTTGGGTAAAAAGGGTTTGACGAACAGTTGACGGTTTCAAAAGTTAAGATTGCTTAACCGAGAGTTTTCTTGGGTACTTTGATGATTAAGACTAATTTCTTGAAATGTCGTTTGAAATTTACTACTGCGTTTTAAAAGAAAAACTTTTAGACATATTTTTGAAATTCACAAAAAAACAATATTTTTTTCGTGTTTATAGTTGATTATATATGTCACTTCTCTATTAAAAACTGTTCCGTACTAATCCTAAACAGAATTCGAATTGAGAACACGGTCCGGAGTTTAAATTCTATAAAAATACTTACAGCCAACTTGTACAGTCACGTGAATGGAAACCAGTGGAAAAACAAGTCGCCAGAAAAGATCCTGCATTCGATAGAGACGCAGACGGCTTGGATAGGTTGGATTTACTTTACGTTTATCCAACAGAAATTACGCTTTGTTTTGACTGAATTGAATTTAAAAATCGAACCAACGGGAGCGCGTCGAAAAATATCGGGTTAAAAAAAATACAGACGAACGCTGGCAGTCATTTATTTTTCTTTCGTTTTTTTTGTTGGAGATTAAAAATAAACACGGAACAAAACCGTTCCCCACTCTTTTTGGCCAGCTAAATATTGATTTATATTGTTTATGAAAATTTATTTTTGACCCTCGGCGCAAAAAGTGAGGGTTGTTATAAGTTAAACGTGTCTGTCTGTAGTGTCATAGCTCTCAAGCGCATTAGACGATTTCCGTTTAGTTTTTTTCTTAAATACTGTTAGCCCAACGAAAACGGAACGTCCCTTTATGCATGGTCTATGGCAGTCGATGACGTCTGTCAGTAGAGTCCACTCCCTTCCCGCGTCTCGTCTCGGTCGGTCGTCGCTTGCGCGTGTCTTGATGTGATATAATATTGTCAATGTCCCCGTAGTGTTTACTAAATTATATTTGTAAGCCTAAACGTATCTGGTTTGTATTGTGTTTGGCCCTGACATCCGATTACATTTAAGATGAGTATGATTTTGGTATTTTATTTATAACCTTTCCCAGTGAGGGTTCAATAATACATACATATTCTTTATTGCACTTATAAGTTGTACAAAAAATACATGAAGTCACAATGTGAACAAAGGTAGGCTTATGCCTAAAAGACACTAATACACTAATTATATGACACTAATTATTGACCCTATATGACACTAATTATTAACGTTCATAAGTGGCATTTTGTGTCCTAAATTGAATAAAATATTTTAGATTTTTTGACTTTTGACTTTGACTTTTAAAGAGATCTCAGATTCTCAGACAGAGAAGAGATTTTTCGTGTCATAGTTATATTATCCCATGTGTTTTTAGGCATGTTTCATGAAAATCTGTTTAGCTGTTTTTACATGTATATACTTATATATATACTTGTATACCTTATCCCGCCTTATATTATTCCACTGCACACTTACCGTTGGCGAAAAATGTATCTTAGCTAACTCCATTCTGAACATCTTCCACAAAATGTATGACCGAAATAAACCGAATATCCAACAGACTCTTAATAGCGTTATATCCTTCAAAACGCCGCGACTGTGGTCCATTGTCAGGGAACTTTCCACATATATTACGCGATAATGGCACAGTCACAACAAAAAAGTGGTTTTCCTTAAACAACACACAAACTTCTCTCTGTGACGACGGAAGATCCTTCTCTTAAAAAACAATGAGTCTACTAAGTTAGTTTAAAGAATAACTTTATTATATATTTTCGAAATTCTCTCTTGACGTAGGCACCTCCATTATGAAACTTTGCAATGTATTTTGGTTACATGCCACTTTTTCTCAACGATATATTTTTAGTAGCTGAAAGACCTATGTAATCTCTGTTTATTATGTTTGGTGTATTGGTTAGAACTCCTCCCCCGCTTAATCCCGTAAGGGGCAAATGTTTGTGTGATGAGCACGAACATTTGTGCCTGAGTCATGGATGTTTCATATGTATTTAATTATTTATGGGAGACGCTCCCGTCATAATCGTTGTCTGGTATTCGTAAGAGAAGCAAGGAAATTCCTTTATTCGAAACCACGACAGTTGGTGTGTTGTCTGGTGCATATTTATTCATTTATTATTTGGAATCTACCAATGCTCATACTCTGTATTCACTATTTCTTCAAAAAATAAAAGATGAACTAAGAAATTAAAAGAAGAAAACCAATTCCGATCTTGATATGGTTTTTAACCCGGCTGTATATGATGGAGGGTAATGATTTCCCCATATTTACTTTCAGTAATATAAAGTAGGTATAAATACCTATACACATCTCTTTACCTTATACATTTAAAGGTTGTTGAATGAAAGCCCCTAACCACTCTAGTTTTCAACAAATTTTCGGAGAATCTACCAATTTCCTAATGGATATCGGAATACCTATCGCATAAATCTAGGCGCCGCTAAAAGAAACATTTGAAGAGATCTGATCAGTAACTCAAAAATCCTTCCCTAGGTTCATAAAAACAAAAATTAAAATGGTCGTTAACTGTTAAATCTCGTCCAGCCTTAAAGTTCAGAATAAATTTTATTTGTAATTAAGTTTGCCAACCAACGTGTCCACAATCTCGCGTTACCATGTGACGCATGTTAAATGTAATAATCCTTCATACCCAGAATTACATTTGACGCAATACCATTTCTGAGTAAATACGTAAATAATTTTTCCCTGCGTTCAAAATTAGAACCAGGAGTAAGTTATTAAAGCCCAAATTCTTTACTAATGGTAATGGTAAAATATCTTTACCAGTGGTTGAATATTTACGATGGTGTGTGTTTTGAATAAAAACGGTGGTTTTTTATGAGTCGGACTCGCACACTGAGGGTTCCGTGCCAACTTTAACTGAATTAGGGAATTCAGTTACTTCCACTTAGCTAAAGGATAAGTATGAAGGATAAAGTTATATTTTGTTGAATTTCGTTCAAACCAATTATCTTTGAATGTTTTTGTAAAGCACTACATTGTGTGTTTTTTTTTAATTGACAGTTGCTTTGTTCAAAAGTTAAAGGGGCCTATTTTACCACTTTGGAAGAGTCTGCCAATGAAACGTTACAAATGAAACGCATTTTTTTTCGGTTTT
Source organism: Pyrausta purpuralis (assembly GCA_963924145.1). Lineage (NCBI taxonomy): Eukaryota > Metazoa > Arthropoda > Insecta > Lepidoptera > Crambidae > Pyrausta > Pyrausta purpuralis. Next base: position 19,987,198 of record OZ001664.1, read on the forward strand.
AGTTTCATGTATGGGAGCCCTCCGTAAAATGTCACTATTTTTCATTTTCGTATTAGAATTGTAAAGCGGTTAAAAGGGTATACATCTTTCCATCAAATTTCAACAGTGTGATGCTTATAGTTACAGAATAAATTGACTGTGACATACGGAGGAACAGACAGACTTCACGAAACTAAAAGGGTTCTTTATTTTGCAAATTGGCTAAGGAATCCTAAAAATACCTAGCACAGTCGTCATTTAAATTGCCATTCTGACATTTGGTTAAGGAAGTATCTCTTCAAAACACACGCAATGTTTAATATTCATCAACGGCTAGTAACGTAACTTTACTAGGCCTAAAACGAGCTTGGTAGATAGATTCACTCACGTTTACTTACTTCCACTAAGCCAAAATACCTCAATATTTTGTCGAAAGCAAAAATAACTTTGTTTTTAAAAGTATTTGTATGAAAGACAAAGTTATATTTGCTGTTGTTTATAATGTGCTGTATGACGTTCATACAAAATTTTGTTGAAAGTATTTGTGAATTTCAGAATAAAGTGGCTGTGACATACGGATGAACAGACCGTTTTTTGCTATTCGGCTACGGAACCCTAAAACGATAAAAGAAACACGTATGTTGCCGGTATGAAGACTTACTCGTACCTACATTTGTTACAGCATCTGCGAGCTGTAGCTACCAATCACATACATTGCTCTGACATAACGGTGGAACCACAACATCCAGACCCGAGACAATACAGAAAATTTTGATTTCTATATTGACCCGACCGGGAATCGAAACCTCGGAGCGACGACGCCTTGATGAAACCAGCGTGCTCAGCCACTATACCACGGAGGTCGTCAATGTTTGCTTTTGTTAAATTTGATGTTTTAAACTGTCATGGTCACTAACGAAATGTTGGATACGGGATTACTAACATGTAGTTTATTATTTATGAGCTTCCGATATTTCGGCACCATTACAAGCGCCATGATCACGGAGTAGCTGCTGAACAGTTGAGGGTTGGTTGTTGGCAGAAGTCGTGCCTTCACATTGCAATTGCATTTTAGGACATACTAAAAGACCGGATTAGATCGATACGCCGCTCATTGCACCATTAAAGAAACCTGCAGAGCTCAAAATTAAAAAAAGTAAAAGCAAAATTAATATCGCAGACGACTTTTATACTCTCATATAGCCGAGTTTACCGTTGCAGAAAACATGACACGCATTCTAAAGCCGGCTGAAAGCGGAAATCGTTAGTTTTATGTCCTTAATATAAATCCGAACATACGAACTGGTGTTTCATAGCTCAACTGTACGCGGCTGTGCTTAGGTAAAGCTCCGACTACACAGAGTAAGAAATGTTATCCGAGTTAGAAAAGTGGGGTTAGGTTGAAGATTTTGCTTGAAGCTGAAGAAAAGAATAAAAGAAGAAATCAGACCGGTTCCAAATGGAACATTAGTTTGATTTAATACCTATGAATGATTAAACAAACACATTAACAGGTAGCATCGTATGTCAACAGAGAACCTATGACATGTTCGCAAGGGATTAGTAAATGTTCAGGTATGTATGCTATACATACACAATGTTCCATTGTCATTTTCGGGATGGAAATCCGACGTGATCTAAGTGAGATTAAGATTAAAACCAAAAGCTAGTGGTACTAGATTGTCAAAGGCAAACTACTCGTATATTCCTTGAATCGTAGGGGTTATTATGTAGTTCGCTGAAAATTCAAACTCAAGCGTTTATTTGCTAAAAACACAGTTATTAACAATAAAATTGCATGTAGTGAGCAGAATAGTTCATAATTGAGGGCTTTCATTCTTGATTGTGCGTCAGCCGCTCATATTCTTTCCTTGTCACGTATTTAAAACGCATCACCATCCCCAGCAAGTCATGCAATCACACAGTATCTTGTGTAGATTGATCTTGAGTGATCTTATACACCAACAACTTAATTAAAGACGCTGCAGACTACCACAAAGGTTATTTTTTGTGCCAATAGATTTGCCGTTGACATAATGTCAACTGCTTCGGTGGCGCAGCAGTAAGAGGGTCGCACTTTAAAATGACGGCTGCGCTAGAGGTTGTACCGTTGTACATGTTTATGTGTAATAAATTGAGTACCTTAATATATTTAGTATTCATCGGATCCACATTAACATTTTCATCACATTATCTTTGTTTTTCCATGCTTTCCATCCAAAGATTGCTGGTTCGTTTGCTGTAAACACGAACATAAGAGTTAATCATAGATTCTATCTACCATAACGCAGTTCGTATTTTCTCCCTAAAAAAGTCGTACTGTAGACATTAAACTATAGGCATTACCTGCCTTTCTACTCTTCTTATTACTATTACTCTGTATTTTTGGATTATTGATGTTTTCTAATCCTTTTTGAACAATATCTATTGTGAATTTAAAAATGTCAAACTTTCAAAGCTCTGTTATTCTACTTTTCTTTACATAATACTGTAAAAATAGTTGTGTTTTACCTTTGTTTGCAATTTTCCTTTAATTTGCATTGGGTGATGATTCGTTTTCCTGTATTTTCGTAATTTGCACGATTATTGACAGTATTTTTATCTTTATTGACATGGTTGTTATGACAATATCTTTCAAAGTCTGACAACTTCTATCAAAGTTTATTACTTTTTCGGGTTTATTCCTCTGTAAACCACCAGTATTCATGTTCTATTTTTGAACCTACCTCGATCTAAATTTGAACGGCCCCGGCCCCCTATATAAGCATTAACTTTTTTCATTCAATTCATTCGATTCCGAGTTCTAAGCTCGAACAGTTCTATTATACTCCAATAAATAAATACTCTACATCTTCCCTCAAGAAGTCTTGAAGAACCGCCGGTGACTACTGAAACACCTCCTCACGCTAGGGGAGGGACCGGACACCGGAGGAGTATCCAAGCACATTGACTGCAGTAACACCTCCTCGCTCTAGGGGAGGGACCTGTCTCCTTCTCGGAAGAGGATCCGAGACCAAGTACTTCTGGCACTCCAACTTATCATAACATTTTCTATATAGTGCCCGTTACCCTCATTACTGCACATCGGCGTCTCTGCTCTTCACGGCGCCTGTCACCGCTGCACATCGGCGTCACTGCTCTTCACGGCGCCTGTCACCGCTGCACATCGGCGTCACTGCTCTTCACAGCGCCTGTCACCGCTGCACATCGGCGTCGCTGCTACCTCCGCTGTGTCGGCCCTGCACTCCGACGCCGCCCTTTGCTGCCCCAGGACAATATTTATTGAAGATTTGAAGATACTTACTCACGCCCACTGCACTTTACTTACATTCATACAGACATCACCTCATCTCATTTTTCGGTACTGTATTCTTTTGTTGTAATATAAATTCTATTCCCTTTTCTACCTCTTTCTTTTACCTTCTTCTACTTCTCCACATTTGTCGCTTCACGACAAGGTCCCCGGATCGTTCCAAACATATGTAGGTACTTGGATTCAGAAATTCTCAGGGTAACCCGGGGGCTTGAAAGATGATGGTGTTTCATCACCGTGCCTCGGAAAGTACGTCAAGTCATTGGACTTACACCTGATGTCTCTCCGGTCGTGTCAGATTTTTGTCCTATAGGGCTATGAGAGTGAGAGGAATAGAGAATGCAACTTTGCTTGCGCACACACTCGTGCACTATAATATGTCCCGCGCAGTCGGTTAGTCGATGTGACTGGCCACCGTAGTCGAAATCGTCTAGGGGCTATTATAAATGTCAACATGCCGATGATACTTTCTTGATGACAGCTTGCTATCCGCTACAGCAGCAACGTTTTCACGTCTTCAACATTCTGTGGATTTATCGTCAGAATATCGGCTAATCGTTAAGTGCTGCTTGTGTGTCAGAGCGTTATCACTGACATTTTCTCTAAACAGTTCAAAGGCAGTGTTTGCCACTCGTCACACGTTTGTAACCAACACCGAACTCAGGGGAAATACTTTCCGTTAACCAAACAGTACATTGAAATGTTGATCTGCTCAGGACGGATTTCTTTTCGTATGAAAATATTGGCATAAGTAATAACGCATTCAAAGCCTTGGAGGTTTTGCTTTGGATATTTTGTATGGATTCTGTCTGTAGATGAAATATGTTCTGTTTGTATAGATAATTAAAGTTTATCGATGCGATTTAAGAATTTAACTTTTCATGCAAACTTTTATAGTATATACTTAAACTAAAGGTTAACTCTATTGTTAATATTTCCCTTTTTAATACATACGAGTAATGCACCTATTAAGAAATAAGATATCTTAAGTTGCACTTACATCCCTACTAAAACTTGCATCACCCTACGACCAACGAAAAGTACTCGGTAATGCCAAAAAAAACCATTTATTTTAAGGATGAACGTCAGCTTGAGCGCATTGTGCATCTTAGACGCGTCACCCTCCTCAAAGACGGATTAAAAATCTACACACACCCTAACTACTTACTTGGCAAGCAATATCCCTACTCCGTAAGAGCGGTTTCGGAATCGAAGGGAACCGAATCCGAACCGAACCTTTGGATTTGAACACCCGATCCGAATTTGGGTGGGAGAAACCAAAGAAGATGTCACTCGGTGTGCGTTCTGCGTTTTGCTGGCAAGGCGAATTTATTGCAGTCCACGTTCTATGTCAAGAGTTCAGTTTAACAATTTGTGACACTCTTATAGGGTATACTGTCTACTGTTGTAATTATAGACTGGTACATTTTAAAATGCTATCGGTAATGTTCCTGATCTAGACCCAACTATTTTGACTCTTTTTCATGCACGAAATATAATAATATAGCAAGGCAGTACAAAATCCAGTCAGCCATATAAATCTAGCTGATGGTAACGTAGATCACTTGTCCAAACCATATGACGCGATGCCCCGTCACTATGACGTTAAAAATTGGACGTTCACACCTCCGAACATGGTGCTTGCTACGTTTAATTTCATTAGTACCGTTACCATGAGTTTACGACGGTTTCACTCGCTAGCGACGACGTAAAAAAAGTCTATGGAAAATTGCACAGCGCCTCTAGCGGTCACTGACAGAACTAAAATTTTCTATACAAAAAGTGACGTCGTTGCTAGCGAGTAAAACTGTCGTCGCTAGCGAGTAAACTCATGGTACTGGACGCAGAACGCAAGTTGTCTGTTAATACACGCTAAATGTATATACATTTAATTCAGATAAGCCGAGGGAAGATAACAGGATCTTACAGAATAGACCCCTTCTCCCTACAAACTAGGAAAAAATGTACCTATGACGTCACATTAAGTTACACACACATACAGAGCCATCCAACAAAATAGGTTTACCCAGATAAGCCCTAGAACCAATTTCCTGGCAAAAGCAAATGTGTTTGAAGACACGGTTAATAGAAACTCAGAATAAAGAATATAAAATCGATTTCGGCTTGCCTCTTGAGTAATATGTGCGAGGGGTTTTTGAATATAGGATTAAGCGATTTAAGACCCGATTTATTAAGAGACAGGCATTCTCTGAAGAAATAGCGAATAGATTTATTTCGCATTGTTACTTTAGTATTAAAGATTGAATGGAATGTCAAATGATTTATCCGTTTTGAAGACACATGACATGAAACAAATAATGGCTAAATTGTTACATGATGGAATTTCAAAGACACAAAATTGAAAAAAATAAGAAGCTTTATAAATAAATTATATTTCGCGTATCATAAGTTCAATTTTTCGGTTGAATACGAAATGATGTAAAGTTTATTGAGACGATGAAAATTGAATACCTTAATTGATCACGTGTACAGTTTCCTGAAGACAACTTTAGTGTCAAAATGTGGATGACATAAAATCTTAGACCCTTCACACACTGTGCCTTTTAGCAGCAATTTTAACGCGCGTTAGCATCGATACAGTCACGAAGCAGAAACTGGAAATTGTCAAATTATATACCGAATTTTGGCGACTGCATCGTTGCTAAATAAAATCTGTTATTTGTGGGAGTCGCGATGCTAAAGCGCGTTTTTAATGCAGGCGCTCGTTTTGAAAACGCGCTTCAGCATCACGACTCAATAAACAGATTTTATTTAGCATCGATGCAATCGCGCGTTACCATCGATGCAGTAGCTAGAATACAGTACATGATTTGTCAATTTCCAGCTTCTGCGTCGTGACTGCATCGATGCTAAAAGTAGCGCAGTGTGTACATGTTGATAGTTTGCGACTGCATCGATGCTACATCGCGACTGTATCGATGCTAAAAGTCGCAGAGTGTAAGTAAGGGTCTAAGCCTCTGTGGTTTTTATGCGTTATTATTTTCTCAACCTATTATCTTGTAATTTTATTAATCTCACAAAAAAAATAAAAAAAACAGCTAAAACTATGCACTTCGTGTATAAGGCATTACATTTATGTTAGTAGGTACGAGTATTTTTAACACTGTGACGTTTCATTAAGGGTGTGCGTGAAAATATAATGAACTCAACATTCTTTCCACTCATTACTTTCATGAATGTCTATTAAGCAAAGAACGGGCGACACTGAGTTATGTACTTGTAGCTTAGTACATAACATAGTTCTACAAAGGTCACTCGGTATTAGGGACCCTCGCAGACCATTACTATAGGCACGGAACTTAACAATACATAGCTCAAAAAGAATCGCCAGCTTTGTTTTACTCAGGGCCAGTTAACCCATCGAGAAAAAGCGCTAACCAACAAATAATTCAAAAAATTGTAACGTTATTTGGTATGGAGTATTCGACAAATAAGGCTAAAAAGAACTTATCAAGACACTGCGGTACAGGCAGTAAATCACGATTCAATCAAACTGCACTTCCACATATGTGCCGACATTACGTTTTGCTTAGCATATACCTTTCTGTTGAAAGAAAATACGAGTATGAGACATGTCTCAAAATAAAGCCTTTGCATTAAATATGTGTTTGTAGTGTTTGAAACAAACACATATTCAGTATTTAAGCTACTCGAATATACATAGTATAGCCGACAGCACATCAGGTTACCTACTTTTGTTGCAAACTAGCCCCTATTACAACTGCATAAGATACCGCCTTGTATACATTGACGTGCTGTTGTCTTTACACAATATATTTAATGCCTCGTTGGCGCAGCGGTAAGAGGTTGCAATTTAAAGTGACGATTGCGCCAGAGGTCCCGGTTTAGGCCAAAAATATTTACCTGGGTATTCTGTTCAGAAATTCTTAGAGTAACTCGGAGTTTGAAAGTTGGCGGTGCTTCACCCCCGTTCCTTAGAAGCATGTGAAGCCGTTGGTCCTGCGCCTAATCTCGCTCCGGTCGTGTCAGATTGCTGTCCCATTGGGCTATGAGAGTGAAAGAAATAAAGAGTGCACCTGTGCTTGCGCACACACATGTGCACTATAATATGTCCCGCGCAATCGGTGAGTCGTTGTGACTGGCCACCCTAAACGAAATCGGCTAGGGGCTATTATAATTATAATATATCATGAGAGCGACAGCCAACCAACTGCTCAGCTGTTTAGCAGGTTAGAAATAAGTAAAACTACCTCAATTTTTGGATAAATAAAGATTTTGTTTCGATAAATTCAGGCTTTGTAAAATATAACATATTTGATCCAAAAGACAAAACGCTATTAAAGTGAAATAATACATTTCAACGCACAAATAGTTTTTAATGTTTTGTAGATATCAGTAACTACTAAACCGTCTTATTTGACGGATCAATTAACCTGTCTGTACTCATTTGCCTACAACGAAGGCCTGTGCCATTAAATTAATTAGATATGGCAGTTACGGTAAACGCCGGACCTCCTACTATATTTACTCGGAGCCGTAAAAGCGGTTAATGTGACCCCAGATTGCTTTCATGGGGTGTGGTGGAACCCCGGTACTGTGGTTTCAATATTCTCTTTGAGTTTTTGTCAATTTCAGCTTGAAATTAGGACCGGTCTATTTTCGGATTTAGTTAGCTAGAAGATCTTTTTTATGGTCGTTTACACCTACTGTAACAGTATGGTTGTGCTCATATCATAGACATATATTAGAAGTAGTATAATCGAAATCTGTCTAGGCACGCCATTTTACAGCGACCTCAGACCCCTTAAACACTGCAACTTTCAGCATTGATGCAGTCGCCCGATGGTAAAATTTAAAGGGTCTTATAATAATAGTGATGCTAACAAGTTCAGTTAAGGTCAGTAAGAATATACAGGGTGTTGTTTTGGTCAGCGACGAGCGACTCAGGGGTGACTCTACAAACGATACTGATGCCAAAAAAAATGTTTTAAATGGATAGAGTCCACGAAATCAATTTATTTTTGCGAAACTACCAACACCAGGTAGCCTCTTCGTAGCTTACTAGTTACGGCGTAGTATTACGTAGATACGCACTTGCTACGCGCGAGGGTGCGTGATCCCCATTCGATTTAGCGCTGATTTTTCAATAGTCAGATAAGAAATATTCGTCGAACAAAATACAATATAGCTAATTTGAAAACGTCACCTAATTGTCAGCAATCATAGGTACCTGTCATTTTTTTAAATCTGCTGCTTTATAAATTATTAGTCTGATAAGTTTTATCTGACCATTGAAAAATCGGCCATTAAACATTTTTTTTAATGAAATTGGTTTATAATTTAATTTTTTTTTTTTTTAGAATAAGCATAACTCATATTATCATCCCTGAGTTGGATGTAAGTGACCAAAACAACATCCTGTTTATAGTAGGCCAATAACAAATTGAATAATGAGATTTGGCAGATCTGTAATATATTAAAAAATAAAAATACTATGTATTATCTAATACAAACAAGTACCGGGCAGGTGTTAAGCTAAGTTTAAGAATAAAATCTAACGTGAGAGATCATTATAAAGGCTTAGCATTATTTTATATCTAAAAGTGTGTACTTAGATAATAATTACAAGTTAGATTATAACTGCAATTTACATGGAAAACAAATTTTAAGTTTGGTTTCCAAGTTTTCATGTGATATTTTTCCGCATACAACGGTTATTTGCTAGGTGTAGCCAATTGCACTAGGTTCAATCTGATATGCTGATTGTTTTCGGGTAAAACATGGTCTAGCCGGTGAAGCCGTCATAACGTGCGACGCGACGCGTCGACTAGACCTAATAATAATAGCCCCTCTAGCCGATTTTAACTTTGTTGGCCAGTCACAACCACTAACTTTCTCTCTATTCTTTTTACTCGCACAGCCCGATGGGACAGCAATCTGACACGATCGGAGAGAGATCAGGCGCAGGACCAACGGCGCAACGTGCGCACCGAGACACGGGGGCGAAACAAGAAGCCCTAGTAAATACCACTAGAGTATGATTGGACCTAGTTTTCGTTGGTAGGACACTGGCTAGACCTAGTTTTTAACCGACTTCAAAAAAGGAAGAGGTTATCAATTTGACTATATGTTTTTTTTTTTTATGTTTGTTACCTCATATCTCAGTCGTTTGTCGACCGATTCTAAAAATTTTTTCGCCTACTTAGAGGGTATATCTTATTGTTGGTCCCATTTTTTTCAATTTGGGATCTGATGATGGGATCTTGGTGTAATCGAGGGAAACCCTCAAATTTTAAAGGCACGTATAGTGTTTCTTTACTTGAATCTTAATGTTGACACGTTGTTACGTCTATTAGTCAACATCTTGTGGGGCTGAGCTGATGGTGGAACTCCTTAACGCTTAGGAGTTCAGTAATTATAATGAAATAACTTATAATAGGTAGTTTGTAGCTTCTTAAAAGACAGAGTCATAAGGCCCCCCTATTCTCCTGTAATCTCTAAAAATGAAGAAATAAAATTAACTTTAAAAAATGTAAAAACCGACTTCAAAACCAAAATGCACTAAAAAGTCTTAAATAAACTCTTGACTATTGAAAAGAAAGGAACCCATTTTAGGCAAACAATTTCTTTTTGGAGTCGGTGCCATCACTTTGACCATTAAGCATCAACTATCACAGCACCGACTCCAAAAAGAAATTGTTTGCCTAAAATGGGTTCCTTTCCTTTTAGTAGTCAAGATTTTATTTAAGACTTTTTAGTGCATTTTGGTTTTGAAGTCGGTTTTTACTTTTTTTAAAGTTATACCTAAAAAAATTGACCAATATGAGATTTAACCAAGTTTAGTGGCTACATCTAGTTCCAACCTGTCTAAACTAGCCGCACTTCGGGTTTTAGCCGTAACATAAACATAAGATTTAACGTATGTTTAAGTAATATGTCAAAAACATAGAAATAACTAGGACATGATTCACAATATTTTCTAGCTTATTTAAGATTAGGATCTGCAAGAAGTTTTATTTGGTAAACCTGATTTAGCACGAATATGAGTGAAAACGAAATAGGTACCGTTCCGTTCTATCCCACGCATTTTCAAATTTCATACTTTTTATAAAACGCGCTGTTCAAGGAAAATATGATTTCTTTTTTCCACAACACAAAGGCACCTTACCTGTCTGTCACCGGTCGGAAAGCGTCCAGAACTTCCGGGCCCGTTGCGGTAGTTTGATGCACAGAACAATACAATAATCGGAAATGTTGCGTGTTGGCTTTGTAAAGCTACAGACAAGAACTCTCTATTATCACAGTCTTTGCTGATTATGAACGTTGCGTTTTTGTTTATCATCATCATCATCATTATCAACCAAAGGACGTCCACTGCTGAACATAGGCCTCCCCCACGGCTTTCCACAGCGACCGATAACTAGCGATCTGCATCCAGTTTGATCCTGCGATCTTTATAAGTTCGTCTGTCCATCTTGCCGTTGGACGTCCTACGCTGCGTCTTAGGTCGAAGGGTCTCCTCCAATCTAGAACTTTTCTGCCCCAACGGCATCAGTTCTTCGCGCTATGTGCCCTGCCCACTGCCACTTGAGCTTACTGATTCTCAAGGCTATGTCCGTTACGTTAGTTCTTCTACGTATCTCCTTATTTCTGTTTCAATCCCGTTGAGAAACACCCAGCATAGCCCTCTCCATCGCTTGTTGTGTGATTTTGAGCTTCTTTTTAAGGTTTTTGTTTATGCTCTTTATCAAAGTGGAAAGAAAGAAAAAGAAGAAGCCCGTCAGCCGCAATTATGAGGTACCGCACTCACCGGAACGAACATCCAGCGATTCCGATGATACATGTATGTTTCTCGCCTGCATCACACCACGAAGGCTGAGGAGGTCATGGAATACGTGAACAATAAGACCAACTACACTTTGCGGGACGTCAAGTTGGAGTTTTTTTATGGTCGCACTGTATTTTTTATTTCGACTGATAAGATGAGCTTCACAAAGGAAGATATTTGGCTCGCATTTATTTTAATGACATGTATTTCATTATCTGTAGCCTAAAAGAAATGATTAACATTATTATTTTGGTCATTTTCCAATCTCAGGACCATGGGGTCCCGGACCTTTGGAATGGAATACATGGGGCCGGAACCAACATGCAGAGACCCGTTTGACAACTTTAAACTAAAGAAGTGTGACACGAGCAAGCGATTATCCCTTTAAGCACTATAAAAGTGCACCTAAGGACAACTCTCGGTTAGTGTAGGACTATTGCACTAGTTCATAGCCTCTACAACTGAATAAAATGGCAGGTATTATTATTGCAGCCAACCACCGATAAGAACTCTTCTACTGTCACAGCAGTCTTTCGCTGATCAAAATCGTTACGTATCTGTGATGGATGGTTGGGCTCTTCCACCATATTATAACTTTAGCCCCACGCATGGAGACAATGCTGCGATCCACCAATTGGCTCGTGACCACGACAGGTGAAATCCGGTTGAAACGTCTTGAGAACTGTATACGTATACGGGTGAAAAAAAAGGACGAGCCATACAGAAAAAATATAATAAGAATATTTATTTTTGAGAAAATATTAAAAATAAGTACTCTTGAGAACTGTATACGTATACGGGTGAAAAAAAAGGACGAGCCATACAGAAAAAATATAATAAAAATATTTATTTTTGAGAAAATATTAAAAATAAGTACTTTCAATATACATCTTTTCAATATACATATATTTTTCTTTATTCTAGGCTTGACTCTTAACCATGCTCTTCAAATTGGCTCGTATTTTATTTTTACATTCTTTACAACAAAAGAAAAACCATATTTAACAGATAAAATGACCACGGATCCCTAAAGTTCAATAAAAGGAGTAAAAAAGGACGAGCCAAAATCAAGGGTGTGGTAATGAGTCGCGTCTAGAATACAGGCAGAAGAAAATAAAAAAATGAAAAAAAAAATATTAAAATTATCTTGTTTGTTTTTTCTTTATTCTATTCACGATTGACTACCCGTACCCATCCCCTTCAATTTGACTCGAAAATCTTTTTACATCCTATATAATACTTTTATCATCATTTATCATTCGTCTATCTTGGAACGTTTTATCGGACTGTCAATGAAGAAACAGAGAGTGCACTTGTACAATGCGCACACTTTGAGCACAAAACTTTTCCCGTGTATGTAGATGGCTCGATACAGCCCCTCTTTTCATTACTGCTGAGAGGACATTGTTATGATTTCTGCTGCCCAAAGGTACGACTTTTCACCACCTTTTGTACAAATCTTATTAAGTATAAATAAATAAATAATACCTAATACATTTCGAGATTTAGGTACAAAAACTAACTCCTCTACAGTGAATAATAATTCCTCATGACATTTCGTTTTCTTTGTTCTCTTTATTTATTTTCGTAGCAATCTTTGAACTTTGAAGTTCAACGCGCAAAATTAATGTTAGATTTCCTTAAAGAAAAATTTAAGGGTGTTTTGAGGTCCAATAGCTCATAGCTACACAGGAAATTTATGTCAAAGGAAATTATTTAATTTAGTTTCAACTTTAATGTTCAATGTTTGACCTCAGTCAGTGTATTTGAAGGCTTTATTTGATTATTTCAGTATTACGAGTAATTTCAATACACCATAAAACATGTTATGTTTTATAGTCACTATGACGCCTGCGAATCACTGGAAAAAAAACACTATCGTTACAAATATAATTCATGCTACTCTACTTTTAATTTAAAACGGGTTAGTTTTAACTCTTAATAACTACACATAAGGCACTGACAATATCAACGATAAAATGACTCTTAATACAGTCTGTCCACAAGAGGTAAAGTTTTTTATGAACCGACTTCGAAAAAGGAGGAGGATCACTTCGACTGTAAGTTTATGTTTATAATATTGACTGTTTTGAAGTCGGAGCTCAGTAATTATAAAGGTAGAACTTATGATAAATACCTAATCTGCAGCTTCTTAGAGATCAGAGTCCAAGGTGCAACTATCCCGTCCCCCTCTCCTCTATACTCAGTAAAAAAAAGGTTAAAAAAAATTCAAACCGAATTCAAAACCGAAATGAACTAAAAAGTCGTAAATAATCTTTTGACTCTTTAAAGGTAAGAAATCCATTTTAGGCGAACAATTTCTTTTTGGAGTCGGTGCCATCATTTTACACGTCTCAAGCATCATCTATCAGAGCCCCGTCACCAAAAAGATATTGTTCGCCTAAAATGGAATTCTTTCCTATAAAGAGTCAATAGATTATTTATGAATTTACTGTATTTTGTTCCTTTTAAGATACGGAATTCATACGCAATTGCACTGATATATTTGTAGCCGGTTCACCCAAATCACATCTTAAACCTCTCCTATTAGATAAACCTTTATGTGCTACGCGTATTTAATTAGTACAAGCCGTTAAGCTATGCCAGAATGCCGTAATGTTGGCATTGGCCCTACAGATACGTAAGCGAATAGATGACTCAAGTATATTATGTAACTATCTATGCATGTTAAATAAGACTTTTTTTGACTCAGGTTAGCCAAAATGTTGATTAAACAGTGAGTTGTTTTCCGATGGTATTTTTGTATTTTAATACATCGCTTATTAATAACATAGGGCAAATAATGGCACACGGGGTTTTCCTACACCACTATAACTACGCTTTCTTCCTTTTCAATACGGGCTAAATTTGGGTTTTATTTATTTATTTAATTATTTGTTGCACTTACAAAACTAAAGTAGAACTGGCGGACTTAATGCTTAAAGCATTCTCTACCAGTCAACCATTGGGTGAAGCAGAAACGATTGAGGCAGCGTAAACTAACACAAAAGCAACAAATTAATTTTAAGCTTCTAATAAACTTACATAAATTATTATAAATAATCCTACTTAAACATACTCAAATACATACTATTCTCCATACATAGGCTACAATTATAATAGGGGAAACAGAGAAGGAATCATCTTATCAAGCATCACATGGTATTCTCACTGAGGAAAAGCAAACGAATAGACTTCTTGAAGGAATATTTAGACAATGAAGTCTTGATGGTATCAGGGAAGGAGTTCCAGAATCTTATAGCACTGAGAGTGAAGGAGTTACACACATAAGCGGTCTTGTGAAGAGGTGTGTATAGCTGGAGGGCATAGTTTTAGCAGCTAAAGCTTACTTGCGTAGAAGCTATTATCCGAGTGAGCTCATACTGAAGCATTTTTTTATCCGTATCTGCTCTCTCTTCTGTAGCGTTACGTGTACAAAACCACAAATCGCTTATCGGTGCTTCATGCTTTAATTGCGGTTGACTTAAAATGGTTCAATACAACTGTATTTATCTAATGCTTAAAGGCAGTTGAAGGTAGTCATCTATTTAGGCACATATCTCTAGTTCACATCCCTCAATTATACGACGCAAAGGCTCTAATGACATTGCGGTAAGGTCGTTGACACGTAGGTCAAACCATTTACATAATAAATAAATTAGAAATGCGGAATATGGTAAAATTTTGTACTCCTCAAGGGTACAGAAGGGTGAGCCCAAAATATCTGCAATGTAAAATCTAGTAGTCAAAGGTTATCTGCTGTCCTTACTTATTTTATCTAACCAAATCCTTAGTGAATTCGATACAAAGAAGTGTTTGGTTTGTCTTTGTAAATAAGAGTGAATCAGATTTCTCATAAAATTGCACAAAATAGTATTTTCTTTTTCTTCATTTGCCAGCAATTTTGTTACCGGATTTTTTTAATTATTTAAACTTTATGCCACTGTAAGTTGTACAATTGACGGACTTAATGCCTAGTCGCATTCGCTACCAGTGAACTGCTTGGGAATGCTTGCTTATCTGTAGCGAAATATTAAAGGTACTTAGAGGAATCAATAAAATTGAAAAATGCAATAAATTAAACATTTATATTCATAAAGATGAAAATAAGAAACCAAAAATTGCGCACGGGCGGGACTCGATTCAGAAACTTTCTGTCTTACCGGGCCAAACGCTCTTCCAATTAAGCTACCGTACCGTCGGTCCGACCTTGCGAAATTTCTGGTCTCTTATGAATACCTACGTCATTACGCGTGACGACTGCGCTATCTACCCCAACTGTTTTACAACAGTAGTGGGCCAAGTAGTTATTCATAACAGAATTAATTTAACTTGGAAATTGATAACGCTTCGCTATCCAATGGATAAGAATGTTTTTAACAATTAGTGTCGTATTTTATTTTCATAAAGATGAAAATAAGAAACCAAAAATTACGCACGGGCGGGACTCGAACGAGCAACTTTCAGCCCGGTTAGTCAGAAAGCTGCTGGTTCATTCAGTCTTACCCTTAAACATTCATACTAATATGACAAAGATAGAAATTAGATATTCAAGCAAGAGACTAATGATCATACATAGAAAACGAAAAAATATTCCATATTTCCCTTGGTCACGGCATCACGCGTATATGGCTGGACCGATTTCACTCAGTTTTTTTTTGTTGCGTTTTTTACTATTTGGAAAAGGATCTTTTAAAATTTAATATAAGGAAATTGCAACATTTAGGTATACAACTTTCTTAACGGGGCCGGGGTGGAGTCGGGCCAGGGGCGATACAAAGTTCGCTGGCCACGCTAGTATTTAATAAAAACTAAATAACAAGTAAGGTAAGGGAAGATATTAATGACGTCTAACAAATGAATATCACATAGATGTCACTTTCATCGTTTTGTCTTTATTTTGAATTGATAGCTTTTAAGTCGTGTATTTGGCAACACAGCATCAAATAACTGCGCAAGCCAACAATCCTTTAAACCATAAATATAATACCATTAAACTCAACATCCTATTAAGAGGTAGTTTTTGTTGCGAACAGGAAATTAAAAGAAAATGAGGCATTTCTAATAAATCATTTTCTTTGTGCTCTGCCTCGACAAAGGCGGAATAGTGGTTGTTGATTTCGTATTGTCCTGCCTTTGACATCTTATTGGAGAGCTTTGTGATCTAATTATTTATTTATCTGTAGATAGGAACAGTGGAAGTACAAGACATTCGTTATCGAGGATAAAAATTATTCAGTGTGGTTTTATAAAGATGACGATTGATAAAAAATACTAAAAATAATTGAGTCGCTTGTTAGGTTTTTTTACTGATAGAACAGTTCTAATATAACGTTTCAAATTACCTCACCCAAATATGACTCCTAACACCGGCTCGCCTTACAAACACACACAGCGATATAGTCCACCCTTGCTCGCGGCTTTCGTGTTGTGACCATAGAAATCTAGACTTCTAGAGGCTATGTCACTGCCATAGCAAAAGTGCGGCTTGCCCTGAGACGGTGTGTATCTACTCGTACACATGAATATCTAAGTGATACTCACATGTTTGAGCCGTTTTGAGTCGAAACTCTGGGGCCGTGGGGACCAAGTGCCCATAAATTGTATCGTGAGATTTCAAAACGCCTAGTTTTGAATTCGCATGGTGCAAAGGCTGACCTCTACCTTGGCCAGCGTATAAGCTTGGCCATTCACAGAGGCAATGTGGCCAGCCTCATGGGTTCCTTTCCACGGGATGGTGACCTTGGTCAGATTTTTTATTTGTAGGTTCATAATAACTTACAAATGAAAAATCTGACTCATGCTCGTTTTGAGATTCTAGTTTAAAGTTTTTTGTTTTATTTATTATTTTAGTATAATTTGACCTAACTGTATTGTTGATTATTAATTTAAAAAAGTACATATCTATAGATGGAATAAATAGATTATCACACAATTTACTTGTGCACACGTTTAAAATAAATACACATTAAATATGAAGGCTAGTTTTTATTATTTGCAAAAACATATATTTTTAGCGGTTTCACGGTTCGAACCTAGGGGATTACTATTTTATTGATTGACTCCACTTCTCTCCTACTTTTAGTTTTAAAATTGTAATGAAATAAAGTTTTTTTGCTGATAATTAAGCTTTACATGTCAAAATAATTATTAATAAATAATTTAAAAAAATAGTTAAGTTCACCTTGCCAACAAAATTCAAAAACGATAAAACAAAATAAAATGGTCAGTTAAGCCTACATCACCGCTAAATTACAATATGTTAAAACTTTGTAAAAGTGTTTAAATGCTGAAACTTTGGACCTTTCGCCCTTTATTACTGTTTCAAAACTCTTAACTTATTTACAGAGTTAATTTATTTAGGGAAGTGAATATATTAAGAGGCCTAAAGAATATTAATGCACGGACTTTCAGATTAATTTCGTTACAAAAAATTGGAAATAATGTTCGGCCTGTCAGACGAAAAGCATTTTTAAAATAACCAAGAAAATTTGTGCGTTTATCAAAATTTCTTGCTTCCGTTCTGGAGGGTTAGTAAATTGTTTTGTTTAAAGGTGGGAATTTGCATTCAAAGGGAAATGGCAAAATTACGCGCTCGGTCAACGTTTTTTTAAATTGCTCACTTTTAAACGCCAAACAATAATGTCTTTTGAGACAGCATGAGTATTATCAATACATACAATAATTTAACTGATACTTAAACATGAAATAATAATAAAAAATAAACCACCATCACTGATTGTAAAAACATTTAAATAAATCATTTAGGTGAGACCAGTTCTTCTTTTTGTACCGACTTTTTTACCGTTTTTTTTTTAATTATGTTACCTGTGTCCTAGAACTCAGTCAATGAATGGAGTATGTATACAAAATGATTTAATTTAAGCCAACAATTGCATTTTGGAATCGGTGCCCTAATGGATGATGATTGAGATAGTCAATGCGATGACACCGACTCCAAAAATATTTTTTACTGCCGTCTGGACTTCAACTCATATTCATTATAAAATAGAACATTAATCTATAAAAATCACACGCCACAGTGACGCGAGAGATTCAAAAATAATAAATTAAGCCGTTTTACTGTCAGCGTAAAGAACCATTCGACCAAAGACGCGGCGAGAACGACCACAGACAAGATGGACAGACAATCTTGTAAAGATCGCCGGACCAAACTGGATACAGACCGCTTGTGATCGGTCGTTGTGGAAAACCCTGGGGGAGGCCTATGTTCAGCAGTGGACGTCTTATCAGCTATAAGGGATGATATATAGGAATGATAATGGTAATTACAGTTAGGTCAGCTTAGTAGCGCGGGTTAAGCAGCTGAAAGTGCTGCCCCCCTGGACTAGATGTGACTGTATCTCGACGAATAGAAGCAGATCCAGATGAGAACCGTAACTTTGCGTGATAGTTACTTCATTAACAAAGCTTTAATAAATATGGAAAATTTATTCAATATACACTCTTAATATTGTTAATGTTTCGCCACTGATAAAACTCTCTGCATTCCCACGCGGTTGACTGGTAGAGAATGCCAAAGGCATTAAGTTCGCAAATTGTACAATTTACAGTGCCATAAATTTAAATAAAAATGAATAAATAATACAATATATGATACAAATATGGAGCACTTACTTTCTTAAATATGTAAGTATCCTAAGTAAGTACATGTCAAATGTAGCCAGTAAACTTAGCATTCTGATTTTCCATTGTCTTTTTGGATAAGTTAGAAAGAGGCCCCGTCGGTAACTAAAACAATAGTTAATTTCCATCGATTCCTTACTTAAATTCACGGTTTAAACGAGGGCAGTTTTTCGTTTAACTTTTTCACTTAAACAACTCCCATTCTACCGATAGTATTAACTTAAGCGGTTGTTTTAATTAAAAAATCCTGTTTAATCAGAATCGGTGTAAGTACCGGCTGGTATGAACCTAAAGAAAAATCTTAGACAAAACTAGGGTGAAGAAGTTTCATGATTTTTTCTCACAAAAAATATAAAGTTTAAAGTTGAGGCGTAACTTTGTGAATGATATTGTTATATTAAGTTCGAATATTTTACTTCGAGTTTTGAAGAAAACTGCTGAATTGCTAATAATGTATCACTAAGTTTAAGGAAGTGAAAAAAGGTTTTGATATAATATGAATGACACCAACACACAATTTTTGACACAAATATTTATCTCTCATCACGGATTGTTTTTGCAAATAAGAAAGATGAAAAAAAAAGTTAATCTTAAAACAAACTTACTATCTGGATAGAGCCTTTTCATTGATGATAAGGGATGAAATTACTTTTAAAAAGGGTAACGTTAAAATAAAACTAATCAACTAAACGATAAACAAATTACTCAAATCTCGCAACTGGCTGATTTAAACAAAACATCAAGTTTAAAAATTAGTCGCTAATTACTTTGCATTTGCCATCTTTTTCCGAGCATTTGTCACTTTCCGCCTTCCCATGAAGAATGGCTGGATCTCCGTTGTTCCTTGGAATAATAAGTTTCCTTCGTCAAACCGGTTTTTTGTTCCAATCTGGACAAATTAGCCCTTTGTTTTGAATCTGGAACGCTTGAAAAGAGTTTGGTTTGGGTACTTTGATGGGTGTACGCTGAATGCGAACGTAAAGTATGCTTAGGACAGTTTGGGTTAACAAAATACATGTATGTTCCTAAGGTTGTATTCTTGAAAACAAAAATCGTTGTTACGATAGAATGTTGCAGGTAGACTTGACACCAATCGTCTTATCCTGCAAATGAGTTTTTTATTTACCAAAACTAGTAACTAAAGTCCGCTTTTTTGCTTGCCGAATATTATAAATAATCTTGACATTCCTTTTGAAATATTATTTCGTTTTAAAATAACATTAACACAATAATCACCGACTACATAGGTGAATCATCGTTGAACACTGAAATCTTTTTGAATCAAATATAAAATGAATTTTATTCACTTATATTAGCTAAGAAAAACGGACTTTAGACATATTTAAACACGCAGAGTATTTTTTAAATATATATATTAAAACTTTAATTTCTGTCATTACTTAATATAAAGAAAGTAGTACGTCTTACGTAATATAAAATCCTACAAACATCCACCGAATGTAAACCGTAAGCACGTTTAGAACTGTAGACAGGAATTGATCGCAGTTGCTTGTCGACACTTCTAACTAGTGACGGTACCAAGTCTACTTCTTTTTTTAGTCATGCACTTAACTCGAATACTTGCAAGACTAAGGGCTTGTTTCACCATCGAGTAGAAGTCAGTGTATACGTTATTTTGAATGAAGTAATGTACTGATAACGTTACTGGTTATTTAGTAGAGCGTGATGATATTCCTAAAGATTTAACTGCAAAAAAATGATAAAATTATATAATTAAGGAATTTAACTGCTTCTGCCTCTGTCAATTATGCGTTGGATTCAGATGTATTCCAATTTCATGTGACCGTATTGGCAAATCAGCGTTTCAATGAATGACTGGGTGACGTCAGTTATTATGTGTAATGTATCAATCAAATGTTAACACACTGACTGACTTATGTTAACTTAGGCATGAACAGTGGTTTCTAAAATTACATTGTTATCAAGACTATGCAGTCTGAAATTTTAACTAGTAATCAAATTTTGGGTGAAGACTCTTCTGATGGATATGGGCAATAGTGACTTCAAGAAAAAAAACGGCTAAGTGCGAGTCGGACTCGCCCACTGAGGGTTCCGTGCCAACTTAAACTGAATTAGGGATCCACTTACTTCCACTAAGCCAAAATACCACAATATTTTGTTGACAGCAAACATAACTTTGTTTTTCATAGTAAAAAATACCACAATATTTTGTTGACAGCAAATATAACTTTGTTTTTCATAGTGTTTGTATGGAGAACAAAGTTATGTTTGCGGTTGTTGAAAATGTGCTATATCTCAAAAACTACTCCTCCGATCCCGTTCAAACCAATTCTCGTTGAAAGTTTTTGTCAAGATTTACATTACTTATCTTTTTCAAAATTTACACTTGCTTGGTTTAGAAGTTAGATGCGGGGGGACGCCCATTTTTCACTTTGGAAGCGTCTATCTTTTAAACGTTAGACTTTAAAATAAAATGGTTTTAGAAAAATCCATGTCATTTTAAAAGACCTATCTATAGACACCCCACACGCATAGGTTTGACTAATTTTCGGTTTTAGTTTCATGAATGGAAGCCCCCCTTAAATATCATTATTTTTTATTTTTTGTATAAGAATCGTGAAGCGGTTACAAGGATAAATCTTCCTACCAAATTTCAACAGTGTGATGCTAATAGTTATAGAATAAAGTGGCTGTGACATACGAACGGACAGACAGACAGACAGACAGACAGACAGACTTGACGAAACTATAAGGGTTCCGTTTTTTGCCATTCGGCTACGGAACCCTACAAAAATGCTGTTTCATACATGTTGACCAAGCACCAGTTGAACTTATGCTGATCAATGAAAATCAATCTGCGGTATCTTTACATAAAATTTTGTCAGTGATTAAAATATCAGCCTGTACATTTTTTAAATACCTATGCATTTGGTTGAAACACGGTAAATATCAACCAATAAGGTTGTTGTTATCGATGTGTTTTCTATGTATATCATGTACTAGCGGTCCCCCGCGACTTCGTCCGCGCGTTTTGAGTTTGCTCCCTCCCCTCCCGTTGCAGCGTCATGTTTTATATCCTAAAGCCTTTCTCGATAAATAAGCTATCCAACACAAAAATATTTTTTCAAATCGGTCCAGCAGTTCCTGAGATAAACGCGTTCAAACAAACAAACTCTTCAGCTTTATAATATACTAGCGGTCCCCCGCGACTTCGTCCGCGCGTTTTGAGTTTGCTCCCTCGCCTCCCGTCGCAGCGTCATGTTATATATCCTAAAGCCTTTCTCGATAAATAAGCTATCCAACACAGAAATATTTTTTCAAATCGGTCCAGCAGTTCCTGAGATAAGCGCGTTCAAACAAACAAACTCTTCAGCTTTATAATATATTAGCGCAAGCGCACGTTGTACTTAAGCTGCGAACATTATTTTGGTGCGGAGTTATGTTAAAACTGTGATAGCTCCTAAGATATTTATTGAAATCAAATGATATAAAGGGCAACTTGGTTCTAAATGAAATGCTCGTGATGATGAATGTATTTATTTTGATAAGAATAAATACCTGTGTGCATAATACACCTCTTAAAATAATGCATTATTTTTTTACAAATGTATTAACATAAAAAAGGTTGTAGTAAGTCAACCATAAAAGATAGACATATGCTGTCGCGGACTTTATTATAGAACTCTTAATGCTGAACAATCCTGTCATACATGATTTTTGTGTAACTTAAGCGGTTTCCGCAGCGTATGCAGCGGAAGCTCTCAAAAGGAATATCTTTCTCCCGTTTTCGCAACATTTTTCATTTCTGCTGTGGTCTTATGAGTCGTATCTTTATGTTATATAGCCTAAAGCCTTCCTCGATAAATGGACTATCCAACGTAAAAAGAATTTTTCAAATCGGGCCAGTAGTTTTTGAGATTAGCGCGTTCAAACAAACAAACAAACAAACAAACTCTTCAGCTTTATAATATTAGTATAGATTAGCGCAAGCGCATTACGCTGCGAACATTATTTTGGTGCGGAGTTATGTTAAAACTGTGATAGCTCCTAAGATATTTATTGAAATCAAATGATATAAAGGGCAACTTGGTTCTAAATGAATTGCTCGTGATGATGAATGTATTTATTTTGATAAGAATAAATACCTGTGTGTATAATACACCTCTAAAAATAATGCATTATTTTTTTACAAATTTATTAACATAAAAAAGGTTGTAGTAAGTCAACCATAAAAGATAGACATATGCTGTCGCGGACTTTATTATAGAACTCTTAATGTTGAACAATCCTGTCATACATGATTTTTGTGTAACTTAAGCGGTTTCCGCAGCGTACGCAGCAGAAGCTCTCAAAAGCAATTACTTTCTCCCGTTTTCGCAACATTTTTCATTGATGCTGTGGTCTTATGAGTCGTATCTTTATGTTATATAGCCTAAAGCCTTCCTCGATAAATGGACTATCCAACGTAAAAATAATTTTTCAAATCGGGCCAGTAGTTTTTGAAATTAGCGCGTTCAAACAAACAAACAAACAAACAAACAAACAAACAAACTCTTCAGCTTTATAATATATGTATGTATTTACAAACAAAAAGTATTAAGTATTATATCCGTTGTCTGGCACCCATAACACAAGCTTTGAGTAGCTTACTTTGGGACTAGATGGTGATGTGTGGGAATGTCCAAGGGATATTATTATTAAGGTAGGCACTAACAAAAAAATTTTTTTTTTAAAATCGTTTTAAAAATTACTGAGATATAAGCATATTATGAGGTAGCATATATAAAAAAACACATACAGTCGAATTGTTGACATTCTCCTTTTAAAAACCGGATTAAATTTGGACATTTCTGTCACAAAGTCAACCAACAGCCTACACACGTCCGTTTCACCGGACACAACGTTTCTTTGGTCTGTTTGTTTTAAAGATTTATTCCGTTTCGAGGGTTGTTGACTTTACCACCCTTTTATGGCGATAATGGAAGGTTGAGCAAATACAGGACGGCTCCTTTATTTGATATAACCTTATAATCTGGGTATGAGATTGAAATATTAGATGATAAAACATTGATAACCACAATTATATGAAGTTCTCTACACAAAAGAAAAGGCGGTATTCTTCGTAGATGTAAAAACATCTTGCATGAAAACGAATTTCGTTTAATCAAGCTTATGTTGTTTTCTTACACTAAAAAAATATATATCTTAAACTAAATATTTGAAACTATCTTGAATTAATAAAATTCTCAATTGGTTTAAAACAATTTATCTTCAACCAGGAATTATAAGTATTCTTAATCTAAGTTGATAATCCTCTCGATGTATGCTGAGGATATTTGCATTTTTTTTTAAATATATTGATATCAATTCAGATAAGGAATCACTTTACTAGAAAAAATAAAAGCTTAATTTAAATAAACAAATTTTACTTTCAACACTAACAAATCTCGTTTGAAACTATTTTAATTTATTTTGATATGAGAAAGAAAAGAAAACTATACCCTGAGACGAAAATAATATTTAAAATGTTACTATATGTTACCTTCAATACAGGATAACCTCTTGGTTCCTGGAAAAATATTCTAATATTACTATAGAAATACAAATGTTCTAAAACGTAGAACTTGCTTGCTTGGTTGAGCAAAGTTCTTCCCACTTAATTAATATCTTTAGGTAACTGATTAATAAGAGAGACAGAGTTCTAGTTAATAAAAAAAACTAAATAAACACGCTTTTATAGCTAACCGAACTAAAAAATAGAAAATAATTTTTAATTACAAACAGTTAGAGAATAATTTAATTCAGAGTAAAAATCGTGGGGTGCATATTACTAAATTTTTACTATGTATTTTTCATAACTCTCCGCACATAGATAGTTAATAATAAATATTCTTTGGACATTCCCACACATCGCCATCTAGTCCCAAAGTAAGCTACTCAAAGCTTGTGTTATGGGTGCCAGACAACGGATACAACACTTAAATACTTTTTGTTTGTAAATACATACATGATATACATAGAAAACACCCAGACCAATACAAACAGACATGTTCATGAACACAAATGTTTGTATTGTGCGGGGATCGAAACCGCACCCGCTGCGTAGTAGGCGATTTCTCGACCACTACACAAGACGGGTCGTCAAAAAGTTGTATGTAGAATAATTGTAACATTTAATATATCAAGCACCCCACGCTTTTTACTCTGAATTGAATTATTCTCTAACTCTTTGTAATATTTTTTTTTTGTACTCTTTAGATCGGTTATTTTATTTTATTTATTTAAAAACTTCATGCACACAACATAAAATTGTAGGTACATATGACAGACTTAATGCCAAAAGCATTCTCTACCAGTCAACCATAGGTCAGGACTGTGAAAAATATATATATAGCGATAGAGATAACTATAATACGATGATAAACATACATACTGCCTATTACTTATATACGATTATATAATAATAATGAAATAATATATGTATTATATAAACATACACATCATTTAAATAAACATAAGATGGTACACATAGATAAATTAATGTCAATGAGACGGGTCAGTGAGTTCGTCTCTATATAGTGTTCGCAATGCCTTTTTGAAGGTAAATTTCGAGGTAGATGTTTGGACACTTCTTGGAAGCCCATTCCAAAGTCGAATGGCTATGAGGGTAAAGGAATTGGACATAAAGCCAGAAGTGTGACGGGGAATGAATAGTTGAAGAGAGCTACTAGAGCGAAGGGACCGGTCATGAGAAGAGTGGAGGTATGAGAATTTATCTTTAAGATAGGACGGAGAGTTAGAATTGAAGAGAATTGAGTATAGCATGCAAAGTGTCCGAATGTGCCTACGCTGCCGAATGGGGAGCCCGTCTAATTGGTTGCGAAACTGGGATATATGGTCAAATTTACGTAGACCGAACACAAATCTTATACAATTGTTGAGGAGCCAGTCCATTTTACTGAGGAGATCTTGGGAGACATTTGTGCAGCAAACGTCGGCGTAGTCGAAAATGGGCAGAGCCAGAGACTGTACGAGCAGAGCCTTCGTGCTAGAGGGGAGGAAATGCTTGAATCGGTATAATGCTTGTAAAGTTCCGGTAACTTTCCTACTCATTTCTTTCACGTGGTGACCCCAGCTTAGTGTGCAGTCGATGTGAAGCCCAAGGTTCTTCACATGAGGCAAATAGGCTACCACCTCACCATCGAAGACGATAGGAGGCAGGGACGTCATGTCAAGTTTTTGGAGCTGACCTGGACTGCCAATAATAATAGCCTGACATTTGCTGAGATTCACCCTGACGCCAAATTTACTGGACCAGCTGCTAATGGCACAAAGATCCTCATTAAGTTGAAGAATAGCGCCATCGATTGCAGATGGATCAGCTTGAGAATAGAGTTGGAGGTCATAGGCGTAGAGGTGGAAGGAAGAAGCGAGAAGAGGAGTTAATAGATTAATGAATATAGAGAACAAGATAGGAGAGAGAATACCTCCTTGCGGCACACCAACCGGCATATCATTCCAGTCAGAAAAGGCCTGAGCAATCAGGACAAGGATAGTCACTTGACACTCCTCCATGCCCGCCCTCACGTCGTCAATTATTTTTAGGAGAGCCGTGGTCGTGCTGTGCCCTGGCCGAAATCCAGATTGAAACTTGCTTATTAGATTGTTGTCTAGAATAAACTTAGAGAATTGTTGTTGGACTGCGGCTTCGAGGATTTTGGAAAGAAAAGGTAATATGGAAATGGGGTGGAATTGACTAACAGCACTGGGATTGGAGACTTTAGGTAGAGGAATTATATGAGCACGACGCCAGATGGATGGAAAGCGGCCTCTGTGGAATAAAAAGTTGATTATGTGCGTGAGAATGGGAAGGATGTCCTCTAAGATGTGTAAAATCATGGTTCTACTGACGTTGTCACATCCGGTGGCCTTTGATTTCATCATCATCATCATCATAATCAGCCAAAGGACGTCCACTGCTGAACATAGGCCTCCCCCACGGCTTTCCACAGCGACCGATTACTAGCGGTCTGCATCCAGTTTGATCCTGCGTTCTTTTTAAGGTCGTCTGTCCATCTTGTTGGTGGACGTCCTACGCTGCGTCTTTGGTCGAAGGGTCTCCAATCTAAAACTTTCCTGCCCCAACGGCCATCAGTTCTTCTCGCTATGTGCCCTGCCCACTGCCACTTAAGCTTACTGATTCTCAAGACTATGTCCGTTACCTTGGTTCTTCTACGTATCTCTTCGTTTCTGATTCGATCTCGTAGAGAAACACCGAGCATAGCCCGCTCCATCGCTCGTTGTGTAATTTTGAGCTTCATTATAAGGCCCATAGTAAGAGACCACGTTTCGGATCCGTATGTCATCACTGGTAACACACACTGATTGAAGACTTTCGTCTTCAGACACTGAGGTAATTGAGACGAGAAGACGCTCTTGCGCAGTTTCCCGAACGCTGCCCAGCCGAGTTGGATTCGTCGATTGACCTCTTTCTCGAAGTTGGACCTACCCAATTGGATCACTTGTCCCAGGTAGACGTACTCGTCGACAACTTCGAGAGTTGAGTTCCCAATGGATACTGCAGTGGGTACAACAAGGGAACTCGACATAATTTTCGTCTTCTCCATGTTCATTTTAAGACCCACTTGTTGGGATACTCGGTCGAGGTCTTCGAGCATAGTGCCTAGATCATCCAGCGTCTTTGCCACAACGACTATATCATCGGCAAACCGAAGGTGTGTTATGTATTCGCCATTGACGGAGATGCCGAATCCTTCCCATTCCAGGAGCTTGAAGGCGTCTTCCAATGCCGCTGTAAACAGTTTCGGAGATATAACATGGCCCTGTCTTACACCTCTTCGCAATGGAATCGCCCTCGTATTCTGTTCCTGTACTCGGACCGACATGGTGGCGTTGTTATATAGACACTTTAACACCTCTATATACCTATAGTCTATGTGACACCGCTGAAGAGACCGAAGCACCGCCCTAGTTTCAATCGAATCAAAGGCCTTCTCATAGTCCACAAAAGCTAAACATAGAGGCATATTATACTCCTCGGACTTCTGTATAATTTGCCTTAGCGTATGAATGTGGTCTATGGTACTGTAGCCTTTTCGGAATCCGGCTTGTTCGGGAGGCTGGAAGTCATCAAACCTACGTGCGAGACGATTCGTGATGACCCTTGAGAACAGCTTGTAGACATGGCTCAGGAGTGAGATGGGTCTATAGTTCTTCAATAAGGTTTTGTCTCCTTTTTTGAAAAACAACACCACCACACTCCTGTTTCATGCCTCAGGCGTGATGCCCTCTAGCAGAACGGAATTAAAGAGTCTCTGAAGGACTTTAAGTACCGGTGTTCCACCCGCTTTCAGGAGCTCTGCTGTGATTCCGTCCTCGCCAGGTGCCTTATTGTTTTTAAGCTGTTTCAGGGCCATCCTAATCTCCTTTGATTTGATGGGTAGAAAAATTTTGCGAGTCTCATCAACACTCACTGGGGAGAAAGAGAAAGTGTTATCTGATTGGCTTGGGAGACGTTCCATATAAGAAATAGTTGAGAGTTTTATAGTATCATTGAGAAGAGGAGTTGAAGAAAAGTGAGAGTTAAGTTTATTTAAAGAGAAACTAGAAGAAGGAGTGTTAGAGGATTGTCGACCAAGACCGAGAGTCCTTAGAAATTTCCAGATATCGGAACCCGAGGCATTAGCTATATTCTCGTGGATATGGCGGCGCCTGACAGCTCTAACCAAATTATTGCAGCGGTTTCTGGCTCGTTTATATGCGTCCTACTTATCTAAACAGCGATCTTTTTTAAAACGACGAAATGCGCTATCTCGCCTAGTCATCGCTTCACGAACTTGGCAGGTCATCCAAGGAGCTGGTGATCGCTTAACTCGAACAGTCCGGATAGGTGCATGAGCGTCAAAGAGCTTTAAGATATTAGCATTGAGCATGTCAACTTTCTCATCAATGGTATGCGCTCGAGACACCAGCGCCCAGTCAAGCGCCGAAGAGTCCCGCTCAAGTTGTTGCTGGTTTATTTTTGCAAAACATCGCAGTTGCACGGTCTCCGGCTTACGTTTGGGAGGACGAAGGTTATAACAGAGGTAGATAAGGTCCATGCTTAGTACAGAGCTCCGGGCGCGAGGTGATGATATGGTCTATCCACGTATCATCTGTATAAAGATTTTGGTGTGTAGGTTGCAACGGTAGTAAGTGAAATTTCACAGAATCTACAATCGACTTGAGCTGCGAGGAGCGGTTATCCTGCTTTAAGAGGTCAGTATTAAAGTCTCCCGAGATTATAGTATGTGAGTACTCAGAACAGATAATTTCAAGAATGGATTCGAGTTTCGAAAAGTAATTAACTGTGGGTGGAGCATAGACAACCCCAAGAACAGCCTTGGTTCCTTTCACAGATATTTCAAGGAAAATATATTCGAGAGAGTGAGAGTATTCACCTGGTGTAGTGTGTATAATTTTAAAAGGAATATCACTGCGAAGGTAGATTGCTATAAATGCGTGGTTTTTTAGTTTTTTCAAACTATAATTTATTTTTCATTATTTAGTTCGATGTTTCAATTAATTATTTGCGGACATGCGACACGCGATAGCTCTATCTTTCTTACTCCCTTACAGAGGATCCACGAAAGAATTTTTTAATCCTGGTGGTCCTTATAAGGATATTGAGAAACTGTTATTAAATTACTGCATTGACATCGGTCCTTGATACGTGTGCAAAATTTTAAATTAATCAAAGTTCTGGAAATCGGTCAAATTTATGCTCAAAGATTCCATTACATACATACATAGATACAACCCAAGCTAATAAAAGCGTGGTATAAACCAAAGTACTCGTAATTGTTAATTTGCTTGAAAAAACATATCATATACGCAATTTCCTGTGCGAAACCAATTTGTTCAAAGAAATGAAGGAGTATGACCACTGTGACGAGAATAGACATATCTACACATATTCATTTAAAAAAAAAAAAAAGATTTCACGTTCTTATTTTTAGTTAGGACAAGAGAAATTCCACAATCTACCAAAATGTAAGTGTGGCTTCATCTTCAAGCCTCAGCTTTTTTGTAAGCCCTAAAACACCTATGGCATTATTCACGTCGCAAGTTATTTACGTAAAAAATAAGAAAACATTCCTTTCATTCGCAAGAAAAGTAACGAGAGAGCCACAGGATACATAATTACAGAAGTCTTACCCGCGTATATTTGTCGTTTTTTTTGAATAAATCATAACTTTATTTCTCTTTCAAGGTACAAATTATGTCTCTTAATACAACAGATAGATAGCAAAAAGGTACAAACTAAGAGGTATAACGTTGGCAGCCGTACTAGTATAAACTGTGACACAGCTGCCAGCGCTCTCCACCCTGAATATTATATAAAGTTAATGGAGAGTTTAAAGAATTACATGAAAATAAATAGGTTACGAATGTGTGTGTGTGTTGTGTTTTGTGAGAGAACATCTATCTAAAGATATATATGCACACTATATCTGATATCTGATTCTGTTCTAGCTTAAGCCTAAGCTTTTATGGTTGGGTTCGACCAAAGATAGGTTTACACGTGCGGAACTATACGAAAGATTTGGAGTGGTTTTTTAAAGCAAAATAAAAAAAGGAATGACTCAACTCGCCTATAAGAACGAATGATTAAACTGACATTGGAAAATCAATGTTGCACCAAAGCAGTATGCTGTGTAAGTCCAAATCTTGTCAACGAAACAATGTCGTATTATACGGTGGGAAAGAATCGACCTGTCAAAAGTTTTAATTTTAAAAAATCAGTCATAATGGCATAAATCATTTTGCAAGCGGACGTCATTGCGTTATACTAGAATTAGCTCTTATTTCACGCAAGATGGTGGGTATAGTATGTATAAACCGTATAAACGCAATATTCTTGAACAGTCGATGGTAAAATAGAAAATTGATATACTCTCGGATAACTGGCGATTTATTCTAAGATTAACATTCTCGTTAAGTTGAATCGACTATTCAACTTTTTTCTCCTTGGATTACTACGTACTATTCATATTATTGAACGCGCTAATCTCAGGAACTACTGGACTTTATTTTTCTTTTTTTTTTGTTAGAAAGCTTATTTATCGAGGAAGGCTTTCGGTGCACTGCATCACGCTGCAGCGGGAGGGAAGGGAGCAAACTCAAAACGTCAGTACGCAGTAGCTGGGGACCGCTTTATTATTGAATACAGGCTTGTCTTGACCTGTCCTTCTAATTTTCATGCGTCATATTTTATTTCAGCCATGTGTACTTATGTGGGGATATTAGTTTAATAATTAAGTTAAAACTATTAATTTTATAGTGCACGACTATTATTTTCCAGCTTAAAACGTTAAATAGGTAGAACCGAAAGCTAAAGAAACACAGCCTAATCGACGTAACTTAGATATAAAAAAACATTTTCTTAGTTTTTAATGTTACAAAGTAATTTATTAAAATTTAAATAGTTACTGGAACCTTCTCCTTAAAAACAAAAATATTTTAGTGAAAACCGCATCAAAATTGGTCCAGCCGACTGCGAGATATTCGCGGACAAACATACATACAAACATTCAGTTCGAGATATGAACCTCTTTAATTTGATGTCAGTTAAAAAGTAAGTCTACTCTTTTGATACTAATTGTGAGTACCCACAAAAAATCTCATTTGCTTTATTATTTATTCACAACTGTCCCTGTACTAGCTTGATAATCCACAGGCCTTTTACGAAGTAAATTAAAAACCATAAATCTTCGTCATTATGTCACTCTTTGATACGAGTAGTACACCCTTGCCATAGTATAAAAATAACGTTGTCATAGTAACATTGTAGTTCTATTTTTGGCCATTCTTCGGGTAAATAGGTGGCGCTATACTTAGTTCTTCAATCTTGATACCTAGCTAAATCCTGCCGGACATTGAACACCCTACTTTTTGCGAATTTTTGTAGGTATTTTAACTGATGTGACCAAGTTCATAAAATATGTAATTAGTAGAAAATAATAAATAAAGCCTGAATCAACATTGATAACTTGAATACAGGCAAACTAAACAAAAATACTCGTTACTCCGTACCAAAATTATAAATAAAGTACACAATTATGTCATCATCACAATTATCATCATTATGAGCCAAAGGACGTCCACTGCTGAACATAGGCCGCCACGGGTTTCCAGAGCGACCGATCACTAGCGGTCTGCGTCCAGTTTGTTCCTGCGATCGCGATCGCAATCTTTAAAAGGTCGTCTGTACATCTTGTTGATGGACATCCTACGCTGCGTCTTTGGTCGAAGGGTCTCCAATCTAGAGCTTTCCTGGCCCAACGGCCATCAGTTCTTCGCGCTTTTTGCCCTGCCCATTGCCACTTGAGCTTACTGATTCTCAAGGCGATGTCCATTACCTTAGTTTTTCTACGTATTTCCTCATTTCTGATTCGATCCCGTGGATAAACACTCAGCAGAGCCCTCTCCATCACTCGTTGTGTGATTTTGGGGAACCCATCACTTTATCGCAATTGTTTTCATCGATTTTCATTCCCCATAAAACGATTCGCAGATGTTTCAAAATAATATTCAACAAATTCTTAAATCTTATTACATCACAATTTCATTTGGTCGAATGCTTATTATCTACAAACTTACTTCATCGTTACTTCTTTTCATAAATTACGTATTTTATCGAAGTAACGTTAGCTTTCTATTTTGTTACCCATAATTTTATTTCCACGCAAGTTTCAATATGCAGAATTCTTGAAACATCGAATTTTACTTCACTAAATTCCGTATTTTCAAACGAATTTGTTACTAATATTATACTGCATACTTTATTAATAGACAATTTAAATCATAACTGATATAAATATGTAATAGGTATTGATCTTATAATTAAACTGCGTTAATTCCGACTCGCCGTGGTCTCCTCGCCATGCTACTAGTCTGCCCGATACTAGAGTGTAATTCAAAAGCCGGAGGCGCGGAGGGAGAGCAGCCTTCGCCCGCTGTAGCAAGGTGTGGGTGACTGCGCCTTGTTACGCAAGGGCGACGAGGCTGCTATTCCCGCAGCGCCGGAGACGAGGAAATCCTAATGCATGCTGCTTGTTTGCATGCCTGCTTGCTTACTGCATGCCTGCCTGCTTGCTGCATGCATGCCTGTATGCTTGCATGCATGCATTGATGCATGCCTGCTTGCTTACTTGCATGCATTAATGCATGCATGTATGCCTTCTTACTTGTATGCGTATGCATGCGCATGCCTTTTTACTTGCATGCGTATGCATGCGCATGCCTTCTTACTTGCATGCGTATGCATGCATGTGCTTACTTGCATTAAAAGTTATTTGAGGAAAAAAAATATGGGAACCGTTACACATTGAAACAACTTTTTATAAAAGGTTATATCGATAACTGAATAATTATATGAAACATTAGTTTGATATATGGTTATTCTGCTTAACAAAACAGTTGCGAAACATTTTTTGTGGTGAACTGTTATTCGATGTTATGAAACGATGATTATTAACTATTCGATTAATCAAGAAAAAAATGTATTAACATTCATTGAATAGTTTTCTGTGAAATGAAATTCGATATCAAAAAATTCTGTGTTATGATAGATACCCGTGATTTTGAGCTTCTGAATAATGCCCATAGTTAGAGACAATGTTTCAGATCCGTATGTCATCACTAGTAACACACACTGGTTGAAGACTTTCGTCTTCAGTCACTGAGGTAGTTGAGATGAGAACACACTCTTGCGTAATATCCCGAACGCTGCCCAGCCGAGTTGGATTCGTCAATTGACTTCTTTCTCAAAACCTGACCTACGCAATTGGATCACTGGTCCCAGGTAGACGTACTCGTCGACAACTTCGAGAGTTGAGTTCCCAACGGATACTGGAGTAGGTACAACAAGGGAGCTCGACATAATTTTCGTCTTATCCATGTTCATGTTAAGACCCACTTGTTAGGAGACTCGGTCAAGGTCTTCGAGCATAGTGCAAAGATCGTCCAGCGTATTTGCCACAACGACTATATATTAAAGCGCAAATGGGAGGTGTGTGATGTATTCTCCACTAAAATTCCATGCCGATTTCTTCCCATTCCAGAAGTTTGAAGTCGTCTTCCAATGTTTGCAGCGTAAACAGTTTCGGAAATATAACATCTCCCTGTTCTACCGCAGTGGAATCGCTCTCGTGTTACTCGTATATTAAGCTTATTTGTGATTACAATAGGTTTATACAATGAAAAAATAGTATACAAACTTAAACTGAAGCTGTTATATTTGTCCTATGGCTCGACATGACTAGCCGAAAGTTTTCGCCAAAGAAAAATGATTGCCAGAGCTCTTAAAATATATACGGATGTCATTTATCAAAATTATAATAACAAATGTACGCTTCGGGCGAATGGAAGGCCAAGGGCAATTTTTTGTGTGATTTTATTCACAGCTTTAATATTTTCTTAGTTCCTACCAAATTAGTTTTGGACCCAATCTCCTGTCATTTTGCTTACAATAAGGGCACCATTCGGGTTTCATTTGGTAGTTAATGAGAAAATTTGAGAGAAAAAAACCCGACCTGCCAAGCTTAAATAATAAATTCGTTTCCGTGAAATCCAGTGATTCATTACAAGAACCGATGAAACCTTACTGTAATGATTTCATTAAGAACCTTGAAGGTATTAATTAACCTTTCGGGTCTCAAGCAATGTATTTCCTATACCGGAATCATTATTCAATTATTTTTTATAAATAAAAATACGTGTCCAACGTTATAATAATTAATTCCGGAATTAACCACTATTTTCTTTTACTTGTGTCATTTTGGATGTCGTCAATATCATTACCCTACTCATTTTTTTAATATGTTTATGTACTCTATGAATGTTCATTAATATTTTGCTTATACAAAAATATATATCTTATTATATATTCGTGTATTTATGTTTATGTTAGTGCACTTTACTTCTTTTTTTGTTGCACTATTCTCATTTATTATTAATATTTCGCCACTGATAAACTCTCTGCGTTACCAAGTGGTTAACTGGTAGAGAATTCTATAAAATATTAATTCTGTCAATTGTTCAAATTACAGTGCAATGACGATGAAATAAATTAATAAATAATTCTAAGCCAAAACGGTATTTGAAGTAGAAAACGTGCTTTAAGCGAATAAAACCATATAAAAATAAGTGAAATAAGACTTTTTAAACACTAAAAAGCATTCCAAAGTTGCAACAGCAATAAACACAATCTTAAAGTTTCACCAAATCCACCTCGTAATATACAGGGAGAAATACTGAGTCCACAATATAAAACTAATAATTTCACATGAAACGCCCCGCTTAGGAAGAAATGCAGCAAAGATGTCCTCTAAGGCTGGAACACACAAAGAGCATACATCTTGGACACGTTTCTGTCAGATAGTATTTGTATTAAAAAAAAACTTTGTGTACCCGATACATAAAACGGAATGCAAATCTAAGAGAATTAAGTATTAGAAATTAAGAAAAAAACTAAGAATGATAATTTGATACTGAGCATATTATTTTGACGGCCTCCGTGGTGTAGTAGCTAAGCACACTGGGTTTCAAGGCGTCACCGCTCCGAGGTACCGGGTTCGATTAATCATTTTTCTATGTTTTCCGGGTCTGGGTGTTGTGGTACCACCGTCGTGTCTGATTTCAATAACACAAGTGCATTGACTACTTACTTTGGGAGTAGAACTGAGTAGAACAATGTATGTGATCGGTGTCCAATACAATAAACTAAATTATATTTTACTCAAATGGAAGCTGCTAGGAGAAGGTACTAACGTGAATTGTCGAAGTTTTCATTTAACGATTGTGAAACCGCATCCTGGGTTCTAGCAGAAAATATACAATACATATTTCCCCTTAACTCGAAGTATGTAGTAGGTTGGTAAATATTATAAACTAAACATAGTAGTGTTAATACAATAATAAAGGTTAATAAATAATAATAATCAAACATGGCGCGAAGAGCTGATGGCCGTAGGGGCAGAAAAGTTCAAGATTGATTACCCTTTAATCAAAGGTGTAGCGAAGCACGACCACCATCAAGATGGACAGACGACCTTATAAAGATTGCAGGATCGCTTGTAAGCCATGTTCTCCCACCAGCCAAATCATAGCTCAGTCAAGCTCTCTTGCACGCCGCAGCCACTGAATAAGCTGGAACTCTCTTAGTTTTAGCATCTTTTATTGTATCATTTATTTTTGTATTTAATAATTTTACAAAGTTTTTAATATATTATAAATGAATAAATATATTTCAAATTTATAAAATATTTACGCCACTTTTATTTAATTACGCCACTTATTCTAAACAATTCTTAACAATTGTATAAGATTTGTGTTCGGTCTACGTAAATTTGACCATATATCCCAGTTTCGCAACCAGTTAGGCTGGCTCCCCATTCGGCAGCGTAGGCACATTCGGACACTTTGCATGCTATACTCCATTCTCATCGATTCTAACTCTCCGTCCTATCTTAAAGATAAATTCTCATACCTCCACTCTTCTCATGACCGGTCCCTTCGCTCTAGTAGCTCTCTTCAACTATTCACTCCCCGTCACGCTTTATGTCCAATTCTTTTACTCCCACAGCTATTCGACTTTGGAATGGGCTTCCAAAAAGTGTCCAAACATCTACCTCGAAATTTACCTTCAAAAAGGCATTGCGAACACTATATAGAGACGAACTCACTGACCCGTCTCATCGACATTAATTTATCTATGTGTACCATATATTTAAATGATGTGTATGTTTATATAATAAAGATATTATTTTATTATTTTTATATAATCGTATTTAAGAAATATGCCCATACTGCCTGTATGTTTGTTTATCATCGTATTATAGTTATCTCTATCGCTATTCTCTTCTCTTTTATTGCCTCTATAACTTTACTTGCAACGCCTGTATATATATTTTTCTCTGTCCTGACCTATGGTTGACTGGTAGAGAATGCTTTAGGCATTAAGTTCGCCATATGTACCTACAATTTTATGTTGTGTGCATGAAGTTTTTAAATAAATAAAAATAAATAAATAAAACGCAAGAAACGTTCCAAGTGCATACTAAACCTTATCACAAAACTTAAATGCAAGTGCAACACAAAGAGCTCACACATTGCATTCACTCGCATTAATCCGAAGTGTCGTTATAAAGAGCACGAATGTTGCAACACCTTGCGTATTATGTTGTAAATTGCAATTTTATTTTTACAAATTTTATCTAAATATGTAGCTTTTGCTTCAGATTAGTATTTTTTGAAATATTGTACCTAAGTATTGCAGATTACTGATTGATCGTCCAAAACACTATAGTATTTCGTCATTTTGTATAATTTTCGTATTAGTTTTTATTATTGTGTACAGAAAAAACCGGCCAATTGCGAGTCGAACTCGCACACTAAGGGTTCCGTGCCAACTTTAACTGAATAAAAGTCCACTTACTTCCACTTAGCTAAAATACCACAATGTTGATATGAAATGAATATTACAGTTGCCTTTGGAAAAGGGTATATTTTTGTAGGTGTTACGAATATTGCGGTTAAGCTTTTCCAGCTATCAGAAATAGCATGTAAATATATTTTTTTTGTTGGCAGCAAATACAACTTTGTTTCATGTTCCCTTAACACTATGATTCATGCAAATCAAAAATACCATCAGGTAAGAGGTTGGCTAAATTTCTAGTCATTGATAAGGACATAGTCTTAATATCATATTTGACATTCAACGTTAGAAGCGGGAAATGAAAATAATCACATAAGGAAGGTTGGTATAGCACGTTTAAATCGAGTGAACGTTATTTAGGGCTAACGAAGTCAATCAGCCGCGACTCGTGCATTTGGCAGGGTATTTGGGGTATCCTCTCCGTGAGACATTACCCTAAAACCAAAAGTCCTACTGTGGAAGACGTTGACCTTGTATTTTTGCCTCATGCCTACTTTCCCCATCTTTCATATGTTTGTCTATAAAGATTTAAACACCTATGGGTTCAATGCGGAAAGATAAAAATATGAAAGTTCTCTTGTTTAGTTTCAACAGTGAAATTTTCAATACTCAATCTGTCACGGTTCATGGTACTAGTTTCCTTCCTGTATGTTAATCTGCCGCGCTTTAGTTAATCCCAAAATCCCCTCTTGGGCTCCCTATGAGACTACTACTCCCGGACTACTATGAGAATATACAGCCTGGTGACAGATGGAAGAACGAATGACCACCGGGACCGTAGTAATAAGGTCCTAAACCCTGAAAAGAATTTATTTCTTAAAGAGGCTTTTATAATTTTCCGCTCGAGAATGAGTGACAAAGAGGGCTTACGTCAAATATTTAGACATGAATTTAAGGCAGACTTTGATTCACAGAGTAGGGATCTAGGGATAGCTCGGCTTCCGTGGGACATTTTTCACATGGGATGTCGTCACGCGCTAATCCGTGTGTGTAGTGATGCGAAACGTTTCTTTTTTGGATTTATTTGTTTTTTTTTTAAGAATTGGACTTAAAAAAAATTGAAACAAAAAGAAATAATCGTTATTTAGTAAAATTTAAAAAAAGTATCAGACTTATAAAGTGTCAATGCAATGGAGATGAGGGGTATTAAATGTTTGACCGTGATGTGTGTGGGTCTGTTTGTGTATTTGTGTGTCTGTCTGTGGAATTGCAGCTCCTGAACGGGCGAACCAAGTTGGGCGCGGTTTTTATTTGAAAGCTGGTTTTTAGCTATGTATGGCCACAATCTTTATGGTGTAATTTCACCCTAAACTTAAGAGTACCTTTGGTTAAGAATCTTTATAAAGGTACCTACTTTCTTACCGGGGCCGAGGCGGAACGGAGCCAGGGGCGAAACAAAGTTCGCTGTGCCGCTATGGCGTGAATATGGACATAGCGTCTCCCACCAGCCAGTAAACAAATGTGGAAGTAATGTTATTTGCGTTACAAAAAAAAAAAAAAATGGTAGATGTAAGCTTCTAATTTTAGTGTTCAAAACGTCAGATTTGATTAAAATGTAGGTAAATAAATTGATTTTCATCTCTATCTACTACCCAAATTGTTGGATTTTGCAAAATATAACTGTAACAAAATACAGATAATTCCTTACAATTATTATTATTAGACGACTCCCTAAAATTGATCATAATTGTACTTAAATAGGGTTAATTGGTTTGGAATTAATAATATTTAATTATATAAGTTACCACAAACTATTTTCATCTTTAAAGTCTAAAGAATTGACTGGCAGAGAATGCTTACTAAGGTATTTAGTTCACCATTTGTATGATAAAGTTTAAAGAATAACTGAAATAAAAAGTAAGATTTCCATGTTTAAATATGTTGCGGAGCCTCTTTTATTTTTGGTTTTTCGGCATTTTAAAATAACCATCCGTCTGCGCACCACTCTTGTAACGAATCCCAAGAGCCCTTTTTCCTGAATCCCTTTTATTTTATTAACGAGAGGGGTGGAAACTGTCATTATTTGGTACAACTCAATAAGGATTGGAATGGTATTGGTTTGAAGACACTCAAGGATTACTGATTTATGGATCGGTTAGGATTTTCTGAGGCGTGGAGGCGATAAGATATAATAAAGATTGCACATAAATATGTCCATAAAAATCCTAGAGGGTTATTTGTTGGATCCCTTTAAGTTCGTAAACAAACGGCTAAATATCCGTATTGGAATAATTTTGTAGGTACTCGTTTTTGTGTTTAGCTAAAGTACAATGTTTGAGGCCTTAAAATATGATACAAATCGGTAAGATAGAAATAAAGCATTTGACGACCTCCGCGTTGTACCACCGTTGTATCTGATTTCCTTAACACAATTGTTTGAGCTACTTACTTTGAGATCAGGGCAATGTATGTAGTTGATTGGTGTCCAATACTTATTATTTATCAAAGTTGTGACGTACATTTTTACTCAGCTTCAAAAAAATGGTTTGCAAAATGATTAAGATAGCTTCCTCGGCAGTGCAATCGAATACTTAGCATTAATTTAATCAAAGTAAGTATATGTCCTAATAACACAGACAAAATTTAATTAGTAAGTTAAGTACGTCATAGAACCTTTTACACACTGCTACTTTTAGCAGTCATGCTAACGCGTTTTAGGATCGATGCAGCCGCAAAATGTCAACCTTTACACACTGTGCTACTTATAGCATGGATACAGTCACGATGCAGAAGCTGGAAATTGAAAAAATATGTACTGAATTTTGGCGACTGCAATGCTAAAAGTGGCAGTGTGTAAGGGGTCTTAATATTAAGTGTTTTCACTTGTAAATTATTAATTTGCTATGCTATGAAAACTTCCTTAATTTATATCCCTTAATAACGGTATCCAACTATTTTCATAACAGTGTTTTAATGTTTTTATAAGAAAACTAAGATCACAAAGTAATTAGCTCAGCCAAGTTTCCACAGAGCTTACAGCTAGTGAGTTTTTATTATAAGCAAGTTTCTTGTTGAAACTAAATATTCATTCATGGTTGAAGTTGGATTTCTGGGAGGTTCATTCATTCGATGCTTATGTTGTACTGTTTGAGAAATTGATATGTACATTTAAGTAAGCAGATGGTATACAGGGTATAAAGGCCCTATGGCTTTAAGTAACCAGTCATTGATCCTATGTGACTTAAGTTAATTAAATAAAAAATAAATTTATTACTTTTATATAAAATTAATACGAACCAGTAATGTATTGCAAACAAATGTGCCCAGTCATAGGACATGACAATGTCAAGACATTGTCATTTAATACAACGGTTTAGTGATTTCAATTTATGTACATTGATTAGGTATTATAACTTTGGATTTATATATCTCTGATTTAGAGCATTTTAGGGCACTATGACCAGCCTTCCAATACAGAACCATTCGGTTACGAATTAGGTTACGATTCGATAACTTTCTAATATTAATAAAATTATAATAACATAGAAATATCCGATGCAGTTATTTTATATTGTTTTATTATTATATTTGTTACCGAACTGACATAACACCAAGACAAAATTAATAGAAAATCTTGCCGAAACCCAAGCCGAATAGCTTGAAGCTTTCAATCTCTCTGCTGATCAAGATAATTATGCTTACTCTATAGAATAGGTAATTAATTTAAAAAAGGTGCTCCTACTACAAGCCACACTCTGTTCGCTAAAATATTCTGATATTTAACAATAAGAACACAAGGAACACACGTCGAGGGTTCAAAGTGAGAATAGTCGAGCCTGCCTACGCCAAACAAGACAGCATTAAACTATTTAAAATCAAGATCAAAGCGACCACTAGCAGTGAAGAGATAAGGTGATAGTTAAGACATATCCAAGTTGTGTTTAAAAAATCTTGTATCACGGTGTTTGCCAAAAGAGCTTGACCTCTGTTAATATTAGTTATCTAAGGTGGATATGAGAGTATATTGTATAATATTTAAATCTACTTTGATAGGTAAATAATATGGTAAAAAAACTTTAATTGGATCTACTGCTAGTTTTTTTAGATATTATAATATCTTTATTCATCAACGTTATCAATTGAAATATAACTAGTATTATACTAGTTTTTTTTGTTTTATAAATAACTAGTAAATACTACTAGTTATTTATAAAACAAT
Source organism: Pyrausta purpuralis (assembly GCA_963924145.1). Taxonomy (NCBI): domain Eukaryota; kingdom Metazoa; phylum Arthropoda; class Insecta; order Lepidoptera; family Crambidae; genus Pyrausta; species Pyrausta purpuralis. The sequence goes on from OZ001664.1 coordinate 20,028,587, forward strand.
TGTTTTACGTACAACCTACTTTTTATCAAGAATAAAAAAATCATCAAAAAAATAATAAATAGCCAATTAGCTGTTAATCAATAATCAAATCCTTACCCTGGCAAAATAATTTTATTTCTAGACAACAAACCTTTAACACCGATAATGAAAGGCTATTACATCGTTAATTACCATTCAAAACTTTATTGCGTACGGAAAACTTTTCCTCAATTGAAAACACCACAGCTTTTCCTCGAAACTTTTATAAAACTTACCTTTGAAACAAGTCTGAACAGCAAAAAGCATCCCACTAATCACATATCAACAGAACCACTCACACACAACATGTCAGAAAACTGTTTTAATCTCGTACCGATTTCCGAAAAACGAACGCACAGTGCTCGCAACGAACTGGCAAGCGCCCCCTCCGATAGCTTAAACCAGACTGCCGTTGAACGGAACGTTCGTTTGGGGCTAAAGACATCATGAACAGGGAAACATGCGACGCCGGGGTATGCTCTATGTATCGACAGAGCACCCGAGTGCCATCTGGCGGGAACAAACTTGTACATTACGTGCGGCGAGCTCGAATTTTGAAAAGCGTATTGGAAAGTTTTTGGTAAGCTATTCGTACATGCGGGTTTTAACGCGGTGTGGATGGAGTCTGGGTAGTGTTTTGTTCGGAGGCCTCGGAATTAGTGAAATAGGGCTTTAGCAGATTATGCGTAATTTGTAGGGAGAATATTATTTTTGTAGCTCCGACTTTTTGTGTACCAAACGCGTTTACGATTGTAAATGAAACAGAATTTCGAATACTGTATTAGATTAGGCTGCAGATACAAATATGGTGCTGATCTTGCTAAGCATTGTAAGTCTTGTTATTTTTTAAAGCTTTAAATTGGTGTATGGAGATTATCGCTTTCAGATTCCGTAGTTTTGGGCAAACCTTATAAGGTTTTTATAAACACAGCTGTCAACAAGAGGCGACTGCCGTCGACGCATCATGGATATGGTGGCTAGCTCATAGATGTACCATCTTCAAGTATTAGTCACTCGAATGGCAGAGCACTAAAGCTCAGTTACGTGAATGAAGTTATGCTTAAATGTCGTTACCAGTGGTTGAATTTTTTTTTTGATTGTGCGCGTTTACAAGAAGAGTACCTTCCTATCCGACAATCTCAGTCCCTTCCTGTGTTAGAACTGACGGAGTTTTCTTTCTTGGATAGATTATTATTATATGTACGTATATTAAAATATGTATTTTTATATTATGTTACATAATTTTTAATATTATATCTGTCTTTCTTATACTATTTATTGTTTTTTCTTCTCTTTGTTACCCTCTTTAGTTTTATATAATGTTTGTCATTTTGCACACCATTTTCTACCTTTAAAATCTGTTGTTTCCTCTACCTAATGTTTGTCTGGAAGAGATCGCTTTCAGTGATATGACCGCCAATATTGTACTTGCAATTTGTATGTTTTATTATACTTTTTTATTCGGTGTCCTTACTTATGCAATAAAGAATAATTAATTTGATTATTATAATTATGCTATTTAAATGCATTTAAATAGCCATTTTGACACTTGTTGCGGTATTTTTCTGCAAGGCACGGACAATCTTAAGTATTTAACCGCTGGTAATGACACTTAAGCATTAGTTAAGTAAACAATCGATCACGCAAAGAGTCATATCAAGTAGCAAACGTTACATAAGCGTTTTACCAGAAAATACCTGATAAAACACCACTGGTAGCTCGATACAAGTTCACTGTCAAAGCATATTCGAACGAAAAGCGAATTACTTGTGCATTCGTGTAAAATATCAAAGATTTTTACGTAGACAAGAATTATTGAACGTATTGGCAAGCACGGTGCTCGGAATTAAGGACAAAAGAAAATGAGGAACAAGTTCTTCATGTGGAAAAAACTTAAAATAAAATAACGCTAAAAAAACAGCCTAAGGTGACATCGATGCGAATTGGACGCGATCTAGACTCAATTAACGTTTTTCGTTTCTATTTTTTCTTGATAGAGTCATATGTTTATAATAAATGAATGTATCACAAACCGTGGTCTCATGAGGAGTCTAAAAATGAGTATTTTTTGTTATACGTGCTCTAGCTCTTTACATCGACCTTCCTTAGTTATGCAGTAGGATTCATATTAGCAGACCACACATAGTCACAGATTCAATTATACGGGCGGCTCGGAATTAGCCAGCACCGTCGTCAGGTAGAAAAATAAGGAAGACAGCCGCCGGGCTATTAAATAAATATAATCCGACTTTACTGTTATATTAAAATACTTTGTTTTGACAGTATTTTCAAAAAATCCAAGTCTTCGTCAATATTACTGAAGCTGAAGGTTGTCTTCTGGTGAATATAGACCTCCCTTACGGTTTGAATGTAGAGTGATCCTGTGGTCAAGTTCTATCTTGCTGATGACTGTCGTACGCAGCGTCTTGGATCAGGGGTCTCTAATCTAAAATTTTCCCCATCAATTGTTGGCGCTCCGAAGTAAGTTCTGTCAAATGTTTACACACTGGTTATCTACTCGGCAACTCTTCACGCTGTGCCGACCTTAAAATGGAGGTTATCAATCAGAAATGTGTTTAAGTATGCAATACTATAGTAATCGTTGGAATTAAATAATATTAATTGTAATAAATATTATTTAATTTCTTAAGGCTTTCAAGTACGTGGGCAATTTTTCGTAAGTTATAAGGTTTGTATGTACACGGATTTTTAGGTAGTAAAAGTCATATCGAGATGATTCTTTTCCAATTCAATGAGGTATAGTCCTCAAAATCGGTTAAAACTTTTTGAGATGTGGGTAAAAATTAAAAACCATGGACTTGTTTATGAAGTTTACGCGAATACTTTTCTTGGAATAAAACACTATTTTACGAATACTTCTCGCGATCACAAGACACCGTTAGTTTTTTCTGCGTGAATAGGAACGTTAATTAAAATTATTGTGTGATTGCAGCTAGTTTATTTATTAAAAACTCCGTAAATGACAAATAACATCTCGTCGACCTGTGACTACAAACTTTGGGATACAATTTAATAAATACTTGCGAAAATTATCCGTAAAATAGTTCTTTATCCCATAAAAACCACGGAAAAAAAAACAACATAATTATACTTGCAAGAGCTACTTTTTCCATGTCGCTAGCAGATAGCAATTCAATTGCGATCGCAAATATGTAATAGCCCTGTCGAACACTCATCTCTTATTTATCAGTTGGGAAAGGAATTAATTAATTGGACCCGCAAGAAAGTCGTTAGCCTCAAAGGCGTTTTCCTCAGGTTAGAGTAGCACCATTTTTTGTCGCTTATCGATGAATGAGTGATGTCACTAAATCGTGATTGCATCGATGCAGAAAGACTCAGATTCATTTATTTGCTTGAATTATAATACATAATGATGGTACATACAAACGAAGCCAAAGTTTGCACAATTCACCAGAAGTTGGCATGCAAATGACTACACAATATTAAAAACATTATACAATTTATTATTATAATAATAAGATCTATCCATATGTTGTGATATAAGTTTGGTCAACGTTTTCAAATATTGCAATGCCAAATATTTAATCACTGACAGAAACTAGGTGAGTTACAATGGTTGAAAATGTTTTTAACACTCACAAAGTGATTTTTATATTAGATGGAATAAGAAACGAATAATTGCGCACGGGCAGGACTTGAACTTGCAACATCTGTTTAACCGGACCAAACGCTCTTCCAATTTAACTTTAAGTGGGTTTAAGTTAAAACCAAATCTTTAGTTTATTTTTAAATATAATCAGCGGGAATCACTTTATTTTTTCATTTAGCCTATTGTTAATTATTATAGCCATGCAATACATATTCTTTCTGTAAAGAGTCGATTTTGAAGTATGTTAAATTTATTTGGAAACCGTGTGTAAAGGTTGCATATATCTTTATTTCTTTTGCAGAAGTGTTTATGTTATACAAATATGACAATGTTTTGACAAACACGCATAGGTATCTCATGCAAGTAAAATATTTTTTGTTACTTGACAGGTCCAGTAGTAATAACAGGGTGTGTATAATTTATTCAGGTATATGATTCGGTCAGGTCAATATAATTTATTGTTTTCAAAGTATGTCGTTATCTCTTTAATCTTTCTGAATTTTGTGGCATCATTGTGTTCATCGTGCTAAAAAGATATCCAAGTGACTGCTTTGAAGAATATAATGCGCCATTTGTACTTCCTTTTGTTTGTGGATTAAATTGTATTTTTTTTAAACAAAGTCACGTTTCCGTTATGAAAATGCCACGAAAGCACTAAAAGCTTCCTTTTTGGTAATACGGCGAGTTTAATCTATTTTATTGATTTTTATTTAATTGTCAATAAATATTATAAAATGATTATTAATATAAGTTATATAATATTAGATTATATTGTATTTATAATAAATTGTATTTTTTTTATTTTTGTTTTATATTAAAAATGGTTCATGTATTTTTTTGTATGTGATAAATTTACCTTTTTATTGTAATAGTAATTCAATTTCTTTTTATCTGTCACACCGCCTACGATCATTTCTGCCTAACCCAAAGGGATGACTATAATTTCTATGAACAAAAGTGTAACCTATTAATTCTTATTTGGGTTATTTTTGTTTTCTTGTTCTTTAAATTACTGTATACTGATAACGACCTTAAGTAACGAAAGAGCTTTGCTCCCTGCTACAGGCTTTTAAGCTTAAAAGGGCGCTTCGGGCACTGTATAAGTCAATGTTTTTTGTGAAATAAATTTTATTATTAATATTTTTATGACTAGTAGAGTACGCCATATGGCGCTAAGTCCACCTTTCGTATACATTTTAGTAGGGCAGTGAAGTATAAATAAATAAATAATTTTAAGTTAAAATTGTAACTAGCATTGGAAAAATATTTTAATTTATAACTAGGCTTACTTGTAGACAAAGCAATAATGTATGTTATGTTATTATCTCAATAAGATCGCTTTACCACAATTATAATCATGGAATCCTCAGCTAAGTAATTAACAGTGTCTAGTACATGTTCTATGTTTCAATCACAATACATTGCATAAATTAATAAGGATATTCTTGTATCGACATAATTAAGCTCTTAAATTAAATGCATTAAACTTAAATCATATCACTAACTTGAAATATTGGCGGCACTTTGAATACAATACAAAACGAACTAACACAATATTGATTTCCAGAAAAGTTGGAAGGATTGACCAAGAAATTACGAACTACTAGAATCGATATTTCAGACAAATGTCGATGTACATCACTATTTTCCCCGAAATCCCTCGAAACATAGAAAATTTCACCCTTGAGTCCGATCTGCGGGAGATATGGGCCCTTTACTGGGCTTTTTAAAGTAATTGACCATCAAAGAGGAAAGGATGTTCCGTTTTTTTAGAATCGGCGTCGATTGAAATATAGCTTTTGAGACTGCGCTATTAGATACCTACTTATATTTATTAAGACTTTACCTTCTTCATGCAATGCCTACGTAAGAAAAAAACATGCGATTTTTAGCTTTGGCTTATGGCTCTAAATTGAACTTAGTGCCATTATCATAATTTTTTGAAAGTTCACATTAGAATTGGTATATTAGATGATGTGTTTAAAAAGACCATTAGCCATCATGAGCCCATGGAATCTCTCTTTGTAAGTAGCTAAATATCAGTTTTGAAAATAGAAATTAGTTACTTAATAATTATATGTGTGTTATACCATTTATCTATTAACGGTTAGAAAATAATGATAATTTATCACTAAATTAAACCAAATTTCCAGTGTGATATATCATTTAAATGCATTAGCGTCAATCGACTTGATACATTACAATTAATTATAATGAGCTGTGTTTGCGTACTGAATTAGTTTCACCCGAAATGTTTTGCTTAATGAACCATCTTGTTTCCTGTTTAAACTGACAGAGTAGTTATAAATTGTTTTAGAAGCGTTCAGATATACCAGAAATAAATAAATAATAAAATTAATCATAAGCTGTGTATAGGGTAGTAATGGTCGCTAATTACGTAAATAATACTTCATATCTTAAACAAGGAATCTTACATAATAATGTTGACTAGCTTTTGGAAGTGAATATATATATTTAAATACTAATACTACTTAAAATTGAGGTGATTCCTTACAGGTCCAGCCGATAATAGGTGAATTTGAACACTGATATTTATCAGATAAATATAGAGAAAACTAACGGTCGCCCGCGACTCTGTCCGCGCGTTTTGAGTTTGCTCCATATCCTACCGTTGTTGTTTTATAGCCTAAAGCCTTCCTCAATAAGCTATTCAACAAATAAAAAACAAATCAGTCCAGTAGTTCCTAAGATTAGCGCGTTCAAACAAACAAACAAACTCTTCACCTTTATAATATTAGTATAGATTTTAAGTTAAGGCTTTACATACTATAAAAACATATTTTACTGAATTGACACCTTAAAAATAAAAAAGCGTCATCAGCCGTTTTCAACTGTTCAATTTACAGGACATCCTGTGTAAAAATAAGAGAAAGTATGTAAAAGAAACTAATAACCTGTTAAGCTAATTTAGTCTTTAAACCGTTTGTGAACACATTTGTTGTCAAATTCTATCAAAACGACTTTAATGCATTAAGAAATAGCTAAAGCCTACTTACTCAGATATATTCTGCTAACCTATAACCTTAAATGAGCTAACATGATTTGATTACACAAATGACATGAAATGGAACTCTCTAATAATGAGAAATACGAAGAGACTTTGAATACGAATGTAAAGATGTCTGTTGTCGATTTCTTTAATATTTCAACAGATTTCATGTAATCTGCGTACACAAAAACTCTGAAAGGTAAACCCCAGTGTGGGTCGGACTGAAAAGGCGAAATTGCGTCTTTAAAATGGGACGAATGATTTGGACTGAGGTATAAGTGAAAAACGTTGAGAAAACTTAATTCTTGCAAGACTTTTATCGAGGCATAAACAAAGATGTGTAATATTTAGTACAATTCAATGAAATCTCAGTGTCATTGAATATTATTTTAAATTTTTAAGAGAAAATAATATCCTTTTTACAGCTTTGCATCTCGAGCTGACTTTTTCTAGTTCCAAGTTTTTGTGGCCAAGGCCAGAGCCATTGTTAAAATGCTGTTTTTATTCTGTCCCATTTCATTTTTTGTTAATCTAAGACTTTTTACACGCTGCGACTTTTAGCAGCGATGTAGTCGCGATGCTAACGTACCTTAGCATCGATACAGTCGCGATGCTGGCACGCGTTTGCATCGATACAGTCGCAATGCAGAAGCTGGAAATTGTCTAATTATTTACTGAATTTTGACGACTACATCGATACTAACGCGCGTTAGCATCGATGCTAAATTAAATCTATTCATTGCGTGGAAGCGATGCTGAAGCTCGCAAAAACTCTCAGTGTGCAAGGGGTCTTAAAAGACATTGACGATCCGGGGAACCAGTTAATTGTAGAGCAGCTACTTAAAAGATCGGATACCATGTAGCATTGCTATATTTTGTTACTAGCGGTCCTTGGATTCTCGCGGCAATCTTTTTTCGTGTGGTAATTCGATTGCGAGTTTTATTGCGAGAGAGGTCCGTTAGTAAATTTGTTTTTAAACTGTGGTCCTACTGTTTTTTTACTATTACATTGAATGATTTAGTCCAAGATCTCTAAAGTTATTTTTTGTAGGAAATTTCCTTTCACTGTATTTACTTTTGAGATAAAACGGCGATGGTCGGCTATGATGTTTATGATTACATCGTTTCAGGGGCTCTATTTTTGAATCATTCGCGTTAAGATAGCGTGTGCTATTAATTGATTGAAATCAAATTTAAGAATGAACATCAGTTGAAATCCACACACACAGAAGAGATTTGTAAAAAAAAAACTTAATTTTATGAGTTACATGTATTATTCGCGTGATTTTTTATCCGTTTTCGAACGAATATCGCACGCCGGATTCGAGAGTCTCTACGTTGACGGATAGGGAAATATGTCAAAAAACTAGTTATAACTAATGCCTCAGTCTCATCATCAAAAACTGAACCTATGATGAGACTGAGGCTCATCATAGGTTCAGTTTTTCAACATTTCGGTTACACTTTTTTGCAAGTATAGTAATTTGTAGTGTAGATGTCCATAATTTTGTTTATCCTTTTGTACAACCTTGCTGATCGTGCCTTAAACTGCCTCCCAGCAAAGGTGGTTCTAATTCTAGGGGTGAGAGCTACCCTGTAGTTTCGTCTCCTGGATATTTTAGTACTATCATAACGCAAAGTTCTATGAACGTTTAAAACTAAGTTAAGTATATAGAGCTGCCGAACTGTCAACGTATCACTTATTTAATGTAAATCTACTGTCGGAAATCTATAGGTTTTGAAATGCATCACTTTTAAGAGTGCTCTTTGCGCTCTTTCTAATTCAAGGAACTTAACCTTACTGGCACCACCCCAGACAGGGATACAATAGACCAATATGGATTAAGCCAGTGCGACATATAGTTGTTTTAATAGTTTTCGATCAGCAATATGTCTGAGCTTTTTAAAAATCCACATAAGTTTTCTTTTTCTCCCAATCATAAGTTCAATTTGGGCAATATTCAAGCGAGAGTTCATTTTAAAAAAAAAACGACTTCAACACCAAAATGCACTAAAAAGTCTCAAAGAAACTCTTGACCTTTTAAAGGGAAAGATTCCATTTAAGGCGAACAATTTGGTTTTGGAGTCGGTGTTCTAAAACTTTTTAGTGCATTTCGGTTTCAAAGTCGGTTTTTACTTTTTTTTAAAGTTAGTTTTTTTTCTTCTTTACGGTAAGGGGGGAGGGAGGATTCCACCTTATGACTCTGTTCTTTATGAAATTACAAATTACCCATCATATGTTCTGTCATTTTAATCCCTGAACGCCTAAGCGTTAAGGAGGCAGCTCAGCTCCACACAATGATCTCTATCAGACGCAACAACACGTCAACATTAAGATTCTAGTAAATAAAACTATAAGTGCCTTGAAAATTGAAGGGTTCCTCTCGATTGCACCAAGATCCCATCATCAGATCCCACCTTGGCAACAATGGGCCAACTAGAAGGTATAACCTCTAGGGCAAATGACTGTAACATGAGGACAGCCACAGAAAAATAAGAGAAAAAATAATATGATGAGGGATCATTATTTTAGTTCACAAACGGTTTTACTTTTGCATGAGAATCGTAAAGCGGTTACCAAGATACATCTACTTACCAAAGTACAACTGTGTAATGTTAATAGGTCCAGAATAAAGTAGCTGTGACGTACGGACGGACAGACGGACAGATTTGACGAAATTATAAGGGTTCCGTTTTTTGCCGTTCGGCTGTGGAACCCTAAAAAGTCACCCTTAGTCGTTTAAAGTATGAGATCTTAATCAAGAAATTATTTTCAAAAATTCAGGATTCCTCAAAATATTTTCAATACTGTTAGTTATAAACGCAAAAGGCTTCGCAAGACATAAAAGGACAAAAGTACGCACAAATTATGCCAAAAAAAGTATCACATTTGAGGGAGAACGGCTTCATAATAAACTGCCATCTGGTTTAAAAAATATTAGGTCTTTCAATAGTTTTAAATCCAAATTGTCAGAATTTATAGTTCAAAACAACCCACTGTTTGTTGTATAGTTTATAGCATGTAATTTATTATTATATTTTTGTTAGTTCGGCGTTCAAATTTGGATTATTTAACTCTAAGTTATTCTATTTTCATGTAAGTGGCTTGTCTTTTTTTGAGAATAAACTCTTTAAACCTAACCTATAATGATTCATTCACATTGCGCTTTTGAATGTTCGTCCGTAATTTTTTTGATGAAAATGTTCCCGAATTTTAGCATTTACCATTTTGATTTATCTCAAAGCGTAGAATTTGTGTTCAACTGTTATAACGGGGCGTAGATACGTATATTTTTCCTATTAGTTGTGGCTGGATATAACTTGCGTACCAAATCTATATGTATATGAAGAGAATTGTAAAAAAAATAATTTCATTAAGGGGTTTTCTGTTTTAAATGTATCAAACAGGCTTTATCTTTATACAGGGTATATTCCTGTAATAGGAACAAAATAAATAAATAAAAGCCCTTTCAGTAACCAGTAATCAATTATACGTGTTTTTAATTAATAAAAAAATGTTATTTTCTAACAGTGACAACGCTGAAAAGCAGTGTCGCGGCATGCTTGTCATCTGCTGCTGCGACTTATACTAATAATGGCACACATCACATTAACCTTAAGATTTTTATAATTTTATTTTGATTATTTGTTTTATTTTTATTGTAATTGTTTTTTTTTTCATGATTTGTAAATATTTCTTTCTTTGTGTGTGACAATTAACGATTATTCTATTCTAACATGGTAAAGTAACTAGCAATGTATTGTAAACAAATGAACATTTACTTCAACGAATTAGCGATTTCGATATACATTGATTAAGGATTATAACTTTACTATAACTGTTAGGTATTTTAGAACACTATGACCAGGTCAAGGTAATAACGTTAAATCTGTAGAATCATAACAGTTTTTGCTCCAATTAGAGACACACACGCTGTAAAAAAAGAAAACAAACTATACTACCTATGGTACATATATTTTCCCACAAAGTCAATTTTTTTTGCAAAAGCCACAAACAGTTCCCTCTACGAAAAGTTTCACCTCAAATTTCTGCCTTCATATTTCCCATGGAAAGTCGAAGGCGACAATTATTTTCCGGCCTCGTTTGATGGTCCCATTAAAACTAGGGAGAACTCGGAAATACCCTGAAAGTCATGTGAAAAAGTACACGAATAGAAGTTATATAAATCGGCTTTATTTGACGAGGTCATTATTGTTTATACTTTTAGGAATTTGCCCGGGTGTGTTTCAGTGCGAAAGAAGTTTGATCGTTATGTAGATGATTTATATTTAACTAGTGGTTGTCCGCGACTTCGTCTACGCGGTTTGAGTTTGCTCCTTTCCCTCCCGTCACAGCGTGATGTTTCATAAGTAGAAAGTAAATAAGCTATTTTACACATTTTTCTTTTTAAGTTGGTCCAGTAGTTCTTGAGATAAGCGCGTTCAAACAAACAAACAAACTCTTTAGCTTTATAATATTAGTATAGATAATCTTGATTGCAGTACCCACATTGTTATTATATTATGAGTGTTTTACTGACATGTTTTTGACCAAATATAATAAAGGATCTAAGTTAGATAAATTCTAGCGAAGTAGTTATGCAGATGTTTATCTGATTGAGATCAGTAATTGTCATTAATTAAAATAATAATCTTGTATCTAAGATATTGTAGCCTGAATTAAACTATACCATTTATTTAGGGTGCCATAACTGATTTTCAATAGACGGAACCCTTCTAAATCTATCTTGAAAAAAGTGACTGTAACGGATGGACCCTTTGTGCGTCCATATGTCACAGATATTTTATTACCGACTTAAAAAAGGAGGTTACGAATTCAATGTATTTGTATGTGATATTTATCAATATAAACATAGAGTTTGTCAATAGTTAAGTATGTTAATCTATTAATGTGTTTGTATGTATATTTGTCCACGGATTCTTAAAAATGAGCAGTCACAGCGAAATTATTATTTTTAGTTCGACTAGCTATAATTCAACTTAAGGTACAGTGTTAGTTTTATTAAAATCGGTTCAGTAGTGCTTGAGATGTAGGTAATTAGTAAAAATCATGGAATCAAAAAAAAGTAAATTATTAGGTACCTCCTTTTTTTGAAGTCTTCAAAATCCGACGACCTTCGTGGTGTAATGGCTAAGCACACTGGTTTCAAGTCGCCACTTCGAGGTCCCGGGTCCAATTCCCGGTCGGGTCAAAATAAAAATCGAAATTACCTATATAGTCTCGGGTCTGGGTGTTGTGGTACCACTGTTGTGTCTGGTTTCCATAACACAAGTGCATTAGCTTCTTACTTTGGGACTAGAGAAATGTATATGATTTGTGTCAATATTTAAACAAAAATGTCGGTATAAAATTAAACTGCCTTCTAAACACTGAAAACAAAGCATCAAATAACGCACTTGACTTCATCTTAGAAGACAGTTCTTAAAAGGCGGTTTAATGCTTAATTTATATATTTTTTGAAACTATTAAGATTAAATTGTTTAAACTTGGTAGGTAGGTGAATCCTCCTAACCACTTTACGCTACATATACAAAACATAAAAAGTAAGCACACTAAAGGGGGCTCCCATACCTATATCTAATATTGCCATAATTCCGAAAGCCATCTTACAAATTTACCACAAGTGTGCCACACAAGAAACGTGCACCAACCATAACCACTCAAAGCTAAAATGCAAACTATCCATTACCTCCACTAAAGGCTCGCTTAACTTAGAATTATTTAAGGGGCCAACGTATTCACTACCAAAAAGTCCCATGTTAGAATTCCTCTACCTACACAACAAACATTTCGGATCTACTTAACTGATTAAACAAGTCGAGTGTTTTTACTAGGGCGATTAGGTAACTTTATCGCTAACGCATTGAAACTTAAAAAAAACTTTGCACAAAGTCCCATTGATTTTAATTCTTGATTGAAAACCCTTTGCTAAAAAGCCACAACAGTCTCCTGAAGAGTATCACGAAGAGGCTGGACAGTGCCATCATGGAGCACTAGACACGCTTCCACCTAGTTAAAGACACTAGGAAAAGTTATTTTAATTTTTCATTTTATACTAACATAATTTATAACATATTATTTTTACTAACACTTTATGGGAAACGCATGAAATATATACACGGTGGACGTCCACCGGCAAGATAGCATGACTACCTTGTATACCTACATACTACATATACTTAAATGTCTTACCAAATGAACCGTGTTTTCATGTAAATAAATCAATCTGAATCTGAATACAATAATTATAGGATCACACTGGATGCAGGAACGCTTGCAACTCGCTGCGGAAAACTATGGATGATACTCGTACTTATGTTTAATGGTGATCATTCCACAGCTGATGATGCTGATAAATTAGATGAAATTTGCACAAAATATAATCATCTTTAATAGCTCAAGGACGTTCACCCCTAAATATAGGCCTCTCCCACTGTTTTCCATATCGACCGACAGGCGGTCTGCTTTCAGTGCGATCCTAAGATCTTTACAATGTCGTCTGCCCATCTTATCGGTGGACGTTCTATGCTTTCTATGTCTTTGGTCAAAGGTTTTCCAATTTAGTAGGTACTTTTCTGCCCCAGCGGCCTTAAGCCATAGTTTTTCGCGCTTTGTGCCTTGTCCCATTGTAACTTGAGCTTACTGATTCTCATGGCTATGTTCATTACCTTAGTTCTTCTGCGTATCTCCTCATTTCTTGTTCGATCTCGTAGAGAAATAGAGTTGAGAGAGAATAGTATAAAAAGAGAATCTCGTAGAGCTTTTTTAAAGGCCCATATTTAAAGATATGTATTTCTATGTTTCTGCCCCCCGATACAGAACCATTGGGTTATGGATTCGGTTACGATGCGATAACTTTCACATATTAATAAATCATAATAACGTGTATTTCTCTGATGCAAATATTTTATTATATTTGTTACCGAACTGACATAGCGACATCCGATCAAACTGCGACATTCATTTAAATCCCAAAAAATACAGTTGCATAAAAAGACTCTGTGATTCAATTTGTTTAGCTTTAGTACGCCTTCACATTACAGCGACAGCAGCGCGGCTGCAGTTGATGCCCATATATAATAAACAGCAGTGCTGTTGCCGCGCGACTGTCGCGCGTCGCTGCTACCATTTATGTATGAAATATCAGCAGCGCGACTGTTGCGCGGCCGTCGCGCTGCTAAAGTCACCTAAATGTGAGAGCGCTCTTGAAAAAGGGTGACAACATTTTAGTATTAATAAGACTCAGAAGTTGATAGTGCTAAAAATGATTTGCCCACACTCAGACAGTTTGCAATAATATCGCTTTCGTCATCATTGGTCACTGCATCTTTAGCAGTAAATTCCTGTAGCACAAGTGGATTCTTCTCTAGTTACCGTACCGCCGTTGATGGCTCAAGAGCTCTAAGGTTGCATGGCATTTCATGCCACACATAACGTGAGTCCTCATGAGATGGTGCCGCACAACGACTTTAATGCTTCAGGTTCTTTATCCAATCATCGTTAGTTCTTGAAATGCTTGAAACCCCGACTATCGCTTTAAGTAGTTTACGTAATCAACCGACATTAATTGCCTTGTTTTCTTTGTGCGGGCCGGCCATTTGCAATTCAAATTCTGCGGTCGGATGAAAGGCGCCGTCGGTATCTTGTCACAGACGAATTCATGAGACCCCACCCTGATTATTGGTTCGCGTTCGCTTTTGAATCTATTTGTTTAAAATATAACCCGTTAATAAACAGAAGACCTATTCTCGAATTCTGATTTGAATTGAAAGTTATTTAAAAGATGTTATCATTTTATATTTAATGAATTGAAGATGATTTCAGTCAACGCTGCCAATCGATTAAACCTAATAATGTGTTTTTTATCATGAATCTTAAATAATTTGTAATGTTTGTTACATTTTTACGGAATATCAAAAAAACCACATATAAAAAATAAAAGTTTCGATTAGTTGTTAAATTTGAAAAAGCACTATTTTGTGATACAGTCTGAGATCAATAAAAACAAAATTAAACTTTGTCGACAAAACAATACAAATAATAAAGCCTAATTGTAGTAAGTAACAAGAACTCCCCCAAAATTCAGTACTAACTTTGTGTCAAAATAGTTGATTAAACTTGCAGATTGGTGAGGAGAAGATTTACGTTTGTAATTGATCCGCTGAATAAATTATATGGCAATAGTTTACACCGTTCCCTCTGCATTGATTAAGTAATCTACTTGTCACATAAAAATTAAAGGCCCCTTTACACACTGCGACTTTTAGATCGATGCAGTCGTGCGTTTAGAAAACAAGCCTCAGCATCACAACACACGCAATGAACAGATTTTATTTGATATCGATGCAGTCGCGCATTAGCATTGATGCTGAAGCGTGACTGCATCGATGATAACGCGTGTTAGTTTCCAGCTTCTGCACTGCGACTGCATCGATGCTAAAAGTAGCGCAGTGTATAAGGGTTGTAATTTTTGACTGCATCGATGCTGCATCGTGGCTGTATCGATGCTGCATCACGACTTGATCGATGCTAAAAGTAGCGCAAGGGTGTAAAGGTTGACATTTAGTCACTGCATCGATGCATCGCGACTGCATCGCTGCTAAAAGTCCAGTGTGCAAAGGGCCTTAGATCTACTTGTCACATTAATTTCAAATTAGTTTCGCATTTAACTTTTACCAATCTTAACGAACTTAAAAAGATTTTTTTATGTTATTTTAAATAGGCCAAAACTCGATAAAACGTACAAATTATTTGGAACCATTATTTCACATTTAGCATTAAATTTTGTCGGTCTACGAATCACTATGATGATAAATTGAACTAATAGGCTACTACTTTTCACACATACACTATGTACCTCAAATGTTTAATACATTTGGAATTATGTTTTTGTAAAAGTGATAAAAGATTTCGTAGATATTAATCATATTCTATGAATATTCTGAAGTTTTAATCAGTGACCAAATTTTGTGTAAAGTCTCCACTGATGAATGTGAACAACTTTTTCTGTGGGGGAATATAGTGAAATCGAGAAAAAAGGTTAAAATGTATGGACACAGCTGTTTTTTTTTACTCGAATTGCCCCGATAGTAAAAGTTGTTTATATCCATCAGTAAATTCTTCACACAAAATTTGGTCACTGGTTAAAATTTCAGCCTGTATTACCATAATTTACTCAGTCTACATATTTTTCTGAATATATATCTTTGTTTTAAACGTCTTCTGTATAAACTGTCGTGAAGCGACAAATGTGGAGAAGTAGAAGAAGGTAAAAGAAAGAGGTAGAAGAGGGAATAGAATTTATATTGAAACAAAAAAAAATACAGTACCGAAATATGAAATGAGGTGATGTCTGTATGAATGTAAGTAAAGTGCAGTGGGCGTGAGTAAGTATCTTCAAATCTTCAATAAGTATTGTCCTGGAGGCAGCAAAGGGCGGCGTCGGAGTGCAGGGCCGACACAGCGGAGCTAGCAGCGACGCCGATGTGCAGCGGTGACAGGCGCCGTGAAGAGCAGTGACGCCGATGTGCAGCGGTGACAGGCGCCGTGAAGAGCAGCGACGCCGATGTGCAGCGGTGACAGGCGCCGTGAGGGAGTGACTCACAGCAGTAATGAGGGTAACGGGCACTATATAGAAAATGTTATGATCAGTTGGAGTGCCAGAAGTACTTGGTCTCGGATCCTCTTCCGAGAAGGAGACAGGTCCCTCCCCTAGAGCGAGGAGGTGTTACTGCAGTCAATGGGCTCGGATTCTCCTCCGGTGTCCGGTCCCTCCCCTAGCGTGAGGAGGAGTTTCAGTAGTCACCGGCGGTTCTTCAAGACTTCTTGAGGGAAGATGTAGAGTGTTTATTTCTTGAAGTATAATAGAACTGTTCGAGCTTAGAACTCGGAATCGAATGAATTGAATGAAAAAAATAAAGGCTTATATAGGGGACCTAGGCCGTTCAAATTTAGATCGAGATAGGTTCAAAAATAGAACATGAATACTGGTGGTTTACAGAGGATTAAACCCGAAAAAGTAATAATCTTTGATAGAAGTTGTCAGACTTTGAAAGATATTGTCATAAAAACCATGTCAATAAAGATAAAAAGATGTCAAAAAACAAGCAATTTAAATAATCCATCGGGAAAACGAATCATCACCCAATGCAAATTAAAGGAAAATTGCAAACAAAGGTAAAACACAGCTATTTTTGCAGTATTATGTACAGAAAAGTAGAATAACAGAGCTTTGAAAGTTTGACATTTTTAGATTCACAATAAATATTGTTCAAAAAGGATTAGAAAACAAATATAATCCAAAAATACAGAGTAATAGTACAAGAAGAGTAGAAAGGCAGGTAATGCCTATAGTTTAATGTCTACAGTACGACTTTTTAGGGAGAAAATACGAACTGCGTTAAGGTAGATAGAATCTATGATTAACTCTAAGTTCGTGTTTACAGCAAATGAACCAGCAATCTTTGGATGGAAAAAGGAAATGAAAGCATGGAAAAACAAAGATAATGTGATGAAAATGTTAATGTGGATCCGATGAATACTAAATATATTAAGGTACTCAATTTATTACACGTTATACATGTACAACGGTACAAAACGTGTATTATGTAACACAAAATTCAAAACCCTTTTACGAAAATTGTAGACAATCGGACAAGCTTCATAGCTACGACGTAGCAAACTGACTACGAGCCCGAGCACCTGCTACGAGCTACGAGAATTGCCGCGTCCTACAAGGTACATTTACTACGCGCTTCGAGACAACTTTATTCTATTCATAACAATTTTTGAACGACGGTCAAATGAGAATTTATTACGACTTTGTTATTTTAATTTAAAGAAGATGGTTTTACTTAGTCATAAACACTTATGCCATTCGTATAAATAGAGCTGCTCTATGTTTATAAAGTGTTTTTTTTTAATTATACAGCGTGTTTAGTTTTTTAATTATTTTATATTTCATGTTTTTTTAGTTTTTACTCATATCTAAAAAACTACTGGACCGATTTTGGCGAAATTTACACTGTACCCTAAGTTGAAATAGTAGTACAGTTGAAACATATATGTATTTATATGTAAACATGCATGCACTTACAAAATTTAGCACCTACATAGGCACTCAAAAGTAAACAAATTCTAACGATATCAAATATTAGAAGTCTATAAATAATACACCCAAAAGGATTGATGCTCTACTTAGATATTTTAAGTTAATCAGCGTGTAGACGTGTATTACCAATTTTAAAATTGCATCGGGAACGATTTTACTATTGATATAAACGAAATATTTATTTTATATTGTTATAATATTATTTTAATAATGTATTACATTTTAAATATATATATATTTATAAAAGAACTAGCGTTCCACCATGACCTCGGACGCGTGAATGCATTTTTCTTCGTACCCACAGATTGTAGCGTGATGTTTTTTTAACCCTCTATGTGTTTATTACCCTCCCCGATAAGGTATACCCCGGTAATAATATTAGAATTATTAGATGGTATATTTTCTTATTTTTTTATGGTGTTTCAATAACTATTTTAATTTGTTAGTACTATAAATGCCAATATATTATAAGTACCTAGATTTTTAGAACAACGTTTTTTTTTAATATTTTAAAATTATCTAAGTAGAGCCACTTTCGTGAAGAGTCTGAATTTTTGCAGAATGCCTTCGCGGATCGCACTATATTATAGGTGCTGTACACTAAATGCTCAAAGATTATAACCATACAATTTATTCAAAGGTTCCCGCTGAAAATCAGTGTCGTGACATGCTCACAATCTGCTGTACGACTTATACTGAGCGGAGAGCTTTTTGGCACATCTTGGGGCTTTCATTTTTGTTTCGTTTATTGGGATTTCTATATTTTCACTGATATATTTTTTACTATTAAAATTTTGTCCTTTCGACAAGGAGGACCTCCGTAGTGTAGTGGCAAAGTATGCTTGGTTTCAAGACGTCGCCGCTTCGAGGTTCCGGGTTCGATTCCCGGTCGGGTCAATGTTGAAATCAAAATTTTCCGTATTGTCTCGGGTCTGGGTGTTGTGTTACCACCGTAGTATATGATTTCCGTAACTCAAGTGCGTTAGCTACTTGCTGTGGGATCAGAGCAATGTATGACAACACAAAAAAAAATGTGATTGGTGTCCAATACTTATTTATTTATGTATGTATTTATTAATATTTTCTACTATAGAAAGTAATGTATTTTATCTCTTTCAAAATAAATAATAAATCAGTCATTCGTTCTATCAATTCAATTCATTCATTACAGATTCATAAAATTTTCAATATCGTATTGATTTGGTGAAAACAGCTGAACGAACAAGAATCCGGTGGCTTACAAATCGATCTTTATTTACTTAAAACAACAATCAAACCCAAAAGATTGTTTATTCAAATCGTTTTCATTCGAACTGAATAAGTTTTGTTTATTTTAGATGAAGTTTGAATTCCATTAATAAATAAAGCTCTGTTTTAACATGGCTATAAAACCATCAAAGAATTTTAATGGATTAAAAATACCAGCTTTGTATGAATTAGTCGGGGTTAAAATTCATTTGTGCAATATTCTTTTATACAACTTAATCATAATTAATTACCTTCACTAGATGTCGTCACTGTTTTATTGTTTTATAATTGTTATGCCTGCACAAAGTATTAAAGTAAAGGTAAAAGTAAAGATAGATTACTTACTAGATAGATTACTTTAAAAAAAAAACGACTTTTACATATTATTTATTACCCATGTCTCAAAAACTACTAGACCAAATTTTATTAGATGAAACTTACACTGTACCCTTAGTTGAATAAACCAGATTGAACTAAAAATAAATATTTCGCTGTGTCTTCTCGTTTTCAAGAAGTTGGTGGACAAACACACAAACTTACAAAATTACACACACTTGCGAAATTTAGGACCCGTATTTCGAAGCCTCACAAGATCAACATGCTCAAATATTATTAAATTCCAACGATATCACATACTTACACATTGAATTGATTATCAGCTTTTTATATAGTTGGTAAAAATATATATTTAAAAGCTCTGCAAACTAATCATTTCCAATAAACATACTAACAGTCAGATTAAGTCATATTTCGAAGACTAAAATTATAGTACTACCAGTCGGCAACTAGGACAGTACATTTCTAATTCAAAGCGAGGAAAACCAGCGCCCAATAGTAGTCAATAATTCAGGACATTGAATATCTATTATTGGAAGGGCCAAACGATTCGACTGAATTGTTGGAAATGCAATATCTCTGTTCTGACAGGCGTTTATTGCATTTGAGGTACAATAATAAAATGATGTCGATTCCTAGTAGAGGTTAAAAACATTTATTATTCGTACATTCCGTACCGATTTTTTGAAATAATTCGTTGCAGAAGTATTAAATGACATTGTTGTAGGTATATTTTTCTCTTTCCGGCCCATGTCAAATAATTTACGTTTAATAAAACACTTAGCATGCAGAAACTACATTCTTAATTTCTAAGTTCATAAGTATTCTGGAAGTAAAGTTAAATGAAAATTTTTGAAAGTAGTGAAATACTATAAGAAATCTAAGAATTTTTGATGAAATAAATTATTTAACATTGAATATTTCCGAATCAGGTGACAAAAAAGTGGAAAATTCATTTTTGTTACCTTTTCTTTAAAACGCAAAATATGATACTTCACATTTTTTTTTTAATAAATTAATTCACAAATGTTAATAAAAACCTGCCAAGAGCGAGTTGAACTCGCACACTAAGGGTTTCGTGCCATCTTTAAATGAATTAGAAATCCATTTACTTCCACTTAGCCAAAATACCACAATATTTTGTTGACAGCAAATAAAACTTTGTTTATCATAGTATTTGTATTTGGGGGACCCCCCTTTTTCCTATTTCATCTATCTCTCAAACGTTTGACTTTTAGAGAACATGGTTCCAGGAACCTCGATGTCATTTTAAAAGCACTATCCATAGACACCATACACGTATAGGTTTGACAACAAAAACTTTTTTAGGTTTCAATTTCATTTATGGGAGCCTTAAATATCTTGTTTTTGTATGAGAATCGTAAAGCAGTTAACAGTAAACATCTTCCTACTAAGTATTAACTGTGTAATACTAGTAGTTTCAGAATAAAGTAGCTATGACATACGGACGGACAGACAAACAGACAGACTTGACGAAACTATAAGGGTTCCATTGTTTGCCATTCGGCTACGGAACGCTAAAAATGACCAGATTTATTTATTTAACTTCCTCTGTTACAGCTCATTAATATTAACGGACGATGTATTTACAGCTCCATTGCGACTCATAAGTAACTCATCACCAATGTGTTCGCAGGTTTATTCAATAAAGCCACGACGAAACGCAGCGACCGTACGCGCGTTAAATATACAGTGGGTAAGGGCGCGTTCATATCAATGGATATCATCTGGATTTTCAAGAGTCTTAGACATATAACAACAAAAATAATGATAACACAAATCTATACTGCATTGGTACAATCAATAGTGGGCTATTGCAAGTGATGCAATTAAAAAAAATGTTTTAGTGGCACCGCCCCCGACAGTGGTCTAGGGCGGTGCCACTTAAACAAAATTTCTAGAAGCCGAAAGGGCCTAACGCTGCCTTCTTAAGGTGATGTATTCAATGCTCTTTAGGATCCCTACTGAAGAGCTTTTTAACCACTGTGAACTATTATCAATTAGATTTAATTGTATGTTTATCAGATTATCTTGAAATTACATAAATCAATACTATATAATCCTAAAACATCTAAAAGAAGGAAATATATAATCAATATCCTACAAAAACAAAGCTGGCTAGAAATCAGTTTAAAACAAAATCAGTCTACATATACAACTTGATAAATAAACATATTGAAATTCATAAACTTACAACTAAAAAATGTAGAAAAATATTAATAGATTGGCTAAAAGTACAAAATTATAATAAAATTGAAGAATTATTGGGGTGTTATCAAATTTAAAAAGAAATATAATCAAAAACAGTAATAAAACAATATTATAAAAACACAGAAGTATAAGTATAATTAACTTCAATTTTTCAATGAAGCATGATAGGGTGTAATAAAAATATCCATCTGTTAAAACCACATATATAATAAAGTATTGTATAAGTATGAATAGTCATTATTTATTGGTAGTTAATTAACGGATAAGCCGAATGTATCTTATAAGTTGGTAATGTGGTTGTTTCATTTCAAATCTTGATGTAATATTGATATGAAAGAGCGGGGCTACCTGCCACAAGTGTTATATAAATACTTACTAGGTAGTCTCAATTACAATCATTGTTTTACTATTTAGCTTGGAATGAAATAAAAAAATCTTTATCTTTTTCTTTAAATCTTTATATTGGACAAAATAATCATTCAGATGACCACGTTATAAATATATTTTGTGATATATTTAATACAAAATAAAATTACACTTATTTAAGACAAAACAGAAAAAAATTAGCCTCGAGTCTGCTATTGATGACAAACCAAAATCCTATTTTATAATGAATTTAATTTGCTGTGCCTGAATCTGACTGACATAAATTAATAAATATTGGAACCCGATCACATAATATATTTCTTTGAACACAAATTAAGTAACTAATGCACTTGTGTTTTGGAAATAAGAAACTGCGGTGGAACCACAACTAGACCCGAGACAATGTAGAATTTTCCTGATTTCTTCATTGACCGGACCGAGAATCAAAGCCTGGACATCGGAGCGGCAACGCCTTGAATTCTAGCGTGCATAGCCACTTATACACCACGTAGGTCATCTACATTCAGAGTATCAAAGTCAGAGCATTTAATTCAATTTCATTTCATTTTATTTATTCAGTCCATTAATGCTACCATTTGTATTAGTAATTTCTTATGCTCAGTTAATAAATTCATCGAGATTTTATGTTTACTTTCAATATACAATTCATTAATTTATTTATTTAATTCAATTTTATTTAAATACAGGCAGGTTTAAAGCGCTCGAGTTGAAATGGAGCGCGAAATAAAATACACACACTGTAGTGTATATGTTATATGTATAGCGTCGCCATCTCGTGAGGTTCCGGGTTCGATTCCCAGTCGGGTCAATGTAGAAAACGATATTTTTCTATATTGTCTCGGGTCTGGGTGTTGTGGTACCATCTTTGTGTCTGATTTCCATAACACAAGTGCATTGGCTACTTACTTTGGGGTCAGAGCAATGTATGTGATTGGTGGCCAATATTTATTTATTATTTATATAATATTATTTGAAAAGTGCATATAATCTGGCCTTTTGAAAACAGAAACAAAAGCGCGCTGCGTTTTCGTTACGCAAATGACGTCAGATAATCGAATGTCGATCTCGAATCACTCGAAAATTAAACGAACGTTAAATACATTAACGTATCTCGAGAACGTAAAGTAGAATCGCCCGCCATTTGCAATTCAGATTCGACCATTTTCAATTTACAATCAACAGAATAATATTAATTCAATAGACGCTTTCGGTGAAGAATGTTTTCAAAATTAACACAAAGGAGGCGTTATTTGGAACGAATGAATTTTTAATGGGCGCCTATCTTGAGGTTAAGTGAATATGAGCGGATAATTTGTTTTACAGACGAACAGATTTGAATTAAGATTTACTGCCTTTTCAGTATTGTTTGCTAGGGATATTAAGGAATGGTAAATTCTTCACTGTGTATCCGTCGTTCTTTTTAATGTAGTATAAAGAAGACACAATATTTAAATAAATAAAATATGTATATTCCTATACGAATTATCTCCTACTCCAGCGGTTCTCAATCGTTTTTGGTGATGGTACCCTTTTGGAAAGTGATATACTTAATGGAACCCCACACTTAAACAAGGATTTTTAAATTATAATACTTATTAATAATTATAATTAAAGTACCTATCATGCAAGATTTTCTTATTACTTACTTGCATTCTTATATCGACTACGGTGGCCAGTCACAACGACTAACCAACTGCGCGGGGCATATTATAGTGCACAAGTGTGTGCACCCGGGACCTCTGGCGCAGAGTGCGACCCTCTAACCGCTGCGCCACCTACTTACTTACAAAACAAGTATAATAATAGCAGATATTAAATAACACAAGAAGGTATTGACGGTGGCGTCATAGTATAATTATACGCTGCATCACTTAACGGTCGAACAGAGAGAGGTGTGGTTTTTGTCAAAAAAATAAATAAATAAAAATAATTTATGGTAATTCGTCTAAAATATATAAAAATATAGGTATGCTTTTGAGTTTTTCTCTTTTAAGCAAAGTAGGCACTCAAAAAACTGTCCCGTAATTTCAAACCCAAATACCTTAAGCAATTAATGAAATCATTAAAAGCTTTCACCAACACGTCGAAACGCCCGAAGCCAACTAATTAAAGCGAAGAAAAACTGAAATTTGCATTAAGCACTCCATTCTTCAGATGTCAACGGCAACACATTGGTATTGAAGTAAACTAAATGGGTTCCTCCATAGGGCTATTCGATAAATTGGAGGAATAATTCATTTTTCCAGTCGATGGAACATAAAAGAGGACAGTGCGTCGCCCCCAGGCAAGAGAGATAACACACGGGTTTAATAAACGTGTCGGCACGCTTGCAATATTCAAAAACCATAGACGTAGGGTACACGCATAGGTTTGACAATAAAATCTTTAGGTTTCAGTTTCATCTATGGGAGCCCTTAAATATCATTATTTTTTTATTTTTTGTATGGCAATCGTAAAGCGGTTAATAGGATACATCACTTACTAAGTTCCAACTGTGCAATACTAATAGTTTCAGAAAAAAAGTGGCTGCGACTTACAGACGGACAGACAGACAGACAGACATGACGAAACTATAAGGGATCGGTTTTTTTCCATTCGGCTACGGAACCCTAAAAGTATACTTTATTTCAATAATTATTAACTAAAGTGTTGACATTGAAGACTACTTTGTTAGACACGATTTACAATCACAGGAGATATTAAATCTTGCACTTCATTAATACATCCGTCACAAATTGATATAATTCCACATTCGTAGCTTAAAGTCTTCTGATTATTGTCCTATTATAAGATTTGGCCTGTTTTACCATCGACAAATAAGTCTGAAGTATTTGTCAAATAACGCTTACACCTATACATTTGTTCATATACTTATACATTGATAAACAGGTCATTACAGGAAAACGGCTAATCTTATGTTTTGAAAACGCCTTCATACTATCGACTATACGGCCTGTATAAATATATAAGTTTATTATGATAATTGATGATAATATTAACTAATTGAAAATATCTTTTAATATTTTGCTACTAATGATTTTCATGTTCCATGGATTGTGGCTTTTAATGTTAAAATACATACCCGTGTATTTGACACGATGTTGATCATTCTAAAATCAGAAAAGGACGATGTATTGATATCGGTTTTTTCGTCAGATCAAATCCAATCCAGCCTGGAACTGACCTTCGCTTCTTTTATTTTATTTCTCTTTAAGTCCATTTCATTGTATTTCTTTAATTGGACTTCCATACCGGAACTCTACCCTGCAAAAGGATTTCGTAAAACATTCGGGCATCAAACATTTCCAATTTTCAAATGGAGTTACTTTCATGAACTGAAAATAAGAAAAATTTAACAACTGTGCATACTAAGCAATATTATGTTTATCATTTTTGCACATTTAGCAAATAAGCCACATATTATGCTTTAAATATGATTTTAACCATTGAAATGGGAAAATGCTTAGTCAGAAACAAGGCTTTGAGATAAAATACTATAATCATTTAGCTAGGTTCATTAGGTTTTCTTGGGGTATCAGCGAAATCAGAAAAGCAGAATATCTCATCATGAGCTATTTTTAGCAAAGTTCATTTTAGGCTAAGATATTATGGAGGCGGCTTCTTAAAAAAACTCCTTTAATATGAATCCCGGGATTCTAGTAGATTCGGAAATGCAAAACTTGTCTGTTTCATGAAACGACGTCTTTAGCATGTGGTATAAATATACCTACCTAGAGCCGGTTCGATTTGATACAAACTAAGTTTTTTTAAATTTGTCAATTAGGCTATCCCAGATTCTTTTTGATTCAAAAGTGCATTCCATTATAGTCAACACCTCAACTTTAGGTGTGTATCTAATTATCCGACCACTATACATCATGCAAGATCAAAAAAAAACTTTTGTTAATGTGTTTACAGTAAGATAAGATTAATTTATTCATGCATGCATACTAGGTGTAACTAGATACTTTTCTTTTGTTTGTTTTACTCTTTAGGTAAGTTATAGTGAAGTAATAATCTTTGATGAAATCTCCGGATACAGCCAGGCTTTATTGAAATTCATATGTACAACGTAACTAGTGATTTAATTAAGTTCCGTTTGATGTTATCACTGATTCAACGCGTCTGCCGGCTAATCTCGTTATCAAAACGCTCATGTTTCGTGTGGATTTCCTTAATTAATACATTAAACTGATAAGCTTGTAGACAACGATAAATGACAAACGAGTTTGATTCGTGACGGTTACTTATCTCTAAATATTAGTCCATTTTCAAAAAATGCTAAAAGTAAAGCTTTCATCTTCTATTAAGAGAAAAAATGTATTTTTGGATCAGAGTATGATGTGTGTAGACTGTCAGTGTAGTAAGCTTGACATCATGCACCGACTCCAAAAAAGTTTATTAGATTTTTAAAATTTCTCACTTATATTTATTTCTTTCTTATATCCTTATAACAACTGGAACTACTAAGTTAAACTATTGAACTAAAAAAGGCGATCGCTTCTCGTTTTCTTGAAACCCTGAGACAAACATATAAGTGTACTAGCGGTCCCCTGCGACTTCGTCCGCGCGTTTTCCCCTCCCGTCGCAGCGTGATGTTTAATATCCTTAAGTCTTTCTCGATAAATAAGCTATCCAACACAGAAATTTTTTTTCAAATCGGTCGAGCAGTTCCTGAGATAAGTGCGTTCAAACAAACAAACTCTTCAGCTTTATAATATTATATTAGCGCAAGCGCACGTTCAAGCGCACGTTGTACTTAAGCTGCGAACATTATTTGGTGCGGAGTTATGTTAAAACTGTGATAGCTCCTAAGATATTTATTGAAATCATATGATATAAACGGCAACTTTGTTCTAAATGAAATGCTCGTGATAATGAATGTATGTATTTTGATAAGAATGAATACCTGTGTGTATAATACACCTCTAACAATAATGCATTATTTTTTTACAAATTTATTAACATAAAAAAGGTTGTAGTAAGTCAACCATAAAATATGGACATATGCTGTCGCGGACTTTATTATAGAACTCTTAATGCTGAACAATCCTGTCATACATAATTTTTGTGTAACTTAAGCGGTTTCCGCAGCGTACGCAGCAGAAGCTCTCAAAGGGAATATCTTTCTCCCGTTTTCGCATCATTTTTCATTGCTGCTTTGGTCTTATGAGTCGTATCTTTATGTTATATAGCTTAAAGCCTTCCTCGATAAATGGACTATCCAACGTAAAAATAATTTTTCAAATCGGGCTAGTAGTTTCTGAGATTAGCGCATTCAAACAAACAAACAAACAAACAAACTCTTCAGCTTTATAATATTAGTATAGATACTTACGAAATTTCATAATACTCAAATTTTATAAAATTCTGACGATATCACATACATACAGGTCGAATTGATTACGTCCTCTTTGTGCACGCTGAAAATGCGTCTGTCGCTGCATGTCCGGAAAACAGCGTGTCAAGGTTAACACGGTATCTTATTCAGGTGTAATAAGAGCTAGTTTGCACCAAAAGTGGGTAGCCTGATGTGCTGGCCACTGTATCTATGTATATTTCAAATGTTGCGGATACAAAAGGCAAGGTTATTCAGAACTACTTATTTGTTATTATTTCTTTTTCTTCGTTTATTCCTTTTTTACGATGTTCGATGATATATATACTTCTATTTATTACTTACTTTTTTAATGCATTTCAAAACAGTATTTCTCTAAAAAGTTTACAAAAACAAAAAATGGGCAACAACTACAAACAAATCACGATAGAATACTTCATTTTAATCGTTAAAAGATAATAAGATTTTTATATTAGTGCCAAAACATTCAAACTTCATTTAACTTTCCATATTGCATTTCCTTTAAATCTTATTCCCGAATTGCCGGAATCGGAGGACACTTCGAAATATACCCACAATTTTAATTGGTACAGTATGTAAGTTGTTTTTTATACTTTTTTATGATTCCAAGTTCCCCATCATAACTCGAATCAAAAGTTAATCGATTCATATTCCGGAATATTCATCAACGATAAAATTGGAATCCGAGACAGTTTCTATCTTTGTCAAAAAAAAACAAAGAGAAAGTCTATGAATTTTGTATGAATATTGAGCAGTGATCAATTCGGAGACACAAATTAAGGAGGAAATAACTTATCAGAGACGAAGTCAATTTTGATTAAAAAGGTAATCTTGAAGTTGTGAAAATGTTGCGTTTTTTTTTCTTTATTGAAAGTTGGGCGGGGCAAGATTTGGGGGTGTTCTAAAACGGATATAAGGTGCTGTCTGCATCAAAATGCGTCGATTTGTTTATCTTTTCGACCAATACCGTTCTATGCAATATCTTTCTCTATTTATAGCTCAAGATAAGTAAGGTATACATCAATGAAACCATTGTTTACAACTTCATCTTGGCACTAGTAATCAGGATCTGCCGAGTCCTACCAAATTTGGGCGTTCTTTCTACCTCCCAGATGGTATGGGCATGGACCCCATTGTAAGTTATTGCAAACTAGCGGCCGCCTGCAACTCTATTCGCGCGTTTTGGTTTACTCCGTTTTTATCAGTCGTAGCGTAATATTTTACAGCCATTAAACTACACACATTATTTTTCTAATCTGACCATTCCGAAGATTTGCGCGATTTCAAACAAACAAAAAATATCTTCAGCTTTGTAATAGTAGTTTGTGCTATGGGCACGCGTGCGAGCAGCTCCAACGGCATCCTGAACGCGCTGGCTGACCGGTAGGACTCCCCTCTGCTGCGCCGCTGGCTACAGCTTCATTCCCCTGCCACCTGCTATAAATATAAATAAATAAATAAATATTAAACATTTAAATATTATAATACTCAAAATATGTTAAAAATTTTACAACTACTAACAATAGAATAAGACCAAATTTTTTGCTAACACTATATGAATTTTAATCTGAAATAAATAACTTGGTTGATTGAATATTAACATAGAAGAAGTAAGTACATATAACATTTTGTAAAATTTAAGAACGTGAAGCTCAGCCTGTAATCTGGTGAAACCGTAAAAGTTATAGGGTATATATTCCTTGTATGACACAGTTTCTTTACAACATTGTTAACCACCGGCCAAGTGCGAGTCAGACTCGCGAGCGAAGAGTTCCGTATCAACTATGTTTGTAAGCATTTTTATTCCCCTCACGCCATTTCGTCTGGGTTTTTTTCAAAACCAGGTTGTGCTAGCTTGGTTTTTTATGTCCTCAGACCATCTGGCTGGAGGTCTCGCAACGTTATTCTTTCCGATTCTGGGTCTCCACTCTGACACTGATTTGCTCCATCTATTGTCACCTCTTTGGCAAAGATCCTGTCCATGCTCACTTCAGTTTTGCTATGCGGTAACCCACATCAACAAATTTTGTGCTTGCTTTTATGGTGGTGTTGCGTACTCTGATTCTGAGAGATATTTTGAGCATAATTCGTTCCATGGGTCTCTGGATGACCTTCTTTCACGGTCAATAGCCAGCTTTCACATGCGATGTTGGTAGAGTAGGTAGTTGGTAGAACACACTGGTCAAATACCTTCGTTTAAAGAGCTGAGGTAGTTTTCATGACTTCGAAATTTTTAGCTTACCGAAAGCCGCCCATGAGTGTTGTATTCGCCGGTTAATCTCCTCCTATATAGTGTTTCTGCCAAATCTGATCCGCTGTACTAGCTAAAAGTACTCTCTCACCTTTTCAAGTTCGTTGTTGCCAAGTGATATGCAAATGGGTTTTGCATTTTCAGTGGCTATTAAATTCGTTTTTTCCATATTCCTTTTCAAACCTACTTTGAGTGACGCATGGTATAGTTGTGTCACCTATTCCGCGAGTTCCGATGGTGATTCTGAGATAAGCACAATATCACCTGCGTGTCGGAGGTGGTTCAGGCACCGGTGGTTCGTTAATTATTTTTCTAATGCTAGATATTGTAACATTTACCAGGCTTAGGTGTGCTTGCTACAATTACTACAGTCTGTCTAGTGTAAAATACAGTGCGACAAAGATCTTCTGGGCGAGAGATGACATTGACAGGGGGGCGCTAGCATTCAATCAGGATAGCCAATGCAAAAATCTCCCTTCATTTAAGAGGTTTAGAAAGCTCTTTAACGAATACTTTTTACTTAACCATGGCAAAGTCAAAGAATGGGTACTAAATTTAAAGCAGTTTGTATTATGTATGTTCCAACGATATTAAACGAAAAACAATTGTATAAACAATAAAAAACATTGAAAATTAAAACTTTGTTGAAGGGGATTAGCTCTACGGTATTTCAAGAGAATCATTTTAATAGTTTTCACAGAACAAGTACGAAAAGAAATCGCCTGTAATATTGGGGAGATTTGTACCAGCCGCATTTTCAGGGTTCCGTAGCCGAATGGCAAAAAACGGAACCCTTATAGTTTCGTCAAGTCTGTCTGTCTGTCTGTCTGTCTGTCCGTCCGTATGTCACAGCCATTTTATTCTGTAATTATAAGCATTACACAATTGAAATTTGGTAGGAAAATGTATCTTGTTAACCGCTTACCGATTCTCATACAAAAAATAAAAAATAATGACAGTTAAGGGGCTCCCATACATGAAACTAAGACGAAAAATATTTTTTTTACTCAAACCTATGCGTGTGGGGTGTCTATGGATAGGTCTTTTAAAATGACATTCTCGATGAGGTTCTTAAAACCATTTTCTTTTAAAGTCTTATGTTTCATAGCTAGACGCTTCCAAAGTGGTAAAATGGGCGTCCCCCCCCATTCTAAACCAAGCCAGTGTAAATTTTTAAAAAATATATATAATGAAGATCTTAACAAATACTTTCAACGAAAATTGGTTCGGACGGGATCGAACAAGAAGTTTTTGAGATATAGCACATTTTTAACAACCGCAAACATAACTTAGTACTTCATACATACACTATGAAAAACAAAGTAAACTTTGCAGTCAACAAAATATTGTGGTATTTTACTAAGAAGAAGTAAGTGGATTGCCTTATTCAGTTATAGTTGGCACGGAACCCTCAGTGCGCGAGTTCAACTCGCACTTGGCCGGTTTTTTTTAAAATGACAGCGTTAGTTCTAATTTTCGCCGTCAGCCACAAAATCCATGTCGCTCTGTAGAGATAATTGGGCAAAACATGTCTCGGATTGAGTTTATAGACATGACGAATTCATATAAAATTTGGAGCATATCATCCCCAAAATAAATTTATTTCCCTTTTTAACCTGACGAAATAAATTTTTCGTTGATTCTGTTAAAGAATGGAAAGTTCAAAGTAGATTGGACGAACGAATCACGTTTTTCCATCCAAACTTTGTAGGTACCCCTTTTTCATCCCCTTAGGGAGTTTCAGAAAATCCTTTCTTATCAGATCCTTTTGTCATACTAAGGACACACCTTCCAATTTTCTGGTCTCTAAGATCAGCGGTTTAGGCTGTGCGTTGATCCATGAGTCAGTCATTCAGGACAAAGCATTTCATACGTGTCATATTTATGTAGTTTCTTACGCTTTATCGAATGAGACGATGCCGTATGGGCATACTTATAGTAGTAAAAAAAAGGGCTACTTATAATGGATGGCGTTTGAGTCCAATTTTAAGCCGCAATTCGATGCAGAGGTTTTCCATTTGGCATACGTATACTAGAAGTCAAAAAAAATTGACCTGAAGTTCAAAAAAAATCTTCGGTAGGAGGGGAAAGAGCCTTTTCAAATGATATCAAACACGATGGGTTTCTGAATATTTTTTAAATTTCCCAAACATCATATTCGGTGAACCAGCGCCCCCCTAACTTAAAATCATACGAAATCACACAAAACAATAAAATATTGTTTTCCATTATACCTTTCAGGCGTGCAGAAAAATATGAATTAGGTACTAGTAGTCCCCCGCGACTGCGTCGGCTCGTTTTGAGTTTGCTTCCTCCCCTCTCGTCACAACGTGATATTATATTAACCTTCCTCGATAAATAAGCTATCCAACACAAAAATATATTTTCAAATCGATCCGTAGTTCCTGAAATTACCGCGTTCAAACAAAAAAAAAACAATCACACATACAACCTCTTCAGCTTCATAATATTAACTATAGATTTAGTTTTGACCTAAATAGAAACTCTGTATAGTTGGCTAGAAGTTTTCAATCCATCATTTAACTTCAATTTTTCTGCCACTGCCATTTTCATGTGCATTCTTAAAAACCAATTATAAATGCTGAATAGGCGAAAATGCAGCTAATTCGATGCAAGCATCTGAGCTATAAATGATTTCTCGTCCACCCTACCCTATGCGCCTGACATAATCTTAGACGACCAACGATGTCAATCACACAGAAATAGGCTACGTATTTAAAAATTTACCAACCCCACGTTAACTATCATTATTGAAATATCAACTTTAAGTATCAAAACACAAGAGTTAAGCTTAGGTTTTTAAAAGTTGGTCCGGTGAGATTTAATTTCCCTCAAGTTGAAAATATTAAAACTCATCCACACTTGAGTGCGCTCGTTCCGAAGGATATTTTATCATACATTATTAAAGTGCTGGGGCCCTATTTTCGGATCACATGCGTCAGGGTGGCGTGTGATATTCATTGAATTAAGTCCAATTTTTAAAATGAAAATCTTTTGAAAACCACACGGAAAGGATTTGAAAAAGATAGCTCTATTTTGTTAGGAGTGAAGTCTATATATTGCGTGTAGCTTTTGTTGATTTTTTACTAGTTTTCAAACGAAAAATTACATGCTATATTCAAGGGAGTAATTCTTGATTCCAGGTCCAATAAAGAGTTTGTGAATATATGGTGTAATTTTATTCAAACTTTTCAAATTATTTTTTACCTTAGTAAATAAACGTCAAGATAAAGCTAATAACATGTAAAGTAAAATAAGGTAACCTTGTAACGTCCAATTGCTGGGAAATGGCCCCACCTCAACAGTGAGGTAGTTTGGTGGAGAGGTGTTTGCATAGCAAATTAGCATCATTAATTCGAAATGAAAATACGCTATTTGAAAGAATATATTTGGGTTTTTTTTCGGTGTTTTTGTAAAATATTTCTTTTAGGCCTAATTTTTCAAATAGATACGAAATATTCGTCGAAAAAAATACAATATAGCTAATTTGAAAACGTCACCTAATTGTCAACAATCATACGTAACTGTCTACGTACGTGTCATTTTTTAAAATCTGTTGCTTTATAATTTATCAGTTTTATCTGACCATTGAAAATTCGCCCTTTTTGAATTTATTTTATTCTTTCTACTGGTTCTTTTTAATGTAAAGGGGTAAAATAGACCAAGCTCTTCAGTTACTAGTGCGTAATGAAAATATGCCATTAGAATGAGCTCAACTTGAGTTGTTAACTATGTTGGCAAAGATCCGTAGTACTGGAGTGAGTGCCAACGAAATGTTTTTTTAAAATTAGCCACACAGAAGTGGTAAAATGCATTGTTCATATGACCTAGTTTGAATTTTCCTTTACTATAAAATAAATTTAAAAGAACTAAAGCGTTACTCTGCAATTAAATATCAAAGCTATATTTTAAGAGTTGTGATTTTGAACAGGTATTGTTATTAAATGAAATAGGGCGCGATCTAAGCTTTATTGAAAAATTCTTACTAC
Organism: Pyrausta purpuralis; assembly: GCA_963924145.1. Classification (NCBI taxonomy): domain Eukaryota; kingdom Metazoa; phylum Arthropoda; class Insecta; order Lepidoptera; family Crambidae; genus Pyrausta; species Pyrausta purpuralis. The sequence continues at coordinate 20,062,201 of OZ001664.1, forward strand.
TTTAAATACTTATACGAGGGTCAAACTGAAAGTTCTTAGAAAATCAAAAACTGATTACATTAGCCAGTTATTAGTTTTATTATATCTTTTCAAAATATTGTCCATTGACGTCAATACACCGCTGCATGCGATGGAACCACTGGGAAAAGCACTTTGCCCACTCGTCCTTAGGGGTCTCTTCAATGGCATCGCGATACGCAGCCACCGCTTCTTCAGCATTCATAAACCGCTTTCCTTTAAGTTTTTCTTTAATTTTTGGAAATAAATAAAAATCACAAGGCGCGAGGTCGGGGCTATACGGCGGGTGACCCAGTAATTCAACGTTTGATGTCGCCAAATAGTCGATCGTTCGCTTGGCGGTGTGCGACGAGGCGTTGTCGTGGTGAAGGAGTATCCTACTGCGAGGTCGTTTCTCTCGAACTTTTTCCAAGACAAGTGGCAAACAATTGGTAGTGTACCATTCTGCAGAAACTGTTTTTTGATCCTCTAACACAATTGTTGCGAAATGACCTGTCCTTCCAAAGAACGAGGCCACCATTTTTTTTCCCGCAGTTCGATCTCTCTTCACTTTAGTTGGCAACTCCTCGAAAGGAAACACCCACTGAGCAGATTGTCTTTTGGTTTCAGGATCATAACAGTAAATCCAGCTTTCGTCACCTGTTAGTATGTCGAACACAGCATTTGAGTCACCTCCGTTAAATCTTTCAATCATTTTACGGCACCAATCCACACGATGGAGTTTTTGAGCCTTAGTCAAATTATGAGGTATCCACCGGGCGCAAAGCTTCCTGACCGCTAAATGTTCGTGGAGAATTTTGTGCACTTGACTCATACCGATGCCTAAGCTTGTCCGAATCTGCTGATAGGTCACTCTTTTGTCAGTCTCTATCATACGCCGCACAACACAGATGTTATTTTCAGTCGTCGCCATAGAAGGCCATCCCTTACGTACATCATCAGTGAGATTAGTGCGACCACGTTTAAACTCATTAAACCAGTTGTAAACAGTCGCACGAGATGGGGCTTCATCGTGAAAGGCCAATCGTAGTCTATCATAACTTTCTTGTTGACTTAAATGACATCGAAAGTCATAAAAAATCATTGCACGAAAATTTTCTCGTGTTAAATTCATGTTGACGTGACACAGACAATTTTCAATTTGCCGCCAAATCGTAAAACAAATGACAAATGAATGAAATATATACTCAGTAATATTGGCAAAGAGTTCTATTTTCAAATTTTAGAATATTTTTTTATTATATTGTTTATAAGTGGCCAGTTCTAAGAACTTTCAGTTTGACCCTCGTATCTCTACAAAAAAAAATCAGTAATGACATTCTTTTACATTTTTTAAAACAAGATGTCTTCGAATTCTCAGACTGTAAGTATTAAAAATACCTGTGTTCTATTGAGTACAATAAAATTTCTATTAATGAGAGTTCCAAACATATTTATATAGGATTTTTGATCTAAGATTTAAAACTCTTAATTTACGCGCGGCATTTAAAATAAATTGAGTTGTTTAATTTCGTGAAGCTTAGTAGTCAAAAACCTGTAATCATGATTTCATAATTGAAGTTCTATAGTTAAATTAAAAAATATACATGAAATGTGTACAAAAGATGCATCGACATAGTTCCTGTTTTTTTTTTCTAAGCAATTTTTGATGATCACTTCGTTAAAATTAAAATTGTTATTAACACAAAAATATGCATAATTGTATGCCTATTTCTAACGTAGGTGTCTAACCTTTTTTTGTAATGAAAATACATTGGTATTAGCGATTCAGTAATTTAATACAATTCACATGTGATCAATGTCGTTACCAGAGATTAAATAATTATACTTCAGGTATATACCTGAATGTAATGTCAGAATGGCTATTTTAATGAATATAGGATGTATTTTTTCTTTTAAATACACACACAATCACGAATTTATATTGAACCGCTGCCGCGCTGATAATGACAATTACTATCAATCACGCAATTGGATCGACGTTTAATTTTTAAAACTTGTGTTAATAAATATTAAAAAACTTGTTAAACTTGTGTTAATAAGTTAAAAATCATTAAAATATTTGAAAAGATTTCTTTTAGCTTCGTGGTTGGCTAACAGACCTCTTTTGCTTTACGGGTAATGAGTGAAAAGTCTTTGTATGGTTGATTCTTATATTGATAAATAATGGTACAATAATGGTTTGAGCACGCGTCGCGGATGGTAGTTAATTACGTACTGAATCATTTTACATTACATTTACTTTAACATTTACTCGGGCGACACAAAAGTAGGCCAATAAAACGCTGAATTGTTCGTTTGCGCTAAGTGCACCGAACATCTTGCCTAGCCTAAGAAAAGATAAAATGGACCATATCTACGGGTGGCCAAAATAGTTTTAAACTAATTAAATATTTATCATAAAAGCGAATACAAAAAAGCGTTAGTAAAATTATTTTTAAGTAATAAGATGTGTTAGTACAGTAATGTTAATATTTGATAATTATATAACATAATATTCTATGGTAACTTAAATATTTGTATCTTTTTATTTCATTTTAATCTAAACTAAAGAGTCTTCTATGGGACTGTCACTTATAATTGTAGCGTCCGTTTTATTCATACTTCTCGCACTACGTTTAACACTGGGCCACTGTTTGGTAAGATTATGTAAACGTACACTGACTCTACCACTTTCACCTGATGCACTTGCACTCAGCTGACGGTCAGCTGTACTCTGCTTTCGCGATTGCACTACACTGTACACTTGCTGGCGCAGCGCTCGCGGTCGGGGCAGCGGCGGAGGCGCCACCTCCGCGGGCTGATGCTCACGGCGACTTGTAGCTGCTCTGGTGCGTGAGCAGCATTTACTTCTCCTCAGGAACCAAATAGTGAAGATAATTAGTGCTGCTACTAGTAATCCATATGATATAGCGTAGTGGTGAATATCATGTGACGATAAGTCATCGAGTTCTGGTTTGCTTGATTTCAAATCTTTAATTTGTTTTTCTACTTTGGCTAGATCTGTCTTTAACTTCTCATCTATTGGCGGAAGCGTGACTTCGGATGGTATTTGTATTTTTATGATTTGGTTAATTTGATCAGGCTTTGGCATGTAAATATTCGGTGAATAATGGATTTCATTTTCTTTTTTATTTGTAAAGTGCAGTGTTAAATCTTTGCTTTTCACTTCACATTTTTCATTCATGCCAATGAATCCTGCGCCCGATAGAGTTCGAATAGTGACTGCTTCGCCACACACGATTTTGATTGAGTATTCATTGCAACAGAAATATAAGTAATGTGACGTGTGAAGTTCTGTCCATTGATTTGTACATGTAGAGTTTGATACAATGCACGAATTGGTTGTTATTGATTTTTTGCAAAAGCTTTCATTATCATCCAGGTGTCTGATTGGTTTTGACATTTTGCACATGTATGCTTCTTCGTATTGCAGACAGCTATTTAGCTCTGGTATAGTGATGGTAAAATATGCATCTTTTTGTAGATTAACTGCGACGAATTCTGAAACTGGCAGTATGTTGACCATGTATTCATTGTTTTGTTGCGGAACTGGTATTAGTCGATACAGCTGGAAACTTTTTCTATCTATTAAAGGAAAGGTGACTTCAAACAATAAGTAATCTTGTGTCACTCTGGCCTTTACTGTTAAGAATTGGTAGATGCGTTGAAGATCTGATTCAATATTACTAATGGGTAATGTCATCTCTTGAGGTATCTTTCCATAGATGATTTGCAGTTCTTTTCTTATCTGAGATGGTGTTAGCAGATGTACACTCATGTGCCCTTGGTAAATGTCAGTGATGGTATCGAGCAGCGTTTCTTGCAACTGTCTTAGATTTTGAAGAAGATTATTTCCGGCCATGGCAGATATGGTAAAGTCTTGAATATATGACATGTTTTTAATTTCATTTTGCAGAATTTGGGTGTTTTGTTCCAACTCGTTAAGCCTTTTATTAACAATTTTGTGCTGTTTTTCTATCGTAGATTCCATTCTTTTCATTAAATTAAACTCGGCTTCAATAATTGAGGTATGGTTCTTCCAAAGATTTAATAAATGCTTCTCGTTTCTCTGTATAGTGTCTATGTCTTGAGTATATTTTTCTGCGAATCGAGAATCTAATACGCCGAACAGGTCATTAGCCAGATACCCGATCCCGTTGATAAGCCCGCGTCGTCGGCGCCGGCGTCTAGCGTGGATATTAAAATGCTGCGTAAGTATAAGTTCATTGTAGTATTCGAGCTCCTGGAACTCGTGCTGTAATTGCATGATTATCAAATTACAATTGCTTTGTTTATTTATTGTTGCGCAAAGTGTTTCAAGATATGTAGATATTTTATTATATGTCTCGATGCCGGTCCAGTATGGTTCAAGGTTGTAATAAACCACTAAGGTCCATTTGTCCCTTACGATTTGCATTTTGGTAATAGGATCAAAGTACAGAGTTTGGTTAGGGAGTAATGTTTGAATTATTTCTGTTCCTTGCGAAGGTGATAATATAGTCATAAAAAATAAAAATGATGCTGCTATGATCTTAAATGGCGTTTTCTTTGATGAGCTTCTGTTTATTTTTGGTTTTGGCGTATCTTCTTTTTCTGGTATTATTGTTTGTGATCGTTCTGGTTCTTTGTTTGAGTCGTTATTGTTAATTGGTAGAACAGATATCTTAACGATGGGTCGTTTCATGTATCCATTTTTGGTCTTTAGTGTGACAACTCTTACTAATTTGTCGTCCCCAGGGTGCAGGTTTACTACGCGTCCCATAGCCCATTTCCCTGCAGGTAAGTTGTCGTCGTGTATAACTACAAGATCTCCTATTTTGATGTTGGTTTGTGACGTCATCCACTTATTTCTTGCAGATAACTGAGCCAAGTATTCAATTTTCCACTGTTTCCAAAGATCTTGAAATAATTTTACTGTTAAATGCCATCTGGTTCTAGCGTCTTGTTCGGTTTCTATAATGGTCAGTCCTGGTTTTCCTGATAGAAAATGAGATGGAGTTAGAAAATTCAAATCTTCTGGGTCTTCGGTCAATGAACACAGTGGTCGGGAGTTTATGCAGGCTTCTAATTTCGCCAAAAGTGTCGAATACTCTTCATAAGTTAATTTTTGGACTCCAATAACTCTTTTCAGGTGATGTTTGAGGCTCCTAACTGCTCGTTCCCATAATCCACCTGCATTGGGCCAAGCTGGAGCGTTAAAATGCCACTCAATTCCCATTTCTGCGATTTCAGACTTGAAACTGTGACTAAACATTTGTTGTAAATGGTGGTACTCTTCCTGCAACACACGATTGGCTCCTACAAAGTTGGTTCCATTGTCACTATAAATGTGACGTGGTGCTCCACGGCGAGCTGCCATTCTACTTAAGGCAGCTAAGAAAGCTGAACTGGTTAAGTCCGAGACGAGCTCAAAATGAACCGCCTTCGTGACCATGCAAACAAAGAGTGCAATGTATCCTTTCGTGGTTTTTACTCCACGCCCTTTGTTGGCTTTAACATCTATAAAGCCCGTGAAGTCTACTCCACAGTGGTGAAATGCATCTGCAGGGTTCACACGTGAAGATGGTAGGTCACCCATCAGCTGGTAATGCCTAACGGGATCATGTCTCTTACACGTGACACATTGTCGTATGAATTTTTTAATAGTCATGTAGCCATTCATGACCCAATACTTTTGCCTCATAGTTGCTAATGTGAGACGCGCTCCGCCGTGAAAGGTTAACTCATGGGCTTGCTGCATAAGCAGCGTGGTAAGACGGTGGTTCGGAGGCAGGATAGCAGGATATTTCATCTCGATATTGATATGAGCGTTTCTCAGCCTACCGCCTACTCTCAAAATTCCATCTTTGTCTAATATTGGATTTAAATTTAAAATTTTGCTTTTTGAATGAACTTTTCCTTGTTTCTGTAAGTTGTTTGTGTCATCGGCAAATTCTATGTATTGAATATTCTTTATAATCAGCAATTTCGCGCGGCGTAACTCGTGTAAGGTGAGATACGGTTGTTGAACTCCTTTTTTGTAGGTCGGTATGCGCAATATCCACGCAAATATTCGAATGATTTTATTTATTGAACTGTAGGTACTTAGTAAATGAGTTATTATATTTGTGAGAACTGTACTATCTTGTTTTATGGTTGTAGTGTTAGTTTGCTTTAAAATTGATGGTCTCGTTTCTAAATTGGTTTCATAGGTAGCTGTCTTTTTATCAATGACAGATTGAGATGGAAGCCACGATGGGCCTTTCCACCATAAATCATGGTTTATTAACTGTTGAGTGGTTAACCCGCGGCTTGCGCAGTCCGCTGGGTTCTCATTTGTTTTTACATAAAGCCATTTGTTTGAAGGCACAGCTTTTGTGATTTCTTTTACACGATTCGCCACAAACGGTTTCCAACGTGCTGGGTCTCCCTGCAGCCATCCCAAGACTGCTGTAGAGTCCGTCCACGCGTAAAGGTTTATATCGTAATCTGATAGACAAGTTTGAACTTTATTCATCAACTGTGTCAACAGTTGTGCGCCCATCAATTCTAGCCGAGGTGTAGAAACTTCCTTACTCACTGGTACTAATCTAGCCTTTGCTGCAACTAACGTGATTTTAACTTCGTCCTTGTGTGTAATCTTGCAGTAAACAACACCAGCGTATGCTCTTTTTGATGCATCGCAGAAACCGTGCAATTCTATGGTTTGATTTTCTTGAATGCCCAGCCATCTATTGATTTTTATGATATTTATATATTTTAACTCACTCCTCAATGTCGTCCATTCTTTATTAATATCGTCTGGTAAGGCGTCATCCCAATCTAAATTAGACAGCCAAACATTTTGGAAAAGTATTTTCATGGTAGTGCTAAGTGGCGTGAGCCAGCCAAGGGGGTCAAATAGTTTTGAAATATCGGAAAGTAATGATCTCTTGGTTGCTACTGATGGTTGTTTTGACGGTATTTTTGATTCAAATATGAATTGGTCATGTTTAGGGTCCCAACCTAATCCCAAAGTCTTCGTAGAACCCATCTCTTTAAATTCATATGCATTTTGGTCTCGTTGGTTAATTTTTAAGCCTTCTAAAAGTCTGGGTTCATTGGACTTCCATTTTCGCAAATTGAAACCGCCGGTTTTGAGTAATTCTATTAGTTCGTCGCGCAAATTTGCAGCGCTTGTCAAACTGTGCTGTCCACCGCAGAAATCGTCGACAAAAAAGCTATTTTCTAAGGCTTTTGCTGCGTCAGGAAACCTCTTTCCTTCATCTGCAGCCAGCTGCTTTAGACACATCATAGCTAAAAATGGCGCTGGTTTGGTACCGTATGTAACTGTCGTTAGTTGGTAAACTGAAATTGGTTTTTCTGGTGACTCTCTCCAAAGTATTTTTTGATAAGTTTGGTCTTCACTTTCAACATTTATTTGTCGATACATCTTTTCTATGTCTGATGTATAGACATATCTATATTGTCTCCATTTTAGTATTAATTCTTGCAGATCTTGTTGCAGATTTGGTCCTCTATATAGCACATCGTTTAAACTTAATCCAGATGAAGATTTTGCAGAAGCATTATAGACTACACGCAACTTGGTAGTTGTCGAGTCAGCCCGAGTAACACCGTGGTGAGGTAAATAGCACTCGGTTGACATACTTATGGATGGTTTCATATGGCCTAATTCATAATATTCGTTGATAAATGCATGGTAATCATTTTTCATCTCCAAGTTCCTCTCAAGCTTCTTTTCCAAATTTTTAAATTGTGCCATTGCAATGTGTTTCGTTGAGCCTAGTTTTTCTTTTAATTCTGGTTTAAACGGGAGTCGAACTTCATATTTTCCGTTTTCAAGTCGCTTTGTGGTTGATAAAAAGTACTGCAAGCATTCATGATCTTCACTTGACATTTCTATCTGCTGAGTAATATCTTCACTCTCCCAAAACTTCGCTAGATCTTCGGTGTTGTGAAGAATGACATTACACTGGTATTGTAATTTCGTTGACCCACATAGGAGCCAGCCGAAGTGCGTTTGCTGAGCAAGTGGTTGGTCATCGTTTTCTCCTCTTAGTATGCCTCCTAACATGATCTTGCTGTATACATCTGCTCCAAGAAGTAAATCTACTGGTCTGCTTACATAGTATTCTGGATCGGCTAAATTAATATTTTTAATGTGTGACCACGATTGTTTCTTAAAAGATTGGTTGGGTAAGTTTTTAATTAAGTTATTCATAATGATAGCGTTGGTGTTTAAGGAAAAATCATTGTACATTGACTGAATATTAATATTGATCATTCCCTTGCAATCGTTCTCCTTTTCTCCGACGCCAAATATTTTTCCTCTGCATTGGTTTCTTTTTAATCCTAACAATTGCGCTGAATGTTCACTTATTATGGATATTTGTGACCCTTGGTCAATAAGAGCCCTCATGGTATACTCATTTCCATTTGACGCGGTGACTTTTACTAATGCTGTAGATAAAAGCACCTCTGGTACGTCATCCCAAGAAGCATGGTTTGAAGTGGAAGGTTTTTCTTTATTCATGGTATTTGGCTTCAGATTTGGTTTAAATGATAGATTAGGACGTGGTTTCGTCATCAAAGCGTCGTGTAATAACGTATTATGATTACCGAAGCATTTCCGGCAGCGCTTATTGGAAAAACATGTTTTATTAAAATGGTGTATTAGGCAATTGTGACAACAGTTTAGCTGATTAACGGATTTTAATTTCTGATCGTCCGGCATTTGCAAAAATTTGCTGCATTGCCATAACCCGTGGTCGGAATTGCACAATGCACATGTGATTGACCGCGACACGTGGTATGTTTTCGCATACTTGGCTTCACCTTGAGCGTTTTTAGTAGCGTTATAATTGGTATTTGAATAATATGGATATCTTTGATTTGATGTAACGTTCCGATGAAATGGTGCAGCTTGATGCTGAATCGTTGTTCTTTGGTTGTTATTTTCTTGTTTTCGTCGTGAAGCTTCTAACGTTGTAAACTTGGTCTCTAAATAATTAAGAAATTCCTGTAGGATTGGTATGTCGCGTGGATTGCTCACCGACTCAATGTATTCAGCAAAAGATTCGCTATCTAATTTCTGCGCTAGTAAATGTACTAATAATGGATCCCAGTTGCTAATTTCCACTCCTATGTTCTGAATTGCATGCAAACATTCTTTTGTCACATCATGCATTTTTTTGATCATGTTCAGTGATTGATGCTGAATTGTGGGTAGGCCTAAAAGTGTGTTGAGATAAGATGTTAAAATTAGTTTTTTGTTACCATAACGGTGATCTAAGAGCTCCCAGCATATCTCGTAATTTTCAGAGCTGACCTGCAAATGATGTATGAGTCGCTCAGCTTCCCCAGTCACTTTACTTTTTAAAAACTGCATACGTTGAGCGTTAGATAACGATGGGTTCTTGTGAATAACTTCAATAAACAAATCTTTAAATGTAATCCAGTGTTGATAGTTGCCGTTGAATGTTGGTATATCCATTTGTGGGGTTGATTTTTCACGATGAGATACTGACCACATCTTTGTGTTAATGCATTTTTTCAAATTGTTGTAAATCTGTTCATGTCTAGAAAACTCTTCTTGGTAAATTGGTTCCTCGTCATAAATTTCACCTTCTATTGTAACGTTGTATATTTTTGTCTAAGTTCGCGTGAAACGAAAAGCTAAATGGATGTAGGACTCCAGTCCATATTTTGGCATAGACATAATAGATATGATGACACTGACATTTGTCAAGTGTGACAGCTGCTTTTTTTCCGGTTCCGCACTGTTGGTCGTGCGTCGGAGTGGAACGTTTGTTATAATAATGTATTAGAAGTGAAAATTATAATGGGGCACGCCCCAAATTATTTTGTAGTTTGATAGTTATTCCTGGTAAGTATCTGCAGAAAGGTTTGCGTTGATTTTTGTTTGTTGCGAGACATTTCTGAGAGTCTGAGCACATGGTTCTTTTTATCGTTTCAGACGCCGCCAACATGTCAATTTGGATGAATTAATTCCGAAAATGATTTGATATAAATGACTGGAAAAATGGTAAGTATGTTGAGAAAACCCCTTTGGAAATCCTTGTAAAGAAAATGTAGTCTACCTACATCTGGGCATATTGTATTGAGAGTTGTAATTTTTATCATTTCAGGTCTCAAATAGAAAAATTAGCATAAATGTTTAGTAATTAATTCAGAAATTATATGGCGAGCCAGCTTTTGCAGGTATTAAATTGGTTTATTATAGATTTCATAAATAGGGTGATGAAAAGTATAACCACCCTCACTTAGAAAAAAAAATTGGTTGTTAACTAGAACTTTCTTTTATTTCTAGGTTTCGCTTTTGATATGTGTCTGTAAGTTGAACAGTCACGGTTTGGTGATTATGTTGTAACCTCAGGTAAATATTTATTATGAAAAGTTAGTGTTTTTTTAACTTTTACTTTGGTTTGTGCGTTGAACTAACCTTTTGTAAATTCTTTTCAGTGACCTTACTTAGACCTTACTAAGACCTTACTTAGACCTCATTTGGATTAATTTTTGAAGTCAGAACTTCCTTATGGATTGATTTGCTTCTTGTATGCTGTTTTGAGGATGGATCGGTATCGGTGAAATTTTGGGGTAATGTTGCAGAATTGTTTGTAGTTTGATGCAACAAAGATTTGAAATAGTAACCTCCGTTGAAATCCAAGGTTGGTTTTCTTGTATTTACTTAAACTTAGGAAAAGTGGGATAATTTAGCTAACAATTTAGGCATAATTTAGGAATCCCTTTGAGGATAAATTTTGGAATTTATTTAGGTAATTAAACTCTTAAATTGGTGGTTTATCTTTATTTAATTAGAAATTTGTGAACATTAAGATTTGTAATAGTATAGATATTGATAACTAAATTAGAACCTAACCTAGTCTCTACTGTATTCTGAGCTACTAAGTTTTGTATTTGATTTTTTTGAAGGTGTTAAAAGGTAATTGTGAAATAGCAAATTTGAATAAACTTTTGTTGCCAAATGCTATACCCGGATTTCTTTATTTCATTTGAATATTAGTACCTTTTAAACACCCTTTGTCCACACTAGCCGGGAGTGACTGTGACAAATGGCGCCCAACTTTAGAAATAGTTATTAATATGATTTTGAGCACTTTGTTGTTAGAATTTTTTTGGAATGCTAATTAACCACCATATTATTTAGCTTAGGTTTAATTCTGCCTGTGTTACTAACTGGTTAGGAATTATCCCACAAGTTTAATGTTGCATCAAACAATTTATATTTACTAACCAAATAAAAGTTATTGTTACGGTGTAAACCTTATTTTGTGAAATCCCAATTTGTTGTGTTTGATTTTATTTAGCATTTAAAATACTCACAATCTGTTTAAGTATTGTGATATATTTTGAGTTGTTTTGGTTGTAATATTTTGGACTCACTTTGTAATGTTTTGTATGAAAACTTGTAAAAATATAAACCACCAAATAATAGTTGACATGATTAATTAATGTTACTTAACAGTGATATAACAGTAATTTATATAAGTTTGAGTTGTGAATAAGTTGAATTAATTTTGCATTTTAATTATTGCTTTTGTTGTGGGTACATTGATAAATGAGTTATGAAGTAAATGTAGGGTCATTGTGGTTACGTGTCAGCGTTATTGGAGTTGTTCTGAAAACGAATTAAATTATGTTACTTGCATTTGTTTTGTATATAAACCAAGAAATCAGTTACAATTTTCTTGGTGTAATGCATTGTTTTGGTAAATTGACTCTGTTGTTTCCTATTAGGCGTGCTACTGGTACAGATGTTGCCAAAAATTTTAGAAACCATTTTTAGTGATTCATGAGTTACTGAAACCGTGATTGTGGTTAATTGGACACATATTATGGGATCGTGATTCAGGGAGGCACTGGTTTGTTACAACATTCCTTAACATAATTTTACAGGGATACCGCGACGGAGTACGCAGTAACTATGCCTAAGGAGTATTATGTCGGTGAGTTCGGTTTTTTAAAGGTTTTTTTTCAAAAGTTTTTAGTGTCCGTGCTAGACATGCCACAAATTTTGTTGTTTTAGGGCGCAGAGATGCGTTTTGATTTTTGGTTGGTGATGTAGTTTGGGAGTCCAGCTACACTCAAGTGATGCCCAATTTGGCACCAGTTTGTTTGTTTTTTGTTTGGTGTGGGATCACTGAGGTATTTTTCACCATTTTGTTTACGAGTTGGAGGCTATGGATGGTCGTTCACTCGATTCGTGGCATATTGAGGTTATTAAGACATAAGTTTTGATTCGACTAGAGTTTCTTTGGTTGTGTTTAAATTGATAAAAATTCTAAACACAAAAGTGATAGGGTACAGTTTTATTTAGATTGAGAAATAAAACTGTTTAGTTTTTGTATGATGAAGTATGAAAGGCGAGGTTGATAAGATGTTTGTTTGTGGAAGAATGAAATTAATTTGTTTGTGGGTATGTTTTAGCGGAAACCCTTATGTTAAGTCGCTTGAAACTTATGATTTTGAATTGTTGTCTAGCATGAGGTCGTTTTGGAATTATTTGAATGTGTTTGTTGCCCGATTTTTTGACTTAATTAACTTTATGAGTAAATTGAGAAAATATAAAGTAATTACTTTGATATTGAGATTTTGTTCTGAGGGCTTTTGGATAATTTTAAACAGAACATTCAATGTAGTTGATTTGTTTTTTTTTTGTGAGCTTTTGGATTATTTTGAACAGAACAATCTTTAATGGCGTTGACGTTGAGATCTTTAGGTATTTATAAATGTTTTTAGTTGGAAAAAAATTTAAAACGGCGTTTTTGAGTTTATATTTTCAGGTAGCTATTTTGGATATTTTGAACAGAAAATCTTAAATAGCTTTGAGTTAAGATTTTTTTGAGGTATCGTCGATATTTTGGAATGGAATATTCTTAAATAGCGTTGATTTTGAGTTTCTATTTGTAGATCTTTTGAATAATTTTAGCAGAGCACCCTTAAATAACATAGGTTAGCTTTTTTTGAGGTCCTTTGGGACATATTTTTTTGGTATACATTTTTTTGGTATATACTTTTGGTTTATAAAATTTTTGAGGATGTTTGTTACTGTTTTTTTTTCACGGTAAGTAAAATATAAGCATATTATATAGTCATTATGCATGAAATGGCTGTATGGATTGCGGGTTTATTTTTATTTTTTTTGAGCTTCGAAGCTTTGTTCTTATTTATGGTTAGGAGTTTTATTTTGAGGCCTCTTAGATGTAGTTTTTTGGTTTATACTTTTGGATCATTCAAATAATATCAACTAGTGATATAGTAAATAAAATGTCTTCTTAGGTTAGTTTGAACTTGTTGGATAGTGGAAGGAAATTATTTTGATTTTATTTTGGCATTTGGTAACAGTACATATTTTTACAGTTACGGAAGCTGGGGACAGCTTTCGGTTCACTGTAGTGAACCTCTTTTCTTTGGGAGGGGGGTATTGTAACGTTGTATATTTTTGTCTAAGTTCGCGTGAAACGAAAAGCTAAATGGATGTAGGACTCCAGTCCATATTTTGGCATAGACATAATAGATATGATGACACTGACATTTGTCAAGTGTGACAGCTGCTTTTTTTCCGGTTCCGCACTGTTGGTCGTGCGTCGGAGTGGAACGTTTGTTATAATAATGTATTAGAAGTGAAAATTATAATGGGGCACGCCCCAAATTATTTTGTAGTTTGATAGTTATTCCTGGTAAGTATCTGCAGAAAGGTTTGCGTTGATTTTTGTTTGTTGCGAGACATTTCTGAGAGTCTGAGCACATGGTTCTTTTTATCGTTTCAGACGCCGCCAACATGTCAATTTGGATGAATTAATTCCGAAAATGATTTGATATAAATGACTGGAAAAATGGTAAGTATGTTGAGAAAACCCCTTTGGAAATCCTTGTAAAGAAAATGTAGTCTACCTACATCTGGGCATATTGTATTGAGAGTTGTAATTTTTATCATTTCAGGTCTCAAATAGAAAAATTAGCATAAATGTTTAGTAATTAATTCAGAAATTATATGGCGAGCCAGCTTTTGCAGGTATTAAATTGGTTTATTATAGATTTCATAAATAGGGTGATGAAAAGTATAACCACCCTCACTTAGAAAAAAAAATTGGTTGTTAACTAGAACTTTCTTTTATTTCTAGGTTTCGCTTTTGATATGTGTCTGTAAGTTGAACAGTCACGGTTTGGTGATTATGTTGTAACCTCAGGTAAATATTTATTATGAAAAGTTAGTGTTTTTTTAACTTTTACTTTGGTTTGTGCGTTGAACTAACCTTTTGTAAATTCTTTTCAGTGACCTTACTTAGACCTTACTAAGACCTTACTTAGACCTCATTTGGATTAATTTTTGAAGTCAGAACTTCCTTATGGATTGATTTGCTTCTTGTCTGCTGTTTTGAGGATGGATCGGTATCGGTGAAATTTTGGGGTAATGTTGCAGAATTGTTTGTAGTTTGATGCAACAAAGATTTGAAATAGTAACCTCCGTTGAAATCCAAGGTTGGTTTTCTTGTATTTACTTAAACTTAGGAAAAGTGGGATAATTTAGCTAACAATTTAGGCATAATTTAGGAATCCCTTTGAGGATAAATTTTGGAATTTATTTAGGTAATTAAACTCTTAAATTGGTGGTTTATCTTTATTTAATTAGAAATTTGTGAACATTAAGATTTGTAATAGTATAGATATTGATAACTAAATTAGAACCTAACCTAGTCTCTACTGTATTCTGAGCTACTAAGTTTTGTATTTGATTTTTTTGAAGGTGTTAAAAGGTAATTGTGAAATAGCAAATTTGAATAAACTTTTGTTGCCAAATGCTATACCCGGATTTCTTTATTTCATTTGAATATTAGTACCTTTTAAACACCCTTTGTCCACACTAGCCGGGAGTGACTGTGACACTATTTCCCAATGAAGTTGGTCGATGGTATTCCAGCGAGTTTGAACTGACCGTAGCGCATCTTCGAATTCCCATTTATTTTCAAAAAGTTCTGTGTCTATAGTGTTTACGGTTCGCATAAAAGCTTTGAAGTTTATGTACTGCTTTTTTAACATTTCGTCAAGTTTATTCTGACTTTTAGAGGAAGAAAGCCGTTGTGGTTGATTAAACGTGGAACGAGTTGGTGGCTCTGGTTTATCCTCTAATTGTGGTTTAGGTTCACCCTGATTCTGCTGATCTGGTTTGGTTTGTTGCTGCATGGCTGTTGGTTTTGGTTTACCTTGGTTCTGCTCATCTGGTTTAGTAGGTTGCTGCATGGCTGCTGGTTTACTCTGGTGCTGCTGATCTGATTCAGTTGGTTGTTGCGCGGCTGCTAACTTTTTTATAGTTCCCTTAATTAAATCTTTTATCATCAAGTAAAGTTCCTGTGCTGTATCAAAACAATTATCCGTGAAATAAACGTGGTTAAATTCTGCTAATTCGCAAATCTGCCTATGATTATTTATGTATTCCTCCCAATATTTTTCTACTAATTCCAGTTTCCGTCTGCAATAATCAATGGTTTTTCTCTCGGCTCCATCTTTCTTGAAGTTTGTGATTAACTTTTTCAGGGCTTCGAAAAGTTCAGTTTGGTTGACAAATAAATTTTCCATTATGGTAGGAAAACAATAAGTATATTATGTAAAATAATAATGGTAAGATCTGACCTTAATTTCTCCTTACGCTTTTCTCGATCTCGATCGATCTCGATCCTTGCTATCCTTTTTGGTCACTGCAATCCTTTTGTTCACTGGTTAGTTACTGGTCACTATGGTCACTGGTTTCACAGAAAGATAGTCACTGACACGTCAGAGTATGGTCCAAAACGCGGCAGGTCCCACCTTTCCGAAGGTTCGAAGGACCATGAAAAGATTTCTTTTAGCTTCGTGGTTGGCTAACAGACCTCTTTTGCTTTACGGGTAATGAGTGAAAAGTCTTTGTATGGTTGATTCTTATATTGATAAATAATGGTACAATAATGGTTTGAGCACGCGTCGCGGATGGTAGTTAATTACGTACTGAATCATTTTACATTACATTTACTTTAACATTTACTCGGGCGACACAAAAGTAGGCCAATAAAACGCTGAATTGTTCGTTTGCGCTAAGTGCACCGAACAATATTTGTTTGGAATTATTGAAAAATATTTTTGAAGTAATCCTCTTCTAGCTTACGTAACACACTTTATACTATGCACATAAAGTTATCATATTTTTCAGTACATACCACTGTTGGGAGTCACCAAAGTTCTCATCTGAAAAGAAAAATACTATCATCATAATTTAACAAAGAAAAACATTTGAAACATTATGGAAGGGTGAAACATCTTACTTTACTTTAATTATTACTATCACTTATATATTTTTTGTATGCATCTTGACACTTTGCTCACTCGTAATTTGATACCGATAGGATAACAATTATTGAAGTCTCTATGTCAGTACGTAGTCATTCCTGTATGACTCGATTTGGGCTTTCAAATATTATTTGCATTTTATAAAGAGAGAGAATTTGTAGGTCTTCCCAAAAGCTTTTATTGGGATCAGTGTACCCAGGAGTAATCTAAGACGATTCCCGACGGCATTGAGAATAGATTTAAAGAATTATCGCAAATTGAAATCGGATTACAAAATAACGCCGTTTCTTTCGGATGAAATATTTTGATCACTTATTTTTATGTATTGATTCAACGTCAGCAAGACAAAATAAACACTGTAGGTAGACGTAGTTCAGAATGCTTTGTGCAGAATGATTAAGGCCTTTTCTCACCAACAAAATTATCTGGCTGCACCTACCTACCTAGTTACCTTTTATTATTTATCGTTATCGTTATTATCAACCAAAGAAGGTCTACCGCTGACTCAGGCTATCCCCAAAGTTTCCTACAGGAACTCTTGCAAGCGGTTTGCATCCAGTTTGATCCTCAATATTAAATAAGTCAGAAAGAAACAGAACTGTCTAAAAACAATATTGTATCTATACAAATTGTACTAGGCTTTAAGATTGTGGCGAGATCCCACATATTATATCTATTTACTATCTATTTAAAACACATGAAAAAAATTAAAATAAATTAATAATTTAATTTTATTTTTAATTATTAATTTAAATAATTCTGACACCTGCCAAAGATAAGTATTTGTCGTATAGATTTTTTCATTTTAAAAATATTTTCCTCCTTTTTTCCTCTTCCCGGGGCCTCTCCATAGTCTTCTTATTGTGTTTAGAGGCAGTAAGTTTGTGGGCAGGCCTCCAGAAGACCTCTCTGTATCATATTAAATTCTTGCATTTTTATGTTCCAGTTGACATTTGGCGTTAGCAGGGAGTCACTCCGGTTGCTAAGGCAACCAGACCTGCGCATCCCCTGCTGTCAGTATCCGTCATCCTAGTTTATTTACTTTTAGTTTTATTTTTATTACGTGTTTTTGTATTTGATATTGTCTCATAAGTTTTAATTTTGTGTTTTGGCAGGTTTTTGCAAATTTCTTTTTGTGATCAGTGTTAAGGCTTATGAGTACTTTATCTCCATCGGTGGGCACCCACTCACAGCCGCAGTTCTTTCACTGTTCAATTTGTAATTCAAATAGGACTTTTAAAGGTAAGAGAGGCCTTAATATTCATATTGCCCGTAGTCATAATAGCACCAATTTACCCGCGTCTCTCCCTATTTCCTCTATTCCAAATCCTCTATCTTCTTCTCAATCTTTTGAATCTATCATCACAAACCTTCACCAATCTACTCCGCTGGTTAAACGGATCCCTAGGGGAGCGAGAATAGCTTTAGCTAAATGCCTTTTTTCTTGTATTGAAAAATGTTTCGATAATACTGAAACTGCCTGGCAAAATCTTTTTACTTTTTCATACTCATTTTTTCACGTAAACTCTCCTTCTAAAACTTTAACTCGGGCGCTATTAGATAATGCTTCAAATTTCCACAATCCGTCCCTTCCATTCAGTCCGTCTAGTACGATATCTTCCAAATTTAACGTTTATCGTACCGTTGAGAACAAGGTTATGGACGGCGACCTGAAAAACGCAGCCCGAATCTTGTTCTCCGATGACACTCTCGCTCCCCCTAGTCAGGAAACTCTCGAGAGCCTTCGTAGTAAGCATCCTTCACATCCAGATTCTCCATCTTTACCTGTTCCTCCTCCTCAAAATTTCCAACCCTTACAGATACTTGATGACGGTGACACGTTTGCTGCCATCATGTCATTTCCGGCTGGTTCTGCTGGCGGCATCGACGGCATCACTCCCCAACACCTTAAGGACTTGGTGAGTGCTTCCGCTGCTGACGCCGGTAGAATTTTGCTTACCAACATTACGAAATTGTGCAACTTTCTCTTATCTGGCAAGGTAACTGAAAGTTTTGCCCCATTTTTATTTGGTGCTAGACTTTGTGCCTTTCCAAAAAAAGATGGTGGCATTCGCCCTATTGCTATTGGCTCAACGTTTCGTCGTCTTGCAGCCAAATTAGCCTGTCGTGATCTTTTTTCTCCTTTAAAAGAGTATTTTCAACCCATTCAACTTGGTTTCGGCAGTAAGGGAGGTTGCGAGGCCGTGGTTCATTCCGCTCGCAATTTCCTCTCCTGTGACGAATCTGAAGTTTTTTTGAAAGTTGATGTGAAGAATGCTTTCAATTCTCTTGACAGGTCTGTCTTGCTGAATGAAGTTCAGACTCACACTCCACAGATTTATCCCTTTGTTTTTCAGTGTTACAATAATCAATCAAAATTACTTTACAATGAACATTCAATTGTTTCTGCAGTCGGTGTTCAGCAAGGCGACCCTTTAGGTCCAGCCCTTTTTAGTTTAGGCATCCATCCTGTCATTTCATCCTTAAATTCTAAATTTAATGCCTGGTATCTGGATGACGGGTCCTTTGGAGGCAAAGCAGATGTTGTTTTCCAAGACCTTGTCCAGATTATAGAAGGATTTAAGAAATTAGGCTTGGAACTGAACCTTCCAAAATGTGAACTTTTTATTAATGATCACGTTTCGTCTGGTTCCCGTCAGGCAATCATTGATAAATTCAATTCCCTTGCTCCTAACATCAAAATTCTGAATTCTGAATCGCTTTGCCTCCTGGGTGCCCCTCTTCTTGATGCCAGCATCGAACCTTTTCTAGATAAAAAATTGAATGATTTCACCCTTTCAGCCCCTAGATTAGAACACCTAAATTCACACATTGCATTTACTATTCTTAAATCGTGTCTTTTTGTGCCTAAATTTACATATTTCTTACGTGCTAGTCCTATCTGGAAAAAAAATAATTATTTAAAACTATTTGACACCACCCTTAAAAATAGTTTGGAAAAAATTTTAAATTTACATTTCGATAATAATTCTTGGGCTCAGGCTTCGCTTCCTATTCGTTTTGGTGGTATCGGAATTCGCCAAATTTCTAGTATAGCCCTCCCCGCTTTTCTCTCCTCTTTGCATAGCACTTCCGTTTTAGCCGGAGAAATCTTTGAACATCCTCGCCAACTTTCTGAGGTGAGAGAGGCGGAGGAGTTTTGGCAAGGCCTCTGTCCTAGAGAAGACATCCCAAAGGAACGTCACCAGCAAAAACTTTGGGATGTCCCTCTTGCGAGAGAGACCTTCAATTATTTACTTCAAAATTCCGTCAGTGACAGTGGTCGCGCAAGGCTCTTGGCAGTTTCCTGCAAAGATTCTGGTCATTAGCTTCATGCTTTACCGTCGAAAAATTTGGGCACTCTTTTCGATAGTGAGTCTTTCCGGGTGTGTGTGGGTCTCCGCCTTGGTACCCCTATATGTGAAATTTTTACGTGTCCATGTGGCAAGGAGGTTGATAAATTTGGTCTCCACTGCCTTTGTTGCCAGCAAAGCGCTGGGCGTCTCGCCCGTCACGCTACCCTTAATGACGCCATTAGAAGAGCTCTTGCGACCATTAATGTTCCTTCCACGTTGGAACCACGTGGTTTGGTCCGTGATGATGGCAAGAGACCCGATGGCCTAACGCTTATTCCCTGGGAACGGGGTCGGGCCTTAGTTTGGGATGCAACTTGTGTCGATACTTTGGCCCCTTCCCATCTCAGAGAATCAGCCCTTAAAGCTGGAGCAGCAGCGAAGTTGGCTGAAAACGCCAAGCGTCGGAAGTACGTTTCACTTGCAAGTGATTATGTGTTTGCGCCGTTTGGCGTTGAAACATTTGGGCCGTGGGGACCCTCTGCTAAATTACTGTTTAGAAAAATTGCGCCAAAATTAAATTCTTTAACAGCCAATAATAAAGCTGGCTGGTTCCTAGCCCCAAGGATCAGCATAGCTATCCAACGCGGCAACGCAGCCAGCATCATAGCCTCCTTGCCGCAAGGAAATGGTTTCGTGTTTGAATAGGTATTAATATTAAGTAATTTTTTTATGTTGCATGTCTTAGTTTAATTTTTTCTTGTTTGTTATTAATAAAGGAAAAAACACATGAATATTTACAAATATTAAGTTTATACTGAACGTGCGACCTACGGCGCCGCGAAGATGGTATCATCTATGGTTTCCATGGCAACAAGTGTAGAGGATAAAAAACATCGACGACTTGTACATATTATTTTCACTTTCTGAAAATAATTTCATTTGAATTATGTAATTTATGCGTTTTAATTATTAAAAGTCGTAGCTAAGTTCATGATCAACGATCGATATATCGTTTGTAGGAGTGATCAACTCCTCAAGATATTAAAATAATAAATATTCATAAAGATGAAAAAAAAAAAACTAAAGCATTAAAATAATAAATGTATATTTTTGTGACACTAAATAAACTGATAATAATTAAATTAAGTAATGTCAATTCTTCCCTTTTGGTGAAAGTATGTCCAATTAATATTTTTTCTGTCCCTAAGGTCATAAGCTCTTCGTGCTATGTGCCCTGCCCATTGCCACTAGAGCCTACTGATTCGCAGGGCTATGATGTCCGTTCTCTTAATTCTTCTGCGTAACTCTTCATTTCTGTTTGTTGCATTGTTAAGTAAAAGTTTTGTATGCATGGCCCCTAAAATATACAACAAACTACCCAATAACTTGTAGCTTTTGAATAAGGACCTTTTTAAAAATAAACTTAAAGTAATCTTGGTCGACAAATGTTATTATAATGTACAGGAATTTTTAGATGACAAATTTTGACATTTTTATATATAATTTAATGTGACATTGTTTCTTTTTTTATCAATTATTATTATTTAATTATGACTTGATGGGATTGTGTTTGCATTTTGAATATTTGAATACAATTTGTTCGCTTTTAATGACATTTTTACACGCCGAATGTTGGCAGAACATGTTGATGCTAAAACTTTGTTGTCATCATTTATGTACACACATGGTTAGTAAATAAATATCTTTATCTTCTGATTCACTCTTGTTAATAAGCTCCGAGAATGAGCTATTCACACTCTCCATCGCTCATTGCGTGATTTTAAGCTTCTGTATAAGGCCCATAGTATAGACGACCTCCGTGGTGTAGTGGCTAAGCACGCTGCAACGCGAGCGCAAAGCACGCGTTTCATGGCGTCGCCGTTGCGAGGTCCCGGGTTCGATTCCCGGTCGGGAATAGAATTCAATATAGAAACCGAAATTTTCTATATTGTCTCGGGTCCGGGTGTTGTGGTACCACCGTTGTGTCTGATTTCCATAACACAAGTGCATTAGCTACTTTTTTTAGGACCAGAGCAATGAATGTGATTGGTGTCCAATATTATAATAGTTAGACACCATGTTTCGAATTTATAAGCTCCGTAAGGTAGCACATGTTGATTAAAAACTACTGCCTTTAGGCACAGAGGTCATTCTTAATACTACCAAGAAATCGTTAATCTTTTACCATCTTTAAAGGATTTTTATTTTATTTTCCTGTTGAATATACCATAAAAAGTAGCTCGATATGCATATTTATCTAGACACGAAGTAACTTTTGTGACTAAAATGAAACTGGCCAAAAATTTTCAATTTCGCCTCCAGTAAACAACGCTAGCAATTTCGCTAAACTGATTTCATATATTAAATTAACGCTCCATCAAATATTAAATTACTCGAAGGACATCCAATTTCATACTTCCCCCTTTACAGTGAAGCGTGACAAAGCCAATAGGCGAAGCTATGTATTAAAATATATAAATAATACGTAGTTGAAACAAAGATGCTGCGCTTTATGTAACAAATATTCTTTATAATAAATAAGTACGTTTATATAATAAATATATTATTTCATTATTTTTATATAATCGTATATAAGTAATAGGCAGTATGTATGTTTATCATCGTATTAAAGTTATCTCTATCGCTATTCTCTTCTCTTTTATTGCCTCTATAACTTTACTTGCACCGCCTGTATATATATTTTTAATGTCCGACCGAAAGTTCGGTTTCGGTTTCGGCCGAGTTTCGGCCAAAAATCAAGTTTCGGCGACAGTTTCGGTTTCGGCCAAAATTGGCCGAAACTTTTGCCGAAACCGAAACTGATTTCGGAAGTTGTCGTGCACGCTCGCCTAACTTCGTTTCTCGCGGCAACGCTTTAGCGGACGCTGACGGCCCTGTCCGGGAATTGTCGTGCGGCGTTCGGATAGCTCTGTACCAACTATTAATGTACTCTGTGGTAACAACAAAACTTAGTCAGTGCTTTATTGCCGACGCAAACATTCTTTAGACGTTATGTTTTGATGGAACTGAATACATGTAATGTAAGTTTTTGTTTTGTTTCTGTATTTGAATGATTTATATAGTTAATTAAATATTGAGTCAGTAACATTGTTTTGTTGTAATTAACAAATCAAGTCACATGTAAAAAAAGAGATTGTAAATGAAAAATGTGAAGTGTTGAATTTGTTTCCATTTCATGTCCTAATGAATGCAGACTAATGGGTAAAATTCACCAAATTTCAGTATTTTAAGGAATTTTATACTTGACTACGTGAATTTTGGTTTCGGTTTCGGTTTCGGCTGAAACTGAAGCCACGGCCGAATATTCGGTTTCGGTTTCGGTTTCGGCCGGAAAACCAGTTTCGGTCGAACTCTAATATTTTTATCTGTCCTGACCTATGGTTGACTGGTAGAGAATGCTTTTGGCATTAAGTCCGCCATATGTACCTACAATTTTATGTTGTGTGCATGAAGTTTTTAAATAAAAAAATATTCATTACGTTTTTTGCTTTGGTTTATTTGAATTTGCACACGAAAAATAATAGTTATACAATCGTGTTGATATTTTAAGATACTACGAACTCTTCTTTGAAATTTCATAGCCTACAAGTGTTTTACAGCAAGATTTCTCGTATTTTATTTTAGCTAACCGTAGTAGTTAGTCGTATAGTAAAATGTTGTTCGAAAAATAAAAATGTAGTAAACAGTTTTTTTTTAAATGTGCCACTTATACAAGGTTCTATCTGCCCAATTACTACAAAATTTGACCAAACTTGTAATGGTTTACTGTATTGTTTCTTTCACAAAGGTTGACTGAGTCACCACCACCTTTTGGTAGCACTGGAGGTGGTGTTTTTATGTTTCAAAAATTAATTACCTTTTTAATTATTATGTATATTTGATTTATTGAGTGATTAGTTTTTTTAATTATGTATCTTATTAAATAAATGTAAATATTGTTTAATAGTAAAACCAAACTTGTAAATAAAAGCAATAAAATAAACAATGGTATTCAAATATCACGTATATTTTTCCATGGCAACCTAATTTTACGACCAAGACCAACGAAATCGAAGATCAATCGTACAACTCTAGTTCAATCATCGTTTTGTAAAAATCTATTGTTAAAATTGAACCCAGTCACGTGTCAATAGGGGTCCTTGCATTCCACATTCTCATTTTGAAATTCAACCTTATCACGACAGCATAGAATGATTTTTCTCAAGCACGTGCTAGACACAAACGATTGCGATTTTTAACTATAAAATTTGTGACACAAAGTTCAATTTTGTGTGTTTTTATTGAGACATGGAAACTAGTATCATAGGCGATGTATGGGGAGGAAATTATTTTTCCACGCCGTTAGACATACTGGTACAGTCAGCGTCGCTTGCTTATTGCAATGAGAGGCTTATTTACTTATAAATAAAGGTTAGAAATATTTGCAGGCTTCTGTATATTGCGCCTGGAAGCTATGCGGTGGGATTGAACATCGTTTATGGGTTTTTATGGGTCTGTAATCTGTGAGTGGAATCTGTTTTTATTAAATAAAATGGGACGTGTTGTGGGAAAACTGTTTAAATCGAATATGATATCCGTCAACCCCGTATAAGGCGACGGCTGATCTCGAGAGCTGTAAAAAAATGCAAAGGTTTTTTCTTTATTCATATAGACACAAGCAGGTATGCAACAGCGATATATAAAAAGCATTATAGTAGTTGAGGATTACAATAAAATACCTATAATATTAAATAACTCAATTTTATTTTTTATTTAATCTTATTGCACGGTAAATTGAATAATTGGCGGACTTAATGCCTTATGGCGTTCTCTACCAGTCAACCGCTTGGTAATGCAGAGAGATTTAATTAGTGGCGGAACATTAATAAAAAGGGAGAAGATTTATAAAAAAGTAAAATGCAATATAATTAATAAGATATAGAAAATAGAGCTTCTGCTACGTCTATCAGCACAAAAAATAACTCAAAGCTAGCTCTTACTTCATAAGAGATATGTGACGGTATACTATATTGGTATGCGACTAAGGTTGGATTTAACCAAACATTGGCTTACCTGCGCGTTACAAAACGAAGAATAATTTTGTTCCTCGATTTTATATTCGAATAACTCAAATTTTTTGGCGTAAAATTGTAATAATTAATATTAATGATTATTACTCGCACTTAAAGATTGAAGTGTATTATTATCCGCCAAATCAATGCTACACCATAGCAGTATGGTGTGTAAGTAAAAACCCTGTAACTAAACAATGTCGTATTGTACCGTGGGAAAGTATCGAGCTGTCGGAAGTTTTGAATTTTACAAAAAAAAACTGACATAATGATATAAATCATATGGCAAGCGGAGGTCATTACGATAAACTTTGATTAGCACTTATTTCAGGCAACATGGTGGGTATAAGGCCGTTAACGCACTGCGACTTTAGCAGCGATGCTAACGCGCGTTAGCGTCAATACGGTCGCGATGCAGAAGGTAGAAATTGTCAAATTATGTACTGAATTTGACAATTTCCAGCTTTTGCATCGTTGCTAACACGTGACTACATTTATTCTAAATTAAATCTGTTCGTAGCGTGAATCTCGATGCTGAAACGCGTTTTCAAAACGCGCGACTGCATCGATGCTAAAATTTGCAGTGTGTAAGTGGTCAAAGAGTTACTTCCGTATAAACACGATATTCTATAACAGTAGATGGTAGATTAGAAAATTGATATACTTTCGGATAACTAGCGATTTATTCTAAGGTTAACATTTATTCTCGTTTGGTCGAATCGACACTAGAACCGCTATTAAAAGTTAAAGAGCAATTTGTTCCACCCCCGATCGCAGTATATGGAGACCATTTTAGCCCATATTATTTTTATATTTTAGGTCGTAATGAGGGCTGGAACGTTTTTAAATTAATTCTGCACTCTTAAAGTTGTGTGTTAAAAGTAAGTTACGACGTGATTAACGGTATCGTTAAAAAATATAGGTTAAAATATTTTGAAAGAGTTTTGAAAACGGATGTCATAATATACGGTGCGTTTCCAGTTAGGCTCTACGGTTATTGAATTAAAGCACGACGTAATAATAATTCCCTAGCCGATAACGACTACGGTGGTCAGTCACAACGACTGACCGACTGTGCGGGACATATCATTATAGTGCACAAGTGTGTGTGCGCAAACACTGGTGCACTCTCTATTCCTTTCACTCTTATAGCCCGATGTGACAGCAATCTGACATGACCAGCGAGAGATCCGTTGCAGCGGCTTTTCGTGCTTTTCCGAGGCACGGGGGTGAAACACCCCAACTTCTTTGGATGTTGGGGTGTTTCACTTTGATCCGGGCTACCCTAAGAATTTGTAAACAGAAAAACCCACGTTTATATATATTTTTTTCCTGACCCGGGGATGGAACCCGGGACCTCTGGCGCAGTCGTCTCTCTAAACTGCGTCTCTTATCGCTGCGCCACCGCGCTCCGATAGAGTTTGACGTAATGTGTAGATGACATGATATTCGGCTATCTAAAGCTAAAATTCGTACCCACCTAAAAGAAAATGAGTTTGGTGCAGCAAAGAGTAAGTTTGTCCACATTATTCTCGCAACGTGGCACAGCGAGCTGCAGGGTAGTGGAAATGCTCACTCAGCACATTATTGAATTGACGGATTTTGAGTGCAGCATCTACACAAAAACAAACGGCCAAGTACGAGCCGGACCCGCGCCTTGAGGGTTCCGTTCCACCCTTTAACTGAATTCGGGGACAATATCACAATATTTTTTGACAGTTTTTTTTTTATGTTTTGGGGTAATGAAAATTTGCTTTATCTTAAAAACTACATGTTCGATTTAATTCAAACAATTTTTTGTTGAAACTATTTATTGCGATCTACATGACGCATTTTTTATCAACATTTTCACTTTATCAGTTTAAAAGTACGAGAGGGGGGACGCCCATTTTACCACTTTGGAAGCGTCTATATCTCTCAAATATTATACATTTAGAAAAAATGGTTTTCATATCTTCTGTTCGGTCAATCGAACTTTCCTGTGAAAATAGCGGAATATAGCTTTTCCATCCCTTGGGTGGATAGTAATTTAGATTTAATTGCTACGATCAGACATGGAGTTAAAGATAATTGAGTCCTACCATATTATTAAAATAATAGAGCTTTCCATATTTTTTGCTTAGCCAAACATTAAAAACGAGGCTAAATTGAATCTTCAATTAGACATAACGTGTGGTTGTTTTTGTGACTCGTTAAAGGTTGCGTTCTTCCACTATTATTATTGTCTGTGAGAAAAAACCGATCGATATTTTTAAATATTTGATTCCGTGCCTTCCGGCTTTCTATTCTAATCGTGGGCTGTTTGTATAACAACAGTAAACTTATAACTGCGAGTCGCACCGCAGTTATAAGTTATAATGCAACGCGAAAGTTTAAAAATATAACAGTAAATAAACTTATATGTTGCGCAAAAACTTGAGGTTTCGTCTCTCGCCGAACCAAATATTACCTCATTATCACATCTACAATAACACAGCTCAATATATTGTTTTTCCTCACAGTCGAAATGAAAAATTTGAAAAATGCACCCGCTTGCAATGTCATAACGGACAGTTGAACACCCCCTAGGTCTTACTAGTAGAACTGTACTATTGAATATTTTTTGCAATAAAAAATCGGCTAAGTGCGAGTCGAACTCGCACACTGAGGGTTCCGTGCCATTTTGAACTGAATTAGGGAATCCACTTACTTCCACTTAGTAAAATACCACAATACTTTGTTGACATCAAATATAACTTTGTTTTTCAAAGTGTTTGTATGAAGTACAAAGTTGTGTTTGCGGTTATTGAAAATGTGCTATAGGTATCTCAAAAACACTTGCTTACTTTAGAAGTTAGATGGGAGGGGACGCCAGTTTTACCATTTTGGAAGAGTCTAGCTATGAAACGTTAGACTTTAAAAGAAAATGGTTTTAAAAACCTCTATGTCATTTTAAAAGACCTGTCCATAGACATCCCACACGTATAGGTTTGACTAAAAAAAAATTTTGGTTTTAGTTTCATGTATGGGAACCCCCCCCCCCCCCCCCCTTAATTGTCATTATTTTTTATTTTTTGTATGAGGGTCGTAAAGCGGTTAACAGGATACACATTCCTAACAAATTTCAATAGTGTGATGCTTATAGTTACAGAATAAAATGCCTGTGACGTACGGACGGACAGACAGACAGACAGACTTGACGAAACTATAAGGGTTCCGTTTTTTGCCATTCGGCTATGGAACCCCTAAAAATGATTCTGAATGATTTGCTCATCATGGTAGAGCGACTTTTCACATTTTCGACCCCTTACTCACTGCGACTTTTAGCATCAATGCAGTCGCCAATATACAGTACATAATTTGTCAATATCCAGCTTCTGCTTTGCGACTACATCGATGCTCAAGTGTGTAAAGGTTGACACTTTTTGACTGCATCGATGCTACATCGCGACAACATCGATGCTAAAATTAGGGCAAGTGTGTAAAGGTTGACACAAAAAGTGTCAACCTGCGTGACTGATTCGATCGCTGCCAAAAGTCTCAGTGTGTAGATGTCCAAAATGTAAAAAATCGCTCTATCATGATGCGCAAATAATTCAAAATCATTTTTTATTGTTAAAATTATTCAAAAGTACATTTCTACCGGCACAGCGTGTTGTTATTTCGTCTGACAAAATAAACAATTGAGGACAACAGCGGTTCGACACCCGTTTGTTTAGGATGTCAAACGAAACCGCAAATCAGTGCTGATGCTGTATTTTTAGTTGCCAATCGAATTCTATCTCGTTCAGTGTTTATTTGATATAGACCAATGTTTGTTTTCATAGATTTGTTTGTGTAGAGCAAGTTTGGGATGACGAATAAACAAATAAAAATTTAACCCAATATACAGACGCTGAAATATTAATAATTTCAATTTAACGATCGCGTATGTACTAACTTTTTCGCAAAAAACGAATTGTTGTATTCCACAAATATAATAAATATCATAATAATGATATGACAACGCGTCTGGTGTAGTGGTTAGCGCTCCTGACTATTATGCGCGCCGTCGCAGGTTCGAATCCCGCAAGGGGCAAATGTTTGAGTGATGAGCACGAACATTTGTAACTAATTCATTGATGTTTATGTGTTTTAAGTATTTATGGGAGACGCCCCGTCATAGCCGTTGTGTGGTATTTGTAACACAAGGAAAAACAATCCTTAGTATGAAACCACTTCAATTGGTGTTTCGTCTGGCGCATTTTTTAATTTTTTTATATTACAGTAAATTCTACATATAATGAAGTTAATGTAAAAAAACAATTGGAAATCAATTCACAGGAAATACTACAAACGATTCGATATAATATGCAAACTCAAGCTCAAGCATAAATTTTCAATTGATATGAATATTTCGTACAACACAAGTAGATTTAATTAATATTGCAGTTCAATAATATTGTGTTGCGAGATTTTCACGGAAACAAGCGGGAAATAAAAAATATATGTACTGAATATATTGGAAAATTCAAATTACCTATAATAGTTTGTAAATTCAATGCTTTTGCAAATCACACCTTCAACAATGCCTAATTATCTGAAACAATACTTCCATTAAAGTCAAGTTTAGTTATATTTAAAAAAAATAACAAGCGACTACACAAAGAAAATCTCACTTTTCTTTCTATATTTACACAAAATGCAATACCATATTCTCTCGCCAAGATGGGCGTCTAAGGGGCACAACAGTTATTCATTCATATCAATCCGTGATAGCCCGAGGCCTGTGTCTACAGAATGTGCTTATTTTGCGTCACACCTATCCAATATTAATCTATGGGACTCGGAAAGGATCAAGATAAGGGGAAGACTATCTTGCCTGTGGCCTCAGATATATGAAATGCTACAGAGATTTTCATTTAGGGCGTGTGATATTTTTCATTACGCGAAAAAAACACGTTGGGACAGACGAATTCAAAGTGGCTTAAGACAATGAAAACTACTTTTATGAAAAAAAATAAAAAAACTTAGAACCTCTATTTTCTATGGTTAAAAACACTATTTTAAGATGCAATAGGGAGCCTTGTATCTGCATTCGGTAATTAATGTCATTTTCCAACAAATTTCTTATGGCCTGTTTTAAAGTGTTTTCATGAGTTCTGGTTAACACTATTTGTCCAATACTTAATAGTTATAAATTTGAACTATTTGTTGGTTAGTGCTTATTTATAGATGGTGAAACAGACCTTAGACACGGTTGCACTATCTCATTTTTAAAGATATTCTCAAAGATATGAAATGCTACAGAGATTTTCATTTGGGGCGTGTGATATTTTTTAAAACGCGAAAAAAACACGTAAGCACAGACAAAATTCAAAATGTTTTAAGGCAATGAAAACTACTTTTATGGAAATACTTAAAAAACCTTTGAACCTGGAGGTTTCCAATGGTTAAAAACGCGATTTCAGATGCAATAAGGAGCCTTTATTTATTTATACTTTATTGCACAGTAATAAAATTTTGTACAAAAGGTGGACTTAACGCCATATGGCGTTCTCTACCAGTCATGTCTTTGGGCTAAGCAGAAATGATTGAAGGCGGTACGACAAACAATCAAAATTAATTATATAAAAAAAGTCTACATAAATAATCCATACGTTCTAATATTTTATGCAATAAAATGAACACCAAATAAATACAATTAATACTTACATAATATTACACATACATAACACAAGCAATAAAATAAATACATTAATAATACATACATATACCAACATATCTATACTAATATTATAAAGCTGAAGAGTTTGTTTGTTTGTTTGTTTGAACGCGCTAATCTCAGAAACTACTGGCCCGATTTGAAAAAATATTTTTATGTTGGATAGTCCATTTATCGAGGAAGGCTTTAAGCTATATAACATAAAGATACGACTCACAAGACCACAGCAGCAATGAAAAATGTTGCGAAAACGGGAGAAAGATATTCCTTTTGAGAGCTTCCGCTGCGTACGCTGCGGAAACCGCTAAAGTTACACAAAAATCATGTATGACAAGATTGTTCAACATTAAGAGTTCTATAATAAAGTCCGCGACAGCATAAGTCTATCTTTTATGGTTGACTTACTACAACCTCTTTTATGTTAGTAAATTTGTAAAAAAAAATGCATCATTTTTAGAGGTGTATTATACACACAGGTATTTATTCTTATCATTATAAATACATTCACCATCACGAGCATTTCATTTAGAACAAAGTTGCGCTTTATATCATTTGATTCCAATACGAGGGTCAAACTGAAAGTTCTTAGAACTGGCCACTTATAAACAATATAATAAAAAAAATATTCTAAAATTTGAAAATAGTACTCTTTGCCAATATTACTGAGTGTATATTTCATTCATTTGTCATTTGTTTTACGATTTGGCGGCAAATTGAAAATTGTCTGTGTCACGTCAACATGAATTTAACACGAGAAAATTTTCGTGCAATGATTTTTTATGACTTTCGATGTCATTTAAGTCAACAAGAAAATTATGATAGACTACGATTGGCCTTTCACGATGAAGCCCCATCTCGTGCGACTGTTTACAACTGGTTTAATGAGTTTAAACGTGGTCGCACTAATCTCACTGATGATGTACCTGAGGGACGGCCTTCTACGGCGACGACTGAAAATAACATCTGTGTTGTGCGGCGTATGATAGAGACTGACAAAAGAGTGACCTATCAGCAGATTCGGACAAGCTTAGGCATCGGTATGAGTCAAGTGCACAAAATCCTCCACGAACATTTAGCGGTCAGGAAGCTTTGCGCCTGGTGGATACCTCATAATTTGACTAAGGCTCAAAAACTCCATCGTGTGGATTGGTGCCGTAAAATGATTGAAAGATTTAACGGAGGTGACTCAAATGCTGTGTTCGACATACTAACAGGTGACGAAAGCTGGATTTACTGTTATGATCCTGAAACCAAAAGACAATCTGCTCAGTGGGTGTTTCCTTTCGAGGAGTTGCCAACTAAAGTGAAGAGAGATCGAAGTGCGGGAAAAAAAATGGTGGCCTCGTTCTTTGGAAGGATAGGTCAATTCGCAACAATTGTGTTAGAGGATCAAAAAACAGTTTCTGTAGAATGGAACACTACCAATTGTTTGCCACTTGTCTTGGAAAAAGTTCGAGAGAAACGACCTCGCAGTAGGATCCTCCTTCACCACGACAACGCCTCGTCGCACACCGCCAAGCGAACGATCGACTATTTGGCGACATCAAACGTTGAATTACTGGGTCACCCGCCGTATAGCCCCGACCTCGCGCCTTGTGATTTTTATTTATTTCCAAAAATTAAAGAAAAACTTAAAGGAAAGCGGTTTATGAATGCTGAAGAAGCGGTGGCTGCGTATCGCGATGCCATTGAAGAGACCCCTAAGGACGAGTGGGCAAAGTACTTTTCCCAGTGGTTCCATCGCATGCAGCGGTGTATTGACGTCAATGGACAATATTTTGAAAAGATATAATAAAACTCTAATGGCTAATGTAATCAGTTTTTGATTTTCTAAGAACTTTCAGTTTGACCCTCGTAAATATCTTAGGAGCTATCACAGTTTTAACATAACTCCGCACCAGAATAATGTTCGTAGCTTAAGTACAACGTGCGCTTGCGCTAATTATATTATAAAGCTGAAGAGTTTGTTGGTTTGAACGCGCTTATCTCAGGAACTGCTGAACCGATTTGAAAAATAATTCTGTGTTAGATAGCTTACTTATTGAGAAAGGCTTTAGGATATAAAACATCACGCTGCGACGGGAGGGGAGGGAGCAAACTCAAAACACGCGGACGAAGTCGCGGGGGACCGCTAGTACTATATATTATGACGAACGTTGTAGATAGATGTTATGGAGATCGATGGTCTCTTGAATGAGAACTTACTGGGAGCTTGTTGAATATTTGCCGGAAGGGCATTCCAAAGACGAATGGCTTGGACAAGGAAAGAGTTTGAGAGAAAACCTGTACGGTGCGAAGAAGTAGCGAGGGAAAGATTATGAGAAGAGCGCAGTGGACGCGTGTGCGTCTCACTGAGGAAGATCAACTGGGATTTTAAGTAGCTAGGAGAATTGAGGTCATTTAATTGTAGCCGAGATAAGCGTGCAGAGGATTCTGATTTTACGTCGAAAATGAAGGGGTAGCCATACAAGTTGTGACCGAAAAGAAGAGATGTGATCAAATTTACGCAGACTGAAAATAAAGCGGATGCCAGAATATATTAAGCGGTCAAGCTTGTTTAAAAGGTCTTTATTTAAATCAGGATAGCCTTGTGTCTGTATTCGATAATTAATGTCATTTTCTAACATATTTCTTATGGCCTGTTTCAAAATGTTTTCATGAGTTCTGGTAAACACTATGTGTCCAATACTTTATAGTTATAAATTTGAACTATTTGTTGGTTAGTGCTTATTTATAGATGGTAAAACAGACCTTAGACATGGTTTCACTATCTCATTTTAGCTCTTAGAAACGTCAAAAGCACATCCAATTAAGATAAATAAACACTAATCAGAAGCGTTTGCTTTGAATTGTTTAAAATGCGTCTACGAGACGATGCTAACAATCAAGTAATTTAACAGTGCACTCCAACTACCGTATTTTACGAAGATAAGTTTAAAAAGACCCAAGCATTTTATTACTCTGCCAAATGTTACCAGGGTCTAATTTGTGGTAAAAATATTTTTATTTTTTGGTCCGTTTTGTTAAAACTGAAATCCTAGTAGTGTGTGAAGAAAACATACATATAATATGTTTTGACCAGCCTGAAGTACTTGCAAAAATACGTCGGTTTGTACCTCGTACGTATGCTACGCAAAGCTATAAAAATTTTAAAACATCTAAATTTTAACAGAAAAGATGGTTGGAAAATTCCATCAGCTTACGGTCCGGTTACTACAGTTCTCAAAACACAGTTAGCTCTTTCTGCGTGAAAAAGAACCTTAATGGTAGTTATTTTTTTATGCAAAAAGTCTTAAATGTCAAATAACAATTCAGACCCGTGACCAGTAACACTGTATGTTTTATGTGTGTTCTGAAAGTCGGTATATAAAATTTAATAACTCCGTGAAAAATATATCTAGGTTGAGTTTTAATCAAGAAGGTATATTCATGAATAGCATTTACTTTACTGTTTCTTTATCTTAATAATTTTATTTGTACTTTTAATTTATTGCAAAACTGTAATTAGCAACACCAAAAAGAAACAAAATATTTTATTGTCTTCTTTTCAGGATAATAGACAACATACTCTTATAAAACCATGTAAAAAAACTGAATTATAACTTCATCTTAACATTGAAAAAGGGCAAGAATACTGCGAATAACCAAACCCTACTATTTCACCTAATATATTATTATGTTATACCTTATCTGAATATATTAACTAGATTATTATGTATTAGGGTCTACCCTACAGATTTTACCGCCAGAGGCAAAGGTATGGCTTTATACAGCCACCAATATTGAATTGTATATTTTGGCCCCTTGAGCGCATACATATTGCAAATTGATAACGCACACT
This sequence comes from Pyrausta purpuralis, assembly GCA_963924145.1. NCBI lineage: Eukaryota > Metazoa > Arthropoda > Insecta > Lepidoptera > Crambidae > Pyrausta > Pyrausta purpuralis. The sequence continues at coordinate 20,096,458 of OZ001664.1, forward strand.
TGGCGTGGGTAAAATCTAAATGAGTGCCTTTTTTTAAACTTCCCAGATAAAATTGGTTTCAGGTAATTTAATTCCAATATACATATTAATTTTCGTCTGTGTGTACTTGTTTTTACTAGACGAATAGATCTATTTCATATTTTTTTCATCAAAATTAAAGGTCCTCTAGTATTTTTTTTATATGCAATAGGTCTTTATCAGGTTACTTGCTTTGATATATAAATTTAATATTATCAGCAATCCTCTAATGAAGAAAAGACAATAAACACTAGTTTATAAACATTTACTCAAACAACATCAATCACAACTAGCTTTGCTTTGATCTTCACTAAGTTAATATTTTAAATTGTTTGCTACATGCAACTTGCAATGCAAACTTAATTATCATCAATTTAAAGTTTACTTTCGATTGCTGAACTGGAACACCAAACATATCTCAGATAGGGTATATTATATTACAAGCGACAACAATATGTACACTGTACTTAAGACTATTACTTAAATGGCAAGCAATTGCAATGCCATCTCAAATATTAAAAATGATTACAGAGACAAATCGCTTACGTAACGTATTAGTGTAATTAAACAAAAGCCAGTGACTCTATCAAACAAAACAAAAGATGAAAAATCTATAGCTCAGCCCAATAGATCGCTATTATGTGTTTTATTTTCATTTTACTTCAACTTTTTTATGATGATATCTGAGTTATTATTTGATACGACACATTCTTCCGTATCTTGTATACTACATTTCAAGAACGAAAATTTATTTTACAAAGTAAAAACATTTTTTTTTTTATATTATTGCCAAAATATGATAAAACAATGCCTTATAAAATATAAAATATTTATATTGATCCACCGTGATGATTGGTCTTCTCTTAATATCTCTCTCTCTCTCTCTCTCTCTCTTATCTAAATAAAAACCGGCCAAGTGCGAGTCGGACTCGCGCACTGAGGGTTCCGTGCCAACTTTAACTGAATCAGGGAATCCATTTACTTCTACTTAGTAAAATATCACAATATTTTGTTGACTACAAATATAACTTTGTTTTTCATAGTGTTTGTATGAAGTACAAAGTTATGTTTGCGGTTGTTGAAAATGTGCTATATCTCAAAAACTACTTGTTCGATCTCGTCCGAACTAATTTTCGTTGAAAGAATTTATTAAGATCTACATCATATATTTTTTTTAAAATTTACACTTGCTTGGTTTAGAAATTAGATGGGGGGACGCCCATTTTACAACTTTGGAAGCGTCTAGCTATGAAACGTTAGACTTTAAAAGAAAATAGTTTTAGAAACCTCTATGTTATTTTAAAAGACCTATCCATAGACTTACATGGGTTTGACAAAAAAAAAATTTTTTGGTTTTAGTTTCATGTATGGGAGCCCCCCCTTAACTGTCATTATTTTTTATTTTTTGTATAAGAATCGGTAAGCGGTTAACAAGATACATCTTCCTACCAAATTTCAATTGTGTAATGCTTATATTTACAGAATAAAATGGGTGTGACATACGGACGGACAGACAGACAGACAGACAGACAGACAGACAGACTTGACGAAACTATAAGGGTTCCGTTTTTTGCCATTCGGCTACGGAACCCTAAAAAAGTATCTTAAGACTCTGATCTTATCTTAATAAAAAAAAAAAATTACGCATGGAACGGAACTCGAACTATAATGATTAACAAAATCTAATCGGTTTAAAATCGTGTGCGTCCGAATAATCGGTATAGGTGCGATAATCAATCACTATATTTATTGATGAAAACCGAATGAAAATATGATTGCTTAATCGCCTATATTTATTCAAATGAATAGATCTAATTTTTTACTAGGTTTTCACGTAAAAGTAAGGTTGTTGGATTTGTCTTGTGCCCGAATAGGATAATAAACATTAAACGGGACCGGAGCGAAACGCTTTTTGCTGGGACCGCTAACATTGACATAACAATTGCAAAGCAAAAGCGATCAGTTTAGTTAATAACCCTGCGGATTCGGTCTAATATTTGGTATGAAAACCAAACTTTGGACCGTTTGATGTCCTAAGCAAATATGTGTGATCAAACATCAGTACTTGCGGTGTGTCTTGTTATTTCTCGATTGCGCTTTTGTGCAAGGGGTGCTTTCACAGAGATGTATCTGAGTAGATGATTGACATACATTATTTTATTCATACAAGTGACACTTTTTACTGATAAGGTGTCTAGTCCCTTGACGTTGATATTGTGAGCTTATTTAAAAAAGTAACATCAACAGTAAAGAAACATTACATAATTAAAAATTAGGAAACAAAGAGCTTGGCATGACATGAAACCTTACTCCGTCAGTATATAAGTTTATGTCATGAGAACTATACGTAGTAGCAATTTCTCTGTGTAGACCTATGGTTAACTGGAAGAGAATACTTTAAGAATTAAGTCCGCCATATGTATCTTTTGATTGTGCATGAAGTGTTTTGAATAAAATAATAATAAATTGGACACCAATCACATACATTGCTCTGATCCCAAAGTAAGTAGCTAATGCACTTGTGTTATGGAAGTCAGTCATAACGGTGGTACCACAACACCCAAACCCGAGACAATACAGAATATTTCGATTTCTAAATTGACCCAACCAGGAATCGAACCTGGGACCCCGGAGCTGCGACTCCTTGAAACCAGCGTGCTTAGCCACTACACCACAGAGGTAGTCAAATTGTTATTATTTAAATGGCTAAAAGAAGTTGCTGCTTATAGAACGTATGTCAAATTCAAGTCTTACATCAGGTGCACTCGTAAACAAATATTTACACAATTTAAAAATAACTCTTTTCATCATTACCAATCAAATTGAACATCAATTTGAATTCAATTCTCTTGGTTGATCCGTGGTACTGTATCACATACTAATTAATTGTCATCAAAACTGGGTAATACTATCTGTTGACCCCATTCTAAAATCGCGCGAAATATGCACTTGCGTCATCTATTCACATACATATCTGAGGATGGAGCGGTTTTGCTAGAGGGTGATATCCTGCTGCCTATTTCAATTTGATTGTCAATATAGGTACATATGGTATTACTGTGCTTGTAAACTAAGTCCACATTTTGTCTTGATTTAGATTTAATATCTAAAAACATTGACAAGCGGTATTTATTAATTTCGAGAATCAATCGAGATAGGCAAAATGTCAGACTATTTATGAAAAATACTTTTTAAGTCGTCTTCTATCTTACTATCAAGAGTTTTATAGCAGTCAATCCAAAAAATAATGTTTAATTTTTCTTTTGAGCTCGCAAACTTTTAATATGATCTATAAATCTTCTATGACTGCGAAAAACAAAACAATTCGTATAACCACTCCATCACATACAATCCCAGAGCCCGATCGAGTTTCAAAAGTTGAACTTATAACAAATTGATGTATTTTGCCATCTGCTTTCCTTGCCAACAGATTTGAAACTTTATCTTGCAGGAACAAGATCGAATAAGCGAAATCAGATCGCATCAATAAATTTGTTCTGCTAATTTCAATGGGACGTTGCCGTCGTGATTTTGTCTATTTAATTTTCGACTTTGTGCCATACGAGATAGAGACTTCGATTACCCAATGATAGTTTCAAGAAATAGGCTACAGCATTAACTATGAACGTTCGATGGATCAGTTCCGAAGCCAATCTACATGTAAATTGGTCCAAGTCGGATTAACTTCAACGTTGGAGTTAGCGAACTACACTAAGGTTAGTCTAATGAAATTTATTTTTAACTTGTGTGTTTTGTCACATACATGTAAACCACTCTCAGCTAGGATCATCATTCATCATTATCAGCCAAAAGACGTCCACTGCTGAACATAGGCCTCCCCCACGGCTTTCCACAGCGACTGATTACTAGCGGTCTGCATCCAGTTTGATCCTGCAATCTTTATTAGGTCGTCTGTCCATCTTGTTGGTGGACGTCCTACGCTGCGTCTTTTGTCGAAGGGTCTCCAATCTAGAACTTTCCTGCCCCAACGGCCATCAGTTCTTCGCGCTATGTGCCCTGCCCATTGCCACTTGAGCTTACTGATTCTCAAGGCTATGTCCGTTACCTTAGTTCTTCTACGTATCTCCTCATTTCTGATTCGATCACGTAGACAAACACCCAGCATTTTAAATACAGCTAGGATCAAGTAACTGATATCTATTAAGTAGCGATCGTCTCGTAAGGATCGAAAAAAAAAAGGTTGGTTGAACAGTTCTTTAACTCCGTTTCTGATCGAAGCAATTAAAACTAAATTTCTTTCCATCCTAGGGATTGAAAATCTATTATCCACCCGCATATCTTCACATGAAGGTTAAATTTTCCAAACAGAAGAGATTAAAAATGATATTACTTTAGAGCAGCAAAGTCATACGAAACCCACTTTCTAACGGCTTTACATAATTGAGTACTTCGCTAGAAATTAAGATACGCCTTTAATTCTGACTAAACCAATTTACGTTCTCAAGATTTCTTAGAAATAACTCGAGCTGGTATTGCGGTGAAAACACTTTGCTTTAATGTTAATGAATGTTTAATTAATACTAGGTGAAGTCACTTATAAACAATTAGAACTATGGTAATTAAATACTTTGAACTTTATAGACGACTTATGAAAACTTAAAAGTCTGTTTCGGCTTTCATAATGTGCCCCTAGCTAGATTATAAATCTATACTAATATTTTGAAGCTAAAAAGTTTATTCTCCAAGATTCGGAAAATTATTTTTGTATATATCATTTATCGGCAAAAGCTATAGGGATAGGCTATAATATAAATAAAAATTACACTACTATGACAGGAAAAGGAGTAAAATAAAACGCACGGACGAAGTCACGGGACAACGCTGGTTTCTATATAAGTACTTTCGAGTGTGAACGCTTTCACTTTTAAACCTAAAAACCAATAGTTTCTCAACTTTATTCGTGTAATTCTCGCTCAAGGCAAAATTCATTTTGTCTGAACACACAAAAAGAGCAAATAATTAGGTTGCCTCTTTGAAAACTTACTTGGGTTACCAGTCTATCAATAACTGATTTTATTGACTATTCATTCGAAGAAGATATCGTAAACACTGTATTATGTAACAAGCTAGTTTGTTTAAGAAGTTCTACGAAAGAATTACTTAAGAGTACCTGCCTACGACTAGTTATAAAAATATTTTAAAAAAAACACTAATTTCTTAGAGACGATGGAGAACTTTAAATGGAGCTTGACCAAAACATAAAGCTCAAAGCCAACCTCACCTTCACGTGATGCGTCCTGTTTCAGCCGACAAGGCTTTGGCGACTGAAAGATGGCGGTATAACTATCCAATAAAAGGCGCAGTTGAATGTAGAGCAGTGACGGGCAGCAGCTTCACAACTATAAAGGGCTACGCCAACCCGCCTGACAAGCGTGGGTAGTATTGGCCAAATCCCCTCATATGGAAGTACAAAACCAGCCCCCAGTTTCTGGCAGCCCCGCTATTGGAAGACGTCTTTAAGCTCCTGGCGATGGCGAATACACCACACACCTCTGGTTGACCGATGATATAGTCGTTGTAGCAAAAAACTGGACGACTTATGCGCTATGCTCTACGACCTTTACTGAGTCTCCCTACAAGTGGATCTTAAAATGAACATGGAAAAAACGAAAATTATGTCGAGCTCCCTTGTTGTCCTCGTACCAACCTCTTGTGTTCTAACAAATGAAATGAGATACTTGTATCTCATTTTATTTGTTAGGATAACAAGGGTTTTCGAGTGATTAGCAAGCTACAAATTATACAATTTTTAAACCACTTAAAGGTAATCAAAAGTAGTAACAATTTAAAGAAATCGAACGCACAAATCGAACACAATCCAAGGTACGGACAACAGTACGTCAAGGTAAACACTGCGGTATCTTATGCAGTTGTAATATGGGCTAGTTTGTAACAAAAGTGGGTAACCTGATGTGCTGTCGACTGTACATAAAAAGATTTTAATAATATTATACCTGCAGACTCGACTATCTGTTGGGAACTCAATCGATGTTGTCGTACATGAGCTGACAGACTGACAGTTCGCCTGTGACCACGATCGGTGAAACCCGATCGAAACATCAGGCCAAAACATAAGTTTTTTTTATTGCGATCGCGTAAATCCCTGTATTTCAGTGTATTTACGTTTGAAAGTTATACTTAGCTTAACATAACAGCAAAACCGACTTGAGTTATTAAGCTCTTAACACAAAGCTAGAAGTGATTCACATTACTTCAACACCGTTTTACGAGTTTCACCTCATTTCGGCTTGTACTGCCTTTTGTGAGTACATTTATATGGTCTGTTTCATTATTTTTATTACTAGGTCGTTTGTTCAGCACTCACGTAAAGAAAACACGCCATTTTGCTAGTGGTAGCTGTAAGGTTAACAGTTTCAAGAATAAAGTCATAGATGTGAGATTGAAAAGATTGAATGATTTTAGGAGCTAAATTCTGATTAATATTTCCTAAATAGAGTTTAAAAGACGACAATGATAAAAATATCTTTACCGGCTTAATTAATTGATAAAAGTTCAGATGTATATTATTAAATATTTAACCCTAAACCACCCAGAGGTACTCAATTTTGTATCCGCTATTGCTATAGTTTTTTTTTTAATTTAAATTTTTCTGCAATCATTGCAAGTCTTTAACAGCTTTCATAAAGCTTTGATTTTTACCTAACTTTTACGCATTTGTATAGATTCAATAATATAATAAACACATCCAAAGCAACATCGGTGGATAATATTTCCCCGAATTTAATCCAGGAAATTTGATTTATCCACAAAACACACGTAAGCGAGGCATCCGAACGACAAATCCGATTATTGCTACGAAGAAGTGTCAATTTTACATGAAATTATGTTTCGTTTTTGTTCAATAATGCGAAAATCGCATCGGTTGCTAGTAATGTAATAATTTTAAGTGATGTTTCCTTGGTAATGCTGTTGTGAAATCACATAAATATTTAAACTGTATTAAGTGACATTATTTAATTAAGTATTTTTTTTCTTAGTAACAATATATATTTATGAAACAATTAAAAACGTAGTGTAATATGAAATGCTTCAAGAAAATATTATGACGTTCTAATAGATTCATCTACTAACAAAAAAACTGAATTCACAGTGAGAATAAACGAGTCCCTACTTAACAATGATGTAACACAAATCAAATAGACAAGCTGCTATTAAACCTATCACAAAGAGACCAGTCAGTTCAAAGTATTTCCAACATCACCCTACAATAGTGGTATGTCAATTATAATTTCCGCACGATTTGTCACTGAGCAACTAGCGCCATTTTTGGTCAGCGACACCCGACTCAGGGGTGGTTGTACAATCGATACTGATTCCAAAAAATATATTTTATGGAAGAAACCCACAGAATTAATTTATTATTGTGATACTAGCGAGCAAGTCAAAATTACCAAGGCCATGTCGCTATTCGTAGCTTACTAGCTACGGCGTAGTTTTTCATAAATACACGCGAGCTACACGAGGATTCAATGTTTTCCCACTATGTGATACGACATTTTGTAAGTTATTAGAATGTTGTGAAGGGCTTTTCTTTTAAAAAACTTGTATATAAATTTAAAAATATATATTTTTTAGCATGAGCATAACTCATTTTATCATTCCTAAGTTGGATTTCACTAACCAAAAATGTGCCAAGTGCGAGTCGCAAGGACTCGCACACTAAGGGTTCCGTGTCTTTGAATTGCATTAAAATCAAATCTTTAAATATTAGCTTCATATGTCGAAATCTTCTTATCTATCTTAAATACTAATATAGACACTTAATCCTACCTATCACTCCGAAGCATAAAGTTATTTTTCACACCATAGTCGCCTTTTATGAAGAAACTTAGCTGGAAAGTGGTTAAATAGTGAGTGAATAATGGAGCTAACCCGACTTCTTGAGTTACAATGATGGGAGATGTCTTTCAGAAGCTCAGGCAGATAACTTTGTGTCTTCAGTTCAAAGTAAAGAATTGGCTTAAAAGATTTCCCACAAAAATATCAACCCTCTAACCCTACAAAAAGCGGCATGTCAATAATAGTTTCCGCACGATTTGACTTCGCGTAACTCTCGATGCAGAAAAAAGTTGGTTCCGCGTCGTCAGCGAATCGAACCAATATGAGAGGTGGCGACCTTACGATTTGATGTGCCTTTTGTATAAGAGGGATCAGTAGGTTTTAAAGCAAGCTAGAAATATAGTAGTCTCTCCAGGGGTGCTAGAGCCCAAAATGATTTACAGAATTACCCTTGAACGATATAGTTGTACGTAGAAATCACTGTTCATCGTTCATCGATACAATAGTAGATTGTTATACAAGGGGAGAAAGTGACCCATTTCACTCGAGATGTTTTTGGCGCTCGAACGGAGTGAGAGCGCTAATTATTCGAGAGTGAAATGGGTGCTTTCACCCGAGTTAAACATACTCTTTTTCATTTCGACTGTGAGGTAAAGTAAATACATTTAGCTATGTAATTGTGATGGGAGGATGAGATATTACGTTGTTGGCGAGAGATGATTACTCAAGTTTTTTTTTACATAAAACACACGATTAGAAGGACAGTAACGGCACGGAAGACAACAGAGTACATAAAACGTGGACGATATCAAATATATCAAATCATTGTTAAAAATATCGATCGATTTTATGATGACAGACAATAATAATAGTAAAAGAACGCAACCTTAACCTTTTCACCAAAACAACCACAGTTTATTGTAATTAGGTAATTGTCAAATTCCAGGTTCAATTTTGCTTTATGAGATAGCGCTATGAATGACAGCTAAAGGTGGTTAATGAGCATCAAAATCGCGGGATGTTGCCTCCGCCTGCTTAATAATCTGTGTTTTGCATATCGACCAAACTGAAAAAAATTTCGTCAAAGACAAACAATGTGTCACAATTTAAAATGAAAAAAAATTGTCACTATGATTGGCGGGCAACCAAATATTATATTTGTAGATTTTAAATTGTTAAGAATTAGACCAATTGTTATTTTTTTTAAATCAGTGACCATAATAAACACGCTTTTAATGTTTAGCTAATTTAAAAAATATGGAAGCTTGTTTTTAATAATATGATGTGACTAATTATCTTTAACTCCGTGTCTAATCGTACCGATTAAAACTAAATAACTTTCCACCCTAGGGATGGAAAAGCTATTTTCCACCCGTCTCTTTCCACATGAAAGTTCAATTTTCCGAACAGAAGAAATGAAAATATATTTTGTTTACCGACAGCTCGTTTCGCCGAAATAATTATCATTCTTAAGTAATTATTTCGGCGAAACGAGCTGTCGGTAAACAAAATATATTTGTATCGATAAACGATAAACAGTGATTTCTATGTACAATTATATCGTTCAAGTGTAATTCTGTAAATCATTCGGAGCCCCTTCTTCTTCCCTTCGTCCTCACCTTTTCTCGTCACACGGGGTTGGCTTTCGTTATAATGCTGCGCCATTTAATTCGCTGGATGGTATCATCTTCCGAAAGTCTAAGACACCTCATGTCCCTCTGTAAATTCGACAGCCAGGTCGTTTGAGGTCTTCCCCTTTTCTGGTAGCCATAGAAAGGCACTTTTTCACGACATAATCGTCGGGTCTTCTCATCACTCTGAAACGTTTGCTGACCGCTAATAGAAGAATTCTCAATAATGTAGTGCAGAATCTACACTACTGTTGACCGACACCAACTCAATAATTTTCATTTAAATATAAAACTGTTTAAATATATTTGCTTTTTTCTAAAGTCTTCTAAATTCAGTTTCTAACTAAAAATTGTGACCCTTCTGTTCTCGTCTCTTTTACAATCAAATGCCGACCACGCATATTACATCCATGGATTACGCGGACCCTCTGTTTATGGAATGATTGTCGACGGAATCAAACCTGGGGACGGCTGGAATTCAATCTTTCACAATTTCAAACTGATTCAATACAAAATGAATACGAGGAAAACCACAGGCCATTTGACTAAGTAATAGTACAAAGTGTTGGGGTGAAATGTATTTTATATGCTGCAGTTGAATTTTCGAGCTCAAGGTACTAAATTATATGACAAAGTAAATAATTATAAATAAATAATAAATATGCGCCAGATAACGCATCAATGGTCGTAGTTTCGAAGTAAGGTATATTCTTTCTTGTGTTACGAATACCAGACAACGATTACGACGGTGGCGCCTCCCATAAATACTTAAATACATACTAAACATCCATGACTCAGATGAAAATGTTCGTGCTCATCAGACAAACATTTGTCTCTTGCGGGATTCGAATTCGCGACGGCCGGCGTAATAGTCAGGAGCTCTAACTAATACACCAAACGCGTCGTCGAATGTCAATGTAAGGCTTTTCTTGGAATTGAAATAAGGTATGAAATTCATCATCATCATCATCATCATTATCAGCTAAAGGACGTCCACTGCTGAACACAGGCCTCCTCCACGGCTTTCCACAGCGACCGATTACTAGCGGTCTGCATCCAGTTTGATTCTGCAATCTTTATAAGGTCGTCTGTCCATCTTGTTGGTGGACGTCCTACGCTGCGTCTTTGGTCGAATGGTCTCCAATCTAGAACTTTCCTGCCCCAACGGCCACCAGTGCTTCGCGCTATGTGCCCTGCCCATTGCCACTTGAGCCTACTGATTCTCAAGGCTATGTCCGTTACCTTAGTTCTTCTACGTATCTCCTCATTTCTGATTCGATCCCGTAAAGAAATATCCAGCATAGCCCTCTCCATCGTTCGTTGTGTGACTTTGAGCTTCTTTACAAGGCCCATAGTTAGAGACTATGTTTCGGATCCGTATGTCATCACTGGTAACACACACTGGTTGAAGACTTTCGTCTTTAGACACTGAGGTAAATGAGATGAGAAGACACTCGTGCGTAATTTCCCGAACGCTGCCCAGCCGAGTTGGATTCGTCGATTGACCTCTTTCTCGAAGTTGGACCTACTCAATTGGATCACTTGTCCCAGGTAGACGTACTCGTCGACAACTTCGAGAGTTGAGTTCCCAATGGATACTGTAGTGGAGTGGGTACAACAAGGGAACTCGACATAATTTCCGTCTTCTCCATGTTCATTTTAAGACCCACTTGTTGGGAGACTCGGTCAAGGTCTTCGAGCATAGTGCCAAGATCGTCGAGCGTCTTTGTCACAACGACTATATCATCGGCAAATCGGAGGTGTGTGATGTATTCGCCATTAACATTGATGCCGATTCCTTCCCATTCCAGAAGTTTGAAGGCGTCTTCCTGTGCCGCTGTAAACAGTTTCGGAGATATAACATCTCCCTGTCTCACACCTCTCCGCAGTGGAATCGCCCTCGTATTCTGCTCCTATACTTGGACCGACATGGTAGCGTTATTTTAAGGCATTTTAACACCTCTATATACCTATATGCTATGTGGCACCGCTGCAGAGACTGAAGCACCGCCCAAGTTTCGATCGAATCAAAGGCCTTTTCATAGTCCAAAAACGCTTAGCATAGAGGCATATTATACTCCTCGGACTTCTGTATAATTTGCCTAAGCGTATGGATGTGGTCTATGGTATTATAGCCTTTTTCGGAAACCGGCTTGTTCGGGAGGCTGGAAGTCATCAAACCTACGTGCGAGACGATTCGTGATGACCCTTGAAAACAGCTTGTAGACATGCCTCAGGAGTGAGATGGGTCTATAGTTCTTCAATAAGGTTTTGTCTCCTTTTTTGTAGAACAACATCACCACACTCCTGTTCCACGCCTCGGGCGTGATGCCCTCCAGCAGCACGGAATTAAAAAGTCTCTGAAGGACTTTAAGCATCGGTGTTCCACCCGCCTTCAGAAGCTCTGCTGTGATTTCGTCCTCGCCAGGTGCCTTGTTGTTTTTGAGCTGTTTAAGGGCCATCCTAATCTCGTAGAGGCTGTTGTCCGGGATGTCTTCGGTGTTGTGTCAGGTCAGGATAGCCGTGGGTCTTGGCCGAGCTATCAACGGGTTTGGCAACTGAGGTGTACAACTGCCCATAGAACCTTTCGATCTCCCTCAAAACCTCTGCTTTCGTCGACGCTACACTGCCGTCCTCTTAAGCTTCGTCAACAGGCTTTGCCCAATAGACATGTTCCTTGCAAACACTTTGGAGCCCTGGTTCCGCTCTATCGTTTCTTTAACACTATTAGTGTTAAAGCAATGGATGTCGTGTCACAGGGACTTCCATATTTGTCTATTGAGCTGCCTGTATGAACGGTACGAAATTGGTTATACCCAATTACTTTTCATACAAGGTATTTGTTTTCATCAACGTTTCTCTCAGAAAACCTTTATATCTCTAACCTCCCGGCAAATTTCCCAACAACCATAGACCATCCCCTTTTGTAGGGTTCCGTAGCCGAATGGTAAAAAACGGAACCCTTATAGTTTCGTCAAGTCTGTCTGTCCGTCTGTCCGACCGTATGTCACAGTGACTTTATTGTGTAACTATAAGAATCACACTGTTGAAATTTAGTAAGATGATGTATACTGTTAACCGCTTTACGATTCTTATACAAAAAATAATTATATATAAGGGGAGCTGCCATATATCAAACTAAAAACCGATTTTTTTTTAGTCATACGCGTGTGGGGTGTCTATGGATAGGTCTCTTAAAATGACATAGAGGTTTGCCTAAAACCATTTTCTGCTCTTGTCTCTTTTACAATCAATAAAATTTTCTTTTAAAGTCAAACGTTTCATAGCTACACGTTTCCAAAGTGGTAAAATGGGCGTCCCACCCCATCTAATTTCTAAACTTAGCGAGTGTAAATTTTGAAACAATTATAAGGTAGATCTTAAGTACATGTTATATTTCGCTCTTGCTGATGCAGTGATAACTTATGGTTTGAGTGCGTATGGACTTACATTTCCGGTATACTTGAATAAAATAAAGCAAATTCAATTCGATTCGATTCGATTCGATAGTGCATTACTCAGCCAGGCCACAAGGGCTCAGATCCGGTAAAACCGGCAAACCGAGGTGCACGAGTTGGAGGTAGGAGGGACACGCTCTGGGATGGGAGAGGAAGGTCGGCAAGCCGCAGCCCTCCGACCAGAACCAAAGTAGCTATTCCAGCCTAAAATTGGTCTAGGAGTAAAGAAGACGGGTATTATCCATGGGGAGTGAGCGTTGATGCTGCGAGGGGTTGGGCTTTCATGCCATGGTGGTCTTCTGTATCTGTTATTTGCTGCGCTCCGACTTTGATCATTGTAGCTGTCTTCGGCCTATGGCTCGCTGCGCTCCGACGTTGATGATTGTAGCTGTTTTTGGCTTATAACTCGATGCGCTCCGACGTTAATGATTGTAGCTGTCTTCGGCTTATGGCTCGATGCGCTCCGACGTTAATGATTGTAGTTGTCTTCGGCTTATAACTCGATGCGCTCCGATGTTGATGATTGTAGCTGTCTTCGGCTTATGACCCGATGCGCTCCGGCGTTAATGATTGTAGCTGTCTTCGGTTTATGGCTCGCTGCGCTCCGACGTTGATGATTGTCGCTGTCTTCGGCCTATGGCTCTTTGCGCTCCGACGTTGATGATTGTAGCTGTCTTCGGTTTATAACTCGATGCGCTCCGACGTTGATGATTGTAGCTGTCTTCGGCTTATAACTCGATGCGCTCCGACGTTGATGATTGTAGCTGTCTTCGGCTTATGACTCGATGCGCTCCGACGTTAATGATTGTAGCTGTCTTCGGTTAATGGCTCGCTGCGCTCAGACGTTGATCATTGTCGCTGTTTCGCTTATAGATCGCTGCGCTCTGACGCTGATGATTGTAGCTGTCTTCAGCTTATGGCTCGCTGCACTCCGACGTTGAACATTGTCGCCGTTTCGCTTATAGCTCGCTGCGCTCTGACGCTGATGATTGTAGCTGTCTTCGGCTTTTAGCTCGCTGCGCTCCGACGTTGATCATTGTAGCTGTCTTTCGCTTTTGGCTCGCTGCGCTTCAACGTTGATCATTGCAGCTTCTAGTCTTGTGCTTTCCTGTCATAAGAGTCTGCTTCAGATTTTTGTTTTATACAAAAAGAATGCGGTTTCTTTTTTAGTTGCCGGAAAATTTGCCTGACCATCACTGATCCGCACAAAAAGTCAACACACAGCACAAAGGAGAAAATCACTAGCACGAGTAGCGACACACATAGACACACGAACTCACGCACAGAGAAACACATCATGAGAACACAATTTCGTTTTTACACTGCACACACATGCATTTTACACTTTTTTCGCGATTCTACAGTTTTTTATGGCTTTGCTTGCTATGTTAAGATATCTTTAACCTGAAAGAAATATCAGAATTAGTGCAGTACATGCCAATCTTGATGGCGGCTTGCGTTGAGTAAGAGCAGGCGCTAAAAAGGTGCACGTCTGAAAGCTTTTATGACAGATGGACAGGCAAATTTATTGGCCGTTTGTGCTTTGTTTACTTTTAAAACAATATAAGGTATATTATAGAAATGATGAACAAATACATATGATTCAACAATGCACATATTAACTTCAAAATCGATTTTGATATTCCGCCACTTAGAAAGTTTTTCAGGGCTTTAACAATTTACTCTTCTGGTCCTGTTGTTATTGTTGCGCATGTTGTTGGCTTTTTTGACAATGGTCGGATTTTCTTTCCTATGCACGCGTTGGGCAATATACAATATTATTTGTGCAAGTAAATTTTTAACCTAACTACGAGGAAATTGTTTAAAAATGTAGATTATTTCGTTTTATAGTTTACAGTAACAGCCGTGTTAACACAGCTTTGTGTTAAGGAGGTGTTTACAAATTGTTATTACTTCGTTCACGCGACCGCCGGCGTCCTATTGATGCGTGAGCGTCCGAATATATTATTTGCGGGAGTTAGATGTTTTAGTGCCAAGGTACCTATACATTCTTTCAGGGCAACTAGCCCCCTAGTAAATATTTGCAGATTTCTTCGTTACTTGAAGTACTACTATATGTGGATTTTAAAGCTAATTATTACAACAAACGACTTAGTTTTGGATTTCTGATACGAGTATATGATACTAATTGATTGTATTTTGTCGTTGCGATTTGGATATCTTTTTGGATTCCTGATGAATGATGGTTTTCGTCAACTTTTTGCAGGATTTATGTTCAGCAGGATCACGTCAAACTGCCCAATGGTCAAAGGTCAAGAATGACAGCTTGTTGATTTGTGGGCTATCAGGGGCTATCACGTAGAACCATTCGTAGAATAGTCGGTTTTGCCTGCTACCGATTTTGATTGTTTACCTGTGGCATGAGTTTACGACCTGGCTAGTTCGTTCAAAGATTGATAGAGGTGTTAGATGAGTGCAGTAACAGTAACCTCATTTAGGTATGAATTCAAGATTGCAATAGGCAATAAAATTAAGTAACGTTTAATTATATCTTTCATAGTTCTAAATTTCAATGATCGAGAGTTTGTTCATTAAATGTCAATGGTACTATAGTTTTGAAGCCGGGTTCATTATTAAGATATCAGATGGTAAGGAGTTTGCAATATAGTTATGGTACCCCGCTATGAGGGTCCAGTTAGGGGCTGCGTCTCATTTGTATTATAGGACGCACGTGTGTATTTTCTTATACTTTTAAAGGCGATGCTGTGTAAGTGCATTTTTTGCTACTTTTGTTTTAGTGGTATCCCCGTGCCGTTTCGAAAGTTTCTTATAGCCATAAGGATGTAATGCAATACGCTAAGGTCCATTATTGTATGATTGGCCGAAATGGAGTTTCACCACACGTGTCACAAAAGTTTTTGGGTAGCAATCTTTTTTTAGGCGACGCAAACTGACCTGTTCGACTATTATTCTGTCTGTACAATTATTTAAGTTGCAAAATAAATTGTGTGTACATAATAAAGTTTCAAATGGAAAGATCTCACCAAGTCCGTATCAGTATATTGTAGCTTAGCTGCGTGCTGGGCTTCGTCGTCGCGGGGCTACTATGTATGTACGATTTATCACCGCGAGTTACTCCCATACATACTGAAGAGGTCTAGCATAGTAGAATCATCTTAGTCAGGCGTCGCTATGCCTCGGAAAAAAAACACAGTATAGGTCACTTGTCCACGACACCCGTACCTAATTTTTAATAGTTAACTTATGTAATCAGAGTTGAACGCAGTTCATTATACACATCTTTCACTAAGCTCTCTGGCAACTTTTTGCCCAAAGAAATAATACTTGAGCAAAATCACTGCAACACAAACACATTACATATACAAGGAATCACTTCGCGAATTGGGATTAAATTTAAATTTTACCGGTGATCTAATTACGACCACATGTTACGCACTATTGGTATTTAAATTACACATTAGAAATGAGATATTTTTAGGAGCTTAATTTACGCGGTATTTGTTTTAGATTTATCTTAATCGTGGCGATGTATTTAACACTGTTTATAAAATACTAATCACGGAGAAACGGTTTCAATATTTTGAGGGACTTTTTTTGTAAAGATGCCCTTGCGCGCGCGTCGGGTTCTAAGACAATAGATGTTTTTAGGGTCGGCCGGCCGCTTGCGGCACACGTGCAGGACACGACCACTCACAACGGCTGCCCAAAAGGATCTCTCTTGAATAAAATAAAGCAAATTCAAATAAGATTAATGAAAGTTTTAGTTAATAAAAATGTTAAGAATACCTTAAATAAAGATAACGAAAAACTTTTTAGTACATATATGTAAAATTATTCCTGTAGAGAAAAAAATTAAGCTATTAATAGTAGTAGAACAATATAACAAAAATGATTTTAAAAAAGAAAGAGAAAGAGTCCATAGGTATTCAACCAGACTTTCAAAGAAAAATAAACTAGCTAAAATATCAAACCACTATGGTAAAAGAGAAAGGAGGTGGTTGGTACCTACACTTATTAATGACCTACCATACGAAATAATAAAGAATGCAACATCAGAAAACAGTTTCAAAAGGAGGCTCAAAAAACATTTCTTGTCACTGTGTCCGTAGTCAACTTAATAACTTCAATAATAAAATATGTGTAATGTCTAGTGTGTTTCGGTCTGTATTGCAATATCTTGATAACAAGTTCTGGTTAAAGCCATCTTCCAGGTATTTCATTGACATTTTAATATAATTATATCTTAAATTTTTAAGAGCTATGTGTCAATGAAGAAGTAGTCCCACAGATCAATTTAATTTAAAAAGGAACTTGTATATTTAAGGAACTCGACACCTGCCGACAAACTGCGTGCCAGATTTTATATGTGAAAATTCAATCGCCTGAAAACACATGTAAATTTAATTATTTAGTGCGATGGCCAAGTCTCAATATATTTACATAAAACATTAAAGAATTTCAATATTGATATGCGTCACTATAAGATGCTGTTAATTATTACGTAACAACTTAATGCTTCGAGTACGGAGATTCCAGACACAATTGATTTTCAATTGTTATGGACCACAATCGTGGTCTTAGCGACTGAACGTATTAAGACAGAAAGTCGCTTAAGTAGAGACTGAATAAATTAATAACCGACTTGGTATAACATGGATATCACAACTTTTTACCGCAGAACAACTGAGTTGCGAGACTTGGTTTTTTTGACAAGTATTGTTTTTGATGGGATCTCATTTCTTTTTGTATTTTGTAGACAGTTCTACTTTTTTCCTTTTCGGTACCTTTTACTTATTGTATATATGTATATCTACCAGCAACGAATTTTCTTAAAGCCCTCTCTCTGACTTATGAACTTTTCGCCTCGCGCTAGCACCGTGACAGCTCGCTCGGCGACATTCACCTTTCCGCGCGCCCCGCCACTGTCCCCGCCCCGCGCCCTCGCGCTAGCACCGCGCAGCGCATAGTAACGGCCCGCGCTCACTATAATAATTAATTTACAACCTTACGCACTCGAAATAAGTACGAATACGCACGTAGGTACGTTTTTAGCATTAAATAATTTAATTTACACGTATTTTCATGACGGGAATACCCATTTTTGCTCAATTTCGCAGGGGCACTACCATGCGCCTATATTTATATGGGACTAGCTTAAACCCGCGGCTTCGCACGCGATAATAATAACTTCCGTAAAACATCGTTACGAATAAAGTCAATATTGAAAAAAATAACTAAAGACTTGGCTGTATGGGATTTATTTTCTTTGCGGTCTTTTCTAGATTTTTTAGTTTTCCCTTGATTCATACACCAAACACTACTTATATTCCAAATTTGAAGCTTCTAGGTCTACAAGAAGTGCCTTAGAATTTTGATGATCGGTGAGTCAGTGAGTGACAAAATTAAGAAATTTGACCCGTTATAATTCTTAAAATACTGGTTCAAACTGAATGAAATTTGAAATATACCGTGTCTTTACAATGTTGCATGGTTCCTGAAAATTTCAGTCTTCTAGTTTTATCCACAACGAAGTCGAAAATGGTCTGAATTGCTTCGAGAAAAGGATGGTACGGCCGTGACGCTTTTTTGCTCGACTTGGTGGGGGCACTGCCGTGCCCCCAGATACGTAGAAGAACTAAGGTAACGGACATATCCCTACGAATCAGTAAGCTCAAGTGGCAGTGGACATAGCGTGAAGAACTAATGGCCGTTGGGGCAGAAAACTTAACTAAAAACTAAATTGGAGACCTTTCGATCAAAAGCGCAGCGTGGGACGTCCACCGACAAGATGGACGGACGACCTTGTTAAGATCGCGGGATTACACTGGATGCAGACCGCTTGTGATCGGTCGCTGTGGAAAACTGTGGCCATGTTCATCAGTGAACGACCTTTGGCTGATAATGATGATGATGAGATATTCCACTGAGTCCCAATATAAAATACGGGTACGTGTAAGTTTTTTTTGCTATATACTCGTAAAATAGTGTCAAAATGCGTAATATGGATAACTGTTGATATGAATATTTTAGCTACGTATTTTCCATAGCAGACAGACTGCCCTAATGTAGCACACAAATTATAGCAAAATATTGATAAGTCAATCAATATTCTAAGAAGTCATTTTCTTGATAGTCTTTGCATTTCTAACACAGCTAAAGAGATTTACACATTTCGATTTTTAGCAGCGATGCAATCGCGATGCTAACGCGCGTTAGCATCAATACAGTCGCGATGCAGAAGCTGGAAATTGTCTAATTATGTGCTGAATTTTGGCGACTGCATCGATGCTAAATTAAATCTGTTCATTGCGTGAGTTGCGATGCTAAAGCGTTTTTAAAACGCAGTGTGTAAGGGGTAATAGATTTAAGGTAAAGACTGAAAATAAAATATGTCAAACAAGACATAAAATCTTATTACTAACACAACTAGTTTCATTTCAAGGTTGAAGCTATACCTTAGCTTTATCCAAACTTTCCACTTTAACCAAGCTAAAAACGAGAAAAACAAATGCGAAAAACAGCCATTTTGACATCAATTATTACCGTTTCTGCCATTCACCAGTTTGGAAGTACAGTTAGTGGAGTATTGGGGGGGGGGGGGATATTATCATGACTTTTCGATAAACGCCGGGGTTAGGGAAAACAGTGATTTATTTAGTTGTTAGCCTGAAAACACGGCAATATCATCGTGATAGTGCTTTTGTGTTTGTCGATAATCTTATTGGGGAATTGGCAGGATTCGATTACACAGTAATGTATTGGAATGTTTATAGAAAGAGCTATTGGGTTCATAAGTCAACATCATGATGAGATCTATACTAATATTATAAAGCTGAAGAATTTGTTTGGTTGATGGTTTGAACGCGCTAATCTCAAGAACTACTAGACCAATTGGAAAAGTTATTTTCGTGTTTTAAGAAAGAAAGAAAGAAAACACTTATATTTGACCTAAAACAAAGGACATTGAGAAAAAATACATCAAAAAAACACAGACTATTCGAGTCGAAAATGCACCCGCTCAGCATAAGTCGTGGCAGCAGAACGCATACCACGACGCTGATTATTAGCGGGTGCCTTTATAGGTAGAATAGTCTGTTAAATAATCATTATAATAATAAAATACAAAAATGCGAACAAACCCACAAATTAACACAAATTATTAAAGTAACATACATAATAAAATTAAAGACAATTACTAACACAGAAATAACAAAAAAAAATACAAATTAAATTAATGAATTACAATTTGCAATAATGTAATATTATTCGAGAAAGGCTTTAGGATATAAAACATAATATGACACAATATTGAAGCCTTGTCTATGTTAGCAGGTTTTACCAAAACTTATAGTACTTTTGCACTAAAGTGTCAAAATGTAAACTGAATTGCTTATAAATAGTTGACTATTATTATAGGAACATATTATAATGGCCAATAAAATATGTTTTTAAGCATTATTTCTATACCCATTCAGCACATCATTATTTCATAAGCTTATTTTACGTTTTCTTAAAAAGCTTCTGAACTTCTTTTGTTAACTTATTAACTCGATTCTCTCTAAAACAAAAACGTAAATATTATTTCAGAGTTACAGTTTATCAGTACCAATTACTTGAAATCCATCTCAATCTTGAATTATTTTATTTATAAACAAGACGCGCAGTTTGTTTTAAATAAGGCTAACTATAAGACCCCTTACACACTGCGACTTTTAGTATTGATGCAGTCGCGCGTTTTGTAATCGCGCTTCAGCATCGCGACTCACACAATGAACAGATAAAATTTGGCATCGATGCAACCGCGCGTTACCTTCAATGCAGAAGCGCGACTGCATCGATGCTAACGCGCGTTAGTATCGATGCAGTCGCCAATATAAAATACATAATAAAGGTGATGACCAGCTATCGCGACTGCATCGAAGCTAAAAGTAGTGCAAGTGTATAAAGGTTGACTTTGCGCGACTGCATCGATGCAAGGCCTGCATAGAAATAAAAAACGTACCTAAAAAAGCCCAGGAATCTAGGGATGATATGATACAAATGGTTGTAAACCTTTCAAAATCGATTGATCTTGGCATGAGCGAAAGCGACATAAATGATATACACCGCCTTAAGCCTAGGGTTGACGGAGAGAAAAAACCAACAATAGTTGTGGAATTAAGATCCGCGATCCTGAGATCTGACCTCCTAAAAAAAGCGAAACAGTTCAATGTTAGAAATAAGTCACGATTACAGGCTAAACACCAAGGCGTCACAATCAATGAAGATACACCCATTTTCATTGCTGAGCAACTCAACCCCAAGGCAGCTCGTCTCTTTTTCCTGGCTCGGGACCTTAAACGGGCTCAAATAGTGAAGTACTGCTGGACTTCAATGGGAAAAGTGCTGGTCCGCAAAGATGACACGTCTAAAATTATTCACATTCAACACGAAGCACAAGTACAACAACTAATGATCGAACTATGACTAACTAGGTGTTTCGGTTTCCTTACATTACTATTCTTGTTTAAATTATTTGACTGCAGCCTAAAACCCACTGTTACTGTAAATATTTTTTATAACCACACAACCAAACACACTCAAACTTGTATTCTCGAATGTACAATCCTAACACATACACACAACTACAATTACCATTACACATTTTTAATACAATTTCACCTCATAAGCACACTAAACACATACATACTATACATAAATACACTAAACTCTCTCGCCATATACTACCCAATTGTTATAAGTGCACACTTAAACTACATCGGCAAACAAGTTACTCTATTTACTTGTTTTCTTACACATTTTTTCACTGATCCTACAAATACTCATGAAGGTAAATCTAGATCAATCTTGTTATTTATCGCAAAACCAACGTATTCCCGCTGCAACACCAAGAGTTCTTACTTAGCATACAATGAATAGTCTAAATACGCTAACAGAAATTGATCAAATTCAACTTTCAGAATCACTCAAGTGTAGCATACAAGAATTAAAACTAAAGAAATGCAATTTGACACATTATAATTTAATTATTTCTACTCAAAATATAAGAAGTATCTACAAAAACTTTGATGGCCTGCAACTAACTCTGGCACAACTTAAGTGTGAAATAGATATTCTTATCCTTACAGAATGCCAGTTAAACCCTAACAAAAATATTCCGCAACTATTAAATTATACATCCTTCCAAACAAAACATCTAATTAACAAATGTGATGGGGTAGTTGTATACACTAAAAATAGTTTATCTGCCAAATTTAAAGAACTTAACCTTGAAAATGCGACAGGAATTGAGATAGAAATATTTAACTTTAAGTTACTGGGTATTTACCGCTCTCCGTCATTTTTGAATGCAGCTAACTTTATAACATCACTCAACAATTACCTATATAGCACTACCTCAAGTAAAAATGTTTTTATATTAGGTGATGTCAATATAGATTTAATTATTTCTACAAATGAAAAAAAACAAGAAAGAACAAATAGACTAGATTATCTTAATATGCTATCACTTCACGGTCTTTACGCGGCTCATCACTTACCCACGAGAGGTGATGGCTGCCTTGACCACGTCTTGATGAGACTCGATAATAAAAATAATACTGCGCTTACTGTGGTTTTAGACACAACTATAACAGACCATTCCTTTGTTCTTCTATCTATCACTAGTAAGTATCAACAACAAACACCTTTGCAAAAGGTTAAAACTGTTGTTGATTACGATAGCGCATACAAGAGCTTAATAAAAACTGACGTCTCTTTCTTTAATACCTTCAAAGACCCTGATACTTATGCCTTTGCACTTATAGAAATGGTAAGGACAGCTATTAAAGCTAATTCTAAAAATATAATTCTTTCAATATCCATAAAACCATGGATAACGTCAGGTGCCCTACAGTGTATTAGACTGAGAAATACTTTGTATCTCAAACATAAATCTAGCCCCTACAATCAAATCGCACAAATCACATATAAACGGTATCGTACATTCTGTGGAAATCTCATAATTTTTTTTTTAAATAAAATAGAACAAAGATAAAATCAAGGCATCGGTACAAAACCCTCGAGTATTATGGTCTACAGGTCTACCATTAACGAAATAACCAACTACAAACCACCTAAGTGCAAGAATGGTAACCTGCTCAATATTAAATCTTGTCCTCAAGCTTCAATCGATTATGTAAACAAATACTTCATTAATATTGGACAAACTCTTGCTGAGAATATCTTAAATAGCTCTGCACCATTCGAATCAAGTAAATCAGATAGCCTTGTGTCGTCTTTTGCCTTACTCGACACTGATCATAAAGAAGTTGAAAATATTTTAATGTCATTAGACTCCAATAGTGCGCCAGGTTGGGACGGAATCCCTACCAGCTTTCTAAAGAAATCCAAGGAAGTTTTAGTCCCCCTGATCAGTAACTTCGCCAATCTATGTTTTAGCACAGGTATCTTTCCGTATCTTCTTAAGCGCTCCATTGTTACCCCTGTGTTTAAGAGTGGAGATAGTGACGATCTCAACAACTATCGCCCGATCTCTGTGTTGACCTCCATTTCTAAAATCATTAAGAAGCTCCTAAACTCCAGAATAATTAACTACCTGACTAAACACCGTATATCATCTACCTCTCAATATGGTTTTAGAAAGGGCTTGTCGACCCAGGATGCTATTATAGAGCTCACTTCTGTTGTTACCAAAGAAGTTGACAAAAGAAATGTAATTTGACACATTAAAAATGTTGGGTAAAAAATGTCTAGTGGCTTTTCTTGACCTAAAGAAGGCTTTTGACACCGTCTCTATCTCCATTCTGACACGCAGATTGGAAAGTATCGGTTTTCGTGGCACTGCTCTCTCCCTTCTCAGCAGTTACCTCCAGAATAGGAAACAAGGTGTTAAAATTGAAAATTTATTGAGTGAGGAAGAAAATGTAACACACGGGGTCCCGCAGGGCAGTGTACTCGGTCCAACGCTCTTTTTAATATACATTAATAACCTCTGTAACCTTCGCAACGTTGGAACGAGCATACTATCCTACGCAGATGACACTGCCATAGTTTTTTCCGGTAAATCCTGGGATGAAGCCAGAGTAGAGGCTGAGAGGGGCTTAGCTGTAGTTAGTCGCTGGCTTAGAGAGAATCTCCTTACTCTCAATACCCTAAAAACTAATTTTGTGTGCTTTGGCCCTTACATTAGCTCGCAGCCCTCATCTGACTTTCAAATTAAGATACATTCTTGCTGTGCTCCCTTAGTAAATATCTGTAATTGCCCAAAAATACAAAAAGAAAATCAAGTGAAATACCTCGGAATTATTGTCGATCAGAGGTTAAGCTGGTACCCCCACCTCGAACTCACTATAGCGAGGATAAGGAAACTCATGTGGGTTTTCAAATCTCTCAGACATGTCATGAGCATCGAGCTTCTGAATAAGATATACCTCGCCTTAGCCCAATCCATACTAATATATTGTATTTCGGTCTGGGGGGGAGCAGCTAAATCATACTTTATTAATCTAGAGCGAGCGCAAAGATCTCTTCTAAAGGTCATGTACTGTAAGCCCCGTAGGTTCTCTACTGAAATGCTATATGTCCAGTCTAAGCTGTTGTCTGTAAGAAAGCTTTACATTTTACACATCATATTAAGGTATCATAAAACACTACCCTTTGACCGTGCCAAACTTGACAGGCGACGTAGCTATGTTGTAGCTCCTACTTTTCCCACTCGTACAGTCTTTGCAAGGCAGCAATGCATAGCTCTGGCCCCTTGCCTCTATAATAAAATAAACCGTAAGCTAAGTATTTACCCCATGCCACTGTTTGAGTGTAAGCAAACTATGATAGAGTGGCTTTCTTCTCTTAGTTATGAAAATGTCGAAAACCTTCTGATAAACGTAGTTTAATATTCTATTATTATTTTAATATTAGGTACCTTAACACACACAAACCGAAATCATAGACACTTACACATCACACACACCACACCGCGCGAGCACACACGCGAGCACACACACACACACACATACACACACACACACACACACACACACACACACACACACACACACACACACACACACACACACACACACACACACACACACACACACACACACATTTAGGTATAATAACAATATGTGCATATTTCTCCGTAATTGTTTTTAACTTCAGTGTCACCTGCACATACATTATCTTCTTCGGCTAAGCTAAGTTATATACCAGTAGTATATAACTATGTAAAATATCTTCTCTGTTTTTGAAGAGGTAAGAGCGAGGCTATCCCTACACAAGTATCGCTTAGATAACTTTATGGGAAGCCCCGGCAACATATTTGTAAAAGATATTAAGAAATAAAAGCATTTTATTTATTTATTTATTTATTTATCGATGCTGCATCGCGGCTGCATTATTGCTAAAACTAGCAGTTGCAAAGGATAATTTGTATTTTGAAACATATTTTACAGAATAGATAGTCCATCTAATTTCAGCTCGTATGCTTTGATTGAAGTGACCCTTGCTCACAGTAGTGTAGGGTTTGAAATGGAACTGGGGTCCTATTTTTTAATCACTCGCGTAAATATGGCGTGTGCTTTTCTTTGACTATTGTTCAATTCCCGCCTGAAAAGCAGTTGAATTCAACACAGCAGTGATATTTTATTTTTATTAATTAAGGAACTCAAAACAGAACAACATCATTAAAAATACAATATAAACTAAGCTATAATCTTAAGCAAGATGCTATTCCAACACATGTGTCCACAGATTGGTTAGTTATATATTAAATTACAAGTATACCTAAATACTAAACAAACAACAAAATAAAATGAAACTCTTTTTTTTTAATATTATACATTTTCCTTCTGAATGAACACTTCAAAAAGTATATCAAGTATTGCCCGTCTGAAACGGGGCAGGTTATCGTTGAATATGTCTAATTTAAAAAAAATATTTATTTGTAAACACAGTGTGTACGAGCCCTTACCTAAACTTTCAAGTAAAACCCAATAGAAATCAACTGATTTAACTAAATCAATTTTCATTTGAATCCAAAATAAACAATGTCAGGTAATATTATTGTTTTATTATTCAAATTCCCGGTAAATCTAATTTATTTCATCGTCTTTGAATAACCTAAATAATGTTAAAAAATATAGTTAAATAACTTTGTGTATAACTGTAACTATCTAAATCTTACATCAAGTAATATTCAGTCATTTCAATTGTTTGAGTAGTGAATGGACTGGTTCTGACAGTTGTAATAAGAGACAATCGCTATCTAGACTTTGAATAACCGCTCTATTGTCTTAAGCATAATCACACGAAGTACGAGGGTCAAACTGAAAGTTTTTAGAAAATCAAAAACTGATTACATTAGCCAGTTATTAGTTTTATTATATCTTTTCAAAATATTGTCCATTGACGTCAATACACCGCTGCATGCGATGGAACCACTGGGAAAAGCACTTTGCCCACTCGTCCTTAGGGGTCTCTTCAATGGCATCGCGATACGCAGCCACCGCTTCTTCAGCATTCATAAACCGCTTTCCTTTAAGTTTTTCTTTAATTTTTGGAAATAAATAAAAATCACAAGGCGCGAGGTCGGGGCTATACGGCGGGTGACCCAGTAATTCAACGTTTGATGTCGCCAAATAGTCGATCGTTCGCTTGGCGGTGTGCGACGAGGCGTTGTCGTGGTGAAGGAGGATCCTACTGCGAGGTCGTTTCTCTCGAACTTTTTCCAAGACAAGTGGCAAACAATTGGTAGTGTACCATTCTGCAGAAACTGTTTTTTGATCCTCTAACACAATTGTTGCGAAATGACCTATCCTTCCAAAGAACGAGGCCACCATTTTTTTTCCCGCACTTCGATCTCTCTTCACTTTAGTTGGCAACTCCTCGAAAGGAAACACCCACTGAGCAGATTGTCTTTTGGTTTCAGGATCATAACAGTAAATCCAGCTTTCGTCACCTGTTAGTATGTTGAACACAGCATTTGAGTCACCTCCGTTAAATCTTTCAATCATTTTACGGCACCAATCCACACGATGGAGTTTTTGAGCCTTAGTCAAATTATGAGGTATCCACCGGGCGCAAAGCTTCCTGACCGCTAAATGTTCGTGGAGGATTTTGTGCACTTGACTCATACCGATGCCTAAGCTTGTCCGAATCTGCTGATAGGTCACTCTTTTGTCAGTCTCTATCATACGCCGCACAACACAGATGTTATTTTCAGTCGTCGCCGTAGAAGGCCGTCCCTCACGTACATCATCAGTGAGATTAGTGCGACCACGTTTAAGCTCATTAAACCAGTTGTAAACAGTCGCACGAGATGGGGCTTCATCGTGAAAGGCCAATCGTAGTCTATCATAACTTTCTTGTTGACTTAAATGACATCGAAAGTCATAAAAAATCATTGCACGAAAATTTTCTCGTGTTAAATTCACGTTGACGTGACACAGACAATTTTCAATTTGCCGCCAAATCGTAAAACAAATGACAAATGAATGAAATATATACTCAGTAATATTGGCAAAGAGTTCTATTTTCAAATTTTAGAATATTTTTTTTATTATATTGTTTATAAGTGGCCAGTTCTAAGAACTTTCAGTTTGACCCTCGTATTTGTAAAATCGGAGACAGTCTCATTGGGTACGTTCCACTAGTATCGTACAAAATAATGAATTACTCTACTATACTATAAATATCCGTTAACACTTTGGTTGCCTTAAAAATGTAGGAAGAATAACCCGTGAAACCGTATTACGCGTAATTTAATAAAATATCGTATAAAAATATTTGCAATTGCAGTTTATTTTTTATAACATTGACACTCGGGCCCGAGTAGTCGGCACACAGCGTGATGGTAGCCAAGCAATCGATTCCGAGTGCTATATTAAAAAAACCGGCCAAGTGCGAGTCGGACTCGCGCACTGAGGGTTCCGTGACAACTTTAACTGAATTTGGGAATCCACTTACTTCCACTTAGTAAAATCCACAATATTTTGTTGACAGCAAATATAACTTTGTTTTTCATAGTGTTTGTATGAAGTACAAAGTTATGTTTGCGGTTGTTGAAAATGTGCTATATCTCAAAAACTTCTCGTTCGATTCCGTCCGAACTAATTTTCGTTGAAAGTATTTGTTAAAATCTACATTATATATTTTTTTCAAAATTAACACTCGCTTAGTTTAGAAATTAGATGGGGGGACGCCCATTTTACCACTTTGAAAACGTCTAGCTATGAAACGTTAGACTTTAAAAGAAAATGGTTTTAGGAACCTCGGTGTCATTTTAAAAGACCTATCAATAGACACGTATAGGTTTGACAGTTTTTTTTTTTTGTTTTAGTTTCATGTATGGGAAAATGTCATATTTTTTTTATTTTTTGTATGAGTATCGTAAAGCGGTTAACAGGATACATACTCCTATCAAATTTCAACTGCTTATAGTTACAGAATAAAATGGCTGTGACATACGGACGGACAGACAGACAGACAGACAGACAGACTTGACGAAACTATAAGGATTCCGTTTTTTTGCCATTCGGCTACGGAACCTTAAAAAGACGTCAAAGAAAGACTTGGGTTCTAGAAGGCGGCACCGCTGGACAGTAGATCTCGCGCACTCATGCCCGAGTGTTCGGCACTAAACGAGTTAAGAAATAGTCAAACTCCAACCCCACCAACAAAACATTTGCCAAACAATTTACCTTTTTTATAAGGAAACAAAACTATTACCCGAAGACCGTTGGTCATACGGTGGGTAATGTGAATTTCAGAAACACCTTCCCAGTTTTCAAATACGACCTCTGTTAAACATATGTCACGGTTAAGTCCTTTGAATCCACCCTTTGGAAACACACGAGATATATGTGGCTCGATCAATAAGTTAAGTTTATTCATATTATCCGTGTTCGTAATGAAAACGCAATTTGGCAAATTTGTTTTATTTACTTTTAAACGAAGCCTTCATTTAGAGTTTAGACTTATAATCTTTTCTTAGCGTTTCTCCCACTTTAACCCCTCCAAAAATATTTTTTTTAAAAACAGTCTCCTTGTCCTTTGGTCCTTAAAAGTCACAGACGTTAGATGAGTTACGAAGAGTTAGGTTTATAAGTTCCTACTCCTTCATTGATTGGAAATATGAGTGGTATGCGTGCCGAATGCCCCTGCGTTCAATTTGCCTGATTACAAAAAAACGGCCAAGTGCGAGTCGGATTCACGCACTGAGGGTTATGTGCCAACTTTACACTCCACCTACTTTGCCTTAGCCAAAATAGCAGAATATTTCGTTGACAGCAAAAATTACTTTGTTTTTCTTGTAACTTGTATTTATATGAGAGACAAAGTTATATTTGCGGATGCAGAAAATGTGCTATATCTCTAAAACTACTGATTTGATCTCGATCAAACTAATTTTTGTTGAAAGTATTCGTAAAGCACTACATCATGCATTTTTTAAACTTTTCTTCATTTGCTTCGATCAAAAGTTAGAGGGAAGGTCGTTTACCACTTTGGAAGCGTCTATCTATCAAACGTTAGACTTTAACGAAAATAGTTTAAGGAATCTTCATGACATTTTTAAAGACCTATCCATAGACCCTACACGCATAGGTTTGACAATATTTTTTTTTCGGTTTTAGTTTCATGTATCGGAGCCTCCCCTTAAATATCATTATTTTTTATGTTTTGTTATAGGACACGTAAAGCTGTTAATAAGATACATCTACCTACCAAGCCTACCTATCTTAAATCAAGCTCGTCTCAAAAGACAACCCCTATGTTTCCAAACAAACTACCACGTTTAGGGGCAAGATTTAACGTCACCGTTGACACGGGTCTAAGCACGTGAGAAAAGTGCGCATTTATGACGTTTTCCAAAGAAACTTAATATTTTGTTGCGTGTTATGCGTAAAAAAGGCTGTCTCGGTACACCTGATAAATGGGATTTTTTGGAGGACTGACAGACCTAGTTTAGGGAGACGCCGCGTCGCCTGTTATTTATAATTCCGAACCTGACCCGAAAACCTGACCCAGTCGTGGGTTAGGTTAGGAATTTGAAAAAATAATTAGTTTTTATTTCGAACGTAACCCTAGTCCTAACCTGACCCGACGTGTCGTTCCTATCATAACCCGAATTGCGAAGTAGGTAGGTTTCCCCTCTCCCCTTTCTAATAAAAAGAACGTATGTGTCAATTAATCAGAGTTTAATATTTAAAACACCTAATTAAAATATCACAAAATCAATATATTTAATTAAAAATCATTTCTTTCGCCTCATTAGTGATTTAAAAATTGTAAAATAACACTGTCGAATGTAAACTACTTTAATATTTCTGAACAGTAAGTACCTACCCTTCGTTACTTGAGGGGCTACCTGGATTTTTACTTTAATAGAAAAATCATAGCTCGTTACATAAAAGACCAATCGAAAATCTGATTAATGCGATTGTAGCTCTGGTTATGCGGTTTAGATACAATGTTTAAGTTCAATAAAACAGAGTTTTCTGCAGTTACAGTTAGAAAAATTGCCCAAAGTGGCCATATTTAGCAGTTTTTCTAACTCTAACTACAGTAAACTACTTTTAACGTACTAAATAAACTATAGAACCTGTACTACAATCGTGTCTTGATTTTTTTATTGTTTTTGTATTTAAGGAGAAATAATTATTTTAAATAGAGTGGCGCTAGTGTGCGCGTCAAAAATTCGGTGAGCCCCTTAAGTGCAAACCGCTTCGCCCAACGCCTCATGCGGTTCCTTAAAGGAGGCCGTATTATGAGACCAAAACGGATCCTGTTTGAAAATAGAATTGTGATACAAAGAGGGAGGTACGAGAATTATTTTAAAGTTTTTTATCTTCGTTTTCTTGCACTAGAAGTGGTCCAGAGCGGACTAAAATCCTTAAGGCATTCTCTACCAGTCAACCACTTTGGAAAGCAGAATCTTAAATAACCGGCGGATTATTTAACCCTTCTTTTTCGTAATAGTAATTTATTTTATTTCTTTGTCAAGCCG
Source organism: Pyrausta purpuralis (assembly GCA_963924145.1). Classification (NCBI taxonomy): domain Eukaryota; kingdom Metazoa; phylum Arthropoda; class Insecta; order Lepidoptera; family Crambidae; genus Pyrausta; species Pyrausta purpuralis. Next base: position 20,127,375 of record OZ001664.1, read on the forward strand.
TCTACAATAATTTCTGCTTAGCCCAAAGGTATGACTGGTAAATAATGCCATATGGCGTTAAGTCCACCTTTTGTACAAGTTTTAGTTGTGCAATAATGTGTAAACAAATAAAAAGTTTGCAATAACTGAATGATTACTCTTTTCTTTTTCTAGAAAAGAACTAGACTATAACTCTTTTACTAGAACTGGACTATAACTCTCAATATGTGGGCACAATATGTTCCAAATATAATGAAGTGAAAGAGGGTTAAAGTTAGTGTGTTAGTAATTTTTGCTTAGGACAAACTATATCATCGAATATTAGTTAAGTTAGTACCACGAAGTATTTATACAGTGACAAACACAAATACAAGTGAAACTGGTTCAATAAAAGTTATTTAAGTTGATAAGGCAAAGTTTTAAATACATTTTTTTTTAATTTGGATATAAAATATGAAAAAAATCCAAAGAAGGTTGCTTGGCTTCTGTCTCATTATATAAACGGAACATCCTAGAGATTGGGTGGAAGAATGATGTGTTATTCCTATAATTTGGGAGATTTATCACGAAATTGCCTATTAACACATAAATATCCGTACATAAAAGTTTATCTTAATACATACACGTAATTCATGATAATTACGTTACTACACAGGGTCGATAACATATACCACCCGTCTGTGGAACGTATTTGCGTCTAGATAAACACAGTGATTCCAACAGTATTGTTAAACGCTCTCATGGTACGGTACTCTATAAACCACAATTATTCTCAAGTCTGACAGCCTTAAGTTATGTTTATGAGTCATAACTTAGCAAAGCCTTAGATCTTCCACCTTGAGACATATAGCTATCTCACGGATGTACTAAATTAATGTTGTCTTCAGTAAATTAATAGCGGCTCCACACCTTAGGTAACTTATAATTGACGTTCATAGACTATATTGTTTGTTTAGTTAACTGTTGAACTATATCTTAATATACTATGTCATTATTATCAATCTTAATTATGAGTTCTCTGTCACTTTTAATGAGGAAATAATTGGTTTTAAGTAATGTATCAGTGAATCGTGTATGATCTTTCGGCCGTTACCATACGTCATGAAAATTTGCTTAGTATATTTTGATAAAAACTAAAATAAATTAACTTTCAATTGTTATAAGATGAAATTGGAAACTTGGAATTCAGCGCGACGGCACGGCACGGTAGTTCGATTAGAAAGAGCGTTGGCCCGGTTTGCCAGAGGTTTCAGGTGCAAATCCCATATATGTCTCAAGGTGGAAGATCCGGCTGGGCACGCTGGCACAACGCTCCACGAACGCCTCCAAGTCATTTTCGGTCACGGCAATACGACTGTGGAACTCTCTTCCTTTGGATGTCAGGAGGGCCGAGTCGAAGGTATCATTCAAGAGGAAAGTCCGACAATTTCTTGAAGAATAGATAATTGCAAAACAATATTTAATTATTGTGTATTATTCATGTATTATTTTATATATTGTATTTATTTTGTGTAAGTTTATTGAATTTAAAATATGTTGCTGCAGTAATTTAAGTAGGTTTATTTGTTACTATAAATATTAGTTAATTGTTACTTTTTTGTTAATTTTCTCTAATTTTCCTTTCGCTGCACCCATTACCATCTCTCTGCATGACCTAAAGGTTTAACTGGCAGAAAATGCTTTTAGCATTAAGTCCACTTTTGTACACTATGATTTGTGCAATAAAGACTTTAAATAAAATCCACACGTGCGTAATTTTTGGTTTTTTATCAGTATCGATGCATCTTATAAGAATAAAAACTAACACTCAATGTTAAAACATAAGAAATCATTAACTTTTTATATTTGAACTTAATCATTATAAATTGTTTTATAAGAAACAAAAACAAACGCGTGGTTTTAAAAATTGCATTCAGACATGCCAGATACTATCTCGAAATATTTTTTGTTTCTCAAAGCTTGTGTCAAGTTTAAAGCTTATATTGACGAGATATTTTGCCGCAAGACTTTCTATTAAAGATTTTGCAAAGGTATTTTCCGTGAAATACGATAGGAAAATCTGATACTGGCGCTATCCTCAACAAACTCTTCAGACTTTGTTTTTGCTTTCGCTAACTAACTACTATGTTTTTGTGTTAATTTACACTAAAATCTTGCCTTCCCGGATCTATAGTTCGGCTGAGAGTACCCGTTTGTCTTCTCTTCTTATCGGTTCACTTCAGACGTGACTTAGTATAAAACAAAGACCCTGTATACTTAGCTTCAACTCTACTCCTTTGAGATACGACTCAAAATGCAATCGTCAAAGTGCATTCTCCAGTTTTTCCGCCCGCCCTCTTCAATCTGCCGTTAAGTTTACTCTATTATCGGAAGCATAAGGTTGGTATTCGAATGCTTTGATAGAAAATATAGTGTGGCAAAACTAAGTGGCTGACCGGAGACAGATGACGTCACTATGGGCACTTTCTTGTCCTGTTTTCACCAGTCCTTAACACTATTTGGGAATGATCGTGACGAGTCATCTGTTTGTTTAACGGGCGTAGATTGGTAAACAAAGGATATTGTTGTAAAGTAGATATAGGTCACTGTTTAACGAACCGTGGGAAAGATGTACAATTTTGTCTGGACTCATTCGGGTTAAGATGTGGGTCGTTAGCTTGGCTCGACACAGCGAGAGATTTTCAGTTATTTTTTTTATGTTCGCCGTGAATTTCTATAGACAGAAATTTAGCTAGCTGATGTGCTGATGAAATCGGGAAAAAAATGCGTATAACTACTACTTACATTTAGGTCAACTTTTCTACTTACTAATAGGGTCAAACTGGAATAGTAATAATATATAAGTCGAAACTTCTTCAATGCCTTTTCATTGAGAATGTGTTACAATGAATTTAGTACTAAAATACACAATTCTATGACCATGTTTTTACTTTATAACCAACTTTGACGACCTCCGTAGTGGTTGGCACGCTGGTTTCAAGGCATCGCCGCTCCGAGGTCCCGGGTTCGATTCCCGGTCGGATTAATATACAATTCAAAATTTTCTATATTATCACGGGTCTGGGTGTGGTGGTACCCCAGTTGTGTATGATTTCCATAACAAAAGTGCATTAGCTATTTACTTTGGGATCAGAGCAATGTTTGTGATTGGTGTCCAATATTAAAAAAAGATACTAGCACGTCCAGGGGTGCGATTGTGTAAAGCAATCGTATTCATTTGACAATTCAAAACGTACGGTATGATCTGTCAAACGGTAAAGAACAAAGGGTTTGACGGATCAAACCGTACGTTATGAACTGTCAAATGAATACGATTACTGTACACAATTCCAGCTCAGGGCTAAAAGTCCAGTAGGTTTATATTGAAAAAAAAAACACATATATTACTTCCTGGTTTCGATAAAATAATGGAGAAGAGCACTAGATTAGAATGAGTAAAAAGAATCAACTGCAATACGAAAGTTGAGACCGTAAGAAGACAGTACGTGTAATACAATAAGTTAATCAAAAACTTCAATCCACCTCCCAAATCGGGAGGATTAATAATATCCATATATCTGTATCACTTATTATCCGAAGGGAAATGCTCTGGGGCGATTTTGTATCTGTCTTGACAAATGTTGGCGATTCGTCTTAGAGATTTGAGATACAAGCCGGCCATGTGGGAATGGCAAACTGGAGATGAATGCTATCTATTTTCTGAGAAACAGATGAAGCCTACCGAGATAGATTTAACTAATTAGGAACGATTAGAACTGACTCCGTATTAAGCTTGAGCGTATAGTACGCACCGAAATCCGTTTCGAATGATAATAAGTAATTTCTCAAAAAAATATTATATACAAATCTGATTCCGAATATTCATGGTTTCAGTGTTCGAATCATAACAATGCGAAAACGGCATAAAAAGTTACGAAGAAATGAAGAAAAACTATCTGCTCACACTGTGTAAAAACGACGTCACACAAGGCACTACGTTCTACCAGAAACAAAATAAAATAAAATAAATATCCTTTGGACATTCCCACACATCGCAATCTAGGCCCAAAGTAAGCTACTCAAAGCTTGTGTTATGGGTGCCAGACTACGGATATAATACTTAAATACTTTTTGTTTGTAAATACATACATGATATACAATATATAGAAAACACCCATACCAATACCTTGTACGTAAATCCTTCACAAGACTAACATCGAAAACATTCATAAAAATTTACAAGACATATATAAGACCATTGTTGGAGTTTGCTTACGTAATTTGGGACCCTTATTTTATAAAAGATATAAAACTAATAGAGAATGTACAGCGTAGAGCTACAAAATTAGTGAAGTCATTGCGAAATATGTCATACGAACAGAGGCTAAAAGAATTGAAGCTAACAACACTAGAACAGCGTAGAAGAAGGGGCAATCTAATTGAGACCTTCAAGATTTTAAAAGGATATTACAATGTACCTGATCTGCAAGGCCTATTCCAATTTTCTGCGAACAAACGTCTGAGAGGTCATGCGCTTAAACTGTGTCGTTCAAAAGCCAAAAAGAACCCCCTGCAAAATTTCCTAACCAACCGTGTAGTCACAGATTGGAACAAGCTACCTGAGGAAACCATTAATGCACCATCAGTAAATAGCTTCAAGAATAGACTGGACAAAAGCAATATCTCCGAACCCCAAGACGCACACGCATCAGCTGAATAGCTGCTAGTGTGATCTACAATTAATAATAATAATAATAATAAATACAAACAGACATGATCATGCACACACATGTTTGTATTGTGCGGGGATCTAACCCGCAACCCGCTGCGAAGTAGGCGATTTCTCGACCACTACACCAGACGGGTCATCAACAAATGACACACTGATCACTTAAGCTGCACAGAAGAAATTTATTTATAATTTTACTCCTTTAAGGTTAAAGCAAAGCTACCCACCCAGCATGGAAACAGCACCAACCAGGCGTCAACCATACGGAAGCACGTTACGCAAAGGGAACAGCAACGCCTCGGATGGGATCGGCACCGGATAGCGAACGCCTCGCCGCGGATCGTGATTGCTACAACTTATAACAGTTCTTTTTGTGAATAACACCCCTTTTGACAGGGTGGACGGATAGTCGTCAACCAACGGGCGAGGCGCCGTAAGCGCGCTACAACGCATGCACCGCTGGTCGAGAGTTGGTCCCGAGTTGGTCTCGATCGGAGATAGTAACGTTACGAAGTTGATATATGTGTGTTGAAGTATGGAGTTTCATACAAAGAATACTCAACGCCTCGAGTTAATACGGTGCTGTCACCGAGACGGGTTGATTAGTGGGCTTCGACCTTAACTCTGGCGTGGTATTCTTAAAAAAAATGAGTATCTTCAGTTGTAAGCGTATTAATTTTATAAACCATCATAGAGAGAATTTAAGATACACCTACATTAAAATTTCCAGGAAAATCTAGATCAAATCTGAAAACCTGAGGAAAATTCTCTGGTAACATCATTTTTAAGAAGGCTCGGATAAAACCAGGCTTACTGAAATTCAAGCTGCCGAGAAGCTTACGTCAAAATAGTTTTCAAATGTCTGATGCATTTTCTTCACATAGAAAGATATTCAAATTGCGGTTTTACAATACAATATTATCTAGTATCGTTTATCGATAATGATTGGCTTCATTGCTCAGATTACAAACACAATTTTGTGGTAAGATGTTTTTTTATGTAGTTTATTTAATACAGATAACATCCAAATTATTTGTAGTTGTTATTATACTAGCGGACCCAACTATCCCCCAGTTTCGAAGGATCCGCCCAGCTCCGTAATTTTTAAAGTTGAGCGGTCCCAGCAAACATTGTTCAAGAAATTGCTTCAAGCAATAAGACCGCCTAATTTGTACAACTAGCGATTATATTAGATACTTTACAGTGTTATTATTATGTTTATGGTGTGCAATGAAGTATTTTTATTATTTTTCTTATTGTTTTGCCCCAGCCCCGGCCCCGTCGAACGGGATAAAAAAATATGTACTTCTCCGGGTTCTAAGCTCCTCCCCACCGTTTCGCCTCGACCCCGTCCCACCGCAGCCCCGGCCAGGTCTAACGGGATATAAAGTATTTTATGACCTTCACCTGGATCTAAACTGTCTCCTCACAATTTTAGCCAAATCGGTTCAGCCGTTCTTGCGTTACTAATAGTGTAACTAACACGACTTTCTTTTATATATGTCTACATATATAAAAGAAGAAGAATATATAGAAGTAGAGAAGTATAGAAGATTCGTAAACTGCCTAGTTATAGGTCTACTAGTATATTAATGCATTTTACATAATTCTGTTGAAGTGAAAAAGTATAAAATTGTATATTAAGCTATAAGATTTTGTCTTTCTAAATTTTAAAAAACTTGCCAAAAGAGGTAAACTTGGGAAAATAAATAAAATACTAAGGCCTGATTTGCCGAGAGGGAGGCCTATGTTCAGCAGTGGACGTCCTTTGGCTGATAATGATGATGATGATGATGATGAAGACTTGATTTTACCAACGTCAGCTAAGGAATATTCGTCAAATATAATACTAAACGCCTTATTTGAAATCGTCACCTATTTGTGAGCAATCATTTATGTAAATGTCATATTAAAATCGGTCGTTTTATACTTATTCAATTAGATCAGTCTTATCAAGTGCCAGTCGGACTCGTACACTAAGGGTTCCGTGCCAACTTTAACCTTTAGCCTGGTTTTGACGACCTCCGTGGTGTAGTGGCTAAGCACGCAGGTTTCAAAGCGTCGCTGCCCCGAGGACCCGGGTTCGATTCCCGGTCGGGTTAATATAGAAATCAAAATTTTCTATATTGTCTCGGGTTTGGGTGTTGTGGTACCACCATTGTGTCTGGTTTCCATAAAGCAAGTGCAATTAGCTACTTACCTACTTTGGGATCAGAGCAATGTATGTAATTGAATTAACTGTGTAGTACTAATAGTTGCAGAATAAAGTGTCTGTGTCATGTGGACGGACTAACAGACAGACAGACTTGACGAAACTATAAGGGTTCCGTTTTTTTCCTTTCGGCTACGGAACCCTAAAAAGTTTACATTTTATTAAGGTAGAAGTCTAACAACCAACGTTTTGCAATAAAGTATACTTAGTGTATAATTATAATGGCTCACAGATTTTTGTATATTATAGATTTCTCAATTCGAAAAACACATCCTTGTTTTTAAAGATGTATTTATTTCCATCCCTTATCCCCACACAAATCACTGATTCTACTAAAAGCAGCGGGTAATAAACAAAAGATTCACTCGCAAATCAGATCGTCCAATTTAGGGACGTCCCGCCATCGGACTTGCAAATGTCCCGCATCCCGAATCCCGCGTCCTGGCTCCTGTGACGGAAGAACGCGGGAATTATACGGGACACCCTTAGGAATGTTTGCTGAAATCATTGAAGTGAAGCAATTAGGCTTTGAATCGCCGACAACGTGATTGGAGGATAGTTTGTTTTGAGGCTGAATCTTGTCACGTTAGTGAAAATCTGTTGATTAAAGTTGACAAACCCTTGTCATATAATAATAATAAATAAATATCTTTGGAATCTTTGGACATATAGTGGAAGGTATATAGTTATTTAATAAAGTATTACATTTATAGTTATTCCATAGCTTGAATAGTTATTTCCATAGCTTGATGTCCTACGGCATTCTACTGTGGGACGCGGCTGCTGATGTAGAAACAATTTTTGTGTTACAAAAAAGAGGCGTGCGAGTTATTTATAATCTTAAATCTCAAGATTCCTAATTTCTTTAAACGAGAGGTGTTCAAAGAAATTAGAATATTTACTCTAGCCCCTCAATATATTTACGAAAATTTAATGTATGTACGGAAACAAATACATTCATTCACGAAAAATAGTGACATACACAAATAATACTAGGAATAAGGATAAGCTTGCTATTCCACAATTTAGGCTTCGAAAGGTTGGTAATTCTTTCATGGGGAAAGGTATAACTTTTTTCAATAAACTACCAGAACACATTGTAAACTTACCGGTTAATAAATTTAAAACTGTTATTAAAGAAACCCTTATGACGAAAGGGTATTATAAAGTAATTGATTATTTAAAAGATAATAATGTATGGACTTGCATGATCTCTACAAACATTGTAAACCTTTTGAAAAGAGGCATTGACAATGGTGACTGAGTTTGTTCCGCAGCTTCTACTCAGCACTAGCCCACAATTGTCCCGAAGCTGTGGTAGGGTTTATATTGGGACGTGTAAAGGTGGCCCAAGTGGGCCTATTTTTATAAATAAATGACTTTTTTGATGATTGTTTTTTTGATTTTATGACTTTTATGGGAATTTTATTGCTGTACTTGTGTAGCGATATTAACAATTTGTAGTTAGCCTAACCAGTCTGAACTTTTTTTTTGGACACCAATCACATGCATTGCTCTGATCCCAAAGCAAATTGCTAATGCACTTTTTTATTAAATTGAGTCTGATACTCAACGATGGTACCACAACACCCATACCCGAGGCAATATGGCATATTTTTATTTATATATTGACCCGACTGGGAATCGAACCCGGGACCTCAGAGCACGACTCCTTGACGCGTGGTCGTCAAATTGTAAGATCATCATAAATCTATATTGTTTTTTTTATATTTTATAAAATGGGCACTAAACTCTTCATTAAATAAAAATAAATACATTCGACTCGACTTGATAGACAGCCAATGAGGCATTTCTCTTTTCTGTCACGTATCCATTCACCGCCACGTTCCAAAACTATTACAACTGACAAAGTAATTGCATCCCCATATAATAATACGCTAAAAACGCTTAGTTCCGTTTATTGGTTCCCGTAGTACGTGATCCAAAAACTTATTGCCTTCCGAAACATTGGGAGCCGGGAATGCGTTAAGGGGCTACCCGGATTTTTAGCGCACTTACTAGCGCCACTTTAGTAAAAAAAACATAACTTGTTAAATAAAAGACCAATCAAAAATCTGGTAGATACGATTGTAGTACAGGTTCTATAGTTTATTTAGTACGTTTAAATTGTTTCTAAAGTAGTTAACTGTAGTTAGAGTTAGAAAAACTGCTAAATATGGCCACTTTTAGCATTTTTGCTAACTGTAACTGCAGATAACTGTGTTTGATTGAACTTAAACATTGTGTCTAAACCACATAATCAGAGCTACAATCGTATCTACCAGATTTTTGATTGGTCTTTTATTTAACGAGTTATGATTTTTCTAGTAAAGTGGCGCTAGTGTGCGCGGTAAAAATCCGGGTAGCGCCTTAAAGAAATAACAGTATGTAATTGACTGCCCTGTGTATGAGAAAAATTATGGGTAGTGATGGCGATAGGCGAAAATCTTATCGACGTCTGTGTCTATCGATAGATGCAGTTTGTGTTTTATTAATAAGTTTTTTTTTAAATTGTTTTGTCCTTAAATTGAGACTAGACTAAGCTAAATATAGTAAATAAAGACAATGACCTTAGAAAGAGCTAACTCAAATTAATGTTAAGCTTTGAGTTTCTGATCTTACGTCGTGCATTTAGATATTACGACTGATGATTAATCTTAACACTTTGCATAATTTTTCCTGAATGCTTTACTTTTATATTTATTCCAAAAAAAAACGGATTCCAAAAACTGACTAAAAAGCTTAAAATAACGCATTTGTCTTCTATTTAGGAGAAACTTTTTTTTTTCGGAGTCGGTACCTGATGTGCAAAAATTATAAATATTCAAAAATAAATTTATATAAATAAATTGTATAATTATTTATTAGAAAAAAATATAAAAAATAGAATATTCTTAAAATAAAAGTTACTAAAAAAGTTTTTGTTATTAAGAAATTACTAATAATTAATTTAGGGAAAAATCCAATAAATGGGGGTAAACCTCACAATGCATGGACAACACTTAAGAAATTTAGCACACGTCTTTTGAAGCCTTACTAGATCAACATACTTAAATATTATTAAATTCCAACGTTAACACATACACATTGAATTGATTACCTCCTTTTTTAATTTGATAAAAATTTACTTGTTTTATATAATTATTAAAATATCTGCTTGCTTTTTGATAGGACGCGCGTAAAAAATATACTCCTACCCACAGGTAATTCCGATGTCATCTTTCTCTTCCCTATCGAGTAATGTCACATCACTATCAAGGAGTACCTTACCGATTGTTAGCTAATCAAACCTTCGCGGGCTCGTAATAAGATAGAGAAGTGGTTATCCGAGATTATATACTTGTTATCGAGCTCTGATATGTTTTCGTGGAGGTGGTTAGATTGGTCGGCCTATTTCTGTGTCACTTAAGCTTACATAAGGTATAAGAAAAGGTCTTATCAAGGGTTACTGGAGGACAGGGTTCATGGAAAAATCTTACTTTAAATTGCTCTTTACATACACATCAAAAGTGTCTAGGGATCAAGCAGTTTTATGCGGATTTCTTGAGATTGTGATGTGGCTTTGTAATAAATTTATGATTTTATAAATTTATATGGATCCTTTTTGGTGCATGTCATAATTTGAAACAGGAACTGTCAATCAAATTCGATTAAAGATGAAAATCAGCTGTCAATATTTTCCCTATAAAAACATACAACGCATTGAAGACATTATTAGTGCTACTGTTTCCCTACTACTGATTAAAACCAACGTTATTATGGAGCGGTGACGTCATTTAAGCAGGGAAGAAATGCTCAGAGCCGTGGGAATGATAGAAGCTGGTTCCCGGCAACGTACTGTGGCTTTAGCTCTGAATACAAGTCAGAGTGTTATCAGTCGACTTTGGACACGTTACCGAAGCACTGGTACCGTAGCTGAGCGCCATGGAAGACGGTATCGCTGCACCACACGGAGACAAGACCGATACATTCAAATCACAGCCGAAGAGCTCCAACAATAACCGCCATGATGTCAGCCGTGAGGCTTCATCACTCTTCAGGGACTTAATTAGCGACCAAAAAGTCAGAAACCGCTTGCATGAAGTGAACCTTCATTCCCGAAGACCGCTACGGGTACCACCTATAGCAATGCACAATCGTAGGATTCGATATCAATGGGCTCTTGAACACAGAAATTGGGCAGAAGAACAATGGCGTTTCGTGTGCTTTTCTGATGAGTCTCGTTTTGGTATGAGACCGGATACAAGACGTATACGACACTGGAGAACCCCTGGACGCCAACAGCGATTAAAATCCTGCCAGGAAGTCCATCCTTATAGTGGTGGAACCATCATGGCATGGCCGGTTATTTGGAAAGGCGGCAGAACTGATTTGATTCGGATCAGAGGCAACCTCAACGCTCAAATTTATGCTGAGACGATTGTATCAGACGTCATCGTTCCTCTACAAGTGCAAATCGGTCCCTTATTTCAGTTAATGCATGATAATGCACGACCGCACACCGCAAGAGTTGTAAGACAGACTCTCGCCGCAGCTAACATCAATGTCCTGCCCTGGCCTGCTCAGTCGCCAGACTTGAACCCGATTGAGCATGCATGGGATATGCTACAGAGAAGAGCTCTGCCGAATATGGAGGGTATCCAGTCGCAAGAAGACCTTTTTTTGTTGTTGCAACGAACATGGGCGGCCATTCCACAGCGTGATTTGGATGAACTCATTTTCAGTATGCCAAACCGATGTTCCTGTGTTGTTAGTGTTCGCGGTAGAAACACGGATTATTAATTGTTTAAGTTACCCAATAAAATTTTAAAGAAAACTGTTATTTCAGTCTTTTTTTCGAACTTTAATGTTAGTGGTTCAAATGTCAAAAATCCCTTTATTAGGAAAATGGCAAATTTCTTTATTAATGCAAAGGTGTCTTGGTTTATCGTTACTGTAGACAAACGAAAACACTTTATTTGATGAATCCTTAAAGAAAAATTTAATTAATATCAATCAGGAGAAAAGTTATTGCAAAAATATATGTTGATCCCTAGACACTTTTGATGTGTGTATTTAATCTTGTTTGCTTAACAGAGTCTAGCGGAGCGTCAACAGTGTCCTAATGACCATTAAAGATAAGTCCTCTTGTTCCTTGTTCAGACACTGGATTTTCCTGCATGCTCAGGGAAATTAAAACCTGTTTTTCAAATTGATAAATAAATTTTAATTTTGTGAATTATAGTATATTATTATATTATAGTATATTAGTCTCCTCAAGTGATCAGATAGTGGCACCACAATTCAGGGCCGTTCAGGTAGAAAAGTTTGGTTCAGAGTGCGTTTTTCGACGGAAAACGCAAAGTGAGTGAGATTAGTACTAAGGACAAGAAATTGACGATAATCTCCGGTTTGAGGTGCTGGAGTAATAAAATATAAATCTTCCGTGTCCTTTTTTTAATAAAATTTTAGAATATTCTTCTCGACGTCGAGTAACCATCCAAATTTATTTATTATTATTATTATTATTGATATGGGGTCATAGTTGACAATTAGTATGGAATTTTACAGTTAATTAAATTAACTGTAAAATTCCATACATGTGAATACGTAAGTATGGCGGATTTGTTTGTAAGTAAAAGTCAAAGTCAAAAATAATTTATTCAATTTAGGACCCAAAATGCCACTTATGAACGTCAATAATTAGTGTAATATCAATCAATTTTGGCCCGTATGGGCTAGAACATGTCTCCTTATCTTTTGAGCCCTACTAGCGCTTCGAGACAAGACACAGACAATTTGGCAAGTGCTGAGAAGAAACGCCGGAAAAAACTCAGTAAAGCATTGAACGAATTTGTAACTGACTTTTCGATGACGCTTCAAAGCAAATCATCATCATCGAATCTATGGAAAAGGGAAGGAAATTTTAAACTGAAAATCTGATAATTGTTAAAGCCCACAAAATCGCGGGGAACGATAGTTATTCATACGTTTTTGTTTAATTGCAAAAACTGAGAAGAATTACGCAGGCTGTTAAAGCTTACTCGAGCTTATTTAAGCCTTTGAGCTAAATATATGGGCCATTAAAATTGAGAGCCTGTAATTACCACTATACCATTGGAGCGATCGCGGGCTTTCCTGAGACCTGTTTTGGTGTTCTGTTTGTATACAAAGGATTTGAATTAATTTGTTTGTAACAATGGTCACACAGCCTCGCCACAGGCAATACACAAAGGTATTTTGCATCGGTACTTTGTAAGTCCTAACTTTAATTAGTGACAGTTGTATCAGTGGGTGCTGTAACTGTGAACGTATCACTGAATTATCTTTACACTAGCAGACCCCCGCGACTTCGTCCGCGCGTTTTGAGTTTGCTCCCTCCTCTCCCGTCGTAGCGTGATGTGTTATAGCCTACAGCTTTCCTAAATAAATATGCTATCAAACACATAAATAATTTTACAAATCAGCCCAGCATTTCCTGAGATTAACGCGTTCAAACAAACAAACTCTTTAGCTTTATAATATTAGTATACATTTATTGAAATCAAATGATGTAAAAGGCAAATTTGTTCAAAATGGAATGCTCATGATGATTAATGTATTATTTTTTTACAAGAATAAACACCCGTGTGTATAAAATACTTTCGAAAATAGTGCATTATTTCTGAACAAATTTAGTAACATAAAAAGGCTTGTTAGTCAGTAAACTATATAGATAGATATACGCTTTTGTGAACTTTATTGTAGAACTGTTAATGCAAAATAATCTCGTCATACATGATTTTTGTGTAACTCAAACGGTTTACGCAGCATACGCAGCGGAAGTTCTAAAAAGGAATATTTTTCCCCCGTTTTCGCAACATTTATCGTTGCGGCGCTGCACTTGAGTCGTATTTTGATCAAATATGGAGTGCCTAATTAAGGCTAATGAATCCCGCAAGTTCTATCGGGAACTCAGATTGCACAAATCGAAATAAATAATTTTTATAATTATTTATGAGAAATAAATATAAAAAATAGAATATTCTTAAAATAAAAGTTACTGAAAAAAGTTTGTGTTATTAAGAAATTAGTAATAATTATTTTAGGGAAAAAAACAATAAATAGGGGTAAACCTCACAATGCATGGACAACACTTAAGAAATTTAACACACGTCGGAAACACGTTTGGAAGCCTTATTAGATAAACATACTCAAATATTATTAAATTCCAACGTTAACACATACACATTGAATTGATTAACTCCTTTTTTAAGCCAATAAAAATGAACTTGTTTAAAATAATTATTAAAATATTTGCTTGCTTTTTGATAGGACGCGCGTAAAAAATATACTCCTACCCACAGGTAATTCCGATGTCATCTTTCTCTTCCCTATCGAGTAATGTCACATCACTATCAAGGAGTACCTTACCGATTGTTAGCTAATCAAACCTTCGCGGGCTCGTAATAAGATAGAGAAGTGGTTATCCGAGATTATATACTTGTTATCGAGCTCTGATATGTTTTCGTAGAGGTTAGATTGGTCGGCCTATTTCTATGTCACATAAGTTCACGTAAGCTTATATGCTCACGTAAGGTATAATAAAGGTCATGTTAAGAGTTATTGGAGGACAGCGTTCATGGAAAAACACTTAATTTAAATTGATCTTTACACATTTAATGTTGAAATGTTTGACAGTTAACAGTCCGGCGGAGTGTCAACAGCATCCCCTGATGATCATTAAAGATATTTTCTCGTGTTTCTTGTTCAGGCACTGGATTTACCTGCATGCTTAGGGAAAAACCTGATTTATAAATAATGAATAAACTTGTTTCTGAAGTTAACAAGAATATTACTCATCGAAATTAAACATTTTCTTTTACGGATTAATTTCTCCGAGTTTATTAATATCCCGACGTTTCGAACACTTTACAGCGTTCGTGGTCATGGGTAGACTAAAATGTTATTTGTCATTTACAGAGTTGGACAATTCTACCTGTTAATCCGTAACAAAGTTTTTTTTTTTTCGATTAGTAAATAAATTTCAATTTTGTATATTATAGTGTATTATTAATCTCCTCAAGTGATAAAATAACGGCACCGGAACTCAGGGCCTTTCAGGCAGAAAAGTCTAGATTGTTCAGAGTCCGTTTTTCGACAGAAAATGCAAAGTGAGTAAAATTAGTGCTTAGGACAAGGAAATGACGATAATCTCCGGTTTAAGGTGCGGGAATAATAAAATATAAATCTTCCGTGTCCTTTTTTTAATACAATTTCAAAATATACTTTTCGACGCGTTTAAGTAACCATCCTTTTTTTTTTAAATAAAAGCAATAAAAAAACTTAAATGAGCGGCAGTCGAGTTCAGTTTAATTACATGTTTTCATTTTTCCAATCTCGAATTAACTTCGCAAAGATGCATGAGATAAAATAAATTTCGAATGTGAAATATCTCGCATCCTCCCTTGGGGTCATAGTTGACAATTAATTTAACTGTAAAATATAGTATAATCATGTGAATACGTAAGTATGGCGGATTTATTTGTAAGTAAAAGTCAAAGTCAAAAATAATTTATTCAATTTAGGACACAAAATGCCACTTATAAACGTCAATAATTGGTGTAATATCAATCAATTTTGGCCCGTATGGGCTAGAACATGTCTCCTTATCTTTTGAGCCCTACTAGCGCTTCGAGACAAGACACAGACAATTTGGCAAGTGCTGAGAAGAAACGCCGGAACATACTCAGTAAAGCATTGAACGAATTTGTAACTGACTTTTCGATGACGCTTCAAAGCAAATCATCTCTACATCATCGAATCTATGGAAAAGGGAAGGAAATTTTAAACTGAAAAGGAGATGTCCCATCCCAGGCCTGTACCATGTACGTAGTACCAAAAAATCGGTAAAAAATTGCTATTTTTATTAAAAATACAACAAAAATGTTTTAATCCGTAGTTTAGTGGCTTAAAAATAAAATCAAACACCTCATTTCTTTGTAAAGATGGCAACTGTATTTTTTTCATTACTGGGATTTACATACCAGTAAAAAAAACTGTCAATGTCAACTGTCATGATCAGTGCTGCCCATAAAATTATTATCCCTTTGGAATAGAACAACAAAAGCGAGATGTCACTAGCAGCAAACTGTGTAATAAAAAGAGATGGGTAGCAGAACTATTTTTGTCAGATGTCAAACAGTTGACCGCCCTGCAGAAGCTTGCTGAAAATTACGTGCATTTGATTTTTTATATTTAAAAGTGAAATTGTGTATATTTTAGAGAAATAATGCGTCTGAAACATGGTGACTTGATCGGTGATTGATTTTTATGCATTATAGCGGCATAACCCCAACAAATAATCATTTAACAGGTGGTTCAAATCGAAGCCTCCTAATATACGACTTATATTTACCAATGCGCTTCAAATTTAAAGTACGCAGTTTGATTATTCTATTCTACAAACATTAATTTACGTAAAAAATAAAGACAGAATAACACAGGGATTGTATATCAAACAATATTTTGTATAATGAAATAACATTTAGTTTTACACTAGAGCTGCATGTTCAATATTTTGTGTCGACTATTTATCATGCAGTAAACTACTATATTTAACTTAGGAACATAGTTATAAATCACCTGATCAAAAGGTTATCTCATTTAAAGCTACAAATGTTACTTACTTATGTTAGTTACTGACATCTTAAATCGGTTTCGTTTGACAGCTTTTACTTGTCCTTCTATTCCGATAGCAATTTTAATTTTATGGTGCTGCCCTAGGCACTGATTTTCGTTCGTTCAGTTTGTTCGTTGCGTTTAAAGTGTTTTGAGTTCTTGCTTTTTTATAACAACCTCGCTTTCTTTTGGATTTGATAACTTTTTCTCCGTGACTTACTTGGCATTAATTGGACTGACCTACCTGCCCTATCTGTTTACCCGGCTTTTGTTGTAATGTATCACAGCTTACTTGTTGCACTGCTGATTTCGTAGTGAAGTTGAATATTGTTCTCGCTGGCCTGCTTCGAGATCGAAAAGGTGTTAAGTAGGTAAAATATTATAGTATAGCAGCTGATCTAGCTGCATGACTTATTATTTGTCCATTGTTCTGATTTAAAAAAATAATACTTTGTGAAATAAAATAAGTAGGAACTATCAAAAGTAAACTGACAGACAAACGTCATTCAAGTGTCAAAGATGGCGTCCTCCGCCATATTGTACTGAGTTGCAATAATGTGGTTTATTTTATTGTTTCAGCAAAAAAACTCAGGCTCTCCATAGAAATTAGTCTTATTAAAACTGTACTACACATATTCGCCTATAATTAGGTATAGCGTACATGGACCTGGCCGAGGCTTCATACATTTCTGGGACATCTCCTTTGATAAGTGTTAAAGCTCACAAAATCGCGGGGAACGATAGTTATTCATACGTTTTTGTTTAATTTTTAAACTGAGAAGAATTACGCAGGCTGTTAAAGCTTACTCGAGCTTAGTTAAGCCTTTGAGCTAAATATATGGGTCATTAAAATTGAGAGTCTGTAATTACCTCTATACCATTGGAGCGATCGCGGGCTTTCCTGAGACCTGTTTTGGTGTTCTGTTTGTATACAAAGGATTCGAATTAATTTGTTTGTAACAATGGTCACACAACCTCGCGACTGGCAATATACAAAGGTATTTAACATCGGTACTTTGTAAGTCCTAACTTTAATTAGTGACAGTTATTTCAGTGGATACTGTGACTATGCTTAAAACAAGAGTGATAGCAAATACCAGGAGCCCAAGTTTTGAATCACTTGCGTCAAGATAGCGTGTGATATTCTTTGATTAAAGTCCAATTTTGTAATGAAAATCAGTTGTACTTGTTACAGGAGGCATTTGACAAAATAAAGCTTAATTACAAACACGTATATTTCGTTAGTATTTTATTTGTTCGCGAACGTAAATCACACGCCATAACCAAGCAAATGGTTGAAAAATAGATTCTCCTTTACAAAGCTTAAATTACTGCAAACTTAATAATGTAGGTACAACAGGCTTAAACATTATACGAAATCCGAAATAATCGTTCCGGCAAATGAATTCAATTCACTGTAGTGCATCACATGCACAATTAAACACTTTGAAAGACATTTAAATGTCAATCTATTAATGTACCGATGTATACGGTGTTTTTTTTTGGTCAGAGACGTCCGACTCACGGGTGGAGTTTAATGCCAAAAAAATAGTTTGTAATGAAAAAAACCTAAAAATAATTTATTATTGCGATACTAGCGACCAATCAACGCCAGGTCGCCTCTTCGTAGCTTACTAGCTACAGGGTAGTATTTCTTAGAAACGAGTGAGTGTGCGAGTTTCCCCATTTGGTTTGAAATTGTCATGAATGTTGTGAAAAGGTTTTCTTTTATAAAAATAGCATGTAATTTAAAGTTCTTTTTTTTAGAATAAGCTTTACTCATACCATCATTCCTGAATTGGATGTCACTGGCCAAAACAACAGTCTGTATATAAATACATTACAAGCAAATCTACTCGACGATGGCTTTAAATTCAGATCGTTGTTTCACATATTGAAATAAATTGCGTCAAAGGAAAATAAACCCTGTTGCGGTGTGGTTGAGTCCAACGTACATCAAAAGGTGGTCACATCATTACCCATTTGTAGAGACACCATCATGTTCGAGTTATTAGGTAATTATTTAAAAAAAAGGAAATAAAATAATCCACCCACAACCAAACTACTACTAATCAGATACGATACGATACCAGTACGGTTCTGTTCTGTTGTGAGAAAAAATGAAATCTTTTTCCACGACTGCCGAACCAAAAAAAAAAAACGAAGTGGTATGTATTCAGCGTTTATGTATGTACCATTTCATATAGTTATTCTCAATTATTAGATTGCAAGTTAAGCATGCACTTAACATTCACTTTTTAATATTAACAATGTTTTCTGTGTTGTAATCAATCAATCACTTTTTTAATTTACTCTTTACTTTAGTAGTCGGTGGTTTAAAGTTTAAATACTTTATGTATGTACTAGAATAACTACAATAAATACTTTTTTCTTTCTTTCCTAATATAGGTATTACAAGGGTTGTCTTATTTGTCCTGATCGCAGCGCAACGGATGGTCACCCGGCATTTTTCCGGCAATTTTCGCTAAATAACATCGAACGGTAGATTCCAGTTGTTATTCCTCTCATCGGGCACATCCCGCGGAGCATCAAATTAAAATTTTGAATAAATTATCGCGCTTCGCAGCGTGGAACGTGATGGATGCGGTGGGCCGTTTTGCGCTCGTTCGCTTGAAGGAAAATATTTTGCGGGACTATCTGAATGGGTCTTTCACACTACTTATTAAGGAAACGACGCATGTGATCTTATTGCAAGACTAGGCACTTAAAAAAATCGACAGAACGAAACGTCAATTGTTTTCTAATCATCAACAAGATGAAAACTTTAACCCGACTATGAATTACAATACACGTTATTGTACTCAAAATATTGTCTTCTTTCATTTGTTTCAAAGTAAATAAATAAATAAATATTGGACACCGATCACATACATTGCTCTGATCCTAAAGTAAGTAGCTAACACACTTGTGTTATGGAAATCAGAAACAACAGTGGTACCACAACATCCAGACCCGAGAAATGTAGAAAGTTCTGATTTCTACATTGACCCGACCGGGAATCGAACCACGGAGCGGCAATGCCTTGATACCGCTTAGCCACTACACCACGGAGGTCGTCAGAAGTACCTCAATGTATATTTTTTAGTATTCGCCATGTTTCTTTTTCCTTTTAAACGTTAGTCTATAGCAACCGGACTTTAATACGGAATCGATTGATACTTAATTCACCAAAATCGACCCGCAGGCCGTGGCGGCTGAAGCAAAATTTTTGACATTTCGCGAAGACAACGCTGAGATAAAAATGGTGTTTTCATGTATGCTCCAGACTTCTACCGCTGTTAGTTTTTCCGCTAATTTGGAAGACATTAAAATACCTACATAAATTTTATTCATTTACATATTTTTTATTCAACTACAGATACAATAATGCTTTCTTAAATTAAAATATCATCTGAATATCAAGTAAACAATACAAATACACATGTAATAATAAACACAGCTTGCTTAAAAATAATACACACAGTTAAAACATAAATGATATATAATGTAAGTTTAGTTACAGTTAGTTTAAGTATGAAAGAGTTTTAATTATTTTAAGTTTTACTTGTGAAAACTTAATATTCTGATAGAAGTAAATACTTTTCCTATATTCGTACAGAGAGTCAAAGTGTACAGTCGACAGCACATTAGGTTACCAACTGCATAAGATACCGCAGTGTTTACCTTGACGTGCTGTTGTCCGTACATCGAGAATTTTGGAAAACTTGTTGTATAATGCTTTAGAATGTTTTTAACACTCACAGTGTCATATTTTATATTCATAAAGATGAAATAAGAAACCAAAAATTTGCGCACGGGCGGGACTTGAACCAGCAACCTTTTGGCTGACCGGGCCATTTCTTATTTCATCTTTATGAACTTGTTGTATAGTTTAGTTAAGCGTGGGATTGGCGAGCTACTACCGAGTCTTGTCCTTCGAAGTGGTACCAAGAAAATATTTTGGATTGTGCTCCGTGTGTATCTGTAAGGGATTTTATATTCGAATTTGTGTAAAATTTGCGGACAGTCCATATGATTCCTTAGTATCTTGAAAAGGAAAATCAAGTCATTAAGATACATTACTATGATAATAACCCTACCAAAGGCAGGTAAAAACTCACAATCAATTATTATAACTCTACATACGACGCTTCTCTCGCGCTGACATCTCTGCCATAGAAACGACATTAATTTGATTTTAAGCTTCTTTTCTACGAACTCGTTACTCTAGACTAGAACTGGAGTTGTATGAATTTCATACCATCGTCGTATTGACTATTACTGCCTATCACATACCCATAATAACCATTTATTGATATCGGATCACTTGTATTAGATGTCTGTCATTATCTTGCTTCGCAGTGCAGAATGCGTTTGTGTATTGCATTGATATATCTGACTCCTGGTTGGGGGAACGTTTTAACTGACCAACTAGATAAATGATAATACTAGATTGTATTCAAATCCTACTAATATTATAAACGCGAACGTTTGTTACTTCTTGACGCTGAAACTACTAATCGGACCTTGGAATAGGACATAAGCTATTTCATAATGATATTTGGGTAGATTTTTATATTCGTGAATTAAACCGTGAATATTTGAAATCAATCTGTTCAATATTTAATACACTTTTTTTTGGTATAGATTGTGTGTGTTTTAAAAAATTAAATACATTCAGTAAAAAAGCCCAAATAGATTACAATAATTGAACAGATTATAATAAACTTTATTAATCCAACTCGTGTTGAACACACCATAAATATCGGATCAGCATATTCCCCGAAGCTTAATCCTTGTTATTTGTGTGTTTTGACAATTCCATTTCTCGTATCTTTAGACCAAGGTCAGATAAAGTATTTAGGTTCTAGATCATAAATAATTATACACTAGATATGTTAGAGCGAGTGGCATTCGATATTATTACATTCATAGTTCCCTTTTGAACAACCAGGCGGTGACAAAATTGGTGTTTTCGTGTATTTATTCATTGGGAATAATTTTAAATCAAGCTTAGAAAATTACAACTATTTTTTACTTTTCTAAGCTTTTCTATGGCTACGGAAATTAAAGGTATATTTGATGCTGCAGGAAATCAAAATATTAAAATTATTTACGCGATTTTATCAAAAAAATTACTTCAGACTTGCCGAAGTCTGAGTTCGATAAATAAAATATAAAATTTTAAACTTTCGCGTTGCATTACAATGATAATTAAACATGATTTGTCAAACATGATTTGTCTAAACATGAATTTCTTAAATCAGCGAGAAACATTTTGACCAATGTGAAAATGAGTACTTCGTATTGATAAAAAAACCGGCCTCGCGCACTGAGGGTTCCGTGCCAACCTCAACTGAATAAGGGAATCCACTTGCTTTTACCTAGCTGAAATACTACAATGTTTTTGTTGGCAGCAAATATAAGTTTGTTTTTCATAGTGTTTGTATGAAGAACAAAGTTATGTTTGCGGTTGTTGAAAATTTACTACATCTCAAAAACTACTAGTTTGATCCCGTCCAAACCAATTTTCGTTGAAATTATTTGTTAAGATCTACATCATATATATTTTTTTCAAAATTTAGAAAGAACGCTAAGTTTAGAAATTAGAGGGGGACGTCCATTTTACCACGTCGGAAGCGTCTATCTCTCAAACTTTAGGCTTTAAGAGAAAATGTTTTTACGAACCTCGATGTCATTTTAAATGACCTATCCATAGACCCCACACGCATAGGTTTGACGATTTTTTGATGACGCAGGGTCGGACTGACGGCACGGTAGCTCAATTGGTAAGAACGTTTGGCCTAGTCAGCCAAGAGGTTGCTGGTTCAAGTCCCGCCCGTGTGCAAATTTTGGGTTTCTTATTTCATCTTTATGAATATAAAATATGTCACTGTGAGTGTTAAAATACATTCTAAACTACAAGCAATTATTTCTCTCGATCGCAACTTTTTCTTAGCGTGTTGATGCCAAAACGTGGCTCCTTATATTTGTTGTGCCCAGAAATTCTTACGGTACATTATAGTGTAGTAACCATCCAGCAGCCACTATCTTCGTCAACCAAAAACCTCGACATCGTAACATGCTTTCGGTGAACCCTCAAGAGGGCAATTTAGGGCCTATTTAGGGGCATGTCACGCTAGATAAGGGTCAGCTCTAATAAATGAATCGTCGATACAGACTTAGTGACGTGATCATCTTTATTTATTTGGCTGGGAAAAGGTTCATAGGGTCACTATGGACAATATTATTCGTCAATATTAAAATTTAGTTACCTAAAAATAACTTACAAGAAAAAATAAAAGCTAAGACATGCAACATATGAAGTGAACTTATAACCTAAGTAATATAAAATGCACTTATAAAAAGCAACTTTGACTGTGACAGACGGGGAATCAAACCCCGTATCTTACGCTACCCAGGCGTATACCTATGCGTATATGTATGCCGGATAGCGTAAAACACGGGGTTTAATTTCTCGTCTGACTCAGCGAAAGTAGCTTTTAACGAGTGCAATTTATATCATTAAATTTGTATAGTGACAAAACACAATAAAAACAAAAAAATACTTAAAGCCTAGCTATTCGAAAACGAAACCATTTCCTTGCGGCTTTGATGCTGGCTCCGTTGCCGCGTTTGATAGCCATCCTAATTATTTGAGCTAGGAACCTGCCACTTTTATGATTGGCCAATTACATCGGCCGGTAACAGAATTAAGTTTTGAATATATTTTTCTAAACAGAAATTTAGCAGAAGGACCCACCGGCTCAAATGTTTCAACGCCAAACGGCGCTAACACATAGTCACGTACAAGTGAGACGTACTTGTGACGCTTGATGTTTTCAGTGAACTCCGCTGCTGCTTCAGCTTTGAGGGCTGATTCTCTATGAAAGGAGGGGGCCAAAATATTGACACAAGTTGCATTCCAAACTAAACCCGACCCCGTTCATGAGCGTAAGACCATCAGGTCTCTTGCCATCATCACGGACCAAATCACCTAAATATTGACGACTATATCCAGTTTTACTCTTAAACATACATAAAACCCATATAGAAGCGACCCCATTATCCTTTTCCCAGTCAAAAAATAAAAATGATCACGTCACTTAGTCTAGTACAAGTATATAAGATGAAAGTTGGCGTCAAAAAAAGTTTTTAAATATAGATATTGTAAGCAATAAACGATATTGTTAGAAAAAAAAAGATAAAAAAAGGAAGCTACACGATAATTAAAAAGAGTGTTATACTAAAAATCGATATTTTATAAATCAATCAATCATTCATATTCTTGTCGATTGACTGATCTGAATTCCAGTTAAAACACTTAATTATTACTAGAAATCTAATATAAAGGTACATAGTGAAACCTCCGTCTTTGTTTTGATTACGATATCCTCGAGTTAATCCGGATATTTATCATCGAATATTACGTTAAGAACGTTTATGTCACAGTATCTAACGATCAGCATCAGCCTACATCTATAAACCTATCCATCTTAGCTATCTACAAGGGTTATAAAATCAAATGAATTCAAATGCGCCATCAAACCAGTTACCATTCCCATAGATCCGGGAGCAAACACTTATCAATAGCTCGCTGCGACATGAATTAGCAACACATGTTACCAAGTTGGAGCGGGACCAAATAGTCCCAAAGCATGGCTAATGTATGGCCACCGACTCGCACCCGCAAATGATGGCTTATAATTAAACAAGTGGACCGTGCGAAGTGAGCGCTTTTCAGATTTGTAGTTTCTTGAGCGCAGTGGTGGCAGCACTTTGGTGGCGATATAATTAAACTTAACAGCGCGTTTGAAATTAGGTGGGTGACCATATCGACCGTAGAGGTATAGTCGACCCGTCTGGAGTAGTGGTCGAGAAATCGCCCACTACGCAGCGGGTTGCGGGTTCGATCCCCGTACAATACAAACATTTGTGTGCATGAACATGCCTGTTTGTATTGGTCTGGGTGTTTTCTATGTATATCATGTATGTATTTACAAACAAAAAGTATTTCAGTATTATATCCGTTGTCTGGCACCCATAACACAAGCTTTGAGTAGCTTACTTTGGGACTAGATGGCGATGTGTGGGAATGTCCAAAGGATATTTATTTATTTATTTATAGTATAAAAGTTATGGAATGTTATCTACATGTGTAAAAGTTTTGCTTATATTAATACACAGGGCTTTTTCCTAACTTAAGAAGCAAAGCTCAAAAATTTAATAATTAGTAAGTACCTGTCTGTTTGTATAGTTATTAATTTAGATTCATTGTTAAACCTACCTTTACTTTCCTATTACAAAAATAAACATTAATTTATTTTATTTTTAGTATAAGTGACGTCTATCGTACGTTATTTGCAATACTAGCAACTATAATTTGGACGCTATCAAGAAAAGAGTGAATAGGTTAGTAACTAAGTAGACATAGTCCATGTCACTCAGTGGTACTATCAGGTGCGTGTGATCGTAGAAAAAATTACGTCTATCTATCGATAGTGAAAAAAAACAGAAGTGACTTGTTTATAAGTGCTTCGGTTAGTATGTGACCACGGGCCATATTTTTTAATCACTCGCTTGAATATGGCGTATATCGGACATTAATCAATAAATATCACACGCCATCTTGAATCGAGTGTTTAAAAAATAATGCCCATATCTGTTCAAAGTTTGTCTTTTAATGTCGTCTTGTAGTCACTTTGAGACTGATTATGGTCAAAGCAATATGCTACAAAGTTCACTCATTAAGTTCTTAAAATATCTGTTCAGAGAAGGAATTGTGAGTCACAAAATAAAATGACAGAGTAAATTATTATTGACTAAAAGTATCACTCGTTACATAATTCCTGGAAAAGATGCCGAAAATCTAACGAAATCTTTCAAAGATCTTGGCAGACTCAAATTATGGGCGAATGAAATTGCCAGAGACGACCAGACTGTCTCTTAGTTAATGAATAAGCAGATTTCTCACTAATTACGACTTTAGAGATGGAGACGAAACTAAGACTTACATTTAGAAATTAATATTTTTTTAGGTGCTATTCAGATATTTTTAATTATACTCAGCTTCGTCCTTCGAGATTAACAAGAACACATGTAGTAACACATACTGACTCGCCAGTTAGCACAGAAATTTGAGAGCAATATATAAAACTAAATAAAAACCATGTCAATGTTATACCGTTACCGTTGTTATCCTAAACGTTATCTATGTATCGCCATCTTTGCTCCATTCACTGTCTGTGCTCCGCCAGTGCGCGCACGTTTTTTTTCGTACGTTCGAAATTATCATTTGTTGCAGTTACATTATGGGGAAAAGGAAACATTCCGATCACGAATACAGTGATATCATCAAAAAGCTAAGGAAGTTGGAAAGGCGCGTGTTAAAATCAAAAAGAAGGCGTCATGATTCAACATCATCGAACGAATCTCAAAAGGCTGTTGCGTCGCCGTCAAACCTCGCAGGTATTTTACGGTGCTACCTACATTTATGTACCTAAATAAAAAATACGTAAACTTATGATACTTTTCTAATATTGCGGTTGGCCGGTTGGGTCATCACTTTATTGGAATAATCTTTATTCTACCTACATGTATATATTAGCTCTGCGGGCAGTTTCTGGGATTGTCACTTAGCTAATAGGCATGTTATTCATACAATGTTGCGGGCTACCGTTTGGGTATTCACTTCATTGTTTTATATACAAAAAACAAAAGGCAATAGTTCACTGCGGGCTGCCGCTTGGGTTGTCACTTTGAACTTACCTTTGTTTATGAATCTTCGCTGTTGTTTATGCCAGCGCGGCCGAGTTCTAAAAATAGAATGTAAGTACATAAAGAATATTTGTTCTTTTTCTATACGGCCCAATGGTCGATTGGGATTCGAGGATTTGGAGACAACAAACGATGACTGCATACTCGCAACCGCCAGTGCGCCGGAGACGTCACGAGTCACGACCCGAGCGCCAGCCGTCACCTACACCATCGACGAGCAGAGCCGCGATTGCATTGATCAGTATGGAGCCGCAGCTGTGTACAGAGTTGCAATTCTGAAAGAGAACCGATTGATAATAATTTCCTTGATTTACTAGGTGACGATCCGTCGGTATCTAAACCGTATGGCAAAGAGAAAAATTCTGAACTCGCGATTCGCATTCAGCATCTGGCGACCAACGATCTTTCTAAAGATTTACGTAAAGAGCTGCAGTGTAAATATCTGCCACCTAGTAATTGTACACTTGTTGACGCCCCCATACTTAACCCGGAAATTAAAGCTGCTGTCTCCGGAACTATCCAAAAAAGGGATAAGGGCATAGAATTAAAGCAAAAATTGCTCACAAGTGCTATTACCTGCATTGGAGATGCTATATCAGGTCTACTATCAAAAGAAAGCAAAGACACGGAATTGATTAAGCAACTAATGGACGCATGTCGGTTATTATGTGATGCTCAAAATAGCGATTCGGTTACTCGTCTTAATTTTGTACTTTATAATTTAAAAAAGGAAATGAGGGATCAGTTATAGAAAACAAAGATTGATTCCACACTTTTTGGGTCTGATTTGGCTGAGACTATAAAAACCGCAAAAAGTATTACTAAATCAGGAGCCGAGTTGAAATCAGCTCCTCCACCTAAGCCAACTATTGCAAAGTTCAACAAACAAACTCCAGCAAAGGAATTTAAACTGGAAGGCTCCTCCTCAGAATCGCAGGCCGAAAGGGACCCAGGAGCCGAAGGGGCCTGCTCAGGGGAGTCAGCCCACAAGCTCCTCGCGACCATCGTTTCGAGCGCCGCCGCCGAAGAATCGCAGCCGTCGCTAGACCGGGTGAGCCATGCCGGTTGGCTTTCACAGTTTCAACATCAATGGTCATTATTAACAAATGATGCTGTAATTTTATCTTGGATATCTGGCTACAAAATACCTTTTTCACGACCAGTTATACAAACCTGCCCTCCAAAGTCTCCAACTTACCCTCATCATGAAACATCACAAATCCGAGATTGCGTAAATGAGTTGCTATCTATTGGTGCCATTTTTCTTTGTCAGCCTTGTCAGGGTCAGTTTCTTTCTAGTTACTTTATTGTACCTAAGCCCAACGGAAAGAATAGATTTATACTAAACCTAAAGCAACTCAATAAATTTATAGACATACAACACTTTAAACTTGAAGACTTACGTACAGCAGTAAAACTAGTATCCGAAAATAGCTTTATGTGTACAGTAGACCTTAAAGACTCGTATTTTTTGTTACCAATTCATGACGATTACAAAAAGTACTTCGATTTCAATTTGGCGACTATGAGGAGTTGTATGAATTTAATGTGCTACCTTTAGGTCTTAACACAGAACCTTTTGTGTTTACAAAATTAATGAAACCAGTTGTTAGTTTGCTAAGAATGTGTAACTATATATCTACCATATATTTAGACGATATTTTGCTTATAACGCACAGTTATGTTAGTTGTGTTGAAAATTTTAGTGTCACCATAAGACTTTTAACAGCATTAGGCTTTATTATTAACTATGACAAAAGCAACTTAATACCTAAAACTTCCTGCAAGTTTTTAGGCTATATCATTGACACCGATAATTTCCATATCAGTTTGCCACATGAAAAAATACATAAAATAAAAGAAAAAATATTTTTTTTCAAAACCAATAGAAGATGCAAAATAAGAGATTTTGCTAGCTTTACCGGTTTACTTAATTCGGCCTATATGGCTGTAGAATATGGGTGGCTCTATACAAAGAATTTTGATAGATGCAAGTTTTTAAATTTTAAAATTAATAATGAAAATTATGACGCGATTATGAATATTCCTTATAGTTTGAATTCTGTCTTTGATTGGTGGTTAAAAGCGATAAAAAACCCAGTAAATAAAATAAAATATGACGAATACTGTATGGAAATTTTCAGTGATGCTTCCACTAAGGGGTGGGGGGCAGCGTGTTGTAATGAAACTGCAAGTGATATATGGACCGAAAATGAACGTGCCATGCACATTAACTATTTGGAAATACTTGCTGCATTTTTTGGCCTAAGAGTTTTTGCAAGTAAAGTAAATAACTGTCAAATTGTACTGAGAGTAGACAATACCACTGCAATTTCTTACATTAATCGCATGGGTGGTGTACAGTTTCCACATTTAACGCAAATAGCCCGCGAATTATGGCAATGGTGCGAAGCAAGAAACATCTTAGTTTTTGCCTCTTACATAAGTTCCGCAGACAATGTTTTAGCTGATGCAGAATCGAGGCGAGTGCATCCTGACGTTGAATGGGAGCTATCGGATTTTGCATTTCAACAAATTAAAGCCACTTTTGGGTCACCTGTTATAGACATTTTTGCTAGCCGAGTCAACAACAAGTGTCAGAAGTACATTTCTTGGCACAGGGACCCTGATGCATTTGCCATTAACGCTTTCACGATACCCTGCACCATTTTTTTTCTATGGCTTTCCACCATTTAGTATAATTTTAAAAACTATTCGTAAAATAATCAAAGACAAAGCCAGGGGTATACTAGTTGTACCTTAGTGGTCAACTCAACCCTAGTTTCCTATTTTTAATAAATTACTGATCTCAAAACCCTTAATATTTGAACCTTCAAAAAATCTTACATTTTCTCATTCCAGCAACCGCAACGTTCATCAGCGGCTTACCCTGGTTGCAGGAATCTTGTCACCAATTCGATGATTAAGAAACAGGTTCCATTATCTTCTATACATATAATTATAGCTTCCTTGTCAGACAACACAATTAAACAATACGACACATGTTTAAAAAAGTGGTTCCAATTTTGTTGTGCCCATAATTATGATCTTTTGGAGGAATCTGTCCCAAATGTTCTACTTTTCCTAACGGAACAATTTGAAGCTGGTGCTCAATATGGAACCCTCAATATTTGTAAATCTGCATTGTCACTAATTCTTGGACCACAAATTGGCATTGATGCTAGAATCAAACGCTTACTCAAATGTGTATTTAGGTTACGTCCACCACTACCAAAATATAATTGTACGTGGGATCCGTCTTTAGTATTAGATTGCTTAGCCCAGTGGTAACCCAATCATTCATTAAGTTTGGAAAAACTATCAAAGAAGCTTATTACTTTATTAGCTCTCATTACTGCTCATAGGATACAAACACTTTCAAAAATCAACGTCATTAATATTGAACGGCATTCAGACAAGATAGTAATTAAAATCCCAGAACTTATTAAGACTTCCCAAATAGGTTCACAACAACCTACACTATTTTTGCCGTATTTTCAATCTAAACCGCAAATCTGCCCTGTTAACGCTTTGAATGCTTACCTTGATATGACTGAGCCCTTACGCGCTAATCATTCAAATTTATTTATCAGTTTAAGAAAGCCACATTCAAAGATAACGTCTCAAACTCTCAGTCGTTGGGTTTAAAATGCTCTTGAAGAATGTGGCGTACATGTATTCATATTTACAGCACATAGCACAAGACATGCTGCTACTTCAAAAGCCTATAAATTAGGTGTAAATATTGATCTTATAAGAAAAACAACTGGGTGGTCTGGTAACTCCCAAGTATTTGGTCGTTTCTATCATATAGAAGTTTGCGACAGTGTAGAACAAACTTCTTTCGCTAGGTCTATTATATCTGGCCAATCACAGAAAGGTTGATTATTAATGTTTTAATGTGAATATTGATTATTTTTACGATATCTTCCTACAATAATTGTGAACTATTTATGTAAGTTATCTATAAAAACAAGTTTAAATGATTGTTTAAACATTGTATTCTTTTATATCTGTTGTGATATTTTACATCCCATTATCTCTCAAAAACTACATGTGTTCTTGTTAATCTCGAAGGACGAAGCTGAGTATAATTAATGATTAAACGAACTTACCTGTACGTGAAGTTCTATCATAATTATACGATGGCTTCGTCCGAAGAGATTAACAACCCTCCCAACCCTGTCCCTGTAGTAAAATATCACAAATCTCTGAACATAATGAAGCAAAGATGGCGATACATAGATAACGTTTAGGATAACAACGGTAACGGTATAACATTGACATGGTTTTTATTTAGTTTTATATATTGCTCTCAAATTTCTGTGCTAACTGGCGAGTCAGTATGTGTTACTACATGTGTTCTTGTTAATCTCTTCGGACGAAGCCATCGTATAATTATGATAGAACTTCACGTACAGGTAAGTTCGTTTAATCATTAATTATACTTAATGATTTATTACATTATGCCTGAATGAGCTTTAATTGTGGTGCAAAGAATATAGTCAAATATATAGTTAAAGCATGACTAGCAAGCTTAAAAAATAACGATTTCGTCTTCTTTTTAGTAAGTGCATGATTTAAATTTGCGTACACCATAATCAATATTACTATTTTGACTTATTTCTTACTCATATATCAAAACCTATTAGACCAATTTTGATGAAATTGAAATGTACCCTAAGTTAAAATATATCTTATTGAACTATAAAAGGATCATCTTGCTAGACAAACATACAAATATACTTACACTTACGAAATGTGCACACGTGTTTTGAAACACCCAAAGATCAGCATACTCAAATTTTATCCAATTTTAACGATATCGCATACATACAGATCGAATTGAATACCTCCTTTTTTTAGTCATTAAAAATGGGTAAGTAAGTTGCTCCTCTATTGAACCAATAACAAGAGTTAGTTTTTTTTACTGAAATTAAAGTAAAATATTCGATTCATTTGATCCATTAGTAAAGGATTTTTTTTCAAGTTTATAAAAAAAATTGGAATACCACAGTCGTCGTAATCCCGAAGTCCATCAAAACAAAATACAAACCGCTTGAAAAGCGCAAATACCGCTAGAAACAAAACAAAAAAGTACCCTCAATGATTCCACACAATGGGACAAAACGAGGTTTACGTTTAATCCACCCTTCAATACAAAATTGACCATTGTTCCCCTGAAAAGGAATAAAGTCGCCAACCACCATTGTTCTAAAACGAATTATGTAAATTTTACAAAAAAGGAGGTTGCTTTAGAAGAATTGAGATGATTCGACACGCGTTTCCTTAGTTCAATGACTTGGTTTTAATTACGGTTTTCCTGGGGAGAAAATATTAGCCCTTTGTTGAATATTTTACTTCAATGAGATTATTTGTGGCATAAGATTGCTTCTTAATACGTAGGTCATGGGCACAGAAACTTTACAGTATGTCTAAAAATTAAGGGAACATGTTTTATCTTTGTGACCACAGAATTTTAGCCACTGAACGATGCAATATGAAAAAAAAGATGTACTACTTCAGAAAAAATATATTGTCTTGCTTAAAATAAGAAATAGTTTTTTTTGCGAAATGGATGTTATAGATTCATTTTAGGCACCTGTCAGAATGCCTTTGTAATTAATCAAGTCAAAATAGTGTTCAATTAAAATATATCTTATTAAGATGAGTATTTATGATTAATGATCTTCATCTTAATTCGTTTATCATTATGAAAAATTGTTTCGCAACTAACAAGCATTTTGTTAGCTTCTATTTAATATTTGTATTAAAATGGTTTTAAAACGTTATTTTGAAAATTATTATAATGAACAAAAAAGCCCCTTTTTCCCATGGTAATAAATGAAAAGAAATGACATACGTCGACTTAACAGACCACTAACTTTGAAAAGTCTTTCCTTTTTGAAGTTACAAACCGGCGATTATAAACTGACAATCATTCATACGTTCTTTTTTATTTTTTATAGTCATTGCTGCGAATACGAAAATAAACTCTTGTCTATAAATATTTATATTTACAAATTGTTATATAGGAAATTTATTTTCTTTGCGATAGTATGGCAAGTAACACATAATAACAAAGAGTACTTAACTTCTTTCGTTTCTACCAAGAAATCATAACTCCTACCACTACCTTTGTATATGCTTCATTAAATCAACAAATTACGTGTCAAAATCTTGAATTGAATCGCCCCAAACGGCAGGGTGGTTCTTTGATAAAATAAAACGAGAATATTATCGAGTGGTACCCGTTCTGGGGTAATGCTCCGTGCTGAGAGTGAAGAATACAAAAACTGTGGAGTCGGAGGTGTGATTGTTTTGTTTAATGAAATGAAAGAATAAGAGTGAATCTAACAAATTAAGACTGCTAACTCAATATATTTACTTTATTTCAATATAATTGTAACTAAGTCATTTAGATAGTCGATTTAACATTTCCAGTTCATAAAATTTTGAATGAAATAGTTAGGTGCAAGATATATGCAAGTTTGTGTACTGAAATACTTTATTATGTAGAAATTCTGAACACAGATTAAAAATTTTTTTTTTTTTTGCTAGAAATTCTCAAAATACACCTGTGGCTTGAACTGGGGCAGCAAAGTTATATTTTGTTGTTATACTAAACAAATAAATTATTATTTAATTGAATGTTTTACTCGAATTACTTAATAAGCTAAATAATATATAAAAAAACTTAAAACTTATAAAATAAAATAAATACCTAATATATTTAAATATTGTTTAGTATTGTATATAAATCACATGCCTCTATTTCAAATATTCTACACACCTTATTATTCAACTTAAAGTGTCTACTAGTTATATTTTTAATTAACCAAAAAATATATATTTGAAACCACTCCATCCATCTTGTACTCCGACCGCAAAAATCCTAATGTTGCGCCTATAAATCTCTACTCGTCGTCAATACTCCGTACAAATTTCATTGACTTCAACGCATTGTGGCCGGTTCGGTTCCCGCTTCGGACAATGCAATATATGGGCCGTTAACTGATCGCGTTGACAGATTGGCTTAAATTTATGTGCTGTTCTTTCTCGGTTAAATGTGGCTTAATTTGCATTTAAATGGCAAGTGGCTTTTAGTCAGTAACGAATCGGATAGTAGATAATAAGGGTGCTTATCGTGATCTCAAATATGTATTCAGTTGATAAGATTTATCCCACCTCATCAAATCAACGCTTCCTTAAATAAAGAATGTATGTAGGGTGATTGAGGCTGCTAGTTATTAATATCTTTTGTGCCACTTAGTAAGGTGGTGCAAACCATTCTCCAACATTATTGACTTATGAGGGCTTAGAGTCGAATGGTGGAAAAGTTGGTTAGACTATATCTATACCAATATTATAAACTGGAAGAGTAGGTATTGTTTGTATGAACGCGCTAATCTCAGGAACTGGGGTTAGACTTTAGGCTATAAAATATGATGACGCTGCGACGGTAGGGGAGGAAGCCAACTCAAAGCGTGCGGACAAAGACGCGGGTGACCGCTAGTTATATATAATTATGCCATGGAAAAGTTGGTACAAAAAGTTGGTATAAAAAATGAGCTTCAGAATTGTTTATGGGATTATTTAGGTACTATTTATTTTATTTAAAGAGTTTTGGCTCAAAAACTGGCCCCTCACGTCGTCTTTTGTTTGAAGTGACGCCATCATATAATATGCATTTGTAAGCGATTTACCTTTGAAAGTGGTTTGGCGCCAGACCTCGACCGTATCTGGCCCCTATTTTTGAATCACTTGCTTGGATATGACGTGTGATGAAAGATGGCCTGCTAATGTATCATTACTGATAATTTAACTAAACCAAACAGCCTACAAAATCACTAGAAATGACCATAATTAGAATAACTGGGATATTCGCTTTGTTTAATCAGTCGCACAAATAACTCGCTAATATACGCATGGATAACTCTGATTTTACAAATGTACGAAAATCCATTCAGTGCTTTTTGGTGTTAGCTCGCATCATTACACAGGTCGAACAATTGAGGGAATGCGTGTATGTATTGTGTATTGCATGTTTCACTAATAACTAGTAACCAATGTATTTTAGTTCGAAATGATAATGATTTGAGGTATTTTCATTACTCATTAACGTTGTTATGGAGGAAACTCATGACCAATGAGCAGATTACCAGATGGTTATTTACCTATAGTTTATTTTCGGCTTAGATGTTATGGAGGCGGCTTCTTAAAAAATATTTAATTAAATTGTTCCCGAGTTTTCAGAAAATTCGGGAATGCAGAACTTGTCTCATGGTGGGTAAACGATATCTAAAGACGCTAAAGCATGTGGTATTTATTTTATATTAGATCCCAAATTGGCAACAATGGGGCCAACTAGAAGGTAGACCATCTTGGTAGGCAAAAAAAAATTCGAATCGGTCGACAAACGACTGAGATATGAGGTAACATAGATACAAAAAAAAACATACTGTCGACTTGATAACCTCCTCCTTTTTTGAAGTCGGTTAAAAAGAGCAGTAGACAGTACAAAAACACACAGAGGTACAGAGGATTTGGTTCTATAGTAGAAACATTAGATTTGTCGATTCAGGAATCCTAGGATGAGACCTATGGATTACTGGTAAAAAATGCTTTTGGAATTAACTCCACCACATTACAACATTTTATTAAGTGCATGAGGTTTGAAATAAATAAATATAATAAGTAAATACCCTTCACCCGATTTAATTCTATTGCAAAAAAAAAATCTTTCTCGTTTCAAAAGTGCATTCCATAATAGCCAACACCTCAACTTTAGGCAATGACAGACGTTTATGTGACTTGGTCAGTCACAGATGTTCACATCGATCACTGACCGACACGGAATCGTCATATCTGTCTGTTTGATCTTTACGCTGAACCGATTTTGATGAAAAGTAGTATACCACCTCTATAGTAGAAAACAAAGAGACCTGTTTTTTTAATCTCCAAAAGCATAATTTAAAGTGCTCACAATAGTGCTTAGAATCCGCGTGAAACCGCTAGTTAGATATAATTAACCGTTTTTTCTCGAATATGTTTTTAAATTGCCGTCAATATTAATAAAATAATTACAGTATCGTAAAACCGAACTGCAATTAAACTGGGACGTTCATTGTTCATCGAATTCCCTGATCCCTTTGTGATGTGAAACAGTACATTAAGCAGGGAGTTTATTAATTGAATAAAGTACGTCACATACGGATCATGTTGTGCACAAACAGTACGAGATTATTTTGATATGATTATAAATTATTGTGTAGAAAATATGTAACACACATAATAAGAAATAATTACATTGACCGTATTATCTAGAAAAAAGAAATAGGCGCCAAACAACACACCAATTGTCTTGGTTTGAAGTAAGAAATGTTCTTCCTTGTGTTACGAATACTAGACAACGATTATGAAGGGTCAAGATAAATACTTCAATTTACATAAAAATCCATGATTTAGGTACAAATATTCGTGCTCATCACATTAAGTCAGAAGCACTTCTACTACTACTACTACTACGCCAAAAGTGTCTTCAAAGCTACGAAGCAAAGTTTATTTTGTCCTTAAAAATCAAACCATACATGTATGACTTGGAAGGAAACCTGAAACGTCCCACTACTGGGCAAAGGCCTTACTTTAACTATGAGATAGTTCGAGCGATACTCTACCACGCGGGCTCAGTGCGGATTGGTGGAGGGGTGTTTGCAAGGCAAGCGACTAACCCTGCTGTCAGATGTTATCAAGCCACCGATAAGGTCTACGACTAGGCTTAACGACTAATATCAACCGATATTTAGCCGGGACCAATACGGTATAACGTGTCTTCCGAAGCACTTATATGGACGGAATGGTCACCCATCCAAACACGACCGCTGGGGTTGCTTCTCTTCGGTATCACTACTAAAGCGCTGCTACCACTGCGCTACGAGCACCCCAATCACCCACCACCACCCACCCACTTTTCATAGGAAACCAGCTCAAAAATTGTCGCTATTCAAATTAGACCCGCAAAGTAAGCATTAATATGTTACAAGCGTGTTTGAACAAGAGATATTATCACTACGCACAAAACTAACAATGGTGTTATATTTTCGATTAGTTTGTAATCAAAGAAGGATAAGTAGGTTCATTTACTAAATGATAATTTAAAAAACGTTAAGTTATTACACATCTCTAAAAAAAAAAATATTAATTATTAAGATGATAAAGTAACTTAAAATCATGCAACAAGCAATGGAGATGGCCATGTTTGGTGTTTCTCTACTAGATCAGATTAAAAAGAGATGATTCTTAGATGACCTAAGGTAATGGTGACGACCTCCGTGGTGTAGTGGCTATGCACGCCATTTTAAAGGCGTCGCCGCTCCGAGGTCCCGGGTTCGATTCCCGGTCGGGTCAATAAAGAAATAAAATTTTCAACATTGTCTCGGGTCTGTGTGTTGTGGTTCCACCGTTGTGTCTGATTTCCATAACACAAGTGCATTGGCTACTTACTTTGCAATGTATGTATGTGATTGGTGTCCAATATTTATATACTTTTATTTAAAATGAATTATTTCGGTAAAAAAGAATGTCAAGATTGTTTACAATATCAAGAACTTTAGTTCGATCTCGTTTAAACCAATTTTCGTTGAAAGTTTTTGTCAAGATATCTCCACCATGTATATATATATTTTTTTTTAAATTGTACACTTTCGTAGTTTAAAAGTTAGATGCGGGGGGACGCCCATTATGCCAATTTGTAGGCGTCTATTTTTCACACGTTAGACTTTTAGAGAAAATGGTTTTAGAAACTTTGATGTCATTTTAAAAGACCTATCCATTAACACAGACAGACTTCACTAAACTATAAGGGTTCCGTTTTTTGCCATTTGGCTACGGGACCATAAAAACTAGAACACATCTATAAAGAAATATTATTAATTGTTAAGGTCATCATAGTAAAAGCAGCTTAAACTCATGCAAAAAGCAATGAAGCGGACCTCTACGAGATCGGATCAAAATGAGAAGATTCTTAGATGAACCAACGTGAAGAACTGAGGCCGTTAGGGCAGAAAAGTTCAAGATTGGAGACCCTTGGACCAAAATCGAAGGACGCACACTGGATGAAGAAAGCTTGCAATTGGTTTTTGTGGACACTTTTGTAGAAGGTGTTTTCAGCAATGCAAGTTCTTTGCTGATGATGATGATGATTAGTATAGATTAATGTTAATGTGTGAGAAAGGTTTATTTACATAGCTTCGTTACCGGACATTCAGGCATATTTTTATTGCTAAAAATATTTCATCAGGCACATGCGAGATTCCCTGCTTCAGAATCAACTAAAATACACTTTGTTTTGTATGAAAGGACAAAGTAGCCAAAAATTAGACAATTTGATCCTACTTTACATATTTCAATTATGATGTATATTAGCATAATTTCACCACTCACTAGGGCGTGGTTATATTTGCAGATAAATAACTCTCGAATTGTGAATTATCGGGATATCTCGTTTGGAAACCCGCCCTTCGCCCACACCAATGATCATAGGCAAAGAAAAGCAGAAATTCCGCTGCATTTAAACTTATAAAATTGCACGGCGTTACTTTTAGTATTACTTGTCAAAATCTATCCAGCCTTAATAGACGAACTGACTCTTCTGACGTTTGGTATCTAAAAGTTCTTTGGTCTACTAGTTAGTAATACGCTGATTGCTACCGAAGAGCTTCTGGGTTCGAATCCCGGGTCCGGCCAGATTTGTTGCTAGGTTTTTCCGTCTTGAAAATACCCGGAAACATCTCAAAGTCAGGAAGTTAGTGGTGATGACATTTGTGCCTTTGAAAGCATTTTAAGCCGTTGGTCCTGCACTTGATTTCTCACCGCTCATGTCTGATCTGCCGTTTCAATGAAAACTTACAGTAAAGGAACACAGAGTACCCTTGTGTTTTGCGCACACACTTGAGAACTATAAACAATGTCCAGTGCCCATAGCCTAACTTAGTTGAGATTGACTGCCGTGATCAGATGCAACTATAAGGACGTTTATATTAGACCCTTTACACACTGCGAATTTCAGCAGCGATGCAGTCGCCATGCTAACGTGCGTTAGCATCGATGCAGTCGCAAAATGTCAACCTTTACACACTGCGCTTCTTTTAGCATCGATGCAGTTGCAAATTTAATCTGTTCATTGCTTAAGTCGCGATGATGAATCGCGTTTTCAAAACGCGCGACTGCATCGATGCTTAAAGTCGCAGTGTGTAAGGGATCTAAAAGTTTAGATACCAAAGGAACTTATTCGCCCTACTACTTAACGCCAACGTTAATATGAAGTACAACTCAATTCTTATTTATACAAGATGAGTTTCAATTTTTTCAGATAACTGTAAAATATTGAATGGTCTGTTTATTACGACAGCGTCTTTTGAAGTCTTAACAATAATAAAAAATACAAGATAAAGATGAAATAAGTAACCAAGAATTTGCGCATGGGCGGGACTTGAACCAGCAACCTTTTGGCTGACCGGGTCAAACGCTCTTACCATTTGAGCCACCGTGCTGTCAGTCCGACCCTGCGAAATTTGTGGTCTCTTATGAAAACGTCAATTGCGTGACGCTTAGCGCCATCTAACCGTCTGTTTATGAAACAGATGGCCCAAGCAGTTATTCTTTACAGAATAAATTCAACTTGGAAATTGATGACGCTTTGCTATCTTATGCTTTAGAATGTGTTTAACAGTCAAAGTATCATATTTTATATTGATAAAGATGAAATGACACTGTGAGTGTTAAAAACTTTCTAAAGCAAAAAATACAAGAATAATAATACAAAATACCTAGTGAATTCTTGGTAGAATCGAAAATGTTTGGTAAGAGAAATAATTAAAAAAAAAATCTCACTTGTTTTATTGAAAAGTTTAACAATAAAATACTGGTGTTCATTTGACGACCCAAGGTTTACAAAAAGATATTATATACCTAGATAATTATATAGTATTTCTCGTGAGTGCTTTAATTAATCACCATTATCTGTCCGTTTTCCACTCTCTACGTATTTGCTAACAAAATTGTTCACTAAATTAACTCTCTGCATATATTAAAGGCTTTTGTTCTGACGCCATAGAATGATTTCAGCGCAATTCGGACACAAAAGGGTTAACAACTAACTTGTTTCTGATACATATATTATTAGTTTGTTGGGTTTTACAAATTATCGTGAACTAGCGGTAGCACGCGACCTCGTCCGACCATTTTCGAAACATTTGTCTATCGATGCTTCTCTGCTATTGCTATTTGCTCTATTGCTATATTGTTTTGTTAATCAAGGAAGACCTAGCAATATATCTATTTAGTTTCGAAGTTTTTGCAAATTCTACACATCATTCATCATCATTATCAGCCAAAGGACGTCCACTGCTGAACATAGGCCTCCCCCACGGCTTTCCACAGCGACCGAACACTAGCGGTCTGCATCCAGTTTGATCCTGCGATCTTTATAAGGTCGTCTGTCCATCTTGTTGGTGGACGTCCTACGCTGCGTCTTTGGTCGAAGGGTCTCTAATCTAGAACTTTCCTGCCCAAACGGCCTACTTATTATAAAACTGAAGAATTTTTCAGTGTTCTAGACATAGTCTCTGGAATGAAAGACTACGGATTTTTGTCGCGCACGTTTTATTAAAACCATATGCCTGACTTTTAGAATGCTTTACTTACAGCATCCATGATATCTGGCACGACTTAGGTGTTATTTGACATTACATAGTTATGAAAAATAAAACAACCATCACTCATTAATATTAATTGACGTTCCTATCCACGCAGAAAGAGCTTACTGTGTCTTGAGATCTTGCAATATGTGATGTTGCTCGGGTCAAGCATTCAAGTCTCTGATTGTTTTCGGTATTTTGTTGTAAATCCAGGGAGCATTACCAAATACACTTTTACTAAATAGGCTTGATTTAGCACCAACTGAGCACAATTTATCCTTGTGGCGTTCTCGAGTCATAAATTCAAATTTTTAAATGTTATGTCTTATAAACAAAGCACATTCCAAAATAAAGATGCACGGCAGTGTTAAGATTTTTTTGTCAATATAATAAGGTTTACAGGAGTCATCACATTTAAGCCTTAACACCGATCTTATGCAGGACTTTTGCGCTTTAAATACTTTGTCCCTATCGGTAGAATTTCCCCAGAAAATTACACTATATCTGAGAGAGCTTGCTACGTAGCTATGATATGCAGTTAGGCACAGATTAGTAAGAGTATGTCTAAATGTCTAAAGACAGTTAGGACAACTCTTTCGTTGACTATCAATTGAAGTCGGTAAAGTGCAAATGCAAACTGCTTCATTTTTGAACAGACATGCTCAATATATGTGCTTTCCATTTTAGTTTATCGTCAATATGAAGTCCTAAAAATTTAGTGGTGTTAGTTTTTTCAATCGCAGGATCAAACTGGATGCAGACCGCTAGTGATCGGTCGCTGTGGAAAGCCGTAGGGGAGGCTTGTGTTCAGCAGTGGACGTCTTTTGGCTGAGAATAATGATGATGATCATGATAATGATTGTTCAGCTCCAAGTTGAATTTAAGATTTGTTGGTTCATCTTTTAGACTATCAGTATTGACTATCGGTTCTCCAAAGGTTTGTGTATATCTTGTAGTTTTGATTTTAGCCTTTACTTTAACCCCCACCAAATAATGATCACTGTCGCAATCAGCTCCACGATACGACCGTACATCCTGAACCATGTTTTTGTGTCTCTCATCTATCAGTACATGGTCAATTTGGTTCACCGTTCTGCCGTCACGAGATTTCCAAGTTCCTAGATGGATAGCTTTGTGCGGAAACATTGTGCTTTTGATGACCATAGACTTTGCAGATGCAAAGGGTATCAGTCTCAGGCCGTTGTCGTTTGATTTTGGGTGTTTACTGTACATACCTATTGTGGGAAGGTAAGCCTCTTCGCGTCCGACTTTAGCATTGAAATCCCCTATCAGTATTTTGGTGTCGTAGTTCGGGATCTGATCGAATGCAGCTTCAAGATCTTTGTAGAAGCTATCTTTGTCTTCGTCATCCGCTTTTTCTGTCGGAGCCTAATTTATATATAAATAAATGCCTATCATTAAGATTTGGTCAGATTTGGCACATAATAGGGAAGAATGGCGCACTTTAATGTCGGAGGCCAAGATCCACTTCGGGTCGCTGAGCCAGCGAAGTAAGTAAGTAAGTATGATGATAATGATATTTAATAGATTAAATATTTACTTATCATAAACGCATAAGACAAAAGCAATTTGATATGAAACCCTCACCAAAAACGGTTCATTCTGTTTCTAAAGACGTTTTAAACCTCAGACTCTGACCCAAAAAGTTCGTGATTCTCGTCCACTTCATAATATTAACGCTGTCGTCAGATTCGGTAGAGACCCGTTTAACCCTTGAATGCCAGTTACCCCTACGTCACTGCAAAACTAAAAAGGGTTTATGTTTCCTACTCCTAACAAAAGGTTACTCAATCTTCAGTGCGTCAGAATATGTAATGCTAGTGATGTAATTTTGTAACCATTTGCGAATATCAGTAACAGATATTTCCATATGAATTCACGATGTTCAAATGTGCGAAATTTCTTTTTTTTTTCAATTTGACGTCAATAACAAAAAATAAGGTTTTAAAAAAAACCGGCCAAGTGCGAGTCGGACTCGCGCACTCAGGGTTCCGTGCCAACTTTAACTGAATTAGGGAATCCACTTTCTTCCACTTAGTAAAATACCACAATATTTTGTTGACAGCAAATATAACTTTTTTTTTCGTAGTGTTTGTATGAAAGAAAGAAAGAAAATACATTTATTTGACTCAAATAATTACATCAAGCTTAATATACAAATATATTACAAAAGCAGGCGACTTGAGTCAGAAAGGCACCCGCTCAGCATAAGTCGTGGCAGCGGGACGCATACCACGACGCTGATTTTCAGTGGGTGCCTTAGTGGGTGGTAATAATTTGGCAATAAATTATACACCAAAAAGAAATATATATATAAATATATATTCGTTCTCAAATATATATAAATATATATCACAAAATTAACAATAAAATATAAATAACACAACATTTGATTATAAATAAAATTGACGATGTGTATTAAATAATAAAAAATAAAAAATGAAGAACCAAGTTAAGTTTGCGGTTGTTGAAAATGTGCTTTATCTCAAAAACTTCTCGTTAGATCTCGTCCGAACCAATTTTCATTGAAAGCATTTGTTTAGATCTACTTTATATATTTTATTCAAAATTTACACTCGATTCGTTTAGAAGTAAGATGGGGGG
Source organism: Pyrausta purpuralis (assembly GCA_963924145.1). Lineage (NCBI taxonomy): Eukaryota > Metazoa > Arthropoda > Insecta > Lepidoptera > Crambidae > Pyrausta > Pyrausta purpuralis. The sequence continues at coordinate 20,170,012 of OZ001664.1, forward strand.
GACGCCCATTTTACCACTTTGGAAGCGTCTAGCTATGAAACGTTAGACTTAAAAAGAAAATGGTTATAGGAACCTCTATGTCATTTCAGGAGATCTATCCATAGATACCCCACACGCATAGGTTTGACTAAAAAAATTTTTTCGGTTTTAATTTCATGTATGGGAGCCCCCTCTTAAATATCATTATTTTTTATTTTTTGTATAAGAATCGTAAAGTGGTTAACAGGATACATTTTCCTACCAATTTTCAACATAGAAATGCTTATAGTTACAGAATAAAGTGGCTGTGACATACGGACGGACAGACGGACAGACAGACAGACAGACAGACAGACATTCAGACAGACAGACAGACAGACTTGACGAAACTATAAGGTTCCGTTTTTTGCCGTTCGGCTACGGAATCCTAAAAATACGTCTACTAAAAAGCGTGTCATACAAAGAACACATTCTGAATTTGGTTGAGGGCAGTCAATCTACAATATTGTTTTCAATTTGTTTTTTTTTGTATTATTTTTACAATTACATTTTTTTTTTATATTTATATTATTATTATTATTATTATATATATATATATAATTATATTAATATCTGACGAGCTCCGAGTTTGAGAGGCTAGCACGCTGGTTTCTAGCGTCGCCATCTCGTGAGGTTCCGGGTTCGAGTCCCGGTCGGGTCAATGTAGGAAACGATATTTTCTATATTGCCTCGGGTCTGGGTGTGGATTGTGGTACCACCGTTGTTTTCAATTTCCATAACACAAGTGCTTTAGCTACTTAGCTTGGGATCGGAGCAATGTATGTAATGTTATCAAATATTTATTTATTTATTATGTTTCATCACTATATCATACACGTTTTTTGTTTATATTCTTCAAGTTTTCAAGTAAGTCCTTGAGTGTTTAGCTTTCTGCACACGTTTTAAAATAAACAAAAGTGCATAAATGAAATGGACATAACAAAAAAATGAGCAAGCAGTATTATTAGTTGTACGTTATCATTTTTACGAGTATTATAGGTACATGCATTGATAGGCAATAGCGTTGCTTTTAAAATATACATATGTAATTACAGGACACAACCCAACCACTAGCTATTAGGCTTAGCAATTATAAAATGCATTAAAAAGTTAAAAGCTATCGTATTTATTCTGAGTTATTGATTATGGATAGTAGGTAGCAAAATAATACTAGGTACTGTGGCTATTTAAATACACTTTTGAGCCTTGCAAAGGGTCTGGTGAGGAAAATCACAAAAAAAGCTAATCGCGTGTGAATCGTTAAATAAAACCAAGAACCTAACCTTTGTAACATAATTACTTATATCCCAATACTTCGTAGCTGGACGGTGATCATCTGGGGCTTTATTTATTACACAGTTGTGTTAATTTTTGAATACCTATAATCTGATTTTTAATAAGATAGACCAAAATGACAATTAGTAGGTAGCCACTGTTACAAAATTTAAATATAGTATTGTTCCTAAATTATCGAATGTATCATTCAATTATAGTTTTTAATCGACTTGAAAACATTCAATCTTTATATATATAATTCTTCTGTGAGTGTGTATGTCACTGAACTTCTCTCAAACGACTGGACCGATTTTGATGAAATTTTTTGTGTGTGTTCAAGGGGATCTGGGAATGGTTTAGATTCACTTTTTTTTTCAAATTAAAGACGTGTAGACAGGACAACGTCTGTCGGGTCCGCTAGTCTGTTTATAAAAATCATGTTTCCTGCTTAAATTTAATGTGCAATATTTCTGATATATTTTTATGGAAAATATATGTATTTTCAAAATAAATGTATATAAATCATACAAAAATATTGCTATTGCAAGTAATAGTACGTTCTATTTTATTACTCTTTACTAAAACTGTTTTATGTTTCATATTTATTCATAGCTACAAGTAACGTTATACATGTATTGTTTATCTTAATAATATGGAAATCACGTAATTCAAACATAATATCACAAGTAAAATTAATCGCGTATAATTGAATTGTTCCAACACTATTGGTATTACGCTTGCAACATTAAAAACAAAAAGCTCTATTGAAGCTCTCATTCTTGTTCGGTTAATGAACAATTATTAAACAAACATCACACGCCAAAATTACAAGTGTTTTAGTAAAAAATAGGGCCCCTGGACTGTATGCTTCAATCTGAAATCAGCGCACTGCAAAGCGTACATCAATAATATCCCGAATGTCACCTGATAATTCTGCGGTCTGTTAGTGGAATATGAACACCGGGTTCTGTTGCGGGAGACCACACGTGACGACTTGACTGTGGTCATTGTGAACACTTGACACAGAGTGTTTCATTAAAGGTACCGTTCAATACGGATATTAAATAAAAAAAATATTTTTTTGTTTATTTTTAAATCGAGATGTAGCAAGAAAGTTTGATGAGTGTAAGAAGAACGGTGATCAATACGAAGAAAGAAGAACACGTCAAACGGGGCAAATGCGAGTCGAACTCACGCATTGAGAGTTCCGTGCAAACTTTCAGTGATTTAGGGGTCTTGCCTTCACTGAGCTAAAATACCATGACATTTTGTTGACTGTAAAAAAACCTTTTTTTTCATAGTGTTTGTATGGAGGGCAAAGTTATATTTGCAGTTGTTGAAAATGTGCCATATCCCAGAAACTACCAATTCGATCTCGTTAAAATTGTTAGTTAAGATCTACAGCATGTCTTTTTTTTAAAAATACTTTCTCCGTTTAAAATTTGACCGGGACGCGTATTTAATCATTTTTTGGAAGCGTCCTTCTATCTAATGTAATCTTTTCTGAACTAAATGACGATATATGAGACTCTCAATAAAATAGAAATAAAATATAAACCTCAACGTCATTTTAAAAGACCTATTCTTACACACCCCATAAGCATAGTAAGTAAAAAAATAAGTCTTCACCCCCATTAATTTCAACTTTAAATAAAATAAAGTTGTGTTAGCTACACAATTTATAACACAAGAACAGCTGAACCAATTATACTGAAAATTAATAGTTTTTTTATTAGGTCCTCTGGTTACATGTATTTTTAGGGTTCCGATTGATATAAATAGCAAATAGAAGGCGGGAGAACAATTATGAAGACACTCAAATTTTCACTTTTAATTTCTACGGAATACACTAAAATATTGGAAAAGCGCCATCTAGTCTTTATTTTAAGAACTACCAAAACGTCTGTAAGCATGCTCGTGTGAATGTATCAGGTATGCATTTTATGTGACCTACGTCGTCAGTTTGCAGTAAATCTAAGAGATGGCGTTACAATACCTTCTATGGTGCGAAATTTTACGCTTACAAAAAAAAACCTAAAATATAAAACAACCAAACCATATTTTGGATTTTTAACTTTAGGTACTATCTTTATCTGGGGGCACGGCAGTGACACGTGTAAATTCAATCGCCTGAAAACACATGTAAATTCAATTATTTAGTGCGATGGCCAAGTCTCAATATATCTATATAAAACATTAAAGAATTTTGTGGTCCTAGAGACTGGACGTATTAAGACAGAAAGTCGCTTAAGTAGAGACTGAATAAATTAATAACCGACTTGGTATTACATGGATCTCACAACTTTTTACCGCAGAACAACTGAGTTGCGAGACTTGGTTTTTTTGACAAGTATTGTTTTTGATGGGATTTATTTAACTTCAAAGTGTGCAAAAATTTATCTTGACTAGCGACCCGGCTTCTAACAGGTGCAATGCTAATAATAACGCTGCTAATGCCATCTTAATGCAACGTTCGAGTTTTTCTTTGTTTTTTGTTATTCTTGATATAGCAATGTACATATAATTGGCCATGTGAAAAGCAAACAAAGTTCAAATCTAAGCCCCGGTCCCGGCCTGTACCGCCATTAGGGCGCCACCGCTGTCCGCTATCCTTGTATTTTAAATCTGTAATATCTTCGAAAATATTTATTTTGATGACATGTGCTAAAGGGCCATATGCTCGTAGGTACCTACGGAGATGTCGAGCAAATTTTTAATATTATGATCAGCACACGTGCCAGACGTTATAAATAGCAATAATTTTCATTTTGTCTGTCGCACCGCCCACAATCGTTTCTGCTTAGCCCAAAGGTATGACTGGTAGAGAATGCTATATGGCGTTAATTCCACCTTTTGTACAATTTTTTGTTTGTTCAATAAGGTATAAATAAAAAAATAAAAATATTAATAATATTATAGTCTATGAAACTTCAAGGACATCGCCTGCCATCGCCATTACGCATACCTACAACACTAGGGACGGCAATAGGTAATGTGAGTCTCCCTTGAAGAATGACAGACCACTCATCAAGTTAGTATACCCACTAAAACCTCCGCGAGTTCCTGCAAGTCACTATACGCAGGACGACGATCGCTTATCGCATGCGCTCCGACTGCAGACAAGCGCAGATCACGCGTTAGCTCTATCTTTCTTACTCCCTTACAGAGGATCCACGATAGAATTTATTAATCCTGGCGGTCCTTATAAGGATATTGGGAAACTGTTATTAAAATATTGCATTGTCATCGGTCCTTGATACGTGTGTAAAGTTTCTAATTGATCAAATTTATGGAAATCGGTCAAATTCATGCTCAAAGATTCCATTACACACATACATACATACACTAGCGGACCCAGCGAACTTTGTTTCGCCCCCAGCCCCGTCCCGCCCCAGCCCCGTCCCGCCCCAGCCCCGTCCCGCCGAGTCCCGTAATTTTAAAAGTTAAGCATTTCCAGCGATTTTTGTTTCGCCCTAAAATTACTAAAATGGCTAATAAAAAATAAGGTTGATCGTAGAAGGGTGAAAATTGAGGATTATATGTATTTTGGTATGTTGTATCATAAAAAAATAGAAATAAAAATTTTGTCTAAAAAATAAATTAAAAAAATTAGGGGTGGACTACCCCTAACATTTAGGGGGATGAAAAATAAATGATGGCCGATTCTCATAGATACCGGATAAGCACAAAAAATTTCATCAAAATCGGCCAAGCCGTTTCGGAGGAGTATGGCAACGAAAACTGTGACACGAGAATTTGATACAGTGTGTCCCTGGATAAAGTGCAATCCCGAAAGGGGATGAAACTAGACCATGAATCATTGACTAGAAAAATATTTAAAAAATATTGTAGGATTTATTGGTATTTTAAGATTTTCATGTTTCATTAAGGACTCTATGTACAAAAGTATTGATTTCTTCCAAAATAATGGGTCTATTTCTTTGAAAAAAAAAACAGTATGCCTAATACCTGGCGATGACCATGAAATAATAAATAGTCCGCAAAAAAGTAACTATCTTGGGTAAAAAAATGTATTTTTATGAAAAAAATGATTTTTTTAGACGTTTATTTTAAAAAACTTCAAATTACTAAAAAAATGTGCCCTATAACTATGTAATTTTATAGCTTACTTTTATTCTTTACCATTTTAGCTTCCAAATAAAAAAAAAACAATGTTCTAACTAAAAAAACACGCTATCTACGAACTTTTAAAGTGGAACCTAATCGTGTTACCGTGCAGGTAGAGACCGTTTTTTTTCATTGTTTCCGTCCAAAATCGAGGAGGCCATTTTGAACATTTAATGCATTAAATAAAAATGCAAAATTGTAAATTACGGATAATTTTATTAATAAAGTTTATACCCAGCGAACTTTGTTTCGCCCCCAGCCCCGTCCCGCCCCAGCCCCGTCCCGCCGAGTCCCGTGATTTTAAAAGTTATGCATTCCCAGCGAATTTTGTTTCACCCTTAAATTACTAAAATGGCTATTAAAAAATAAGGATTGATCGTAGAAAGGTGAAAATTGAGGGTTGTATGTATTTTTGTATGTTGTATCATAAAAAAATAGAAATTAAAAATTTTGTCGAAAAAAAAAAATTTTGGGGTGGACTACCCCCAACATTTAGGGGGGTGTAAAATAGATGTTGGCCGATTCTCAGACCTACTGAATACGCATATAAAATTTCATCAAAATCGGTCAAGCCGTTTCGGAGGAGTTTGGCAACTAAAACTGTGACACGAGAATTTTATATATTAGATAGATACAACCCAAGCTAATAAAAGCGTGGTAATAATCATAATAAACTTCTCGCTACGACTTCCCGTGTTTGAGAAATCTTGAGACAAACACACAAATTTACAAACATACATACACTTACGAATTTTTCACACGTGTTAGGAAGCCGTAATAGATCATTATAACAAAATGTAATCCAATTCTGATGTCATCACATTCATGCAGGTCGGATTGATTACCTCCTTTTTTAAGTCGGTAAGAACGGCGATCTTTTTCGATCATTGCGCTATTCAGTCATTGGCACTACCTTTATGCTTAATTATTTCGAAAGAAAACTTTTTGTGTTTAATGTTTAAAAACGTATCACCCGGGTTATAATTATTATTTATTTATTTTAAACAATGGGACATGCTTATTAAAGATTAGGAAGAAATGATTAGGCGGCCCTGTAAAATTTAAATCCATGAAAAACTAGGTAGGAAGGTACTGTAAATCGAGTTGTTTTAATATATTTTGCAGTGACGTAAGGACCTCTCCTTTGGCTGATTCATGTAATAAGAAATATTAACATAACTTCAACATAGTAGGTACCTACACAAGATTGTTCTACCAACCTACCGTACTACATTTAAAATTCTACAGTTCCTTCCATAGAAGTACTATCCCCTATCGGAAGAGAAGAACAAATAAAAACTGTCAAACGAAACAGAATACATATAAGTCTATGTTTAGCATGACATTTATGTGTGTAAAATTGTTTATGTATGCGTGTCAGTGATGTTTGCCATACCGCTTTTTCATTAATATCGATATCGATAAATTTCATTAGTATCAGTTATAGTAGATATCAATATAAAACACCGGCTAAGTACGAGTCGGACTCACGCACAAACGGTTCCGTATTCGTAGGGTCCGCTATTTTTTTGATAAAATAAAACATTTTTTTTTATACAATAATTCTTAATGTACTTAATTATATGATTAATGCAACAGTTTGTGATGATGGATGAATGGATGGATGTTTGTTACTCCTTCTCGCCAGTAGTGCTCGATGGATTGTAATGAAACTTTATAATAACTATAGCTCATATATCAGAATAGTACATCGGCTATTGCATAACGATATTTTTGAGATCCGAAAATTTTCGCGGGTAGGTAAAGCCGCCGGAACCACGAAATTAGTAGGAAAACTAAAAGATACATAAATTACACTTTTTTATATTCTATTAATATGTTAAAAATATAATAACGGTTTGATTACTCCTACACTATTATAATAGTCAAAACCTGATACCTATAATGACTGCCATATATGCACCAAACATTACAATACTCAGATGTTTTGTCAATCAGCGAAGTAACTATAAATAAGATTACATTCCGCTCAGGTGACTAATACCAAATCGTCATGGGTTAAACATATTAGTTTACCGCGTGATCAATAGTCTACACAAAATATCGATAACTTGATACATCCCTAGTGTAAAACGAAAATTATTTCTTGATACAAAATATTCGTAAATATGTTTTAAATGTTATTGATCTTTGCTTTTTACGTAAATAAACGTTTATAGAAAAGAGTAATCATACTCACTACTTAAAAATTGAAGCACATTGGCAAAAATAAATCGTAAATTAGGACGAGTCGATTTGGAATATTTTCCCTGTGAAATAAAAATTTGTTGGGATTATTTCGCTGTGTTGAATAACAATCAATCACCGAAAAAGGCACCATGTTTCAGAAGCATTATTTCTCCAAAATATACACAATTTCACTTAAAATTATAAAAAATCAAATTCAAGTTATTTTCAGCGAGCCTCTTCAGGGCGGTCAACTGTTTGACATCTGCCACAAATGGTTCTGCTACATCACATCTCGCATCTCTTTTTATCACACAGCTTTCTGCTGGTGACATCTCGCTTTTGTCGTTCTATTCCAAAGGGTTAATAATTTTATGGTTCCTTCAGAATAATACTGCCAGACATTCTTCGTGATCGAAATAAATAAATCTATGGATATGGACTAAGGGAAGAAAAGTAAAAAAATATTTTTATATACTTTTATTGTTGTATTTACAAGGTCATAAAATGCATTGTTTATTATCAAAAGCACCTCCGCTCTTATTTTTGCTTTATTTTATTCGATCTGATTTGATTGAAAAATCATTAAATATTTTGAGCACGAAAAAGGTTTTGTAGAAAATGCGAACTCATGAAATGTAATTATAAAATTATCACAATATAAATTCAGTAGGCTTCCCTCAGTTTTTGACCGAGGATAGCATTCTGAAAATATAATAATACAATTTTTATTTTCATAATACAAAACTTTACATAGGTAGCCTAAATAAGTACAAACGCAGCAAATACTTAAGTATCTTTAAACTTAAATGTTTTTAAGGAAACTGATGATTCGAAGTAAAAAGATAAAATAATACTAAAATGATTTCGATGTCCTACACATTATAAATGAATATCAAAGGTCGGTGAGTATCAAAGAACTATATCTAATATAAATACTAATACTTAGTTCGATGCCTTAGCTACTTTCTGTACTGTGTCTTCCATACTGCGGAGATACCTATTCAAATTATCAGATGTTGTCTGTAAAATACTTAAGCCAAGTCTGTATTTGAATTCTACCAATCGTTTTAGGAAAGAAAAAAATCCACCCTCTTGATTCAAGGGTGGGTATGTGATAACTTCTGGATGTAAAGTTGGTGTCGGTCTTTTTGGAGGTGAAGGGGGTAGTTTCGTTTCAGAAACAGGCGATGGTGAAGGTGGCATAGTAGATGTTGTCTCCGATTTCAATTCAGTGGTCGTTTCTGTCATCATATTCTTGAGCTGGGTCGTCGTTTCAACTTTGTCAGATCCATCTTTCTCAGTCAACTTCTCACTTTCAGTTGGACTGTTCGTGAAGACTTCGTAGACTCTGAAAGCTTTAGTTGTAACTTCTACATCATTTGACATCTCTGTTTTGGTTGTTATGTCGTTATTTATTGGCAGAGTTGATACGCTTTCGATAATAACATCTTGGGCTAGCGTACCTTCAGTAACACTTTTCTCATCTTTTGTAGGATCTACAGACATTGCATATACTGTGTACACTTCTTTAGATTCTGGAGTTGTAGGCATATCACTTTTTACAGGTGCTGAATCAGTTGCTGGGGCTAGGTTTCTTATAAGAAGACCGGGGTTTTCATCGATTTCGTTGCTTATGAAAACGTCCTTGTTAGCTTCTTTCAACATTTCTTCAATCGATCCTCTGATAGCACGTCTTTGTGAAATAGCATGTCTTCGTTTTCGCAGATTTCTAGGCCCATGTTCCGGAACAACAGCAGGTGTAGCAGATTCTACAAGCTCTTTAGGTACATTACCAACTACGAACTTGTTGTCAGCGGCATCAGGACTTGTATTGTCATTTTCTTCATACTTTGTCTCGTCAGTCCCTTCCTCATTATTGGATCCTAAGTACATTGAAGTTGGTGGATACGTTATAGGATTGCTCGTAGTTTCACTGAAAATTTTTCCCTCGAAAGGATAGACGGGTCTGAAATCTGAATCAGCTGAGGGTTTTACCCCGTAGACCACAGAATTGGATGTATCACTGCCATAAGACGAAACTCCTGAAGGGCCAGTTTGAGGAGCTGCGTAAATGGGTTCTACCGCAGGATAAGGCGTGTATGCACCTTGTTGCGCGTTGTCATAAACGTATTTACTCTCAGTTGTATAAACATTCCTGGTCTCATACTGTTGAGGCCCGTAATTAATTGGCTTAGGATACACAACACCATGCGCTAAACCTGTCTTTTGCTGTGGATAGTGTACATTATAATTTGGCGTGTAACTTGTAGTAGCCACATGTCTGTATCGAATGTCTTGTTCATTCTTTACAGGGTATCTACTAGCAGTCACATGGGTTTGTCCGGCGTAAGGATTCAATTTCTGCTTTGAATGTGCTGGCATTCCAGCAAGGACTGTCCCGAGCATTTCTTCTTCAGCTTGACCGTTGCCTTCATTGGCATACTCTTCTGCATTATTTCTATATAAATCATCTTTCTTATCGACCTCAAACGTGCGCCTCACTGGTGTGGAGAACGGATACAGGAAATAGCTAGCCAATCCTACCAAGCTGGCTAGTCCTATTACACCAACACCAACAGAAGGCATTACTTCCCTGGAAAAGTAATTGTATATTTGGGTTGTTAACGGTCCAGTAGGAGAACTAGGCTTTTTCGCTGGCTTTGCAGATTTTGTCTTATTTGTAGATGTTTTTATTTCACTGATAGCAGTTTCGGTTTCGGGCTTGGGTTTGGAAGTCTTGCGTTTTTTGGTCTTGTTCTTCTTTCTTGTGGAACTACGTTTCGGTTTTTTGGTTGTTGTGGCTGGCGTACTAACTTCAAGTTCAATTTCTTGTTCTTTTGGTTCCATTGGTAGCAAAGCTGACTCCTGAATAACGGGGGCTGAAGTTGTTGTTGTCTTTTGCTTGTTCTTATTCTTCTTTTTTGATGGTTTAGAAGTTACTTTTACTACCGGAATTATTGGAGTTGATGCTTTTGTCACTGTTTCTTTCTTTGATGTTGGAGTTTCAGTTGTTGTGGTTAAAATAGTCGTGGTCGTAGTAACAGTGGTCGTGCGTTGCGTAGGAGTACTTTTGTTTTTCTGTACATTTGACAAAACCGTATCCTTTATCTTATTGTAAACATTCTCATTTATTGCTGAGCCACTAGCGATTAAATCAGATTTGTTAGTGCTCCCAATAATAGGCCGTTTTGCGGAATTCACTTTGTTATTCTGAGGTCGTTTTGGTTTTGTTTTGAATACCACGGGTTTTTGTTTCTTTTGACTGTCGTCAACTTTTGTAGGTTCTGTAGATACAGTATCGTTATCCTTATTAGAAGGGTTGCTCAGAAGAATCCATGTAGAAATTCCTTCATTGCTAGTTGATGATTCACTTATTTTGTTTTCTGATTCTAATTCCTCCATGCTAACGGGAACAGCTTCACCAACGTGTGCATTTTCAGGAGGTTCATCTCCGTCTTCATTTCTCGTTTTGATTTTGTGTTTGTGTGCCAACTGGTTCTTGAGTTTTGGAGGTATCCTTGTATCGGGTACAATAGGTGCATCAACAGAAGCGTTTGTTGGTTTGTCAAGCAGCTGATTAGCGACCATTTTGATCGAATCACGTATGACCGGTCCTTTGGTTTTGACATCTCGAGAAGTCTCTGATGTTACAGGAGCGGTAGTTGAACTTTCTACGGGTTTCGTTGGTTCTGGTTGACTTTGTTTGATGACATTGTCTACGCTGCTGCTCCTGAAAATTAGAAAACATTACATTTATTAACTTGTTGTTTCTAAATATAAGCACATTCACCCATATAAAAAAAAAAACTAAAAAACAAACACAAGCAGCTCAGCTGCAAAAAAATATTGTGATAGATAATTTTAAAACATGTACTGCGGTCAACATGGCATAAGTTGCACATAAAAACTCAAATATTTATCCAAGAAAATAACTAATTACTTTTTTGTCATCCACATTTATTGCTAACGATAAGTATCTATAATTATATCAAATAAATGGAATGAAACACCAAACATTGAACTGAATTATTCATTTTATTAATAACAAACTTATCAATATCCATAGTACTCCAAATATTTATAACGTATAATACCTTAATCAAACATTATTTACACTAAAAAGAAATAAATTACTACAAAAAATAGGTACATAGTGATAGCGATGGTGTAAGGTAATGATTAATGTGGATTGTTTTTAATTCTATAATACTGAGATAAAAAATATATTTAACCTACATAGAAAATTAAACGAAAATAAGAGAGTTATAATTTGTTTTCTTCAATTAGATTTTAAAAACATCTTAATCTCCTCTTCATCCCAATATTCATAGATTGCGTAGATTTATATTCAAACTCACGACTCGATAAAACGTTGTGGCTACTAATTGCTGGTATGGAATTCAGTACTACCATGAATGAAGTTATTTAATGCCTTCAATGAAGCAAATTTAACTATTTGATACGAATCGTCCACGTTTCTCGTTTTTTCCTTTTATTTTTGCGATTATTGTCGTTTGAAATTTTACTTTTGTTTCTCTGTCTTAACCTATTTGTTGCCGACTTCATCCATTCTTTTAACTTATAAAACAAAGTGGGCTTTATAGACCCTACGTTTGTACTATCTGCCTCATCGCTGCTTCTAGGTAAACTTGGACTTATTCTATTATTAGGGAAAGAATGAAGATGCCATGTTTTCATTTCGTTATCCCAGTGCCAATAAGGACGGTAAACGTGAACTATTTTTGGTGCTTCCCTTGCCGAGAAAGCCCAAGGAGCAAACAAGGCCGCAACACCTGACGTACCGGCAAACAGAAATACTACAGGAGCCAACAACATGGAAAACAATCCAAAACTTAGAGGATTAATTGTAGCTAACCAACCAATCGCATTTATTGCTGGCTTGAAGAATTGGACTATCGACGATAAACTAAACGTGTCATCATCATCTTCATGAGGACGACCAGGCCTGGACAGTGAAGATAATACTGAACTTGGAGAGCCAAAGCTTCCAGGTTCTGCAGATTCTGTATCGGAAGCAGCATTATAATTAGTCAAAGCTTGCCCTTCAATAGAAGCGCTTTCTACTTGTTCTTCATTCTCTTCAGAACCATAGCTGTGGTCATTGTTTTCAGTATCGTCACCTGATTCATCGTCAAAGGGTATGCCGAATGCGTCAGGAAACAAGCCATCTTGGTCCTCTTCCTCAGAGTCCACTACCACATTTTTGTTTACAACATTCGTGTTGACAGCTATGTTCAAATCTGGACAAGCCTCTTTCCCTTGTCCTTGAAAGGTATTGTTCAAAGTAAGAAATATTGTGGGACATTCATCAGGCGAAGCGGCATATTCTTCCGGCCTTATTATTATTCTGTCAGTGTACGCATTTGCTGGTTGGAAAGTGGTGACCTCAAATTCATGACCTGGGTACTGTGGTGCAGGGTAGTTATAGACAGGATTGTGATAGTTATGATGACCTTTTAGAGGTTTTGTTACCAAAACTGGTCTGGGTGTGGTAGGGTTTTGGTAAACTACTTGAAAATTAGGAGGTTTTGACCAGGGCCTAGGATTTCCTACATTTGTGATGATCGGAGTAGGGGTTGGAGTGTTGAATATGTAAATAGGTCTGGTAGTGGGATACGAATAAGCAGCAGTTGCATAAATATTATCAGATTGTACCTGTTCTTCAGAATATTGAGAATATTGAGGCTTTGGCCTCTTGTTAATTTTATTTTTTATTTTATTCAGCAACTGCTTGACGGGTTTACGGTGACTGTATTTTTTAGTAACTTCTGTTGAATAGTCATTTATATTTTCTGTGCTAGTTAGCTCTTCAGAGCTATCAGTATTTGATATTGTTAATCTATTCTTACCGATTTCGTTAGATAATGTTGTTTCATAAGTAAAGTCCAAGTCTTCATATTTAGTATTGTCTGTCCATTTCGTAATAACTTTCTTAATTTCTGCTTTTTTATGAGCATTTGCTAAAGAAATTCTTTCCGTTGGTTGATAATCTAAACGTGATTGAGTCGCATTGTGTTTTCGATTTTTTAATTTTGAATTCGTAATTATTTTCTTTGTCATTAGACGACTTCTTCTACTTGTACTAGGTTGATTGCTTACTTGTTTTTGTAATAAACTAGATGCGGGTGTTAATTTGGTAGTATTAATACTTGAATATGAATAATTTGATACATAAATATTAGTGACTGTCGGTAACTTAAATTTAAAACTAATACTATCATTCCTATATCTATACCTTATAGGAGTTTCTGTTGGTTTATCTACATGTGCACTGTCAGAAACACTGGCGGGTGATGTATCTTGGGGACGCGAATTTACATACGGACACACTAAAACTATTGATAGAACTAAAGTCCACTTTGAAATAACACTTTTACGCCTCATCGTGGAGCACGCTTTCACTACCTGTAACAAATAAAAAAACATTATGAGTTAAGTGCATTTTCATTTCAAGACATTTTTAAGCTAGTGAAACACAACATTGGTTGGTAATTTTGCGGGATAAAAACAGTTGTATTGGTTAATTTATTAAAAGGGATTCATACCAACATTATAAATGTTACGGTAAACTTTCCAAGTACGTTCAGCTAACCATAACAATATCGGTCAGAGTAATTCATCGTCTTTCTTCACACAAAGTTCGTTTTACTGTACAATCCATCCATAATGACAGCCCAGACTGGGTCAACATGGCTATGGAAAGATCAGCAAATAAAAAACTCACAAAAACCGGTAAAAATATTAAAAGAGGAAATAAAGATTCCGTTAAACTATAGAATCTCACATGTGAGGTGAGCGAACCGTTATAATATCGGAGCACAGTAATTTATTATTTAAGGATTGTGATGGATATAATAATATGAATTTTCGGAGTTGTGGGGTCAAATTGCACATATTATGTAGTTAAAAAAGTGAAATATTTATTTGAAACACATGTTTATATACATATTTTATGTATGTAAGTTTTAAAGTATTTAATGTATGGGCCTGTAATGGGCTTAAATTAATGATTATTTTTATTATAGCCATCAAAAACAAAGAAAAGTAATAATTAAAGGAAGGATCCTTTAATTATTACTTTTCTTTTTCAATTGTGATGCTATTTATAATCATGTTTGTGGTTGAGCTTTTTTAAATGAATAATGCTTACTTAACCGCAATATTTAAACAATGTTGGCTGAAATCCAATATTTTCATGAGCACTACCATTAATTACTCAACATAAAAACCGATTGTATTGTTTTTTGTTTTTCATCAAAATAATGGATTTATCGTTATTTGCGCAGCATCGATCATATATCCTTAGCCAATCAACATGATATTATTCATGTTTTGAATGAAGATTATATGAATTAGTTTGTTAAAATGTAAATAATATTTGCACGCCTGCATGTAGGCTGATACCCTTAGTACCTATATTTTTAAGATCTGCAGTTTGTAATTTGCATATTTTTGTATATCCTCGTAAGTAATTAATTCATTAATTGGTTTACCAATGAATTCCTACATTAGCTGACCAAAAGTAGCAACTAATGAAACGTTAGTGTGACTTTCGTTATTAATTACTGTCCATTCGATTGCGCTATGATTGTACCGTTTGTGACACACACTTGGTAGCTTTAGCAACAAGGCACGTCAAGTTGTTTTTTAAAGATCACGCCATTATTTTGCATTTCCTTGAGTAATGTAAGATCTATATTCAAAAACTTAAATACGCCACCATGGTTTGGTGCTCAGTTTGGAACAACAGTAAAAAAACAAGATGTTTGGAATCAAATTGTTGGCACTAAGTCATTCTTTTATTGAAAACCTGACCGTTTTTATAAGTACTTGAAACTTAATCTCTGAGCTTTTTATTTCAATTGTTCAGGCTTTTAAAAACTGTTCAGTACTGAATAGTATCTGTTCTTTGTTGATAAACAACAAAAAGCCGTACTACACAGACGAGCGCAAGCGCATCTAGGGTCAATGACCCTTCGGCCCTGACCGTCACTGAATCGAGTCCTCGCATCACTGACACAGTTGCCCAAAACTTGCTTTTTGACTCTGGTTTCGTTCCGTTAACTGCCGTTAATCTGATGTAGCAAATGGTTTTGTGGAATGAAAGTCCTTTAAACTTTCGCTTGCGGTCCTTGAGGATGATTCATTGTTTGTGAGAAGTGTTGTCGATGAGCTGATGAGTAATAATGTCTTATTATCACGTACATACCATCAGTTAATAAAATTTCAGCTTTAACACCATTTGTTACATTGGCAACCACAAAAATGTTTATGACATATTGCAAAAGGTTAAAAAATTTTTTGGCATTGAATGTTCAACAGCCATATTTTATCTTTGTGACTCTTCAAGACAAATATTATCAAAATAATCAAATAACAAGCTATGGACATATTTCTGATAAGGTATTTAAGAATCTACAGTTGCTTCCACGAGCTTAAAATACGCCGCCACTTAATAAATGAGGTCTACACTCAAATCTTAAATATAACTAGATCTGAAGATATATCTAATGAACCATAATTAAAATCTGGTTTCAGAAAACTTGTCCGCCTCATTTCCTAACGTTGCCATAGCAATTTCTCCAGTAAATATTTATGTTTCGAGCCTCCTATTTCCTACTACTTGACCGTAACATTTCGCTGATTATAGCGTGCAAGGTGCATTCACTTTAGGTTCTAAGTGACGAGATTATTGACAAGTAATTAAACTAAGTGTGTGCTAACTCTGAGTTGCCTGTTGGACTGACTTGTTTATCGCTTCGTCTTTTTCTTCTTCTTCTGATTTCATAGTTCTATGTGCCTGCGTATGTGTCACTTTGTTTTTAAAAAGAAAGATTTAATAGATTTATTTACTCATGAAAATGGTCCCATTTGAGTGTTAATTCTAAAGTTAGCTATGCTTATTCAGCTTTTATTTTATTATTTTTCTGTAGTTTCACACGTGATGTTCGCCCTTATTTTTATATATCATTTACGTAACTGCTTCCTCAACTCTTACACAGAATAACGGGAAAATTGTAACGATTTTAAAATTGTCTGCAGCATCTGCCACTACTTTATTGTATACGCCATTAGTAACAATTACCATTCAATTTCGATACGAATAAAAGTATCGAAGCTTTTTCATTATCTTCATTGCTAATCATTGATCATGTGCCTACCATGCATTTGATTTGCTATCAAGCATATCACCGACAATAATGGCGTTTATAATTATTGTATATTTACATTATTAATTAATTGATTATATTTATATTATGGCCTCGCTTTCGCCCATCACTTAGCAAGCAGTCAAGCTCGATTATTATGTTAATGTTATAACTGCGACGCGTGCGCAGCGGTATGTGAGCTCATTTCTATCTGAGCAGAGAAACGGTTGGTTCTTGTCTCGTGGGCTGTTTATCAGATCCAATAGTCAAGATCAATCCAAGTCAAAATCAATACTGGCCAAAATATGAGCATGAAAAAATATGTTGGTGACAACTAGGTGGTAATGTAATCAAAATATTTTCTTGAACACCCTGTAATAACATCACATACCTGGATTTAAATGGGTTCTTTTAGGACTGAAGACTGTTATACTATTAGTGCTGAACACCATATTTCAAATATTGTGTATGTGTAAGTAATTTAAAATATACTTTTTAAAACTTAAGTAATCAAATACCTATATATGCTTAGAAAATAAAAGACTAATGAAACATGCAGTATTATTAATATATTTCACAAACCCAAGGTCCATGGTCAAACTGCTAAACCGGTACATATAAATAAACTGACGTAATCCCAAATTACAACCGTAGTTAACTACAAACGGATCATACCGGCCCGTAACGTCATAATAGTGGAGTCACAACAAATAACTGCTTGTGCGCAACACATCCTCGTAATAGGAAACGCTTTCTTTATGTCATTTTTGCGCGCATCCGACCATAAAAAGCACTCTATTACCATCAGCTTTGACGAAAATTACCCGTTTGGGCAAATATTAGACCTGATTGAGGCGATTCTGCAACTAACAAACGATTGTGTAGAAATATAAATTTTTTAAGCGTGACATTCTTGGTTTGGTCTATTTCCTATGTATGTAATGTGTAAGATAATGAGTTCTATTATCGTTGGTATCATTTTTTTGCAGCCTTTATCACCTTTTATCGCCATTTCATTTTGCAGTTTTATATTTTTTAAGATATATCATTACAAATCGATGTTGATGCTGTATTTTGATGTTCTTTACAATGATTACATTGTTCTCTGTTCACGACAATCAGTGGACAGTTAGACACTAAGTAGGTATCTTCAAAAATTTAACAACATCTATTATCTCTTAGGTCAAACTATGTCACAATTGTTTGTACCTATTAAGTCCCGTTGCCAATTCGTGATTGGTATTTAGTTTAATGGGACATAGTATTTGTTCCACTATTCTTGAAAGGATGGTTAGAACTATTGTCTCGGTGAAAGATGTGGGTTAGGCTCTTTACGCGTCAGAGTAAAAGCAAAACTTGTCAAGTTCCTTGTCACAAGTGTTGTTTTCAACTATGACTCCAGTGGTCTTATTTTGTAAGGTAAGATATTAAAGAAGTTCATGTGATTGGCATGGCACTATAAAATAATACTAAGCAATAAATTATAGATTTATTAACAGTTTAACTACGAAATTAATTGTTGTTTTGGAAGAAGTCATAATCAAACGTTCTAGGAAATGCTGTGTCAACGATCTAGACGAGACCAAATATGTGAAAACAGAACCGGTTGCTCCAAAATAAACAGAATTGTTATCTCTCCAGCTACAAGAACCGAAGAATAAAGAGGTGGACAAACAAAGAGCCTTCATATAACATTCTACATAATCAAAAGTTAGGTGGATGGTATCTTCTGTGATTTCAGCAGTCTTAGGGCTCATTTTTTACACAAGACTCGTTGCAAATAAGGCCATTAAAATCCTGGTTGTGAAATTAATGCAATCAATACTGCAAACGTGAAAGCAAACATAAACATTAATTTGTGATCATAAAAATAAGATACATCCGGCTACTGTATAATTTAAATGAGCTATCAAAGTAAATAACCGATAAATGCAAGTGAAATCCGATCAATGCTAAGAAATCAATACAAATCTACGTACGTATGAAAGTGCCCTTAAAATGGAACAGAGGGTTTGAAGCGAAAGTGACCTTAATTTCCCAGTCTTAGCACTAGAGCTAAGGGCTTTCAATATGTAGATAAAATCGACTAATATAGCATTGATGTTACATAAAAAGTTATAGGTATTACGTAAAAAGTTGAGAGAAAACTAATCGAAGCATTGAAAAATTGAAACAATAAGAGCAAATTCAGGAAGTTCAAAATTTTAAGAATGTATATGTGAATTCTCTAAGCTTAGGCTAACACCATGACTTCGGATGTAGTTGGAATTATTTGGCCTTAATCCTTAACCAACGAGGAACTAACTACGTTGAGTGTTAATTCAGGCAGCCCTAAGTAAGTATGGCGCCCGGTTGTCATTGTATGCAAGTTCAAGTACATTGGCACTTTCTCCTGTCAGCATTCAGTGCATTCTAGAATATTGTAGACCCATTGACCAGTGAAGACATCGACTATTTTCAAAGTCACACCTCCGGAACTGAATGACGGAATTATACATTCAGTACTATTACGTTTGATAAACGATAATTGTAGTTGTAAATAATACGGTGTTGATAGAAACAAAAAATAAACATCAAAAGAAATTAAATTTACAATCAAAGATAGAAATTCTGCGATTTTTCGTGTACAAATATGAGTGACTAATAATGACATCGATCCATAAATAAACTAACCCCGAATTTTCCCACATTTCTTGAACACCATAAGGCTTTTGGATTTGTCTTAAATCTCGAATAAACAGATAAAATCGTTGCCAGAGAAAATTTGGGACCAGAGCTATTATGTTTACATCAACACGGTCCAAATTTCATATGGTATGATAAGACTATAATGAACATACTAACAAAGGCTAAATTGAACCGGAAGAAAATGATACGATGTGTGAAGAGTTCATAACGTTAAAGACCTTTCGATACGCACTTTTACGACGATATTGTTTGTGTAAGCTGTTAGCACTTAGTAAAAGTACAGTAAGTAGTTTCAGCTTTATGGTATTAGTTTAAATTATTAACTTTTCATTTCACTCTTAAGTGTGTTTTTTTACGCACTTACACGTACCATAAATGCTGATGATAATTTTACAAGGCAAAAAATGATAGTGTATAAGAAATCTGTGACGAAATTTGTCAAAAAAGCTTATATTAAAATTCTGTCTAATTTCTATAACACAAGTGCATTGGCTACTTTCTTTAAGATCAGAGCAATGTAAGTGTCATTGGTGTCAAATATTTATATTTTAAATAAAAATCAATTCAATGAAAAACACAAGGAAGAATATTCCTTGCCTCGAAACCAGACAAATGGTGTGTTGTCTGATGGTGCAAATTTCTTTTTATGATTATTATTAAATTAGTAAGACACTCTGAACCTAATATAGTCTATCCTGCACCGGTAAAATGTCAAGAATTCCGCGCGTGCGCACGCAAACAAACCGTAATGTTCGGTACGTTTCTAGACTGGGAGGCGACGGATCGAAATATATCGATGAAAGAAGCAGACAGAATACAATATGAAATACGAATAATATTAATCGAAAGATCAGCCAAGTTGAACCGAAACCCAAACTCTGTTGAGTGTCTTCAAATTGTAAGCTATAATGTAACGCAATAGAATAAAAAAGTTTTTGGACTGGACTGGCTGGAAGTCAGATAGCTCTAATAATGACATTGACAGAGAAACAGAGATGGTGCTATATTCACATGCAGATAATTAAGATGATTAAGCACTAACATAGGAGAATTTCAGGACTATTCTGGAATACTCTGTGTCAACTATTATTAATGATGAGAAAACATTAACTCTTTTTAGCTAAAACTGACAATCAGTTAGATAAAAACTAAACGTAAAGCTTTATCTACACCCAAACAAATGCATCTGGTTGCAAATCATCCAACTTAATGAGCCTACATCACCACATATCTCACAGACTAGGCCACCAACAAGGCATAACATTAGTCTCAACGTCCACATAACAGAGTTCGTTATGTTTTCAATTTAAAAACTCGTTGTCACAAGAAATAGGGTTTAATAGAGCAACGATAAAGTATAGCTGACGCAACGACCGTTAGCGACGCTCCGTTACCTTAATGACAAGTCAGGACCTGTGGTTGCTTCAGGTGGAAGAAATTCTAGACCTAGGAACATAACCTGCCGATCCTGACATGTTTGTGTTGATACGACGATCGCATGGTGTAGGCTCTATACAAAAAAGAGTTTGAAACTGAAATGGATACATTTTCCGAAGGTGTCACAGAAAGTTTTTTAGCAAAAATATTATCGAAAACCATTTCAGCTCTCGGAAAGAACGAATGTTATCCATATTTGGCAATGTCAGTCATACATTAATCCAAAAATATTTGTGTCAAATTGTATGCCGTAAGCTTAGATTAGGTTAGTAAATATGTTCAGGACTAGGTCAAGTGATAAAAATAAGCATATAAAAAACAGGATAAGAACAGAAATACGAAAACTTTCTTCGCTCTTTAAAACCCTTGGTCAAGCAATGGGGTCAAGGTCCAAGATGTTTCAAGCAGTGAATAAAGTACATTTGATTTCGGAGAAAGGAGTTAGATAAACTGCAGTTTTTGTTTTATTTTTCCTTAACGCAACCGGTCTTTGTGAGTTTCTCATTTACGTCAAGCTTTCTTAAAGTGCGAGAGCTTTCAAGGACTTCAAATGCATCCGTTTTCTCAAATTGTCACTTTCAAATTTCTAAATCATGTTAAACAACTACATAGAATATTTTAATTATCAATAGCACCACTTTTTCTAAATTTAATATTTTGGAAAATTTAAATATAAAATAAAAATTGTCCTTTTAACAAAATTAATTTAAAAAGGTTGCGTAACTCACCGAAATTGTAAAAAAAAAATGTCACCCCTAAGAACAATCACGTATACTTTCTTTTACCGAGTCGCGCGTCTTTCACTGAACACACGGACAGACTGACGGACCAAACGGAATAACGGGACGATGGTCTACTTCCGAGGCTGTTTTCTTGTTATACATACTTATAACCACAGTACAGGATTATACAGTATTGGGACTGATTGAAACTCACTTTTTTTAAGTTACTGACAAGGCATTCTTCGCGAATATTGATATTTTTAAATGGAAGGACGGATTCAAGAAGCGAGTGAAAAGGCTGTTACAAGTCAGACTTTACCCATCCTAGGCCACATCATCACTAACCATCAGGGGCCATATTTTTAATCACTCTCATCAAGATTATTCATTGATTTTTGGCCGATTTTAGAATGACAAACTCTTTAATACCACACATCACTGATACAAAATATAACTCAATTTTGTGTGTATTTACATATATATTTTGCTCGGTTTTCGTTGACTTTTAGTTCGCTTTTGAATAGAATTACAAGCCATATTCAAGCAAGTGATCCAAAAATATTACTCCTGGTGAGATTGTGGCCAAATGTCTGCCATAATCTTAAAAAAGGGTCATGTTTTATCATTACTTGATAACCAAAAGGTTATAATAAATAGTTATGAACCTATAGCTCTTAATAGTTATGAAGAGTAACAAATAGTGCCCACAAAAATTTCTCATATTTCCGTGTTATGCCAAAGGGGTTGTCCTATAGCTCGTAAAAGGTATGTTAATTGGTTATGGTGCTGTCTATTGTCCTACGGTATTAAAACATTTCACACCTTGATTTTATACCAATCTTATGTCACATTGTTGTAATAAAATATCATCTTGTAAACATAAAGCGATTATGCACTGTCATGGATAACTGAATCTTACTGGATAAAACTGTTTATTAGCCTACATCACCAATTCCATTAAAATATACCTAAACCACTTTTACTGTTATATTGGGTTGCTGCTTGTTTAAAACATTTTTATTTTTTATTTTTATGTACTTTTGTACTTAACATCAAATACTAATTCATTCTAGATTAGCATATTCCCAATCTGTTTAATACAAAAAAACTGCAATAGCACAAAATTCTATTTTCAGTGATGAAATAAGGGTGCCCCAATAATTTACCCTGGTTGCAACAGTCTGCCTGCATCCAGTGTGATCTTGCGAATGCGATCGATACAAGGTCGTCTTGATCAAAGGATCTCCAATCTTTCGTTTTTTTTCTACTCCGTCAGCCATAATTTCTTCGTGCCATGTGAGCTGCATTGCCACTTGAGTTCATTGATTCGCTCAACTCAAACAAAATTTTAAAATGCCAAAGACGTAGGAACGAAGCAACATTCGCGTTACATATTCGTTATTTAACATAGTGTGAAGTGCGTTGCGTCGTTCGCGCGTGCAACGGACATGAGTTGGACTGATGAAAAGTAACGCCATGTTGCTTTGCTCTAACTAGACTTGCTGATCTCTCCTGCACTGTGCCACCCCATTCAGCGTTCGCCGGTCATCTCTCTAAACTAGAAGCTGCGTTGGCGCAAGTCTCATCAGGATGTATTTGGGATGTTTCCGGAATGCGGCATGTTGTTTACAAAATACATGTCAAATTGGGAAAGCCGTAGAGTAACGGATTAAGTGATGTTAAGTAGGTATAATATTAGATTGGCTTGTAGATCCTCTCAAGAAGATACCTTCATAATTTATCAAAAAACAAAAGTGCTTATAGTATTTCAAAAAAGTTATATTATAATTATTTTGGATGGAACAGGATGTATGTTCCTCTAGGTGAAACAAAGCTCACTGAGTAATGCACCACCAAAACACAACTGGGCCCACCAACTCGTAGCATAAGCATTATTAAGCTTATAAACTTGACCAGTTTATAGCATTTCATCCAGACAACATAAGGCGTTAGTACCTACTATTATTTATCTTCTGTGTTTCAAGTAAAGAATAAAGGTTATCCTCCAAGTATTTTTTTGTTATTAAAAACTAATAGCAGAAACAAAAAGGATTAAAAAAAACAAACAAAACACAAAATTTAAAAGTGTGTGTCTTGCAAGAATAAAAAGTATGTGTTTAACTTTATTGAAAAAAAAAACTTACTTTATCAAGAAATATAGGCAGGATTACTAATTTAACCTAAGACTATTATAAATCAAGTGCCATCTAGCGTCAATATTGAGTACAGCGTCAGCAGTGCTTCATGGTTCTACCAGTGGCTAGCGGTTATTATAAGCAACTGTGTAGTGTAAAACACAAAGTTTCTCCATTTGTTACTAGATGGCGCTAAACAGTTTTAAAAGGTTTTGCTAGATGGCGCTGCGCTGTTTCTTAGCGGCTTGTACTTGTATTCACCGGGGGTCCTGTGCGGGGCCCCTGAGTTGAAGCCGGGGAAAAGGGCTAGCGCCCGTCACTCCAATAGCCTGGAATGGGCGTATTAGAATTCGATTACGCATAAAAAAATGACCCACCCTTATAGTACTCTATGGAGCTGTTGTCTCACTTTCCATTTTGCAGGTTATAATTCGAAAATTAGTAGTTTCATGAAGTTTTTAAAAAGATATTCGTCGTTTAAACTGATGATCGATTTTGAAGGTGTATGAAGTACCTATGGCCGATAACTTGAAAAAAAATAAAGTATTTCGCGGATTCAAGGCGGACGCGATCCCGTGTGGCTATACACAGTCTGGCCATAAATACTGATACATTTAAAATTAAGAAAGATATTACTTTTGAATTTGGAATCTGTTATTTTTATACGATTGCTCATTGTGTTTTCTAATTTTGGCGCCGATACATTTATATTATATATTTTGCGATATTAAAATGGTGTGGAGTGATAAAGAGAACCGAATCGCTGTGATTGCATTACACAAAGTTGGTATGGAGCCAAATTCATTTTTTAAAACTCTCCATACGCTTGGTATTTGTCAAATGTTTGTGTACCGGGCTATCAATAGGTACAATGAGACCTCCTCTCTTTGTGACAGAAAAAAATCTGGCCGTCCACGTAGTGTTCGTACGAAAAAGGTGGTCAGTAAGGGAAAGAATTCATAGAAATCCTGTCCGAAAGCAAAAGATTTTATCTCGGGAGATGAAGATAGCACCCAGAACGATGTCGCGTATTTTAAAAGATGACTAAGGACTTGCAGCCTATAAGAGACGCACTGGTCATTTTTTAACTGATAATTTAAAAAAGAATAGGGTGGTAAAATCGAATAAATACTGAAGCGGTACGCAAAGGGATGTCACAGAATTTTTTTGTTGAAGCGGATGAGAAAATCTTTACAATTGAGCAACATTTTAACACACAAAATGACAGTATTTATGCTCAAACCACTTAGTAAGCTTCCCAATTACTCGGCAGAGTGCAACGTGGGCTTTACCCGACTTCAGTGATAACCATCATGGTGGGTTGTTAGATATGAAGGATTGACTGAGCCATATTTTTGTGAAAAAGGTATCAAAACATCGGCATAAGTGTATCAAGATACCATTCTTGAGAAGGTAGTTAAGCCCCTTAACAACACCATGTGCAATAACCAAGCATGGTCTTTCCAACAAGACTCGGCGCCGGGTCATAAAGCTCGGTCCACGCAGTCTTGGTTAGAAGCGAACATTTCGGACTTCATCAGAGCTGAAGACTGGCCGTCGTCTGGTCCTGATCTTAATCCGCTGGATTATGATTTATGGTCAGTTTTAGAGAGTACGGCTTGCTCTAAACGCTATGATAATTTGGAGTCCCTAAAACAATCCATACGATTGGTAGTGAAGAATTTTCCCATGGAATGAGTGCGTGCTTCTATTGATAACTGGCCTCAACGTTTAAAGGACTGTATTGCAGCCATTGAAGACAACTTCTAATAAGATTTTTATATTTTTAATAGTTTTATATTTATGTATAAAACTAACACCCTGTAAAAGTAATAAATATTATTTGCATTAAAAAAAATCTTTGTGATAATATTTATGGCAAGACTAGGTATTACGTTATTTTCAGCTTTAACGGTAAAACTCGCAATCGAATTACCGTACGAGTAAATTTCGATTGACGCTTCGCTTTAAATTCACTCGCTAGAATATGGCGTGTGATTTTTGTTCTAAAACGAATTAAATATCAATGGAAATCACGCAAAACTGTGACATTAGTACTAACAGAATTAATTTATCTTTTTTAAATCACTCCTGTATGAAATTTTGCTCATCTTCATTGGAAAATCGGACATTATTCGATTAATATCACACGCCATCTTGAGATGAGTGATTCGAAAATAGATGCCCAGGTCGCATAGTAATCAATCCTTTAAAATATACCAGAACTAGCTCTCGTACGTGTAGGTAGTAGGTACTTTCAGATATCGTTATAATGGCATTAAACCAGTTTACGTATCGGATCTTAACTATCGTTAAACATAGAGAGATAATCTAACCTGAATTTGAGACATAATATCTTCCATCTAACAACCGCATAAATATCGCAATATTTTGCACGATAATCGCAATCGTGACACAACAAAAAGCAAATCCACAAGAAAGCGCGCAGAATCGATCCCGGCACTTTCCATGGAACCGGTTGACATTGGACATTAATCATTATCTATACTTTACTTATTTACTTATTACTTATATATAATAAAGCTGAAGGGTTTGTTTGTTTGTTTGAAAGCGCTAATTTCAGTAACAACTGAACCGATTTGAAAAAAAATATTGTTACCTACGTTAGATAGCCCATTTATCGACGAATGCTTTAAGCTATATAGCATCAAGATATAATTTAATATAAATATAAATATTGGACACCAATCACATAGGTACATTGTATTGCTCTGATCCCAAAGTAAGTAGCCAATGCACTTGTGTTATGGAAATCAGACACAACGGTAGCACCACAACACCCAGACCCGAGACAATATAGAAAAGATCGTTTTCTACATTGAACCGACCGGGAATCGAACCCGGAACCTCACGAGATGCGAGATGGCGACGCTTGAAACCAGCGTGCTAGCCACTCGACCACGAAGGTCGTCATAAGATGCTACTCATAAGTCCAGCGCCGCAATGAAAGATGTTGCTGAAACGGGATATTCCATTTGAGAAGTTCCGCTGCCTACGCTGCGTAAACCCTATGAGTTACACAAAAATCATGTGTGGCGAGATTTCGCATTGACAGTTCGACAATAAAGTCCACGACAGCATATTATTATGTCTATTATAGTTTTCTCACTAGAACCTTTTTAGGGTTCCGTAGACGAATGACAAAAACCGGAACCCTTATAGTTTCGTCAAGTCTGTCTGTTTGTCAGTCCGTATGTCACAGCAACTTTATTCTGTAACTATTAGTACCACACTTTTTAAAATTGGTAGGACGATGTACAATCCGCTTGACGATTCTTATGCAAAAAATAAAAAAAAAATGATATTTCCCATACACGAAACTGAAAGGGTGTCCTACGTAGTTTCGAATGCCGCTGTTGTTTTTTTTTCCACTGCCTCATAGGTTCGAAAGCTTATGGACTCGAATGATGTACTCGCGAAAGACGCTAATTCGAAAAACATTTTCACTGCCTCATGCGCTTGAATGCTTGTGACTTTCATTTATTACTTTATCAGTTCAGTTCAGCAATTCATACTCGACTCACGAGTAGATAAGTGTGTATGATGTACCGATGCAAATACTTATTTACATACAGATTCTAAAAAACGCTTTTAAATAGATCCTAATAATATGGAAATCGCAAAATAACTTTCACATAAAATTTCGATTATGAATTGCAGTAGTAACAAATGTTGATTAACTCCCAATATGTTGTTTTTTTAATAACAAGTTGAATATTTTTTTACATACATTATGACTGATAAAGTAATAAATCAAAGTCACAAGCATTCAAGCGCATGAGGCAGTGAAAATGTTTTTCGAATCAGCGTCTTTCGCAACTACATCATTCGAGTCCATAAGCTTTCGAACTCAGAGGCAGTGGAAAAAGAATTCGCAACAGCGTGTGTCGCTACAGCGGCATTCGAAACTATGTAGGACACCCAAACTGAAACCGAAAAAAAATTTTTTGGCAAACCTATGCGTGTGGTGTTTATGAGTAGGTCTTTACAAATAACATAGAGGTTCCGAAAACCATTTTCTTTTAAAGTCTAACTTTTGATAGATGGACGCTTCCAAAATGGTAAAATGGGCGCCCCCCTCCCCCTCCTTTAACTTCTAAAGTCTAAACTAAGCAAGTGTAAATTTTGAAAAAAAAAATGGGTATGTAATGCAGGTTTTAACAAATTCTTTCTACGAAAATTGATTTGAATGGGAGAGAGCAAGAAAATACAAACACTATGAAAACAAAAGTTATATTTGCTATCAACAAAATATTGTGGTATTTTACTAAGTGGACGTAAGTGGATTCCCTAATTCAGTTCAGTTGTAAAAACTATCCTTGAACTTCAGCGAATATTTTGAAAAAAGAATTGGCTAAATTGGCTAGGCGTTGTTGAGTTATGCGCTTACCGACACATTTTTATATTATAGATAAGGAAGGGAACTTCTGGTCTACGAATTACATATCAAACAAACAATATCCACAGGTATCTATAGTAAAGCAGCCTTCAATAATCAGTCTTTGAACCAAACTTTGGTTTAGTTCAAATCTGAGAGCTCACCGCATGACTGAGATTTGACCTATGACTTGCACGTAGCGCAAAGCAGACATCTTTGTTTGACTCAAATAATAGAGAAATTACCAACATTGTATACACAACTAAGAACTGCAGTAAAATTAAAGACTGATTTATTTTTATTGTTTGAGTACTGGGTACTGTAAGTGTTTGTATTATACTAAGAGTTTGATATAAAGTTTGATTAAATTCTCATAGTTATAACATTTTCACGCTACCTGATGGGCAATGTCCCATTATAGGTGCATACCTACTTTGTATGGGTTCCATACCTACTATGTATTTAAGCACTTTAATTACCATAAAAAACCGGTCAAGTGCGAGTCGGACCCGCGCTCTGAGGGTTCCGTGCCAACTTTATCTGAATTAGGGAATCCACTACTTCCACTTAGCTAAAATACCACAATATTTTGTTGACAGCAAATATAACTTTGTTTTTCATAGTGTTTGTATGCAAAACAAAGTTATGTTTGCGGTTGTTAAAAATGAGCTATATCTAAAAAACCTCTAGTTCGATCCCGTCCAAACTAATTTTCGTTGAAAGTATTTGTTAAGATCTACATTATATATTTTTTTCAAAATTTACGATGGCTTAGTTTAAAAGTTAGATAGGGGGGGACGCCTATTTAACCAATTTGGAAGCGCCTAGCTATGAATCGTTAGACTTTAAAAGAAAATGGTTTTAGGAACCTCGATTTAATTTTGAAAGACCTATTCATAGACAACCCTCTCGCGTAGGTTTGACTAAAAAAATTTTTTTTGGGGTTATAGTTTTATTGTATTACCCTTAAATATCATTATTTTTTATTTTTGTATGAGAATCGTAAAGCGGTTAACGGAATACATCTTTCTACCAAATTTCAACAGTGTGATGCTTATAGTTACAGAGAAAAATGGCTGTGACATACGGACGGACAGACAGACAGACAGACAGACAGACTTGACGAAACTATAAGGGTCCCGTTTTCTGCCATTCGGCTACGGAACCCTAAAAATCACCTGTTAAACATGATAAAGATTGCCTTATAATAAGTATAACCTATAAACAACAAAATATTCGAAATTTTAAGCCAAAACAGGTTATTTATTTATAGTATCATTAACTGATAATGACTATGACTCACAACTGAAACTGTATGTTACGGAAACAAGCAGCTTTATTGAAAGATGATATAAAAAGATCTAACTTTTAAAAGACATATACGATGTGTTTGGCAAGAGAAAAAATATGGATCCCTAAAAAGATCCCCACGTTACTTGTATGAGAGGTACCAAAAAAAAATTAATATTTTGTTTACCACTTTGGCGGGAAGATCTGGCTATTAACAACATATGCCAACATCTGCCATTTTTTAATGCTTCAACACCCGAGCGGTTGCAGGCAACCGCATAACAATAGAATTTGCATTGTGTCTCGTTCACATACGCTTGAGGGATTAAAACCTTAGTTAATTTCATAGTAAGATCAATTTGTGATAGTACCAAAATTAAAAAGATATTTACTCTAAACTGTTTGATACTAATAAGCAACAATAACAGAACTAACCTAAGGATTCATAACTCATTATAAAAACACTAAATTTATTGCAATTTATCTTTAAAAACACTCACAGTAATAATAAGAGATTAACTCTGCGCCGATAAAATGGTCGTATTTTGCAAATATGTGGGTACTTACGTTTTGAGTATGATTAACCATGTAACTATCTGTTTTTCCCTCCAATTTTTAACCGACTTCAAAAAAGGAGGAGGTAATCAATACGACTGTATGTTTTTTTTGCATCTATGTTACATCATATCTCAGTCATTTGTCGACCGATTCGAAAAAATTTTTCGCCTACCTAGAGGGTATACCTTCTAGTTGGTTGCATTTTTATGAATTCGGGATCTGATGATGGGATCTTGGTGTACATATAGTGTTTTTTTTTACTAGAATCTTAATATTCATAAAGATGCATATTCTAAAGCATTAGAATCTTAATGTTAACTTGTTGTTTCGTCTGATAGTGAACATTTTGTAGTGCAACAACTTAATGCTTAGGAGTTCAGTAATTATAATGACAGAACTTATGATAGGTAATTTGTAACTTCTTAAAGATTACAGTCATAAGGTGAACATTACATTCCCCCCCCCCTTCTCCCGCAATCACTAAAAATTAAGAAATAAAATTATCTTTAAAAAAAGTAAAAACCGACTTCAAAACCTAAATGCACTAAAAAGTCTTACATAAACTCATGACCCTTGAAAGGAAAGGTGAGGCATTTTAGGCAAACAATTTCTTTTTGGAGTCGGTGCCATCACTTTGACCATCAAGCATCAACTATCACAGCACCGACTCCAAAAAGAAATTGTTTGCTAAAAAGCCTTCCTTTCCTTTCAAGGGTCAAGATTTTATTTAAGGCTTTTTAGTGAATTTAGGTTTTGAAGTCGGTTTTTACTTTTTTTTATTTTACGTAGCTTTAGTACACCTCATAAACTGTCAAATACAATTTAATAAAGTAATATTGGCCGTAGTTCAGAAATCGAATGAATTCGCGCTAGGATAGGGTTCTAGTCCATAGTGTGACGCCCGCGCCGAAAGACACTACTTTACGCCCTAGGTGAATAATCTACTACATAATATTAGGACCTACGTGTGCTTTGCATAATTTGTATGTTCTGATAAAATTGCCGTAAACAGAGAAAGCACAGAGAAAAAAGGTTTATATACGTTGTTACTTAATTTGATTTTAACAGTATCTTTTTGTTTTTTTAATTACGTAGCGAGAAAGTGGCAGAGCGTCAAACCAACGTAAGTTCGATTTGGGCACTTTTTGTGTGTCACAAAATAAAACTAACTTATTCGTCAGCAGTTTTTAGGAATCCCTTCGAGATTGTGTAATCAACTGTAACAACTGTTAGTTTATTTGCTTATTTTATAATTAAGACGAAAGAGACATTATAATAACACAGCGAGTTAAAATCATTATTGTACATATTATAAGACGTGGACCTGAGATGGACCTGCATATTTGAAATTACTTACTATTTATTGTTTAATGTCTGATGTTTTTTATATTTCTATTTATCATTTTACTTTTTTATTTTGTGTGCATGTGCCTATTGATGGGACTCGGCACCCCAAATAAAACTTTTAAAAAATATTGCGTATAATTATTTTTATAATTTTATTGAATAAAATTAATTAATTATTTGTTGCAATTCAGCAGGGAAATGCTGCGAGCGTCATGGGCATAAAACCAAGGCTGACATGTTTTTGTTAATCTTAATAATTATAATTAATGGTAGGTTCACTGAATATTATAATGTTTTTTATTATTTCAAATAATAATGGTGTTGTTATTTTGTATCTTTATATTGTATTGAACATAATGAAATACATAAATTAAATAATTGTATATACTATGACAGCATCATTAAAAAATCTCAATATTGCCCACAACAGACTGTAATGTACCAAGTCAAGAAAGCTTTACATAATACTAGTTTTACAAATAAATAAAAAATAACTCCAAGATCTGACTTTCTCAAAAACCAAACGTATAACAGCTCTTATGAATTTGCAAATTATTATAATGCAGAAGTGACATGCATTTAAGTGATAAAATATTGCATTAAGTGAAACGAGCAAGTGTGATTCTGCAAAAATGGTGTTACACAATTCGCAAGAACGAATGGACACTAGATGAAGCATTACAAAAAAGTAAAAAACCAACATCCAAATGCTAGTGCCCTGATAGATGATGCTTGAGATGACCAATGTGATGGCTGGCATCGACTCCAAAAAGAAATTGTTCGCCTAAAATAGAGTTCTTTCTTTTCAAGAGCCAAGAGTTTATTTAAGTCATTTTACTGCAACTTGTTTTTAAAATCGGTTTTAATTTTTTTTGTTGTAACGATATATTTTTTGCAAATTTATATTTATTCAAAGAACCTAACATAAGTTCTGGTGACATAATCACTGAACTCCTAATCACTTACAAAAACACTATACGTGCCTTTAAAACTTGAGGGTTCTCCTCTATTACACCAAGATCCCGACTTGGCAACAATAGGACGCACTAGACGACAAACCCTCTGAGAAGGTGAAAAAAACCGGTCCACAAATGACTGAGATATGGGGTAACATACAAACAAATTTAAAAAAAAACTACAGTCGAATTGATAATCTCCTCCTATTTTTTAATAAACAAGAAGCATATCTCCTTTTGTAAACAAAGTACGTTGGCTAGAACTATTTATTAAATTGCATGGCGGTTTTTTTTTTAAGAATTGACAAAGTCTACTAGGTACCAAGCCAAACCGTATCACATGGTGGACGTGCCATTTGTATGAGACTTTAACTAGAACCTAAACTCGATACGATTACACTCAGAAGATCTCAATAGAACTTTATGCTTACCCTACTGGTGAAACGAGACGAGAACCATACATAAAAAAGTAAAACAAAACTTACCAGTCAACACCATTGGTCCAGCCTTCAACTGCAACTCGTGACAAACACAGCTCTTACTTCCTCAGACCGTGTCCTCATTATATCTTGAACTATGCACAGCCGTAATACCATTCTTGGTCACGTTCCTTGTAAAAGTGCCCGCTTCAAATAACAAAACACATCACATTAAATTTCCGCATCTCATGCCTTAACCTTTCTAAAGGTTACATCTGAGAAAATTACAACTGGCCGTTACAAAACCACTAATCGGTAAACATCTCCAAGTTTCTTATATTTTGGAAGATGAATTTCTTCGTTTGCATAACCTTGCCCTGATGATTCGTTGATCGGTCGGATTCACTTTTGCTTTCTTCCGATGCCAGTATGGTTCAGATGGCCATTACTTAAATACGTAACACTCAATTCAGTTGAAGATAATTGACACCTTCACATACGCAATTTGTTGTAATGACTCGCGGTCTTTTACGAGGCTCATTTGTGATTTTGTATGGACATATAGTGGAACTTTTGATTACTCATCAAAGGTCTATAACTGGTCATCTTTGATTTTCACTTTAACTGTTTTATTTATAGTCAGTCGAATTATTCAATTCGTTTTTTTTCTTTACTCACTGTTAGTCCCTTTCTGTCTTGTTCTTGTCATAACCTCATCCAGTTTATCTCTGTCATCTTAATGAGTTTCTGAGAATGTCTCGTACTCACAATGAAAGCACAGTAAAACATCCGTGTAATTTATATAATTTCCTTTTGCTATTTGTTATATTTTTACTTCCACTTCAACTGTCTCCAGTGATGTATTGGCCAGGCTGTAATAGAAGAAACACACATTATCAGTCAGTTTTACTTTCGTTCTAATAGCCACAGTTAATTCGATTGTTAAATTGTAGTTAAAGTGAGATTAAGATTTATAGTCTCAACGTTAATCGTTCATTTGGAAAACAAAAGTAATAAAATCTTGAAGGCTTGTTTGCTTTTAAAATGTTATATTTTTATTTTGTTTTCTCCTCAGTTATGTCCTAAACCGCTACTTAATGTCCAAGCATTAAAAGATCACAAGATCTTAAAATAACTTGACTTTATCGTGATGACATTCTTTTATTTCATTTAGAAATTACGAGACGAGTATGAAATATGAAATTAATTGTATTCTAGGAAGCAACCGTTTCCAACTTTCAAATTCAAAAGATTGACTTGTTTCGTGATGATTACCACCATTATCTTGATAATGTTCTCCGTAGTTTCTATAAGAATCGCATCTGTTCGTGTAGGTACCTGTTTTGTATTCAAAATAAGGCCAATTTGTGCAATTTTGGCTTTCAGTTATTTTTACCGCGTCCTAAACGTGGGAATGACATTTTTGGCGAGTGTTGTACAAGATAGAAAGTTTTTCAAAAATGTCAAGCAACCTGGTTTCCTTGGAAATTGGAGTTTTGATTTTTGTTTCATCGATTTGGCACTAGCCCTTAATTATTTCATCACTTTTATCAATACGATCTTGCATGAGTTTCAAAAAGAAATATGTACTTGAAACGTTGCGTCGTACAAGTCGTATTTTTAATATCAATCTGAACAGAAGATAGTATCTTAGTTTAAATCTTCTGGTTATCAAGCATTATCTGTAGCTAACTACTGACTAACAATAGCTTAACTATAGAGTTAATTATATTCCAATCTGTAACTTCATAATCGCTGTAATTATAATATAATACCCAATCTACTAATCTTATTAACAACACAATTTAGATAACAATCAAACATTTTAGAAAATAAGTTAATTGCGGAGTATCATTCCGATGATCTTTCTTTTTTCCTTACAGGCAAATTGTAGTGATATAGACATTATGATTCTTAATCTTTTGTTAGGGTTCCGTAGCTGAAAAGCCAAAAAACGGAACCCTTATAGTTTCGTCAAGTCTGTCTGTCTGTCCGTCCGTATGTCACAGCCACTTTATTCTGTAACTATAAGCATCACATTATTTAAACTTGGTAGGAAGATGTATCTTGTTAGCCGCTTCACGATTGTCTTACAAAAAATAAAAAATAATAACATTGAAGGGGGGTTCCCACACATGAAACTAAAACAAAAAAAAAACCTATGCGTGTGGGATGTCTATGAATAGGTCTTTTAAAATGACATGGAAGTTCTTAAAACCATTTTCTTTTAAAGTCTAACGTTTCATAGCTAGACGCTTCCAAAGTGGTAAAAAGGGCGTCCCCCCCCATCTAACTTCTAAACTAAGCGAGTGTAAATTTTGAAAATAATATATGTTGTAGATCTTACCAAATACTTTTATTGAAAATTGGTTCGGACGGGATCGAACAAGAAGTTTTTGAGATATAACACAATTTCAATAACCGCAAACTTAACTTTGTTCTTCATACAAACACTATGAAAAACAAAGTTATATTTACTGTCAACAAAATATTGTGATATTTTGCTAATTGGAAGTAAGTGGATTACCTAATTTAGTTAAAGTTGGCACGGAACCCTCAGTGCGCGAGTTCGACTCGCACTTGGCCGGTTTTTTTAATTATTCCATTATTTGACGTCTGGCTGGGTTGTCATACGTTTATAACATGTGGGCCATCGAACGCACGACTTACCCACAATTTAGGCCAAAAATAATAACTTTTAAAAGAAATCAAATCTGCTGTGTTTTGAGTCACGACCATCGATTAAGGCTGGTTTGCAAAAAGGTGTAAGTGATAAAAACATGATACTGGATAATAACAGGCGTTATCGTATGATAGCTTTGACTAACGGTCAGTTCGATAGCCGGTAATAAAGTTTTGATTAAGACGTCAGTTTTATTCACAATTTCACACGTCGTTTTATAATATTTGATGGGATATTGCTTTGTCCTACTAAGATATAACTCTCTTATTCATAAAAACGCAAACAGTCTAACAAACCTGTTTCAACTACTGTTTTGTGTTGTTTTTTCTTGGAGCTGTCATCATTTGACAGAAAGTGTCAAAACAGTGTAATAGCGAAAATAGGTTTATTAGACTGTATGAGTTATTATGAATAAGGGGGAGTTTATTTACGAAATAGTTATATTCAAAAAAAGATTTTGCTGATTTTGTATCCTAAAAAGTTTACCCGTGATCACGAACGCTGTAAAGTTTTCGAAACGTCGGGATAAAATTAATAAACTCGCGAAAAGTTAATTCGTAAAAGGTGGTTTTATTTCGAAGAAATTAAAATATTAGGATCATGTTTTTTTTAAATAAGTTTGATGAAAGCATGACATTATTTTATCAATTAAAATACTTAATTGTGAATTTATCTATTTTCTGATGTACAACCAAAGCTTTTTCAAAATACATGAGCTATGTTTCTTGAACATTAATCTAAGATTAATGTGAATCAAATATAAATCAGTCACGTTCAAAATTATAGCTTACATTTGTGTTTGACTCTTCCAAGTTGTTAAGTTGTGCCAAATCAGGTTTCGTTTTAGCTGATTTATCCGTCTAAACCAGCCTGCTCCTTTCACCGAGCATTATGGTATCAAACTTAATATGCACTGCACCAAGTGTGCATCGGCCCACTTACAACTTTCTAGGGACACAATAAGACGGAGACATTTATACATATTTTGATGGCCACTTCAAATGCTACTTCGTGTTTATTTATTACTTTCTATGTTGACAGCTGTGAGATGGTTTTACTGTTGAATTTGAAGATGCGCTCTTTTAAGGTTTGGTTTCCCACGTGTAGTTCGAGACGCGCACGCAATTGTTGTTCTGAGGACGATTTAACGAAATGATTTGATTGGTAAATAAAAATATGAAAACTGATGGCTACTTTTATAAAATAATCTCGAGCGAAAATGAAAAACCGGCTAAGTGCGAGTCGGACTCGCCCACTGAAGGTTCTGTGCCAACTTTCCTAATTCAGTAATTAGGGAGCCACTTACTTCCACGAAACCAAAATACCAAAAGTTTTGTTGACAGCAAACATGACTTAGTTTCATAGCGTTTGTATAAATGTGCCATATCTCTAAAAATGTACATCATGTATTTTTTCAAAATTTACACTCGCTTTGTTTAAAAGTTAGAGGGGAGGGGGACGCCCATTTTACTACTTTGGAAGCGTCTAATGTTAGACTTTCAGAAAAAATGATTTTTGGAACCTCAATGTCATTTGAAGAAACCTGTTAACAGACACCCCACATGCATAGGTTTGACCAAAAATTTCTTTTATTTACTTAGTTCCATGTATGGGAGCCCCCCTCAAATATCATTATTTTTTAATTTTTGTATAGGAATCGAAAAGCGGGTGACGGAATACATTTATTTACCAAGTTCCATCTGTTTAAAGCTAAAAGTTTCAGAATAACGTGGCTGTGACATACGGACGGACAAAGAGACAGACTCTATGAAACTATAAGGGTTCCGGTTTTGCCATTCGGATACGGAACCCTAAAACTGGCCGATACAATGGAATTATAGCTAGGTACTTCTATCCGCCTTTTTCATTAGATTTCTAAGAACAATCCACGTTCAATCGCAAATAAATCATGTTTTCACAATTTTTATAACAACTCACGATTTACAACCATCAGAGAAAGGCTCGTAAAATTGATAACGGTAATAAAATTTGTGTATTCCACCTTTAATTGTACCTTGCAGAATTTAATGTTTGCAGTGGTATAAATATAATTGCACAGCACTCAATCAGTGACTCACGATTAATTTTATTGATGCTTTTGCATTTAGGGGTGAAACGATTTTTAAATAATCTTTACCTATGATTATTATCATTATAATCACTATCATTTTGTTTGAAGTCGGTAAAAAAAAGTTTTTTTATTTTTATTGTAAAACTTTTTGTCTTACCCAAATAAACATATTATGTTTCCACTACCTAAAGATATTTAGATGGCGGTGCGTTTTGATTTTAAATCATTATATTTATGAATTATCATTTATCACCAACAATAGGAACCTATATTAGAAGAAACATACTATACACTTTTATTTTACTAAAGCTAGAGTAGATACAAATAATATTTGTAATATACATAACAGAAAATATTACATGGTTGAAAGTTGTAAGCTTATGCTTGGAAGTGAACAATTTATATTTATATTTATACTTACATTATAAAATTAAAGAGTTTGTTTGTTTGAACATCTCAGGAACTACTGGACCGATTTGAATATTTTTTTTGTTGGATAGACATATCATTGCAGGTTATCAGACCAGTAGTTTCTGAGATTAGCGAGTTAAACAAACAAACTCTTCAGTTTTATAATATAAAGTAGATGGATAATAAAGAGAAAAATCAATAGATTTGGTAATAACGAAAAAAATCAATAGATTTGGGAATAACGCGAAAAATCATAGAATAAAAATTTTCACTTTTCGTTCCTGTAATTCAATTTAAGCCCCGAAAAAGATATGGTAAGTAGATTCACACGAATATTACGTTGTAAATAAGTTAATTAAAGACTTAGGTATCATCATCAGCCGAAGGACGTCCACTACTGAACATAGACCTCCCTCACGATTTTCCACAGCGACCGATCACAAGCTGTCTGCATCCAGTGTGATCCCGCAATCTTGACTATAAAGGTATCATCATCATAACATTATAATTTACTAAATTAAAACACTGAATCGTAACACGTTAACGTTAAGTATAAACGGTAATTTTCATCGCATAATCTATCTATTCAAAGTGTGTACTTAATATACACAAGTGCAGACAAAGTATTATTCATACTAGCCCATAAATATTATGTCACGAATATTTAAACGCTAAAAATGAATGGATTTTAATGTCTAACACAATCCACAATCGTCGTGAAGTAATCATCATGATTCATAATTAATCAGTGTACAGTCAGACTTGTAATTTTTGTACTCTTAATATCTCAACCGTGACAAAAAAAACTCCTAATTTAATACCAATTGTATTGTTTTATTTAGTGAGTTGTTGTTTTATAAGGATCGGGAGTCGTTGGTCATGGATAGAGATAGATAGAGAAGTTTGGGGGATCCCGTTTTTTTTTAAAATAAACAGATGGTATTTTATATTTTATACTGATAGTTATTTTGTTCTGCTTAAATGTATTTTGAACATAGATACATTTTAACATAGATAGTTACATTGAAATATATATTCATTAAATTTTATCACTGTAGTAGGATATTTTTTTATTTCTATGTAATATGTAGGGGTGAATACACGGGAAAATTTAAAATTCCGATTTAATTATTCCGTGTGAACCTCGATACAATGCAAAATTATGCAGCTATGTGAAAGTCAAATAAATAATACTTATTAATGATACTTTATGGAATTATTGTGTATTTCAAATTAAGTAAAAAAAGCTTTTTGCCATTTCTCTGTAAATTACTTAGTTTCGAAATATATTCTAAATAATTTTGGATTGTAAAATTGACCAACTTACAAATTGTTTTGTTTGTACTAGGAAATATTTTGACTTCAATTTACCTCAATAAGCATTGTATAATGAAAATAATTCTGTTTGCTTTTGCTTATCATTTAAAATTTGTATTTAATTTACATTCATACGTTTTTTTTTTTTATTTAGAATAAATTGTGAATATATAGATCAATTTGAAGCATTACATTAATAAATCTATTTATTCTGATCAAACTGAACCCTGAAACGAAACAAGTAGCACCCTAATACACGCACTAATCACTTCTGCAAATTAGATTCTGATATGGCTCCTCAATCCATGTCGTATCTTAATTGAAATCAAACTATAATCGTGCGAATTTAAACCTAATATCATTGATCGTAGAGCAAAAAATTGCTTAGATTTTTTGCGATCAATTTGCATAAGCGTCATGCTTAAGATGACGATTAATAAATAATTACAAGCTTTGTAATATAATTAGCGTTTATCTTGTGAATCGCAATGTCGGTAATGAAATGGAATGTGGAAGAGAAATGGGGCCCTATTTTTGAATCACTCGCTTCGAAATGGCGAGTAATTCTCGTTCGACAACGAGTTTTTTTCTATGACTTTTAATTCATCTTCTAACGAAAATCACTCGCCATCTTGAAGCGAGTGATTCAAAAATAGAGCTCATGGGATGCAAACATCGATTTTATAGTGTTTATTAAAAAATTGGAAGAATTACCGGCACAAGAATTTTGCTCGACATTTTTTTGTGTTTATTATTTTAATACTTTGAAACCTAGTGACACGGAATAAAAAAAAACGGGGCGAGCAAAATTTAAATCGTGAAAATACAGTTGCCATATCAAGCTCTCTGCAGGATACTGCATTTACTTAAAAACCTTGAAATTACTTTTTCTAGCTTGGAGCAGTTCGCTCAATAATACAAATAACGCAAAATTGTTTCCGTGTCTGCAAAATATTTGTGTTGCAAAAAATGAAATTTTTGGGATATGTCATTGTATTTCTTTGGGGCCGATGATTCAACAAATTAATAAGTTCGTTTCTAAATTCAAATTGGAAATTGATACTCATAGTTGGTGTGGCCTTGGAGACCAGCATGATGGACTTATATCTTCCTGAGGGCCCAATCAGGGGGGTATTTTTGAATTACTCGCTTGAATATGGTGTTTGATTTTCGTTCGAAAATAATTTATAAATAAATAGCAATCGCCTAAAGTATATAGGTACGTTAATACTTACAGAATCGGTAATCTTTTTTAAATCTATTAATCATTAGTATGATGGGGATCATACTAATTTTCGTTGAAAAATCGGACATTAATCAATTAGTGTGATATTCAGGTTAGGGTTTAGAAGTTTACTCTCATAAAGATATATATTCATTGAATTATGCCCGATTTTACAATGAACATTTGTATAATGCCACGCGAAAGTGATTTGAAAAAAGATAACTGAATTTTGTAAGAACGAACGTCTATATTTTGCGTTATTATCATTGATTTTTAATAACTTTTCGAACGAAATTCACACGCTATATTTAAGCGAGTGATTCAAAAACAGTGCTCCTGAACGTCTCTCTCATGTAGAGGTTAAATTCCTAAATGTTTTCTGTGTTTTCTACAAATAAATTTAATATGCCATTTTCTAAAACAAGAGAAGATCGCCCTAGTATAAAGTGGGGCGGTAAACCGTGGCAACAATTATGTGGCTCGCTTGCCGTCATTACGCGATAGCATCGGCGCAGGCGCATGGAACGTCAACCAGACTGCACTTTTGCTCTGGGGTGA
This sequence comes from Pyrausta purpuralis, assembly GCA_963924145.1. Taxonomy (NCBI): domain Eukaryota; kingdom Metazoa; phylum Arthropoda; class Insecta; order Lepidoptera; family Crambidae; genus Pyrausta; species Pyrausta purpuralis. Next base: position 20,211,009 of record OZ001664.1, read on the forward strand.
AGTGGGATTATTATAATTGACGTGTTTATGAATGACATAAACTTACGGCCTTTCGCAATATTCGTCCTATCTATAGTTTTGTCCTACTAGTCTTTTGTTTATTATTGTCCCTATAAACGTAGTGTCGGAGAAAATTCTATCCTCCGATTTGAACCAATAATAGATTTAAGTGTGATGAGAATACACCTGAAAAGGTAAAGATTGGCGAAAATACCGTAAGAGCAAATGTAACTGCTAACCTAACTTAACCCAAACTCTTACGCTAACTTGTTATCCAAATTCTTATTCACTAACAAATTTAATTTCATTTCATATCCCTGGATGCTACCAGATGGGAGGACGGATAGCTATCTGGGTTAGACTTTTGTATTAGAGTTCAAAAAAAAAAATTTCGTCGATTTTAGTTATTGTTAAAGTAGCAATGTACTTGACTGACTAAAATAATTACTTAAATCTTTTCTTCGATCTAGCAAATACTCAAGTGAAAATCGCATCAAAATCGGTCCAGCAAAACGCCAAAAATCGCGGACAAACATACATCCAAACCTACATCCATACAAACTACTATTGAAGTCGGTATTAGGGTTCCGTAGCCGAATGGCAAAAAACGGAACCCTTATAGTTTCGTCAAGTCTGTCTGTCTGTCTGTCTGTCCGTCCGTATGTCACAGCCATTTTATTCTGTAACTATAAGCATTACACTGTTGAAATTTGGTAGGAAGATGTATCCTGTTAACCGCTTATCGATTCTCATACAAAAAATAAAAAATAATGACATTTAGGGGGGGGCTCCCATACATGAAACTAAAACAAAAAAAAAATGTTTTTGTCAAACCTATGTGTGTCTATAGATAGGTCTTTCAAAATGACATTGAGGTTTCTAATACCATTTTCTTTTGAAGTCTAACGTTTTATGGCTAGACGATTTCAAAGTGGTAAAGTGGGCGTCCCCCCCATCTGTAAATTTTGAAAAAAATATGTAATGTAGATCTTAATATATACTTTCAACGAAAATCGGTTCGGACGGGATCGAACTAGTAGTTTTAGAGATATAGCACATTTTCAACAACCGCAAACATAACTTTGTACTTCATACAAACACTATGAAAAACAAAGTTATATTTGCAGTCAACAAAATATTGTGGTATTTTACTAAGTACAAGTAAGTGGATTCCCATTCAGTTAAAAGTTGGCACGGAACCCTCAGTGCGCGAGTCCAACTCGCACTTGGCCGTTTTTATTATTATTTTTATTTCGAGTTAGAGATTTAAGTTTGCTAAAAATCAAACTTTACTTATGATGAGGTTTTAGTTGCCTGGTCCAAAAACTATCGACGTTATTTTTCATAAGAAGTTAATGAACTCCGTGAATCGTTAGTACGGTATTATTTTAAGATTTTTATAGCTAACATAAGTAAGGCATAATAAAGTTAAATTATGTTTTTGTTTCTGGAATTACTTTATGTACAGTTTGTTTTTCAAAATGCATTCATTAAGGTGGGCAAATACGTAGAACTGATTTCGAAATAAAAGAAAAACTTTTCACTAGTTTAAAGACAGGTGTTTACACAAGTGAAAACAGTTTGAGATGGAAATCGATAGATTTAACTTGTAGATTCGTACCATTGTATCAATAATACAATGCGTCCTATTTGCATTCACCTGTCTAACTAGATGAAAGTAGATAAACCTAAAAAGAGTGGGTTTAGGTGAAAAAACGTATACTTATTACTTATCTATACTAATATTATAAAGCCGAAGAGTTTGTTAACTTGTTTGGTTGTTTGAACGCGCTAATTCTCGGACCTACTGGACCGATTTGAAAAAATAATTATGTGTTGGATAGCTTATTGATCGAGCAAGGTTTGAAGCTATAAAACATCACGCTGGGACAAGAGCGGAAGGACTAAACTCATAACGCGTGGACGAAGTCGCAAAAGTTGATTAACTTACGCACAGATTTACATGTGTCATGACAAAAAAAACAAATGTATTCGCATATCGACTCCATAAGTTGTAATTTTAACTCGGCTCGAAAGGTTAAAAACAATAAGATTTTAATATCAAAAGTGAAAAAGTGATTTAAATTATTAACACCTATTCAAATCATTTATCAACAGTTTCCGTTTGGTACTTTTAGATTAAAAGCTGCCTCTGCTGCATTTAATATTACGAACGCATTTAAAAAAATGATTTGGTACTTCGTAGGTACGGTTTATGAATTCTTCAAAAAAATGAAACCTTTTTTTTTATTCACAAGTTGGCCACTATCCTACGAAAATGTCACAACTCAAAATACTCACATTTATTATCGGTCCACAAACAAAAAAAAACACTCGCACTGGCACAAAATAAAATAGTTCAAAAAACCAAAACAAACGACTGAACAGCCCCGTTGGTGATATTGGTATGGTAGACTCTTGAGGACCGGCCTACTGTATGCTGCGATGCCCCAGTCCAAAACAATCCATAAGCACAAGCAATAAGGTTGAATTTAAAAAAAAAAATTGAACCCGGGTAAAAGTGAAGTTTTCTTTCGCTATGTTTTGATTGCCCCGAAGGTCCGATTCGGATTAAAAAAGCCCTATTGTTGTTTTGAAATAATTGATAATTTCACTCGTGCTAGCTTTGATATTTAGTTGTGTTTGTTCTCGATGTTGATTTGTTTATTATTTAAATCTGTCTCGTTTAAGTCGTTACATTCATTTGAAAGTTAACAAAGTGTTTTGTTGATGGAAAATATTTTTCGCTGATGTAACTTTGATAAGAGAGATTGGATTTTGGCAATAAAGAAACAAAGAAAGTATTACTTTATTTGTACCATCATTATACGACATGCACGTCACAATTAGAAATTGGTTGATAAAAAAGAAACAAATGAATTGACTTATCAATTAGGAAAATAACGAAAACAATTTAAAATAAATAGGTGCATGTGTCAAAAAGGTCCCTATAGTTAGCTCAGCATAGTTCGTGACAGCGCGAGGCATGCCACGATCTCAGTTCGGTGGAGTGGACGTCCTACACTGGGTAAGGGTCTCAAATCTAGAACTTTTCTGCCCCAACGGCCACACCAGTTCTTCGCGCTATTCATCACTAAATAGTATAAATCAAAGTCGCTTCCCTCTCTGTATGTATGTATGATAATATTTAAAACTACGCAACAGATTTTGATGCGGTATTTTATTAGATGGAGTGATTAAAAAAAAAGATTTATATGTATAATACATGTATAATATACTAGGTTTCTAAGTGAAGTCGTAAGTAAACTCATTTTTTGTGCTAACACTGCAAACGCTGGCTGAACCCTGCGAGTTAGATCAAAATAATGTACTACAGTATTGTACACCTTAAAAAGGTCTTCAAAAAAGCTCGCGGTGGTATGTATTAAGGACCCACAATAACCATTTGTTAATCCTTAACTTTGATGAGAATGATTTTAAGCAATACAGCATTAATCCTTATCCAATTCATCATCATCATCATCATCATTATGAGCCAAAGGACGTCCATTGCTGAACATAGGCCTCCCTCACGGCTTTCCACAGCGACCGATTACTAGCGGTCTGCATCCAGTTTGATCCTGCAATTTTTATAAGGTCGTCTGTCCATCTTGTTGGTGGACGTCCTACGCTGCGTCTTTGGTCGAAGGGTCTCCAATCTAGAACTTTCCTGCCCCAACGGCCATCAGTTCTTCGCGCTATGTGCCCTGCTGCCCATTGCCACTTGAGCTTACTGATCCTTGAGCTTACTTATCCAATTATGTACCTTAAATATTATGCAATTATATTATGCATCAATATTAGTTACGGAGCTGGCGAGCATTTTAGTATATGACTTGCACAAATTTTACAATATTTTTTAAGGTGCAAAAACACACTTGATTTTACCAAGAAATGCAGCTGAGGCATGACTGAGAGGTGTAAACACGTTAACGATGAAAAAGAAAAACAAAGATAACATCTAGTTCGTAGAATAAATAGATCATCGCGTTTTAGATAACACCAATAATAAGTCCAGAGCTGAACATAATTTCTTTTAGTCCAGCTTATGACTGCTATTTTGACGTTGCGTTGGCATTGTAGTAAAGGATGATGATTATACTAAGATAATTGAAAACCGTGCAACAGTGGAAGTCTGGAACAGGACTTATCGATCACCCGATAGATGGCACTCAGTACACGCTGAAACAAAATTCATTGTTTTCATGATTTTATTGATTTGTACGTAGGTAGGTACTATATCTTTAATAAAAAAGAAAAAGTATTCGGACCTGTTTTGATGTTATTAAAAACATCTGCTGAATAAAAACACGATGATTTTCTGTTTTGAATGCCATCTGGTGTTCGACTGGAAAAAGTAGTCCAGTCCAGACTACCGCGCCCGAATTTTCGCAAAAAATATTAATTTGTGACGTTAAGAACTTGGCTGCACGTTGTAGAGTTGACAGCGGTCAGAGAGTTATAAGTTTTACGATTAAATAATAAATTTTTCACGGGTCCACATTGCTAAGGTGTCAAGACCGGTTCTCACTTTTAAATAACAACTTACATAATTCTGGGAATGCCCACTGTTTCAATTAGTTAATTGCTCTACAATTATACAGTTATCGTGTGATTTATTAAGATTCGCGAAAACAAAAAACTGTGGGAACCAAACTACATTGTTAGAGGTCGGAGATAGTATAACAGAGGTGGGTGCCGTGGGTTTGCTTTTTAGACGACTTAAAAAAGGATGTCTATGGAAAGACTACAAAGTACGTAGGTACAATAATAACAAAATTATTTTGAATTTTTAACGAGTCACACATTTGAATACACATATCAGAAGTTGTTCGAACCATGTGAACCAAGCATCAAATGCAATAGAATTTACATTAAATATAAAATACAAGTCATTTCCCACGGCTTTGCCCGCGAAAATTTTGGATCTTGGAAAATAATATTCCGATATATAAGCTAATATATTTGTAAAGTTTCATCAAAATCGACCCAGTATTTTTGGGTGAAGGAGTAACAAACATACATTTACATGCTTAGAAACTTTCGCATTTATAATATTAGAAGGATTGTGATAAAAATAAAACAATGATTACATATGAAATAAATAAAAAAAACACTTTAGAACGAACCGTCGCAGGTAGGTTCAATTAAATTATTACTTAGTGCAACTAGATGGCGCTGTACTTCATTAGATCGCGATTCGACCGAGGCTCTCCGAAGCAACCACTCTGAACCGTCGAACCAATTTATAAGGTTAGAAATTAAAGTACAGCAGATTGTTAATCGTTAATAATGATTTGTCTAGACATACTCTTACTTGTTAGCATCTTTGTCTACCCTACTTAACTAACGAGTCATATTACGAGTTTTTGATGTCCCTTGGTGATACTACAGGTAATGAGGAAGAAGAATAAATATAATATTTTGTATACCTACTCTAAGCTTGACACAAAATTTAATAATAATGTAATAAATAATCCCGCAGGGGCAGCATGTGGCGTGCTGTAGGTGAGTGGCGACACCTCGGACGCCGATTCTCCCGAGGGCCCGGTTTACCTTATTTGGCCTTCGCTTGTGCAGTTGTGCTTGACTTACGGCCGTTCCCTATATCCATTCTAACTGTGGTTTTGCCCTACTAGAGTTAGAAATGGTTATCTACCTTTAGATTTTTTGTTTCTATAAACCTACTGGCAGTAGGGTAAACTATCTCTGGATGCATCTTATCGATGGGAGGACGGATAGCTTACTAGGGATAGGCATTTGTATGAAATTGACATTTATTGCGTTCCTATAATGTTTTTCATCTGACTGTCAGTCAGTTTGACTATCTCTAGTAACCCCAGAATTCAATCCTAGGATTTTGGAGGATAACGCTCTTGTACACCCTGGCAAATTACTAGTTTTAAATGTTTCATTGATTTATTTATGTAAAAGTCCTGCTGCTCACAAGGTTAAGATAGAAACTTTCTCCCTAGTGGCGAAGATGTTCCTTTACCCTAAGAAACTGACCCTAGCCATAACCCCGCCTAACAAAAGATACTTAGATATAATAAGGATGATGTGGTAGGAGAGCTACGTTCAGGTCATCCAGGGCAGCAGCGTTAAGATGGTAGGTAGGTGGTGGGACCCGCTACCAGTCTGACAGACTGCCCAAACTGATCATAGGGACGGATAAAGGTGTCTGCTGCAGTGAAGGGAACTGAGAACAACAAGGACGGATAATATCTGATTTATTGGTAGTAAATTAGTTTATTTAAAATATTAACAGATACATTAATAGGTGGGCCGCCAGTGTGAGTTCCGACGGTGCTGGATTCTGCTATGTAGGTCACTGACGTGTTCGTAGTTGTAGAATGTAAGGTGCTACCTCGTACAATTTATGAAAAACATATAAGTTTCGGGTGGCTAACAATATTGAATCCAAGTTCAAGCAGTCAACTTTTTCTCTGGGAACAGCTGAGTGACTGGGAAGGTACCCGATGCTTTGCATAGCATTCGATGAGCCTGAAATAATTCCACCAGCATCATCATCTATGCCTTTGTCAAGGGAAGGTGGACTTTTTGCTGTGGCTGAAAGAAGTAAATAAAACAAATCAGGGCTCACGTTTACATTGTACGGCCACGATATTTGATGCACAGCTACTATCATTGGAAAGGCAGGTATTTTTTGCATCTAATCACGAAGTTTTAACTCTCGTTCTGGTTATAAGTTTATTTTCGAAAATCACTAGAATTTTGTAAAAATTCCGATGTTTTTTTTTATCGACGATTGATCTGTCATTGCGTTTCGTTATTTTTTATGCAGGTTTTCGATACTAAGAATTCCTTACATTTTTGTCAGGGTTAAAATGAATAAATCATTTGTTAACCCCGACTTGCCGTGGTCTTTTGGCCGTGGTACTAGTCTGCCCGATACTAGAGTGTAAGGGCGAAGAGGCTGCTCTTCCCGCAGCGCCGGAGACGAGGAAATCCAAATTGCTTGCATTACCCCCTTAATAAAAAACATGTAGGTTAGGTTAGGTTAGAACTGCGACTAGGGTTGCCAGGTCGTCAAACCTCATAGCCGGACAAACCAGCCAGTTTGGCCGGACATTTGGGTAGAAAGGCCGGACACCCTACATTATTGAGGATTTTGTCTTAGGATTAATAGATACGACAAAAAAATTGTATGTAAAATCAAGCTTTTTTAATTATTATCATAAATCTTGTTAAATTTCAGTGAAATAAGAAATAAAATCGAATGCCAAATCAGTCTTAAGTAGGTATTTTATTATTAATCAGTCAAATTGTCATCAGTCACAATTAAATTCTAGATATTTAAACATTTATCAACATATTTAATTTTTTCTTAAATACTAATGAAAGGCACAAATAAGACTTTTTTAACTAAAAAACAAAATAATCATAAACTTCTTCTCTTTAAATTAAACAATAAAACAAAACGAAACTTCTTCTCTTTGAGTTACACAATAAAAATAATTATTAATATTTTTGGTTTGTCGTAACCTGCTTTAAGAGCTCAGTTTCTTTCAAAATGTGGTTGTAAAAATCCTTACATGTCAAATGTTTTAAATTAAATTCTACAACCAACATTTTGGCAACAGTGTCAACATGTAATCTGTTGCGTTCTTTCGTCCATTGCTGACCTATCAAAGAAAAAGCTCTTTCGACGTTTGCATTATGTCCTGGGATAGCAAAGTAATACTGACAAATAGTTAGAAATTCTGAAAAGCAATCTTGACTTATCATCGATTTAAAATAGGCTACCCATTTCTTATGTGCTAACAGCTTCTTGAAATCAACGTCCTCTTTGTGAGTGTTCAGAAAACTTTTAAGATTCTGCAGTTGGTCAAAACATTTGCTATCGTCAATTTTGACGTTGTTTTGTGATAGGATGCTTATAGTATCGGAAACCTGATTCCATTCAGGAACATCTTTTAAAGTCATCCATGTGAAATGTTTTGTGTCTTTGTATAAGCTTTCAGTCCAAGATCGTAAATATTCTACTGCAATAATGTACATGTTTTTAATATCCTTTTTGAACGTAATCACCTGTTCAGAATTTTCATTGTTTTCTTTGAATTTACGCAAAATAGAAGTCACTTTTAGTGGGCAAAAGTCTTGTTCAATTCTTGCATTTATGCCATTCATTATCTCAGAACAGTTTTCCAAAACCTCATTTACAGAAACATCAGCCATCTCTGTATCTTTGATGCGGTTTTGATAAATGGCCATAAAAGAATGAACAGCCCACAAATAGCCTTCATTAAGGTCATTTTCAAAAAAATCTCTCAAAGTTCTGGATGTATTATTCTTTTCCTTTTTAAGAAATACGACTTAAGAGGTTCAAACATTTGTAAAATCCTTTCTATCGCTGGAAAAAGACTCAGCCAGCGCGTCTTTGAATGATAAAGTATTTGTTTAAAATGAATATCTAATTCTGAGCTAATACTTTTGAGTTCCTCTGTACGTACGGTAAATGTAGCAAAATGATTGTGAATCTGCATGACAATACTTTCAAAACACAGTGGCAAGGAATCAAGAGCACTGTGGACAGAATTATTAAAAATATGTGCAACACAGCCGACTCCAATAATATTCTGATTATTCGTTAGAGATTTTAATGTAAAGAAAACATTATTTTGTCCTCCTCTGTCTTTGCCGCCAAAATTTGTAGCAGCATTATCTGCCGAAAATGCCACTAGTTTGTCTGAGAGGTTTTTGTCACGTAGTAAATTGTAGACGTAATTAGATATCGTTTCGGATGTCTCATTTTGTTGTGATTGAATATCTATTAAAGAAACCTGAATTCCGTCTTTCTGGTAGTCAAAATACTGAATTAACAGCGGGAATAATTTGATAGCACCATGATTACTTGCGTCAGTGGAAGCGCTTATGTATTTTATATCAGACAAGTCATCCAATATATTTTTTAAAACATATGGCGCAAGAACATTTTTCAAAATTGCTTCTGCCTTTGTTCTCGCACAGGTTACTTCTTTCGCAATTTTTGAATCAGCATAAAGACACTTTTGAAGTGGTACTGTACAGTCTAATGAATTAAATGACTGATTGTGCTTTACCGTGTGAAAAACTAAAGTAGCCTCAGCTGCTTGCACTTCTTTTTTTGGCCCGATCTTGCTGTTACAAAATTGTCTATTTTTGATGAACCCACAGCGGTCCTAATATTTTTACGGTGTTTTTCGGTATTTAAATGCTTTTGAAGGTCATTTTTTCCTTACTGGCTATTGATATTAACTGGTCGCAAACCTCACACTTCACCTCTGACGGTTCTGCTGTTGGCTTAAACATTTTATATTGTATTTTTAATTCTTCTGAAAAAATACATTTTCTCTTTGGCATTTTGAGATCTGAAAATTAAAAAAATTACTGTTTTATTCGTTTGTCATCATATCACTGTATGTTTGGAACCTACAGTTTGAATTTTTAATTCATAATTTTTGTTTTAAAAAGACTTCTACTAGAAATTGTCAAAATTCACTTAGAAGACGCGCATTTGATTTTTTAAACTTATTTTTGACTATACGCAATAAAAACATAAAATAACCATGTTACTATCTAGAACTTAGGAAGAAATATTATTCACTAAAAAAGTTGGTTGAAATTATTAATATATTGGTCATAATATGGAAAAAATACATTATAAAAC